>JARYHS010009186.1:49438606-50165229 GCA_031002005.1 Vandiemenella viatica
ATTATTTAAAATGGAGGGGAAGAACTATTTGAAAGTGGGGACCCTCATGTCAATGTAGAGATCAAATTCTGATAACAGGTCACCAGTTCTGAATGTTACATCTCCCAGACTAGATATTCAGATACAAGACAGTCAAACTTTTGTACAAAATGCAGAAATGGCCACCCAACTTCACTTCTCCCATCTCAGATGTTACCTTACCACTTCTAGTGAATCCTTCAGAACTTGCAATGATTCTTCTACCCCAAATGAAAGTTTTCGAGGTTTCAGTAATGGTTCACCATCTGAAATTAATCTCTCCATGGAACCCTGTTATGGTGGGCAAGGCCCAGTGAACTTAGAAATGACATGTTGATGCAGTTGATGAATATGATGAAAGAACAATCTGATAGTATTAACCGTCTTGCAAACAGAACCACTTGTCAGTTAGCTGCTATGGATATAAATAGAGAAACAAATTTCCACTTTGAAAGAGCATATTAGTGATCAGGTGTCCAGTCTTAGCAACAAAGTTGAGAACTATAAGCAAATTGCGAACAAAATACACAAAATGTACATGATGCCATAAGCAAAAAATTGGATAATCAATCAGCTGTTATCAGTCAAAGACTACACACTTGAAAAACATTCAGATGCATGGGTAGTAAAATAGAATTACAGGATTCATGGGATTTCAAGATGAAGGAGAAAGTCAAGACATGTTAGATAAATGGGAGAGTGTTTCTAATAAATTAGACAATTGTAAACATAGCTGTGAAGAAGGTAGGCGAACATTAACTACAGATATCGAAGCAATAGGGTCTCTTTCACAAAACACTGAACTGGCAATTGATGATTTAAAGGGGAGGTTGATAAGTTGTGGGGAAAAGGTACAGACAGTACAAAATAACAATAAGAAACTAGATGAAAAGGTAGAAGTTTTAGCAAAAGAGATGACAGGTTTACAGAATAGGCATACTACACTCCACAATCATACAGAAGACAACAAACGCTTTACAAAACAGTTAACTCAACAGGTTGAAGTACTAGATATTAAGATCAAAGATATAGTTTGAAGTACATTCCATTAACCACAAGATAGAGTCCCAAGACCATAAATTTGTACAAATAGAGGACCAAATCAAAAATGCTCAAGAGAAAAATACATTCGGTGGTTTGGCAAAGGTTACAGTACATACCCCAGAAAAATTTGAAATTGTTAAATTTAGTGACAATGGGAACATACACCCGGTGAGCTTTCTGGAAAGTTTCGAAGCATACAGAATTTTTGGGCTTTATAATGATAAAGAGAAGATCAATTGTGTGTACCAACACCTACAAGGTAGAGCGCGAGTGTGGGGGGAGAGACAAATGCTAAAGTGTGAAACTTACAGTGAACTGAAGACTAACTTCCTAAATCATTTTTGGTCTGCAGAAAGACAATATAATACAAAGAGAGAACTGTGTAAAGGAAGATTTCCAGGAAGGAAAGGAGTTGTTGCTAGATTTTTTCTCTAATGAAGTAGCAAAGGGTTGTTACCTAAGCAATCCCATTCCCGATGAAGAGATGGTAAGGGATATTGTGAGCCGTATGCCAGGAAACATACAAGAACTTTTTACAACCCAAAACATTAGAACAATTGAACAGGCAGAAGAATTGCTATATCGACTTGATACACAACACAATCAACGAGGTTACCTGGGAAAATATAACAACAGACCTAAGTTCCATGGACAAAGAAGCCAATATGAAGATGGGCAACGCAGAAACCATTTCCCCACACAGAGGGCATACCATGAAGATAACCAATACAGAAATAATTTCCAAAGATCAGACAACACAGGATTTGCACATCCCATGGAATTCAGAGAAAACTCACAGACCGGTGCAACTAGTTTTCATAGAGATGGTAACGGATTCATGACCGGGAGAGGTGGGCAAATGTGAGATATATGGGGAGGAAGAGGAGGAGCTTACTTGGAGAGTAATTTTGACCAGGGAAGATTTGTGGAAGAAACTGAAACTCCAGGTGAACCTTGTACAAACCAACAGAGGATTTGTGAACAAACAAAAAACTAGTAGCTGCTAACGTTGTGGTCCGGACGAAGGCAGGCTGGGATATGGGACCAGCAGGAAATAAATTGGTATCAAGCATTTTTCACAACAACCCAAGAAAAGACCTCTTGGAGGAAGAATTTCAAACTGAGGATCAATACATTAGAGCTCCGGTCATTATAATTAAAGTACATGAGAGGGAAATTGAGGCATTGGTGGACACGGAGCAGAAATTTGTGGCATTTCAGAACAGTTATTCAAAGAGTTGTATGAAATGAAGAGACTAGAAACACTCCCAGTTTCAGGAATGAACGTCACAACGGCCACTGGTAATAAAAGCAAATTGATAAAACTACAAGCCTTACTGGAAGGCATAATTGAAGGTCATCATTTGGATGTACAAGTTTTTGTCATACCAGGACTGAATCCTGACTGCATTTTTGGAATAGACTGGCTGCATTCTACAAAAGCTATTTTGGACTGTGGTAAAGGTTCGATTGATTTTGAAGGAGAGGGTTCAAGAGTGATAGTACCTTTGAAGAATTTGTGGAGGGAGAAAAGCATAGGTTCCATTAAAGCCTCATTTGGTACAAATGGCACAGGTGAAGTTAAAGAGTTTTCATTTCGAAAGAAACTAGTGGAATTTTGTGTGTCCGCAATGCAGCACGAAAAAGTGGAAAGAGAAGAAATAAAAGTTTTAAAGGGGGTAGACCAGGAACACAAGAGGAAATTAATGGATATTATTGAAGAGTTTAATGAGGTGTTCTCAAATAGACCAGGCTTGATAAAAGGCTATACATGTCATTTCACTGTTAATAGTGACAAGCACTTTTTCATTAAGCCATACCCAGTACCTATAGCGAAAAGGAAGTTAGTAGATGAAGAAATTAATAGAATGATTCAGTGGGGTGTGATCGAAAGATCGAATAGTCCGTACAATAACCCTCTTGTAATTGTCACAAAAGCAGATCAATCTGTTCGTTTGGTTCTAGATGCTCGGAATTTAAACAAAGTACTAATAACGGAAAGGGACCACCCTCAACCAATCGACGTGATATTACAAAGTTTACAAGGAAAAAAGTTCTTAACGTCTTTGGACCTCACTTCATCCTATTGGCAGGTGCCAATTGACAAAGAATCTAGGAAATACACTGCTTTTTTATACCAGGGGAGGTGCTACCATTTCAAAGTACTTCCATTTGGACTTAACAATGCAGTGGCAAATTTTATCAGGGCTCTAGACACAGTTTTGGGAAAACGCTTGCTGGAAAAAGTGTATGTGTATGTTGACGACATATTAATCGCAAGTGCTACGTTGGAAGAACATTGGGAAACTCTTCGGGAGGTGCTAGCTGCTTTAAAGAAAGGGGGATGACGATAAAACTGAAAAAGTGTGTTTTTCTTACTAGTGAAATTGAATTTTTGGGCCATGTAATTAACTCTTCCGGAATTACCCCAAGTGAGGATAAGCTTAGTGCCATTAGGGACTTCCCCAGCCCTAGAAACAAGGAACAATTGAATTGAATTGAATTTTATTTGATCCATGAAGTCATAATTTATGACATAGGACAAGTCATCAGTAATTACAATAGCATTACAATATAATTTTTTCACACAATACAGGATTACATATCATTATTATAATTATCATACTTAAAATTGCACAGTCAATACAAGCAGCATATGAAATACATATGTTCAACTGAAGTTAAATTAATATTTCAATGTTTTACAAGTTACAATACAAAATAATTTAATCATGTTTGTTCATTTCTCGATGGTTCATATATTCATTGACACTATAGAAGCTATTGACTAATAAAAAAATTTTAGCTTATATTTAAAATTATGTAAATTTGATATTTGTTTTATGTTTTCAGGAAGAGAGTTGTACAGAATTTTAGGCTGGTAGAGTACACTATTTTGGTATAGAGCTTTCTTGTGCCACTCTAAATGAAAATTATTCCTATTCCTTGTTTCGCGTTGCATATTCCTGATGTGATTTCAGGAAGCAGATACACTCAAATAAGTATATACATGGTAGAGTCAGTATTTTTAGTTCTTTAAAAATATCCCTGCAGGATTCTCTACGTTTCATACCTCTCATGATTCTTATAGCTCTCTTTTGAAGTATGAATGCCTGTTTTTCATGTGTTGAATTTCCCCAAAAAATTATACCATATCTTAATAAGCTATGCATATATGAATAGTAGGACACAACATTGTTTTCAAAGAGCAGCAATCTTTAAGCATTCTTAAAATATAACAACATTTGCTTAACTTCTTATTCAGTGATTCAACATGTTTATCTCACTTTAAATCTTCATTCAACCATATTCCTAAAAATTTGTGTCATGTACTTGTTTTATATAGGTATCTCCTATCTTCACTAAATTATTACAGTTATTTTTGTTTATTATATGAGTGAAACTAATCCATACTGTCTTTCATGATTTACAATCAAGCAATTATCATGGAACCACTTTTCCACTTCTTTTGTTGTTGCAGTAATTTTCTGCTGTAGGTCAACTTCATCCTGCCCTTTTATAAAAATATTAGTGTCGTCTGCAAACAATACCTCATCAGCTGTTAATAAATGATTTGGTAAATCATTTATATATATATGAAATAGTAAGGGTCCTAAGACTGAGCCTTGTGGTACTCCGTGGTCAACTTTCTGATACTCTGAAAAATATTCTTTACCATCATGACATACTTTTACTCTCTGGTACCTGTTGGAGAGATATGATTTAAACCAATCATATGCTTTGCCACGAATACCATATCTGTACAATTTTATTAATAAGAGGTCATGTCTAATAAGATCAAAGGCCTTGGACAGGTCTAAGAATAACCCACTGTTTATTTCACCCTTATCCACTGCATTGAGAACAGTATTCAGAAAATTGTAAATGGCTGTTTCTGTGGACCTATTTTTCCTAAACCCATGTTGTGAATTGCTTAGTATTTTGTTTCTAGTGAGAAAATCAGTGAGCCTTTCATACATTACTCTTTCAATTATTTTTGAAAAGCCAGGCAGTATAGACACAGGTCTGTAGTTCTTTATGTTATATTTGTCATCCTTTTTGTAAAGTGGTGTTACTATTGAATACTTTAGTTCTGTTGGGAATATTCCTGCACTAAAGGAATCATTAATAATATCTGTAAGGTGGGAAACAATGGATCCTGAGCTGTGTTTAATGATTTTATCTGGGATCCCATCAATACTGCAGGACATTTTATTTTTTAATTTAGAAATAGCATTTCCTCCTTCTGTTATAGTAACTGGATATAGAAACATAGTTTTTTCATTCATGGGGACATTTATATTACCATTTCTACTGCACATCTCATTGGTGAAATTTTTTGCTATGTTTTGTAGTGTTTACTGAAAATATCTGCAATCTTTTTTGGGTCCTGAATAATTTTTCCTTCACTTTTATAAGATATGAATTAGTTTTTGCTTTAAAATTGCCTGTGCTTTTATTTATAATTTTCCAAATGGATTTAATTTTATTTGAGCTCTTGGAAATATATGTATCATTTGTCTGCTTTTTTGCTGCTAATATTACTTTTTTGAAAATTTTTCTATAGCATTTTACATGTGACTTTAAATTTTTATTTTGTTTGGCTAATTTGTTTAAAATTCTAAGATTTTCTGCAGAATTTTTAATGCCCTGGGTTATCCACGTGATTGGATTGCTGGTAATTCTAACTCTTTTTAATGGGAATGCAACTTCAAAACAATACTTATAATTAGACATAAAACAATTGAACTTATCATCTATACTATTAGGCATTCCTTCCCCCCACTTCATATTTTGAAGCATGTAGTTGAAAGTCACGATATTATCATCATTAAAGGACCTCCTCTGCACATACTTTTCACCAGTCCTGCAAGATTTGGTGAATATGTTCTTTACAGATAATTTAATAGCCAGATGATCAGAGAAACCCATATCTATTGTTGTGATGTTATAGTTACATATTTCCTTGTTGATAAATATTTGGTCAATTGCAGACTCACTCCCGTTGCCATACCTAGTGGCATCATACACAGTTGTATACATATTATAAGACATAAGCAAATTTATTAGCTGTTGCTTTCTAACACAATTACCATTAAAATCAACATTAAAGTCCCCAACTAATACTATATGGTTTGTTTGATTTTTAGTTCACTTAGAAGATCTTCCATGTTTTCTAAGAACACCGTAAAGTTGCCAGATGGTGATCGATATATACACACAATAGTAATTTTACATTCTATAAGTAACTCAATATTCTTACAATGTATTCTCAGTATATATATTCTCTCATGAGCTTTGTCATAAAAAATTTTAACCTGTTTACACCTAATTCACAGGTACACAGTTTCAATACAAGAAACAGAAATAACTTGCATAAAACACAAACATCTCTGTCATTAGTACAAAGAGGAGTTAATTATTCTGGGATACATCTGTTTAATAAACTACCTAATCGTATAAAACAGCTTTCAGATAATAAAGATGTATTCAAACAAAAACTTAGAGATTATCTTATTGGCAACTCCTTCTACTCCATTCAAGAATTTGAAGAAAATTTAATTGTACTCATTATGACGTTAGCAAAACTCAGTTGCAAAAATGTATGTTTATTATTATTTCTTGTATTTGTAAAATATGTATATATATATATTTACTATGATATGACTCATATTATGTGTATATGTATCAACAATGACATGTTTCACATCCCAGAGGTACTTCCTCAGCAGGGATCCATGGAACAAGATTGATAAATAAATAAATAAATACACATGCAGAGTATTCAAAATCTTTTTCAAGACATTTGGCACTTTTCAGTCTTATTTCCTTTGACTTCAAATTAGGTTTAACATATATACATGTCCCACCACACTTGTAGGTTTCTCTGCAGAAACTACTTACCAATTCAAAATTTGGAATGTGAGCTGAACTTGTTTGAAATTCTTGCAACCAGTGCTCACTTAGACACAAAACTGATACATCATTCAAACTGTTTTTAACAACACTTCATATTCACTTAGTTTATTACTTAGACCTTGCACATTTTGATACAGAACTGTAACTGGTTCATTTGACCCTATTTTATATGTGCTCCTGTCACTATGTTGAATATTACAGGTCGATTTTATGGGTGTATTGTTTTGGACTGTGGCCACCAAAAATCCTCACCTCTTGGTGGTGGATGTCTCTTTCGGGCTGGTTGTTTTCTTCTAAAAAGATCCATTTCACTTTCAGTAGCACTTACAGGATTTTTGGTAGACAGTTCTTTAGGGTTAGTATTTTGAGTAGTGCATACCTGATTGGATGTTGCTTCAACCACTGTTGTTGTAACACATAACTCTGTAGTGTCCAGGACAGAATTCTTGTGTTCTACATACACAATTGGTATTTGAGATACTATTGGTAGATCTTTCACTTCAAATTGAATGTGACTTGCATTTTCGTTTTTTGTTTTTATATAATGCAAAATCTGTTTAGCTAATGCTAATTTCCCTTTGTAGTTTCGGTGCATGCCATGTCTTGTAAATTCGCCTCTGGGACAGTCCACTTTCAAATATTTGACATTTGTAAATGCTTTGCAGATTTTTTCGTATTTCCGATTTGTAGCCTCAATTTCTTGTTTCACATGAGGCTGGTATCAGGTCATGTCTGTGGGGAATGCTGACTACATACACATTTATATTGTTCATTTTTCTTAACGTTTCTGCTAAGGTTCTTGTTGCTGCTTTCGCTTCATTTTTGTAGACGTCATTATCGCCACCTATAATCACGCAGCTGTCTCCAGTGTTAAAGTCCCACATTTTATCAAAATCTTTCACTATTTCACTCAACGGAGCACCAGGTTTAACTATGCCACTAACATCGAAATTGTGATCCTTTTCAGCGATGATTCCAGCTAGGCCTTTCCCATGGCTGGAAGTAAGTAAACAAATACCAGATTTCTTCCCGCAATGATCATCGATGCATTTTTGAATCTTGGGTGATTTCTTTTCCTTGCAAGGTTTTTCTATAACAACTTCAGTGTCATCTTCATTCTCAAAAGTTGCGGATGAAAGCAAATTAAATCTGTTTCTTGTCTCTACTTTGGAAAGCTTTTTAGGGTTGTGCAACTACTACAGGAAATTTATAAAGGGACAAATCTTGAACAGCCCACATTTTGAGAAACTGAAGCAAAACATTCTATTTGGAAATGGTCCACAGAATGCAGGAAGATTTTCAGAAAGTGAAGGACTAAACTTTACACGCCTGACTGGAATTTGGATATTTGTATAGCGGCAGACTGTTCTGCTTATGGTTTGGGCGCAGAGATATTTCAGGAAGTGGTCATAGAAGGAAAGACTGACAAAAGAACTATCGCATTTGCCAGTAGAGTGATGAACAAGTCTGAAAAAATATTGTATAACTCAGCGTGAAGCACTTGCTATTGTCTGGATATTCCAAAAGTTCAGATATCTCCTTCTAGGAAGAAAAATTATAGTCTACTCGGATCACAAAGCGCTTTCATTTTTAGAGAAATGCAAACTGGTACATGGAAGATTAACAAGATGGACACTACTCCTACAGGAATTTAATTACGAAATACGTTATTTGCCAGGGAAAGACAACTATGTTGCGGACGCCTTATCAAGGTTACCCATAGGAATGATGGAAAATGATGCAAACATACCATCAATGCAACAACCCCGTATCATGTATATTAAAGGAGTTAAAGGGGAACGAGAAGTGAGAAGTTGTTTGAAATATATGAAGGAACAGCAAATAAAAGATGGCAATATCAAGGAAGTGATTGACCAGGTACTTATAAGTAATCCGGATTCTAAACTAGCAAAGTATTTTTTATGGAAGGAGGCATTTTGTTCAGGAGGATGCATGAAGAGAGTGAAGACTGGAAATTGTGGGTTCCAGAAAAATATGTTGACCTTTTTATAATACAGCACCATCTTAGCTATGGGCATTATGGAACAAACAAGTGCTATAAGATTTTACGAGAGTACCTCTATTTTCCCAATATGCCAAGAAGAGTTCGTAGAATAGTTTGCTAGTTGTGAAATATGCCAGAAGAACAAAGCAGACAATGAGAAAAGAGTTGGGGAAATGCAGAGCATTGTCCAGATAGACCCAACGAGTTAATTGCGGTCGACATCTATGGTCCTCTCCCGACTTCAAGAAGTGGAGTTAATCAGATATGTGTAGTGTTAGATGTATTTTCTAAATTTGTCAAGTTATATCCTCTCAGAAGAGCTACGGCCAAGGCAATGTGTTCAAAACTTGAAAATGACTATATTTACACACTGGATAAACCTAAAAGTATACTTACAGACAACGGACCACAATTTTGTAGTAAAGTATGGCTAGATTGTTTTGAGCGACTTGACATACAGGTTCTGAAAATATCTTTGTACAATCCTCAGGGAAACCCCGCCGAGCGGGTTATGGGAGAATTAGAAAGACTGTTCCGAACATACTGTAGTCATAACCATAAGTGATGGGCATTAGAAGTTAATAATATAGAAGACATTATAAATTCAATACCACACGATTCGACATCCCTATCACCATATGAAATCATGTTCCAAAAAGAAACACCTAGAATTGTACGTGAATATGTGAAATTTCCAGAACAGAATATCCCTAAGTCAGAAAAAATAAACATAGCATTACAGGAATTGTGGAAAATGCAATACGACGAAGAATGAAACATGATAGAAACATTAAACCTACGGTTTACAATATCGGTGATCTAGTGCTAGTACACACCCATTTCAAGTCCTCTGCCATTGATAATACCATTAAGAAGTTCAAACCTTTGTATGAGGGACCATTTAAAATTTCTTGCAAATACAATGAAAATTCGTACACTTTAATTGATCCAGATAGTGGCCAATTTAAGGGAAATTACAATGTAAGAATATTGAAACCATATAGATGTTTGAAAGTTGACTGGATTTATCCATAAACTGGTTTTGTTTTTATAGTGTATATGTATATATGACTTTAATGTTAGTGAATATTATTGTGAATAACCTAGAAGGGAAATGTGTTACAGAATTTTGGTGATGTTTGATGGTCAGAACTGTGGTGAGGTCTGGAAAGGGACTTGCTATCCAAAAGGTGCCATTGGGAAGCATCTCTTACAGATGGTGTGAGTGAATTAAAATTTAAGTGTAGGGTAAGGAGTGTGAAATAAAAAATGTATGTATTGATGACAGAACTGTTTGTTTATATTTGTATTTTGATCTATGGGACAGCCGTGTGGATAGTGGATGCTAAATTAACCATTGTTTTGGAATAATACTGTATTTAACATGGAAAAACTAGAGATTTTGGAGTTGTTGTTTCCAATAATGCTGTCTACCGTGGCAGGACTAGAGAGTTTGGTGGTTTTATGGGGGGAAAATGTAATCCTTCAACGGCTTTTTGTGTATTTGATGTTAGTGGTAAGGAATGATCTGTTGGGAACCAAAGTGTATTTGGATGTTCATGATTTATAGTTGTTTGTTACTGTGGTGTATTTTGAAGTTCATGATGTTTTATATTTGTTTGTTGCTTTTAATGTTGTATTTCATGTTTACAGTAAGGAAATATTCATTTTCAACTAATTTATATCTTATTGTCCATGACATTTTATATTGGTTGTCTTTTAATTACATTTTAGTAGAAAGAAAACTGTTTTGGAACCAATGTGTATTTTGACACTTATTGTTTTGATATGTTGGTATATTGCTCCAACACCAACCAATTCAAAAAAATATAGCAGTTTATGGTTAATGTGATATTTGTAAGTATTGCTACATCAATTTGTGGAGTTTTGTATGTATTTTGTGTGAATGAGGTGTGGAAATTGTAAAATAGGAGGAAGGGGACTTAATTTGAATTTACCCTTGCCATTGCTAATTGGAAATTCACAATAACAAGGATAAACTAAAGGGGGTTGTAGCGGTACCACTTTGTGTTTGAAAGTAGCGCCGGTTTGTGACGTCATCGGCACCATGTCCGTGGCCACAGAAGGGTCAGCCCTGGGGGCCGCATGGTGGGTGCTGTGGTAGCCACAAGGTGGGTAGTCGGTCGCAGGACTTGGAGAAGTGTGGTTGGTGTTAAGTTGAAAGTTGTAAACGTGTGAATGTGAGTAAAAGGTGTACAAATAGCCGTTCTACTTTAACTGGATCTGCAACTTTGGAGTGATAGAAGTCCGATAAGTTTATAACATTGGTGGTGTTGGAAAAATTGAAGGCAATGAATTAAAATTAGTTTTGTGAAATAACCATTTATTCATTCAGTAGTCTTTAAATGTTCTCAGTTGGAAACTGAGTGGCGGCCGGTCAAGAGAATCTGTATCTTTAGAAGGAACTTGCGGTAAGAGTTTAAACTATGCACATTATATTTCAATGAGCGAGATTGAAAGTAAAACATTGTGGTAGCTGATGTGGGTGGACGACCCACGAAACCGCAACAACGTCAAGCCAGCACTGTGGACAGAGCTGTTCTATTGATTATGGACATGCGGACAAGATGGCAGTCTTCCTATGCTGTGATCACATTGCGTGGTCCAGTACCCACTCTTCACTGTGTACGACACTCTTCTATCAACCAGTTCCACACAAGCACCTGTAAGCTACCTTACTTTGATATCTTTAATAATCAGGTAAAACGCGACGAGAAATAGGGTTAATGCTACTACACAGTACCACAGCTTAGAAGCAAATTAGCAATGCCGTAAAGTCAGAAAAGTAGATAAACTGATAACAATAAGAATAAGTAAACAGTTTATAGTAGAAGATCACTTTTAAACTCACCTAAATAAGCGTAATCCTTAACCATCCAAAATTGTAAACAACCTAGTTGGGGTAAGTGATCATGTCACAAAATTTTCCATAAGTTTCAGGACTGTAAAACAGTAGTATAATAATAATTATACTAATGAGAGTAAAATTCACTGATAATTTGTAGTTTCAGATAGATTAAAGACAGTAAACACAAAAGTTTAAACAAACTTACATGTGCACTTTTTAATAAAAGATTATAACTTGAATAGATAATTTTTGAACTTAAAAAGTAGTTTTTATGATACCGAATAATATTACAAATAACATTTTTTAAGTTTAAAGAAATGGCCGGTTGTCTAATAAAAGATATAAGTAATTTTAAAGTCGCAAAATAAAACGAAAATGTGGTCACTTATAAAATAGAATTACGAACCTTTAAAGCCACTTCAGTAACATTTTCAGAACACTTAAATAAATTAAAGGAGAGCTCTGTAAATAACATTTTTGTGAAATAAGTTGTAAATAAGAAAATGGTAATTTCAAGCAGAATTTTAAGACAAACCTTTCTATGTTGGATCTTAGAAAATTAATAACTTTCAGAATACTTAACGGATTTTAAAGAAACTTAGCTCATTGGAATCAGTAGTCGTGTGAGAACATTTTTGCAATAGTTTAAACTAAAAATTATAATCATGAAAAAATTACTCAGTAAGTCAAAACAACCACACAATTTCAATAACGAAAATAAATGTTTTGCAAGAATTTGACGAAATTTGAGACTAAGACCCACTAATCATAAAACACTTCTAAGGAGACACTCTACACATAGTGATTTTCTGAGAGCTATCCGTTAACATATTTTTCTTGAACATTTTTTTTGATTTCAGTAGTAAGATGCCAAGCTGATAAACGGAAGTGCGGGTTGGACGCCTTCAGAATACGGGAAGTCTTGGTTGCGTACGGACGTGTAGTTGGATTTAAGCGCGTTGTGGCGTGGGGGATCATGGGAAGACTTAGTAACAGGAAGTGATGGCGAAGCTCTTCAGGGTGGCCATGTTGAAAATTTGAATTTGGTAATACATGTGGACAGTTGAGAGGAGAGTGTGAATTTTCTGTTCGGGGTTCGGCGGTCCTGTTTTGCTTCATTTCTTGCAACTTACGTGTGATGAGTAGTCTGATGCCTTAGCTAACTGCAATATATGTAATATGTGGAACTTTTTTCAAGAATAGATTGCTTTCGTGATCTGAACTTTAAAATTTTCCAGTTCTAAGATAGTACCCTTCTTACCTAGGGTTTATTTAGGTGAGTGGTGGCCATTTCTATTGTTCAGTTAGTGATTTCTGAAGGTCAATCACGGTTTCTGAACATTTGTCAAACATTATCAGTATTATGTAGGTGCAACAGTTTAGGTGGAGAAGCCAACACTCACCCCGGTATGCGGCTCGGCCCCTAACACACCTCTTTCATAGCAGCATGACCCGCACCAGTTGCAGTGACAAACCCATCTGCTGGAGATCAATCATCCCGTGATGTTTAATCTCACTCATAAGTTGATACAGCACCCTTTGTGCCATTGAGGCATACCAGCACTTCCTTGCATGTTTCCACTTCATTTTATTGTTCTATGCCAATTGTGTGTGCCATAATACTGAACTGTCCAATCACACAAAAGAGGGAAATGTTGGACCTACGTGCATGACATCTCTCTGCACACTTAATTACTTATTATGATAAATTTGTCCTTAGACCACATATTTCTTACCACAGGTGACAGAAGGGCAGTGCAGAAAATGGGGGGAGGAGGGAGGGGAGAAATCAATGTGGAACAATAATGTTGTCAAATCCTTTTCTTTAGTCAAACCTGTATTTCTATACTGTAAACAAAACATTGAAAAATGGTATAAAAATGTTTTAAAGTGTACCAGATATCGCAATCACAGCATAATACTTTCTAGTTTTCTCCTTGTTTTTGTTTTGCTTTATGAATCCACAGCTTAAAGATAGTTACAAGGGTGTACCCAAGGTTTTCAGATAATCTCAGAATTCTTCATTAATTAAGATAAAATTATAATACCATCACCGAATGTTGCCAGATTTCTATTTGATTTTGTTTACTGGCTGTTCATGTACTGACAACACTCCTTCCTGGAGTGATATTTCTGCCTGTTATTCAGTAACACTACATTCTTGTCTTCCTATAGATTAGATGTACATGTGTGATGTTGCACAGCATAAATCATAACAAGTTGTTTCACTTGATTGTCGTATTACATATCAGGTTTTAGCAGTAAATAAAACCAAATATTAATTAGTCTAGTTTTTATATATATAATTAAGCTCAGTTTTAACTTGAATCTGTTTTACTCAGAAAAAATTATCAGTTAGATAGACAATAATTGACCTTAAGAAAGATCATTGTTCGGGCTGTTGGACGCATTGCATTGCCATCATGGTTCTTGGTATACTAACACATAACTAAATATTTAATACCACTGGCAATGTGGCCAAATGAAAACATTAAATTTCTGTCCATATTGCCAAGTTATACTGCAAAACCACTAAATGAAGTAAAATATCTAGCGTGCTCTAGAGAGACCAATCAGCCACAAAAATATACTTATCATACAAACAATGGATAAATATATTTAAAGGAAGTTGGCTAGCTGTAAAGGGCCAGCTAATTACAATAAAAATTATTGAGATCTGTCCAATACTCTTTGGACAAGTCCAGACAACACACAGAAAAATAAATTACTGACTATGTTGCCATATTCATTATTTAAAATAACGAACAGATCATTGACTTGGGTGAGATTTGTCCTTAACACAGAAAATGAATAAGAAGCAGTTAAAATGTAGCATAGTGCAAATGCGGTCTAGGCTCACCCAACTTATCACTGCCAGTGCAAACTCGCTGGCCAAATGCTTGAAATATCAGTACAGAGCGCTGAGCATGGATGTAAGATACAGCCAGACAGTATGCTCTGTCAGTTATTCATGTGCTAAGTTGATGAAGCACACTGGTACTCGCTCAGTACAATTAAATCAGTCTTAAAATGGCTGAAGGACCAGCATTATTGAAGAATGGAGTAGTAGAAAATTTAAAGGTGGTTGTATGTTAATGTTCAGAAATGGGGAGCAAATGAAGCTCCATTGAAAAAGTGCTGTGTGGAAGAAATTCTACACAATTTGCAAGATGGCCACAATTTTGATATCAGATTTGTAAAATGTATTTGATCTTTCATTCAGGAACCATTGGCTTATTGAGACATCAATGCAGATAGCATGCCTGAATGTCAATCAGACCAAATCTCCCAGTCAATGTAAAGAAACTCTCACTGAAAAATATGTAATAATGTGTGTTAAATACTATTGACCCGATAATTCAAATGAAGGGACATGATTCCTTCAGATAAATACTCATCAATATTGGAGCAACATATGAAAATGTAAATATATAAGATGATATGCAACATTATGCTCTCACATGTGCTCCCTTCTGACATGATTTTCATGTAGGGAAACCATAAATTTCTCCTGAAACTATAAAACATGTTGTTTTTGTTATGAGAGCGATATCAATTATATAATTCAAGTATGGAGACAAAATATGGAAAATATGGAAAAATCAAACGAGTCTCATATTTCAAGTATCTCGGCGAAACAATTCAAGAGAATGGAACTGAAGCAAAAGCTAATGAAATTAGACGCCAAAAGATGGAAACAGCTTATAGCCCATCACAAGATGTCTACAGCAAAAAATGAATCTTCAAGCACACAAAACTGAGACATTACAATACAGTTATTAAACCAGAATGTCTTCATGGATCAGAAACACTTCTTTTGAACAGGAAAAAATATATAGAAAAAGAATGCAAAATTATAAGGAAAATTTTGGGCCCAAGACTCATAGGAGACCAGTACAGACTCAAAAGTAATCAGGAAATTTTACAATATGCAGACATTCACAGTGATATTAGAAAACGGCAACTAAAATTTTATGGACACATCAAAAGAATGAACCCTAACAGACTGACAAGACAAATAGTTGAATTCCATGAAAACCAATGTAAATTAATATTGGATACAATGAAATGGGATAGAGAAATTAAGAAAGACCTCAAATTATCAGGAATTGCTCCAGAAGATGTTGAAAACAGAGACATATTTAAATCTAAAATTCACAAGTGGCAAGTTCACCGGAAGGAAAGATTAAAGAAAAAACCTGGAACAACATGGTCAGATGAGAGAAAAGAAGCCCACAGCAAGCGAATGAAGGAAATATGGGCACAAAGGAAAGCGAACAAACGCTTCTGAGTACTTTGCATAGTCCTAATGGACTTATCTGCAAATAATAATAATAATTAAAGTATGTTAAATGTATTAATATAAATGCTTACAAGCCTCATATAAATAATAATGTGGAATACTTTATGTATATCAGCAAATGCAAATAACTTATTTATGTAATGGATTTTATTAAATTGTATTCTGATCTCATAGTTTCTACTTCCCATTATACACATTACATATGATATGTAATAATAAGATAGGATAGGAAAAAATAACCCATCACTAGGAGGCAGGAGGGTGAGATGATCACGTAAAAAACAGAAAAACAAACAAATTGCACAATATTTCAGTGAAAAATCTTAGTCATGTGAGAGGCGAGACATATGACAGGGGGAAGATGCGATCACACCTAGACCTGCCACATGAATGAAACAAAGGCGGAACATACAGGGTGGTGGTGGAAGTGCCGGTAGGGGGTGGGGATAAGGTGGAACGGCAATAAAAGTGGAACAAAATAATATGTTCGGCTTCTAGTTAAAAATATTATTAACAAATATAATTTTATTTTGATTGGTTATAGGGGTGAATAAATGTATGTATATACCCGACTATAAACTGAAAGACAGTAAGTGACAGGTTTAGTGCACCACCCCTTAAGAACTCTACCGATGGGAACTAGCCTATCAACATATCTTTGACATCAGACACACCCCTGGCCCAAACCTATGCTAAACCTGTCACTTAATGTCATTCAATTTATAGTCAGTTATATATATGTTTTATACACACATACACACACACACACACACATATATATATATATATATATATACATATATATGTAATTTTATATATGTTTCTACCTTTATTTTTTATATATTTATACATTTATTCACCCTTATAACCAATCAAAATAAAATTATTTTTGTTAATTATATTTTTTTAACTAGGAGTCACAGATATTATTTTGTTCCACTTTTATTGCTGTTCCACTTTATCCCCCCCCCCTCTCCGGGCACTTTCACCGCCACCCCATTTGTTCCACCTTTGTTTCATTCATGTGGCAGGTCTAGGTGTGATTGCAGCTTTCCCCTTGCCATTTGTCTCGCCTCTCCTTAAGACTTCCACGACCGTCTTTGTACATGATTTATAGCTTTACAGGCTATGCTGCATCGTTTATTGGATTATCTAAGCTTTTGGCTGTTATACTCCAGCCTTCTTCAGAGATACTGTTTATATTTATGTCCACATAGCAACAGTCACCAAGCATCACAGAGGAAAAGGCCGCTATATTCATTGATGTAGTTGGAATTCCTTAAGATTTCTGCTGCCTCTTTCACACATCGAGGCCACCACTAATCTCTCCACAGTAGCCTCATGTCTTGAAATTTTATTTCATGCCCAGTGTTAATAGCATGGCGAAAAACGGCAGATTTGTCGCTGCTGTTATATTTGTAGTGGCGGATATGTTCTTTAAGTCTCTCTGCCACCGTGCAACCTGTCTCGCTGATGTATACACTGCCACAGCTGCAGGGGATTTCATCAACACCCGTAAGCTGGTGTGGGTGTAATCTGTATTTTACCCTGGTTAATGACTGGCCAAGTTTGCAGTGAGCTTTATACGCGATTGGCACCTCCACCCGCTTAAACAGTTTCCCAATCCGGTCAGTGATACCACGTATGTATGGAAGACAGGCGAATTTTCTTGGCACATTGGTATCATGAGATAAGTTGACATCTTCCATGGGTTTTTTAGGTCCGAAAACCCTTCTGATGTCTGATTCACTATAGGCATTGGCTTAGAATATTTTTGTAAGAGTCTCCATTTCTTCCTTTAGACTTTCTGTGTCACATGCTGTCCTCGCTCTTAAATTCAGTGATGTTAATATGCCTCTCTTCATTGTGGGGTGATGGTGTGACATGGCGTGCAGATATCTATTGGTGTGGGTTGCCTTGCGGTACACCGTATGACCCAAATGTCCATCACATCGCTTTTAAACAAGGACATCAAGGAATGGCAGTTGTCCATTTTCTTCCACTTCCACAGTGAATTGGATTCTTGGATGGGCACTATTCAGGTGGTGTAGGAACTCCTGCAAATTCTCCTTACCGTGATGCCAGATGACATAGGTATCATCAATGTACCAGACCACGTTTTAGGTTTTAGGCACGCATGGTTAAGGACCTCCATTTTGAATGCTTCCATAAATATGTTGGCAGCTACAGGTGAAAGTGGCGAGCCCATGGCTGCACATTCAACTTGAGCATAAAGTTTACCAGTATATTGGAACAGTTGACTTAAAGCGGAACTGTGTCAGGTCAGCCCATTGTGCAATTTGTTTGTTTTTGTGGTTTTTACTGTTCATCTCGCCCTCCTGCCTTCATCTGTGGTAAGTGATGGGTTATTTTTCCCTATCCTATGGCAGTTTCTTTGTTTCCATTATCCCCATAATACATAATGTGGTTCAACTGATAGAACACACAAGATGCTAAGAGAAATCATTTATGCACTGCAGTTTTGAGAGTCATCCTTGTTGCATGGCATGTGAGAGGAAGATACTATGTATTATTTCCGAGCCTTCATTTGTCCACCAATCCTGGGGAAGCTCAAACACAGCTTACCCAAGCAGAGGGGACTGGTTGTAGATATAACTGAGTGAACTGTGCATGAGTTGCACCATCACTATAGCTAATATCACAGATATGCGACAAGTATCACACTCTTGTGGGCCTTCTTGTCAAAGAATGTGACTGTGTGACATATGGTGATGTCCTATTCAGAGGCAAGCATGAAGAACCTTTACTCTTCCTGCTAGCTAGAAGGAGCTGTTCCATGACTACATGAACAGTTTAATCAACTGACTTCCAGTACCATTCTTTGCCAAGAATCAGAGATTTCATAACTCCGCAATGAGGTCAGACTTTGAGACTGAAAGAAACTCTGTAATGACTTTATTATTAGCTGAACTGATAGTTTCATGTTCTTCTTTATTCCCTCTGATCCCCACATTTATCTTTCTTCACAGGCTTGAAGCACTGAATATGACAACATGCCGGATACATATTTCCAGCTGTTTGCATGTAACTGAGAGAATCACAGCATGCTTCAAGCAATGAAAAAGTAGTATCACTACAGCACAGCACTCTGCTACAGAGAAATTGCATCTTGTGATTACCTTATATCTTAGTTCAACTGAGTGCCCTATTTCACCAGCCCATCCACACACTGGTAAATTAGCAACTTGCACCTACTGCTCAGCAACAGATTAAGCAACAGCAAATGCATATTGCTGGATAAACTGCTGTGGAATCAAAACCTGCAAAATGAGAGACAGGCAATGGCATCCCTTGACCACTCTACTTTATCTTGAACTGCAGCATCATCAGCATAGAACCACAAACCATCAGATAAGCCAGTGGCCAACTTGCCTTACATTTGTGGAGTGACAGATAAGATTGTCATCTATTTTAAAAACAAACAGCCGTCCAATGCAAAGGGCTCCAAAGAAGATATCCAATATCCTTACAAGCTTCAAAGGTAGGAAGGAGCTTTCGCAAATGTGTGACAGAACAGAAACATTTCATAAGAAGGTTATACTTTTGTTCCCTGAGAGTAGACAAAAATTAATAATTTATACTCTTAGAAAAAAGCAAGACTATATAGGTTGCTATGGAAATAAATACGCAAGAGATGGTAGCTATCAGCGTAGAAGCGTAGATCGGGTGCTTGTGATTATCATTGCCTAAAAGAACCTGCATCTTCAGAGATTACCCAATTTCGATGTCATCCCTAGTGGATTAAAATAATATACAAAAAACTAGAACTGTTTGAATCGAAAGAACTGATTTATTTATAATTATAATTACTTCACAAATCATCGATAGTATTACAAATGCCTGGCATCTATCAAATTTCCTGTAGGTGTAGCCAAGTATACTTTCAAGAAACAGGGCCCACTACCATCATGTCAGGCATTTAGAAAACGATGATGTAAGCACTTCATCATTTAGTGGACAGTCAGTTTTATTTGACAAGACCAGCATTGTGGCCAAAGAGAAGCCAAAGGGAAGCACTAGAAATAAATAAGAGATCCAACAATATGAACATTGATAATGTTTTATAACTGACCAGATTTGGTCATATTTACTTAGAAAAATGAATAATCCCTCCTGACCACCTATGCTGGTCGCAGTAACTTCTATGACATCACCAAGGACATTTAGTGTGCTCATATATTTCCTACAGTTATGCATGGTGTCCATAAAATCCTGCAACCATTACAATGAAACATATCTAGTAAATTAGACATGCGCACTGGAGACATACACTTTTTTTCCAACATGTTCTACTTCTCTCAAACTTTTGTTTACATTCTCTCCACTTCCACCTCAAGTTTTCCTCAGGATGTCAAGATGATATTCCACCTCCAACAACACATGCTTCAGCTTAGCAACAGCAACCATTTGCACAACCACAACTATCCATATATGATGTGTGCCAAGATCTGGAACAGGGGTTTTGTAGACCCATTTAATGACGTGAACCCCCTCCCCCCCCCTCTCAAGAAAAAAATTAAAGGTGATGATATCAAGGGAACATGATGGCCAGGCAATTGGTTCATCTATTTCTATTCAAAAGGTCCCTGATAGCACCAGAAAAATGAGCAGGTGCACTGTCTTCTTAGAAATATGTGGTTGGAAGCAGGTGCAACATTTGAGATGGTAGGTACTCATGAATCATTTCACAGTAAATTTCCACTGTAATTGTCTTCTCAGAAAAGATAAATTAGCTTATTACTCTATCGTGCATGACTTTAGCGAGCATCCATAAACTACATGGCTCAGACTAGGGGGGGATGGGTTGGATGAAAAAGATAGAATGGGCTACATGGTGGGGAGAAGAGTTCCAAGCCAAGCCACAAGCCATGTAGCTTTACATTCATATTATTTATCACAATTAAAATAAGGTACAGAACACTAAACAGCATATGAATATTAATTTCTGTCATTTAATTATTTCCATATTAATTTATGATAGTCTGACAAGAGAAAACAGCACAAAATGCCTTCTGGTATCAATAGGGGAAAAAGCTACGTGTCACGCGGGGAACAGGGACGGGAGATAAGGGCAAAATCCACGTCGGGCTAATTACTTGGGGGAGAGGAGGAGTTCACAGGAGCCAAAATGGAGCTACATAGTTTATGGAGGCAGGCTTCCCTAGTGCTATCGCGAATATGTCCACATCTAATGTGCGGATTTTGAGGACTCCTATCTGAACATTATAGCAGTTTACCTGCCCAGACACAAATAAAGTGGCTTGATGGAGGCGCTCTTCAATATTGCTGGCAGAATTGTTGCTGAACAGTTTATGAGACTCAGCATATCCACATTGGGCCTTCTTCTGGATTGTCATCATTCTTTGCAACAAGTGTAAAAGAAACTGTGAGAGACATAGAACATCTTGCAAATAACCACATGTCTCTGTCTCATGTTGTTTATGAGTAGCAGAACTTTGTGGACACACTATATATACATGATATCAACAACAGAGACAGCAGTTCTCTGATGAAAGCCACAGCAAGATACTTGAAATGTTAGGTTTCTACCCAGAGAAACGAGATAATACAGATAACGACCATGGGAGTCTACACAATCATGCCATAATTTGGATGAAAATTTATTCCACTTTTCACATTGTCACAAGACTGGAAGACATGGAAAGATATCCATCAATTTGTGAAATAATAACACTGAAACTTTGGTTCCAACATACAAAAGAGTTAATAATAGACTATTTCATAAAGAATTTTATCTACTATACACACCTTAGTCTGCATAACTGTAAGGAAGTGTTCAGATCCATAAAGAATATGTAGAAATTCATCAGACTTAAAACAAATAGGAATAGAACTGGCAACTGCAGCTGTAAAATGAAATAAATATTTTATCAGCGACTTTAAGGTTTTACATATTTACGTTTATTTACATACATTTACTAGTACTCACACCCTTTATCTGATACAAGTTTTCTGCATTTTCAAACTGTTCTTCTGCTAGTTTTGATAATTGAATGTAGATTTTACAATCGTTTTCATTTTTAAGATAAGAAATATTTTGAAACAGGAGATATTCCAAAGTCTGAAACAATTAAAAAAAGGAACTGCTAATACAATACACTAATTTTCCATAAATCTTAGGAAAACAGAATGATCCTGTGGCATGTGGAAAGGAGTCCAGCAAATTTGATATATGACAAAACAAATGTATACACCAGAACATTCACTGTCACAGAATAATACGAGGGCTGTCTAAAAAGTATCCGACCTTCGGCCAGAAAAAATATTTCGAATACCTGACGGAGTTAGGACCCTAATCCCCTTCAAAGTAGGCCCCTTGTGCTTGCACACACTTAGCCCACTGATCCTTCCACTGCTGGAAACACCTCTGGAAGTCTTCTTTTGGAATGGTGTTCAGCTCTGTTGTCGCATTCCGCATTATCTCTTCTCTACTCGCAAAACGGGTTCCTTTCAGTGGCATCTTCAATTTTGGAAACAACCAGAAGTCGCAAGGAGCCAGGTCTGGAGAGTAGGGAGGTTGGCGAATGGTTCTAATTCCATGTTTGGCTAAGAAAGTGTTGATCAATTGGGATGAATGTGCAGGGGCGTTGTCATGATGCAAGCGCCAGTTGTTCGCCTTCCACATGTCTGGTCTTTTGTGCCGAACTGCATCACGACGTCGCCGGAGAACATCTTGATAGTACTCCTTTGTCACTGTTTGTTCTTCTGGTGCGTATTCGTGATGCACAATTCCTCGGACATCAAAGAAAACAATCAGCATGACCTTGTTTTTGCTTCGCACCTGCCGTGCTTTCTTCGACCTCGGAGAATCGGAATGCTTCCATTGGGACGACTGTCTTTTTGTTTCTGGGTCGTACCCATACACCCATGACTCATCTCCAGCTATCACGGTGTTCAGAAATCCAGGATCAGTGTTGGCGGTGTCCAGGAGGTCCTGTGCAACGTCAAAACGGAGGTCTTTTTGTTCCGGCAACAACAACTTGGGTACGAATTTCGCAGCCACTCGGTTCATGTTCAAATCTTCACGCAAAATTGCATGAGCAGAATCTTTACTCACTCCAACTTCTTCTGCAATCTCCCGCACTGTCAAACGACGATCTGCCATCACCAAATTTCGCACCTTCTCAACATTAGCTGCAATCCGAGCAGTTTGGGGCCTGCCACAACGCTGCTCACTCTCCGCTGATGTGCGGCCATCTTTGAATCGGTTGAACCACTCCTTAATTTGTGTTACACCCATCGCATCTTCTCCAAACACCTGCTGAATCTTATAAATTGTTTGGCTTTGAGAATCACCAAGCTTTTGACAGAATTTGATGCAGTATCTTTGCTCAATTCGTTCAGTCATCTTGCGAGACAACGAAATCCGACAACCACTACGAAGAGCACCTTACTTGATGACCATCAGCCAGCAACTGGCACAAGCGAATGCGGTGAAAACATGCGCAGTAAGGTTACTCCTTCCACCGTGCAATGTGGCGCCGCCTTAGAATCACTACTTTACGTGGGAAAAATTAAGGCCGGATACTTTTTAGACAGGCCTCGTATGTACATTAATTACAACACATTTATTTCTACAAGGTACTGGCAATTCTTTTGTAGATACCTTTGAAATAAATTCTTCTCTTGAGTAAAAGAAGTAGTCATGAAAATTCTTTCAATTTTTCTTGAATTTATCTTTATACTCTGCCAGACATTCAACATATGTTTAGACCTTTTTTAAGATATTCACAGGGAGGTAACCAAAAATTTCTAAACTAAAGGTATGAGCATGTGCACACCTGCCCAGCCACATGACTCATTCTCTTTAATATGAAGAAGGTTTAAGACCAAAATATTGTGTATTTTTGTGTTTGTGATATATGTTCTTCTCCCGTCGCTGCCTTCAACTTTGCTGAGTTATGAGTCATTTTCCCTTTCCTGCAATTTATATTGCCTAAAACCATTTCCTTTTTCCTTTATTTAGTAAACTGAAGGTATAAAATCTAAAATACTTACCTTTAGGTACTACAACTATCACCTTCAAAGTAGTCTCCATGTGCTCATGTTATGTCTCCTCTACTGTCCTAAACTCGCAATCCTTTAACATCATTGTGGGGAAACAGTTTGAACTCACATATTGCTAAATCAGGTGAATAAGGAAGATGGAGAATGACAGTCATTGAATTATTTGCTAAAAACTGTAGTATACTGAACAAACTGTGTAGCTGGTGCACTGTCATGATGCAGGTTGAAACTTTTTTCATTCCAAAGTTCCATTCATTTTTTTAAAATATTCTCATGAAGACTTCTTAGAAAGCTGCAATAGAATGCTGAATACATAGTTTACCTAAGTGGGGAAAATTCTGAATGAACAATTCCGTTCACAATGGGAAAAAAGTAATAGGCACGCTCTTCACTTGTCAGCATTTCTTAGGTCAAAGGGAACTTGTCTTATTTTATCAGGTTTATTGTCATCATAGTTTGATGTGTTATCGTCGTGTTGCTATTCTAATAAATATTCTTCCCAAGTCTTTGGTTGAAACTTCAAAACAACCTATCATTTAATTCATCGATCTTTATTTCTTTTATACTTTACTAATTCGTATCCAAAGATTACGAAGGTCCTCTATAAGCAGCAACTAAATATCTTCAGCCCCAAATGTTCACACTCAACCTAATTGCTCGCCCGCTGGATCTTGTTACGCTGTTGTTTCCCTAGCAACCAACTGCTTTTTTTTTTTTTTTTCTTTATAACTTCTCAATGTTATGCCACAACCCTCCCCAAGTTTTTTTATATCTTTGTAAAAAGATATTGAGAGCTTATATAGGGACCTTTGTACTCTTCTCTCTGTCATTAACTACAGTACATATACAACTTTTCCAAAATCACAACAATGAAGAAAAAACAATAAAACACTCCTTTTCAGGTCCTGTCACGGTCGCCATGTCTTATTCTTCCCAAGTCTTTGGTCGAAACTTCAAAACAATCTTTCATTTAATTCATCGATCTTTATTTCTTTTATACTTTACTAATTTGTATCCAAAGATTATGAAGGTCCTCTATAAGCAGCAACTAAATGTCTCCAACCCCAAACGTTCACACTCAACCTAATTGCTTGCCCGCTGGTTCTTGTTACGCTGTTATTTCCCTAGCAACCAATTGCTTTTTTTTTCTTTTCTTTATAACTTCTCCAGGTTGTGCCACAAACTGGGCCTCTTCCACTATGATGGTTGTTGTTTGGTTTCTGGTCTACAGCAGTAAAACCATATTTCATTGTCAGTAATCACTCTTTACAAAAAACGTTTATCCTCGGAAGCCTAGTCTTTTAGTTCACTATCAATGTCAATGCACTTCTGCTTTTTATTATTTGTGAACAGGAGCAGAGCAAACTTTGCTATGAATGATTGTGTTGATGGATTACTAAAGTTAGTACCTTGGCATAACATTTGATAACAAACTCAACTGGGCAGCACACATTGGTTAGGTAGTAGAGAAAGGGTTCAAAATCCTTCCCTTCCTGGAGAAAGTGATTAGGAGATGTACCAGAAAAATTAAGGAACTGGGTTACAAACCATTGGTCAGACCGTTGCCTGAACATGATAGTGTACAATGGGACCCATATGTTGGGTATCAAAAACAGGAGTTGGAGAGGGTGCAAAGGACTGCTAGATTTATCTCTGGAAATTATTACAGAATGGGATTCATTGGAAGACAGGACGAGGGTGAAGACAGTCATGGGAGTGTTTAAAGAAAATATTGGTGCTGAGTGTGTAAAGATATTGGTGAAAAAATTAGGAGTGTTGCATGGAAGGGTAAGGGAGAAAGCTGATACTGGGGCTGGAGTATCAGACTTAGATACCTTAGCTGAATGTCTACTTGAAATAAAATGTTCTCTGAATCTGCTTCTATACTTTTAAATTTTAAATGTGCCTGCCTGGAATATTTAACTGTCAAGCTTATCGGCTGCCACCAAGCTTATTTGAACCAAAAGCTTAGAAAAGGTTACTGTTCAAAGCTAAGACATTTGAAAAAATCCACTTGTTGAAAAATTTTAAAGTTTATTAAAAATCACATTTGGAAAAACAGCATTTACAGTCAAATAGGCTATCGGACTTAACTTTTCCAAACAAATTGCAGATTATGAAGAGAAAGAATTTCACTGACTGATCCCCATTGAAAATCTTACAAGTTCATAGTCTTTAGTATTAACTTAACGTCAATATGTCGGCGCATTGACCAACCGGAACTTGTCCCACCTAACTAGCCATCACTTCAGCTCACACCCAACACATGCTTGCGCAGGTCCAATATAAGCCACGTTCCCGGAATAAAGACAACACAGTAAAGACGAAACAATAAAGACAAAAGCCAAAATCGAAAAACAAAAGACCTCGCTACCATGTCACCCTTTTATACCGCCCCCCCTCCCCCGGATGATTGATGTATACCAACGCTTTCCAAAAATAATATAAAAAGGTGTAATTATAGAATGTGTTCTAAATTTAATCGTGTGTAGCCTGACCTTCAAGGATTATGAAAAGTGTTTAGTGAAAATTCTCAAATAACTATCTTGCCTTTAAATGAATTTAGTTTTCAGGCACATTGGTAAAAAGTTTCCGAAAGTTAATTAGTGATTCCCCGAGATGTGTGTTAATTCTGGCAATTTTTAGGCGACCCTGCTGAATTGCAAATTATCGTGCTAAAATTGTGGTCATTATGTTCTACTTTAGTTCCTGATTAAAATGGTGTAAATATTATTATTATAAGTGGTGTAATGGCAAAGTTATGAGTTGACGAAAATCGGGTTTGAAATCTGTTTAACAGATACTTTGGTTTTTAGTTATAATTACTCAAGTGTTGTTTATATTGAAAAAATGAAGTTGTCTGAATTTTTCTCTTATTTAGTTATGTGTTCTAACAGTTGTTTTGTTTACAGAAGTGGCTTGGTTTACTTGCAAATCTTGAAAAATACCACATGTGGTTTATGACGAAATAATTTTAAAAATTGGTTTAATATCTGTTCTACTGCATGGAATGTTCTGAAATTTTAATACGTTATACAAGATTTTTCGTTCTTTTAGAAAATCTACTTTTTAGTTCGAGAAATTATTGAAAACATATGATTAAAAATGTCGAAAGCGAAAGAGTATCTATTGAAGTGTTTAAAAATGTATTTACACGGTCTAAAACAACGGAATTTTTACTGAAATTATCTTTCTTTTGAATTATTATTATTATTAAATTACTTTACTGCATCAAAAAGTATTAAGAATTAATGAAATTATCACGTAACCAAAATCTATTGTTTGATAATAATGGATTACCCTATTCCAGGTTAGTTTAAAAGTTCTTTACTATTATAAGGTTATAACATGTTTATTTAGCACTTGTATTGTTTGTAGTGATGTGCCGGATCGTTAAAAATGTATATCCGCGGATACAGATACGGATAATTAGTGTCTAGATCCGTGAATACGGATACGGATCTCAACTTGGACTGACAATGAAAAAGTCGTCAACTACTATATATTACCGACGAACATCCAGCTTACGTGACGTGTTTTGACCTTGAACTGTGTGTATTTATGTTTATATTCTGGATGACATAGGATTGCGTAGATGATATACGTTTCTGTTTTTTTTGGAAGTTGTAAAATAAATTAAAAACAATTTATACAAAAAAAGTATAGTAGTGAAACATGGAAATATTTTATGATAGTAAATGACGAATCTGCTAAATGCAAACTCTGTTAAGGAATGTATTCCCATGAATGTACAACTTTCTTAAAAATTCATCTTCAGACGAAGCACCCACAAAAATTTGAGTTATTCTTAAAAGAAGACTCCTCTAAGAAGATTGCCAGCGAACACATTCAGCAGGGAACGTCTTTGAAAACAGTAAAAAGAAAATTTAGAAAAAAAACAACGTTTTTTAACGAATGTATAGAAAAAGTCCAAATGTAAGATAATAAAAAATATAAATTATTTAAAGCTATTTAATTGCAGAAATGATAGCTTTATCTGGATTAACTTTTCAACACGTAGAAGATTTTGGGTTCCAACAATTGCTGGATAATGTTATTGCAAATTATGTTCTAAAAGGCAGGAAATATTTTATGGAATTTATCTGCAGCGAACTTTAGGATTGAAAATAAAGACGTGTCGAAGGATTTTAAGAGAGTTTCCTTCACATCCTATATCTGGTAGGCTTTTTTGGTAGGGTGTTTCATTGGTATCCAGAACATTACATAAGATTTTATAAGGGAAAATATCGTTTTAAAAACGGAGATACTTGTAGAATGTCCAACGGGAAATTACATTTCGTAAATTTTTAAAAATATGAATGTGCACTGCATGGTAAGAGATGCAGGATCCAACATGAAGATTTCCTGCACTTTATCTGACGTAGATAATATTGATTGTTAAAAAAAGCTGTTAACAATAATAGTAAATAAATGGGTCGGACATATTTATCATCACCTGTAACAAGCGTGCCAAGTGAGCAGTTTTTCAGTGCAGCAGGAATAATTTATGATTCTCATTGTAATAGACGTTTGGGTGACAAAACTGCCAATTTACTCTTTTTGAAGTAAAATTTACCAAACTTAATGTTAAATATAACATTTATTTTTTTAAGTTTCTGTAAAAGTGATTATTTTATCTGATGTAAACACTTTAGCAGTACCTTAAACATAATTTCAGCTAGAAAATCACAAAGATTAGAGGCCTGATATCACTACAAAGATAGTTAAAATAAATAAATAATACCTTAAAACTTACTACAGTGGTAAGTTACCAGTTACCTTTGGTAAACTAGTAAAATAAATGTAAGAACAAAGACTTTCCCGGCGAACGACAGCAATGAAGTCTTCACGGGTGTACCGCCAGATTGTGTTGTCAAAACACGATATTTCGACGACTAGCTCCGCCATCTTCACAGATAGTCAGCTGACCGGTGCAGATGTCTCCACACCTGAAGAATACGGCGGAGCTAGTCGTCGAAATATCGTGTTTTCACAACAGAATCCGGCGGTACACCCGTGAAGACTTCATTGTAGTAAAATATATGTTTAAATTTTTGCAATATAAAAGTGCCAGATATGATATTTTAAGAAATATAAAGTAATTGGAATTGAAGTTAATAGTATTTCATTGCTAGATATCTTTAAAATTTTATGTACCTGCTTAGTGAAATTCTTTTCAAAAGATCCGTTAAAGATCCGCTAAAAAAGTAACGGATACGGATCTTTTTCCCCCCTCGGATATCTGCGGATATGGATACGGATATGGATATCCGGCACATCACTATTTGTATGTTAAGTGACTTTATTGCTCTTAAATCGGTTTATTTATTGAGTTAGTTTACAGTATTGGCTTCTGCATGAAACGGATTTATCATAGCCTGTAATAGCAAACTGAAAAATTTAATGCTTACTGGGAAGCTTACTCCCTCCCTTATGCTCTGTAGCTATGAAAACTAGAATTTATCCGAATTCTAAGGTGCATACAGTGTTCAAGGAATATATTGGTGCTGAGTGTGTAAAGATGTTGGTGAAAAAATTAGGAGTGTTGCACGGAAGGGAAAAGATGACCATGACCACAAACTGGCACTCACTTTCAGGAATAAGGGTGTGGGAAGTGTCAGATTCTTCGTGGTTTAATTAGTACAGTAATTAAGTAGTCCACCATAAAGTTCAGTTTAACATTTGTTTATTTTCCAGAAAACTCATCAGCGATATTGTTTACATGCACAGACACAATGCAGAGATATTACTAACGCAGTCCTTGGCAGTTGCAAAGTGAATCTGTATAAACTAACTTACTGTCTTGCTGATTTCTTTATATAGGCTCTATCAAAATTTCTGTAATTCTTCAAAAGCGTCCGCCCGATATTTCTCGAACATTAACAATTACTCAAACAATCAAACATATTAAAAACAATCAGAATTAATACATAATCACCTAATATCATTTTAAAATGGTCAGAAATGGAAATTAAAGATACTTAAACACAAAATTATTTACAGAAATCATTTTAAACTGTAGAAAATTGTCCTGTAGACATTGTAACTTGCATTAATACTTGGAATTACACACATTTAAGAAATTCTCTTGCACAATTGTGTTCTTAAACATATTAAATGGCCTTTAAATAATTTCCTTTCATAAAACAGTCTATATATACTGATTTACAAGAAATTGCAAAACAAACATACCAGATCATATTCAAGCAAACTTTAGCTCACTATTTAAAGTTGAGGTATGAGGGCTGTTATAGAAGATTTTCTTTCTGATGTAAGGGGGTTAGGAATTGGAATAAAATACCAAGAGAAGTGGTAATATAAATAATAAAGGAAAGGTAAATTATCTCATCACATACCAAAGTTGACGGCTGTAACGAGAGAAAACATGAAAGGCGGGCACACAAATACAATATTTTGGTATTAACCTTCTTCATGTAGTAGAGAATGAACCATTTGATTTCGGATATGTGTGTACCCCATGAAGAGATATGAAGAATAATTTACTGAAATTGATTTAAAAAAAAAAAAAAACATATATATGCTTCATGCTCTCTCTTCACCCTCTAGAAAGAAAAAGAATGAAAATGAGGATTCTACAACCAATATTCCTGATAAACTGATAAGATTGGACACTTCAGGAAAATATACCACAATGTCCACTAGAGACAGAATATCAAGTATAGACTTTGGATTTCAACCCATATTTGGATAACATCTCTGAAAAAATAGACACACCAATTGACCGGATTAAAAACATATTCTATCCTCCTGTCAAAATTCATGACTGGACCCAACCTGTGAAGAAGGATTTGGGGTAAAAAGTGCCAGGAGTCTACAGTACATCATACAAATATGGTAATATTATTGGGGAGACTATCTGCACCATCAAAGCCCGTACTGCTGAGCATGAGCGTAGCATCCAGATGTTTCAGTTGGAGAAACCTGCTGTTGCCAAACACATAATCAAAAGTGGCCACAAAATGGACTTCAAAAGTTTGCAAGTGCTGATTAAGTACTTCTCAGATTTCAAGCCGCGTCAAAATTTAAAAGATGATGTTTCGGAAGCTTGCACTGCTTTCATTGTCAAACCGTGATGTTAAGCAGGGGCTTGAGAATGGAAGCAGTGCAAGCTTCGGAAACATCACCAGACGGCTCAATTTTGACGCGGCTTGAAACCCTTTAAGTTTTTATAGAGAATTGCCGCCGTGAGAACGTACATAGTTATCTGCTGATTAAGTGTTTGTTCTTCTTGGAATCAGTGATCAAGGAAGCTGTAGAAATACAAATGAATAATGGAACTATCAACAGAGACATGGATCTCTGGCTCAGTGGTGCCTGGAAATCAGCACATCTTCTCTTAGACAACAGCATAACAAATGAAAGGATACTGAAGTGCTGCCAGAAAATAAACCACAATACCTGTTAACGTGTGAATTATGAAGCCTCCCAACAGACCACTGGCATGGTATGGAGAGAAAATTTCAGCGAATGCAATAGTGAGTTATATCCACCACAGCCCATGTTAGATGCAAAAATGGAGAATAATGAAGCAAGGAGGAGGGATGTGATCCTTTATAATCGCATCTGCATGAACAGCAGAAAATGCCATTGCAGTTCTGGTTGTTGCAGCATGCACATAGGACCTGAAGATGACTGCCGAGAAGTCACTGAAAGCTTGTCTTTCAACAATATCATCCAGCAGCGAACACATGAACATTATATTTCAGAATTAAGTTAGTGAATACATATTGCACATTTTGCCATGAGGTCTGTTACAAAGGAAGAAGCCACAGGACGGTTTAAGAGCTTTAGAGGGTTGATATTTTTGCTCAGGTATATTTTTTACATTAAGTGGACTGATGTAGGCGATGCAAGGTGTAGTGGGATGGATAGAAGAAAGAATGTGACACATTTCATGAAAAAAATAAAAGCCATAGCCATGATGAAGAATCTGGTTCCTGGATTCCAGGCCACGAGAGAACTGAATGATAAAGAAAGGATTGTATTTGGTTTTGATTTGTCTTGGGAAGAGAGCATTTTGTGTGATATGGATGGCATCTTCCTACTCCATTGTTGCTGCAAATACATAATAAAATATATATAAATACCAGAAGATGCACAGTCATAGAATAATGTGTATATTAATTATAAAAACTGCATTTATATAAGATACTGGCAATTACTGTGCAGATATTTTTTAAGGAAATTCTTCTATGGAATATAATGTATTGTCAGTTAAAAAAAATCTTTCAATTTTTTCTGAATATAATCTTATTCCCTACAAGACAACTGAGATGTGCTGAGAGTCTTTTGAAGACATTTATGCCTAAATATCTGATCTATTTTGAACAAACAACAATGACTTCTAATACTTCTGAAGATAATTTTTAATTTTAGTGTCAGTGTTGTATACGAGGACGAGTCAAAAATTATCTGGACTATTAGTAAAACAAGAAAAATACAGTTTGACTTATTCATTATTTTTCAATACAGTGCCCCTCCTTTGTAATGCACTTGGTCTAGTGGTCTACAAGCTTATGAATTCCTGCCAAAAGGAAGGTTTTAACTTGGTTGCAAAGCCATTGATGCACCGCTTCTTGCATCTCATGGTCTGAGGAAAATCGATGACCTCGCAAAGTGGCCCAAACAAATGAAAGTCTGACTGAGCAATATCTGGACTGTAAGGTGGATGTTCCAGCACCTCAAAACCCAATTAGTTGATGGTTTCAAGGGTGAGTTAAGCCTTGTGAGAGTGGCTGTTATCGTGCAACAGCGACACTTTCTTTGACAGAAGACCTCGCCGTTTGCTGCAAACTGCTGGTTTCAGGTTGTTAGAGAACAATGCACAGTAATAATCTTTGTTGATAATTTTCCCCTTCTCCATATAAACTTCTGGTATAGGCCCTTTTGCAACCTAAAACATGGTTAGCATAACCGTTCCCGCCAATGGCGCAGTCTTGAATTCTTTCTTCACCAGTGAGTTAGTGTGTTTCTACTCCATACTCTGACATTTTGATTCTGGCACATGGGCCCATGTTTCATCACAGGTTACTATTCTTTTCAAAAATGAGTCGCCTTCTTTGTTGTAATGGTTGAGTAAGTGTTAGCAGACCTCAAGACGTTTGAGTTTGTATTCTTCAGTGAGTTGTCTTGGTGCCCATCACAAACAAACTTTAAAGAAGCTGAGTTTGTCATGGATAATGTTATCGGCAAAGCCATGACTGATGTTCAAAGTAGATGCTACATCATCAATAGAAGCTCACCTATTTGTGAAAACCATCAATCGAGCTTGCTCAATTTTGTCATCGATGGTGGACATTGATGGATGCCCTGCTCCCTCTTCTTGTGTCACAGTTGTGTGGCCACTTTTAAGCTTCTCGATCCACTCAAACCATTTGTCCACGACACTGTCCCTGTTCTGTGCTAAAAGTCTACAATGAATTTCAATCCCTTTTACTCCTTCTGAGCAAAGAAATCATATCACTGCCCTTTATTCCTCCATGGTGAAAACTGCTAGTGTCGCGTGTTAGTCAAGCGGAGACTTTTAATTACGACAGATGACCTTTCGGATTTGTCTCGATTGCCACCAGTTATCGGCATGATTAACTGTATGTGTCGAGAAATTAGGTTAAATACTTATTTGATACTGGCAGCTAGTAAATTATCTATATTCTCTTCTGTTCATCTTTTGGCAGACATTTGAATTGGCACTTAGCTTAATTTATCTAGGTTTATTCTTATAGCTTACTTTAGTGATCAGGTAGCCTGAAAGGAAAAACACAACATACAAAGTAATTGGCTATTTATTAACTTGCGATAGAAAGAGCACTGTTACAAACACTTCAGATAAAAATGTTATTTTGTAAACACACTGATTGCAAGATAGGTATGATGGCACACGCTACTATATGGTTGTGTAATAACAACTAAAAGGCTTGATAGGGCATCGATGAGATAGTTCCCGATTTAATGCAATCATGAAATATTAGATAAGCTCAGCATGGAATAAATATATATAGATAGCAGCACATTACCTCAGTATAGTGATTTTTTTTAATCGGAGGTGTGGACGCGACTAGCGAGCTAGTGTTTTTGCCACGAAATCGCACAGCAGTAGCTAATGGAGGAGACAAGATAACTCCTGATTTGCTAGTTGAGATTTTAGTAAGAGCCAGTGTTCTGACTGGCTACTGATGATGCCAATGAGATACTAGAGTGGGGTAAAGCTTTGCGTAGCCACGCATGCTGATGGTTGGTTCCCACGTCTTTGAACCACCGGTTCAGCTCCCATGTATAACAATGCAATGATAAGGGCATCAGTGTTGGGTACCATGAGAGTCATGGCTGATAAGACTTGACAGAGCATCCGGTCCTAATGTTACAGGCTGGGAAATAGCTCTGGGCTTGTCTTGACTGCTACGAATGAAATGAAATAAAGATTTTGCATTATTCCTATATCCCAGAAATGCAATTATGCAACAAGTGGAGTGGAAATATTTATGCTGCCACTGCCAGCTCAATATTTTTGCGATCAAGGTTGAGTGAGGTATGCAACACCACAGTAGTATCAACTGTAAACATGCATTCACGAAAAGCAGTATGACTACTGAAAATGTGTTTTATTATGAAAGTCCGGGTAATTTTTGACTTGCCTCATGTTTACTATTTGTTTCAAACAGAATAAAACTGATAACTACGAAGGAAATTACACGGCTACCAATGCCACAATTATTAACTTCGCAAACAGCTCTCTCCAAGAAGTTCTATCGTCACACAAAATTCTTATTACTTGCATCTTGATTCTGAACACTATATCTCTAGGAGTTGAATTAACCCAAAAGATTATTGCTTATGACATTAAGGAATGAAGGTAGGCAAAATAAATTAGTTTCTTCATACTGAGATCATCTGTGGCTGAAACTGTAGGAATTTCAAGCGTTGCTGCACCCAAATGCTTCATTAAGTCAGACACATGTATCCTCCAATTTAAATTATGCACAATATGCAAACCTACAAATTTGACATACTCTACCTATTGGATGGGCTGATCTGCAAATTTTATATGTGTGTCTCGTATTAATCTGTATGACATACTGAATTGCATATACAGTAAAGTATTGACTATCCAAAACAACTGGGGATGTGAGGTGTTCCAATAACTGATTTTTCAGATAAAAAATCATTAATGAACAAATTTACACCAGTGTCATTATTTAATATTTAAGAATATGAAACCAAGAAACAGTGATACACATTAAACATGAAAATTTATATAGTATAAGTACTGTGTACCACAGGTCTTATAAATAATTAAATTAATAATAATAATAAAACTTGCAGTACTACTGTTGTTTGACAAGCTAAAAATTGCGATTAAATTCGGCCTATACTGCCTATTTTGCTTCAGCGCAGACACTAGTTTCTTTACTGCTAAATCTACCAAATATGTTAAAGAAAGCAATTGGACAGAATCACATTCTTATTCTCAAACTATTCATTTCATTTATTCTTGAGTCATATATATCAAACACACTGCTAAAAACAGTAGAAGTCAACCATTTTTAATCCATTTCACCCAGTACTTAACAACATCAAATTCATTCAGTGTTGCTCAAAATAGGTCATCTGTGCAGTCTTCTTCTTCTTCTCGTGTCGATGACAGCATCAAATATGTGGTAGTTTTTCTGCCAATGTGATGGCTTTTTCAGTAGCTGATTGGAGGTCAAATTGAGATACATTTATTCCAATTTGTTGACAACGCAGCAAATGTACCATGGTTTCTCTCTCCCCGCACGAACAGGTGGTATCTGGCTGTTCTCCCAGGTATCCCCAAGTGGCAAGTGTACCTATGCAGCGGCCAACTCCAACTCGAAGCCTGTTTAGCGACTTCCATATGGGCCAAGGTTGTTCAGACCCAGGTGGTAGACTCTCATTTAGCTTGATCCACTCGAACCCTTGTTGTAATCTCTTCTCCCAAGCCAGTATTCTTTCATTGCTTGGAGCTCCAGTTCGTGGCTTTGAAGTTCGCATGAAGCTTGAACGGGACTTTAGTCTCGATGGCGCTGATGTATAGCCATGTAGGGGGTTGTCGGACGTCTTCAATCACTTTAAGCCTTGCCACACTGGTGGCAACTTCCTGGCGTATATCTCCAGGGGCGATGCCAGCTAGCATCTCCTCTTTGCTCACAGGTGATGGTGTGAGACAACCTGTGATGAGCCGGCATGTTTTGTGGAGCACAACATTTACTGTCTTAGCATGGCTGGATTTTTGCCACACAGGACATGCAAACACTGCTGCAGAGTAGCATAATGCTAAGGCAGGGGTGCGGATGACGCTTGGGTTAGCTCCCCAGCTAGATCCGGTCAACTTGCTTAAGATGTTGTTGACTGCTGATACTTTCATCTTGACATTGCGACAGTGGCTTTTAAAGGTGAGACCACTATCAAGAGTTACGCCCAGGTATTTTGGATTTTCACTGTGCAACAGAGTTGATTCATTCCAGGTCAAATTCAGCTTTCGCTTGGCGCATTTATTGCGCAAGTGAAATGGTTTTTTTTATTATTATTATTATTTTGCTTGTAGCAGGTTCCAAGGGATTCAATAGCTGTTAAACGTCTACCCTCAACTGCCTCAAAAGTCACAAGTTGAGCAGCTAGGGCAAGATCATCAGCATAGATAAAGGACATACAATGGTTGTCCAGGGGTTGATCATTGGTGTAGATGTTAAATAAAGCTGGGGCAAGAACACTTCCTTGAGGTAGTTCATTTTTTGGTTTGTGTGGACAGCTTTTTGAATTCTGAAAGCTGACGTATAATTGCCTATTGCTGAGAAGTTTATAGACTATTTTTGTGAAACCGAAATCCCGGGTCATGTTGTAAACTTTAGGAAGGAGTTTTTTTATGCTGATCATATTATAGGCTGCTGTCATGTCAACGAAGACTACTCCAGTAACTAAACCCTTGTCTTGTTGAGGTATCAGTTTGTCTTCAACAACAGGTGAGAGGCGTTTTAGAAGCATCCTCTCAAAAAGTTTAAAGACATGGCTGAGGCGGTAGTTATTGGCATCATCTGGAGGTTTACCAGGTTTTAGTAGTGCTACAACTCGAGCTTTCCTCCAGAGCTTTGGAATCTTACACAACTGTGTAAACATTCATTGAACATCGCAAGAATCCATTTAACTCCTCTATCCCCCAGCAGCTTGATCTGCTCAACATGGATGCGGTCAACACCTATAGCTTTTCCGTTTTGGAGGGCTTTAATGCAGGTTGTTTTTTCTTCGAAAGAGAAAGGGGCACTAATGATGGAATTTTCACTAGTGGTGTCACGGGTGATCTTGGTTCCTGTGGTCCGGTTCTTGCTTTTGTTGGCGGGTTTGCTATTAAGAAGTAGCTGGTGCGCAATATTATCAGGAGTGATGTTGTATAACTGCGTGGTTTGACAAGGGTTGTTTGTGAGTTTTTTAAGAGTTGTCCACACTTTTTTGCTATTATGAGTCATATCAGTGTAACTGATTAGGTTAGTCCACGTTTTTCTTCTCGATGTTCCAATTGCTTGCATTAGTAACTCCGCACATTCTCTGGTTGCTTCAGAAAATGGATCTTCCTCAAACAGATGACAGTATTGAGTGTACAAGTCAGCTTCGCTGGACTGCAGTCCAGGGATGTGGTTCGTTCTGCAGCCTCAAGGGATGCACTGTCGTGAAGCTTTTTGAATGATTTTTACAAACTGTTCATAGTTACATGGATCTGGAGCTAATTGTGATATTTCCTTATCAACGATTTCTCTAAAAATACTCCACTGTCCCTTTTAAAATTGAAGTGTCTCTTGAAAGGTACAGTCATCGCTGTAATAATTTGCTGTACGCTGCACATAATTAGCTTGTGTTGAGTGAAGGGTATCGGAGATAGGACTTGCTTCTTGCACATTTGACTGATGTTGTTACTAACGAACAAGAGATCGGGATTGTAACCTCTTTTCCAGCGGCTGCTGAGGAAAGATTCAGATTGTTTTGGATCATGGATAAGAGTCAAGTTGTTGGACGTTGCCCACAATTCTACCGCCAAGCCATTATTATTACTTTGTGCGTAGCCCCAATCGACATGATGACTAATGAAATCTCCGATGACAATCTTATCATATTATGGAAATTTTTTGGAGGGTTGAACTGGAAGTCAGCTGTTGGTGGTTTATACACTGATGTGATGATACATTTGTCTGTTTCCACTGTAAGTATTTCTATGTCATCAGAATCTGTCAAGTAGGCTGATTTAATGACTATATTAGGTTTGGCAAATATAGCACTCCCATATTTAGGATGTGATCTCTCTATTACAAGACTCATGCCTTCAACCTTGAGTCTTAAGTGGTTGTTATCACAGTGCCTTTCTTGAATGCATAAGATGTAACAGTCAAGTTTTTGGCATAGTTCAGTTAGTAAAACTGATTTTTTTGAAGAGAAGCCTTCGACATTTATCGATATTGTCAGAAATTTTGGTCCTGAGAAGGACCAATTTTTTATAGCAGAAGCTGTAAATGCTGTCATTGTGGTGCAAGGTTTGGCCACAGGCAATTTGCCTTCTGTTATCAGGGGACGCCGGACGTTACAATTTTAACGCCGCTCATGGAGGCACCTTGCTTGCAATATGATGGACACATAGGGCACAGGAGCATGTCACATGGTTTGGTCCTCACCACATTCACATTTAATGTTGGTAGCATCAATATAAACCCATTTTGATAGATTTTCCTTGTACTTACCAGCTTCTGTCTGCAATCATTTCAAGGCTCTCCAGACATTCCAATCCTCTGCATGACCAGGTGACAAGTGCTATGCAACTGTCAGCATTTCCACGATGGTGGGGGCCTTAATTTTCTACAGCTATTCTTTTGCATTTTCAGGTGACCAAATTAGTTCTCATGATATTCCCAGAAAGTTTTTTATGGACTTAAAGTCTCTGGACGCGTGGTCTTGCAGTGAGAGGGCACCTTGTTCAGAGCCATTTTTCTTCAGATACTAGGTGGGGAAATCTGATGAAGCCTGTCATCTGAAGTAGGTTTTAGACAACATGTAACCAGCCTACAGGTGTTATTCAGGGCCATATCTATCAATTTGGTGTGAGATGATGACTACCATATTGTGCAATAGAGTAACAAAGGGCCGTTGCTCATGGAGGTGGAAGGTTCCTAACAGGATCACTCTGTTTGGGCTTTTCCTCGTCATCACAAGGGTCTTGGCTATCAATTTCACTGGCAATGATTTAAACATTAGTCAATACTTGATAGTCAGGGTCATCGACATCACATTTGAGCCAATCTTGAATATTTTCCTGGTCGCATTCTTCAAATCCTGAAGATTTTTTAATCAACCCAACCACATCTGATACAAACTGGCTGCACAGTACAGCTTGAATTTGCTGACCGGAATGATTTCGGTTAACCAATGCTTTGGTTGATCTACTATATTGAATTTTATCAAAGTTTAAAGACATTAATTAATTTAATTTCAATTGAGTTCATGCACGAGTGGCAATTTCCCCATGCACTAATTTTCCCCTTTTCTCTTCCCATTTACACTTGTCATCTACAAATTTAAATTCTTTAAGCAATTTTGGCAAATTATTCATTATTTCTCTTGGTAATTTATTCCAGTTCCTGACCCCTTAACTATGAAAGAAAATCTTCCCACTTCCTTATGCCTGAAATAGAGTGCCAGCTTGTGGTCATGGTCATTTTTCCATTCCATGCACCTCTCCTAATTCTTCCACCAATATCATCCCATGCCCCATCACCAATATACTCTTTGTACACTCCCATGACTCTCTTCACCCTTCTCATCTTCCAATGAATCCTATTCCAGCTCCTTTGTCAAGCCAGTTACCTACTGATTGTGTTCTGAGGTGATTTCCAGAGACATATCTAGCATACCCCCTTAAACTCCTGTATTTGATACCCAAAATGTGGGTCCTATAGTACACAAGCAATTGTCTGACCAAAGTTTTATAACTCAATTGCCTTACTTCTCTTGTACATCTCCTCATCACTCTCTCCACCAATTGAAGTCTTTGAAACCTTTTCCTTCTATATGACCAGTTGAGTTTGTTGTCAAATCTTAATCCAAGGTATTTACATTTTAAGTCCTCAACAAACAATTCTTTTCCCACCTTATGATCATAATGAATCTTTATTTTTTTACCTAGGTATCTAATAAGCGGATTCTTCTTTCCATCTATATTCATCCCATGCTGACTCACCCAGCTAGATATTCTGTTCATATCATCCTGCAGCTGTTTGCAGTCTTCTACCATTTTGATCGTATTATATAACATTATGTCATCTCAAAAACAATCTAACTTCCGGTATAAACTATCAACACAATCATTCATTATAATAATGAATCGCAATGGTCCAATCACACTATCCTGTGGCACTCCCATTGTCACTTACACATTTTTTTTTTTATAATGCCCTAAACTTTTGCTTTCTAGCTTAAAGCATTCTTCTACCCAGCAAATCACTTTTTCATCCACTCCTATAGTTTTTACCTTATTTAGCACCATTTTATGGTTCACTCTGTCTAATGCTTTTAAAGCTCTAGTTCTACACTATAAATTTAGCCTGCCTTGTCCATATCATCCACAATACCATCATTATTATTACAATTAATTTAATTTTGATGGAGCTAACACTCCAGTGGCAATTCCCCCAGTCATCCATTTACATCTTTTTTATATAGGTCTACATATTTTAATTTTAATCTTTTATAATTGGAATGTTAAATTCCCCCCCCCCCCCATTTACTATTATGACTTATAAATTTTAAATCTAAATTCCTTAAGCGTTTTCGGAAAATTATTCATGACTACACTTGGTAATTTGTTACAATCCCTGGCACTCTTAACAACAAAAGAAAATTTTACCATTCTCTTATGCATTACACCGAGCATGGTGGTGTAATGGTTAGCGTTCTGGCCTCACCTCCAGATTTGGGTTTTCCATGGTTTCCTCAAATCACTCCAGGTGAATGCCGGGATGCTTCCTTCAAAAAGGCCATGGCTGAATTCTTTCCCATTCTTTGCCCCCCATCCTTTCTCGTCTGTTAAGAGACGTTAAGCAGTTTTTAAAAAAAAACACCCCTTATGCATGAAATCGAGCACAAGCTTGTGGTCATAGTGGGGATTCTACGATATCCGAGGCACTGAAATTTTACGGATTTGATGGTTGATTTACTGCCATAACAGTAGCCTTTCCCTCTCCATGCACTATTCCTAATTCTTTTAACAATATCCTTCCAAGCTGAATCACAAACATATGCCCTGTACGATTCCAGCATTCTCTTCAACCTCCTCCTTTCCTCCAGAGAGATCCAAACTACTAAATGAGATTCACATTAATATATCATACTTTCCTAAAGCCAAGTTGTCGACCTACGTTCCTAACTGACTTTTCTGTTGTGGTTGCATATCAGTCTCTCCATCAACTGTGAACCAATTATTAGTACAATCAAAGAAATAATTTGCAAAATGTTCAGAAAAATCTACAGTATTTTTAATTCCTATTCTGACAGCACTGTCACAACCATAGCACTGCAATTTCATGATGGATTCCTATGTTACTAGACAAGAAAAATCGAAAGTGAAGAATACAATTTTTTATTTCTCACTTTGTTCTCAAAATATGGACTGTAAAATGTTATAGTTCATTGTGCCTTTGGTGCTGTTTTTCTTTTGTCTCAGGGCGAATTATAACCTAACCATAAGCGGTAGTAAGAAAACAAAACAAACACTCCAGCGTATATTTGCTTGTGGCTTGGGAGAATTTTTTTTTTTTTTTTTGTCCAGGCTGCGTCTCAATCTACCCACCTCAATTTTGAGACTATATATCTCGAGAAGTAAGCGAGATATCGAAAAAAAATTATTCCTCACTTCCGAGCTGTCGAATTAGATAAGAATCCATCATCAAATTTGGCCTTGGCGAATTGTTTCGTTTGGTCAGGCCACGTACTACCTCACATTTGAGACATTTTGTTTCGAAAACTGAGATATCAAACAAATTATCCCTCACTTTCAATTTGCCTCGTCGAATTACAAAAGAATCCATCATCTAATTGCGGTGCCAAGGTTATCGTAGAATCCCTTGTTCCAGTGACACTTTCTTTTCAAAAGGTATTAAGTTATATATTTATTAATCACGCCATTTGTACCATAATACTTTAATTTTTGTACGAGATTTCATGATCCACACACACACCTTAAAAAATCGCAAAACATTCCAACAGGCGAAATATTTCATTTAATCCATTTAAAATATTGAACTCAAATATAGCTTGTTCCGTAGAATTGTGATTCTGAAAAATGAATTACGATTTACTTAGAATGTTTTTATTTCTTGGGAGTTGATTAACTGTTCTGCGCAGCTTTAAATTCCCCGTAATCCATACGATAGGACACACCTGACTTATCACCTGTTTCAGACTGGTTTGGATACAGCACAAGTTGAATGGAAATTATCTTCCATCAAGTTATTTTTTGTTACTATTCTTTTAAACAACAGATTATTGCATTTGGAAGCCTATTCGCAGATACCGGCAATTCCGTACTAGACTGATGACTCAATTTCTATGTTAGTAATTCAACAATGAAAAAATATTATCATTATCTCAGCATTGGAGTGCATTTAAACTACACAAAATTGGTACTGGCAGCCAAAAATTGGATACGACTGCCCGCTGGTATATGCCTCCAGTTGAAACCTCCATTTATCGAATAGAATTATCCTGGAATACCGAAATCAACAATGAATACTATTACAATGGTTTTCTCGGTGTTTGAAAAACGAAACAGATAATAATTCGAAAAGCAATAAACATGCTAATCTCATATCTTATTATTAATAACGATAATGATAAAGAACTATTGTTCGGAGCTGTTCCTCTGATTTACAAATACGCAAGCTTTATTTCTCTGTGGAAACTGTTAGAAATATAATATTCTTTTTTAAACGAAAAAAATATTGATCAATTTATTTTTACCTTTAGCACTATATCAACTTCGTGACCACAGTGAGGCATTTTATACTCAAATCTTAATTTATTTTCGAGAAAAATTAAATATGCCAAAGATATTTAACATTTTATATTTTCAAAAACTGTGGAAAATCGTTGGATTTTAATTTTTGTTAATTCTGTTTAGCAATGTGTTATTAGTATGACAGGCCTACGCAAATTGTTATTTACATTACATAACTTATCAGGTTTCTTCCAGACTAGCGATCAATTTTCAAAACTTAACAAGACGTGTTATTTATTTCTGCAGTTCTCGACCCATGATCTCGACCAGAGACAATATATGATCTCGACTGTTGCTTGTTACATAATCTCTGGGGAGTAGCCAGCTGAAAGTATTTTTAAATGCGATGTTTTTCAAATAAATGTCATGCACCTATGTAAAGTTTTATAAGTAAGTGAAGCTCTCAATCAACATTTCGGGACGGTATAATATATATAGTTACTATAGTGAACGAAAACGAAAAATGCTGAGTATATCGATTAAAATTAATTACAATGTGCATAAAATAAAGTGAATATTGTCTTTTAGCTGGGGGGAGGGCTGTCCGTAATTTACAGAAGTCATTAAAGCGGTATGTACTAAAGATGACAAGAAATTATGTATAGAAATCTGATACATTAAGTGGGAGCTATGTCAAACACGGGTACAACTACTAGTAAATGTGTTTAATATTAGCACGATTTTGACTATTGTTTTAACCCTGTTTAATGTATTGTTTTTACGATTTATAATTAGTTGTTTTTAAAAAAACTCTCAGTGTAACATTATTGCATTCCCACTGCTTTGTGCTAAGAATTTTTATTTTCACGAAATTGCTATAAACTTGCACAATAAAGTTTACTGGTAACAAGAAGTATTATATTCTTTTTATCTCGATATTATGTTGTTTATCACCTAAATAAATATATGGCTATGTTAGAAAACTGAAGGGAAGGGAAGGAATTGAGAAGGCAAAAAAGCAAAAAGGGGTTGTTTTAGATAATATTGCTGTAGTTGTACTAGAGATAGAAGAATACAGTATTGTACCTTGCCTTGAAATATTATTTAGATCGAGACTGGAATCTTGTTGCTTACGAAAGGACTAAAACAGAACAACAGAAGTAAAAGAAGGGTATCAAAGATGGTTGAAAATTACTGGCTGGCTAGTTTGATATCAGTGATAGGCAGAATAAGGAGAGCATAATATGCAGCTGCACAGAAATGGCTGTGAGGAATGAAACCGGTTTACAGATTGATGACATGGCCTCAGCCAAGTATATTCATGTGAATCCCAGTGCACGATATGCAAGATATTTCAGATGAATTGGACAAGGGAGGCCACATTGATAGTGTAGCACTAGATTTTTCTAATGCGTTTGACAGAATGAGCCTTATTACATATGCTAAAAACTATTGGAGTAGATGAAAATTTGACTTAACGGATAATATCTGTTTACTTGAAAAAGGGGATTCTTGACCCGAAATATTGTTTTTTATTTGTTTGTGTGTTGTGCTGTGTTGCTGCTGCCCTCCTCCCTTCAGCTTTGGTGAGTGTTGGGTGTATTTTCCCTTTCTTTTCCATGTAAATATTGCCTCGCGGCATTTCTTTCCTTTCATTGTTACCTATATATATATATATATATTATAAAAGTCAGCTGGTATGGAAAATTGGTGCAGTTCACTTGATGAACCATCTGCCTTTTTAGGTATCCTCCTTAATTTTGGAGTTTTAAGATCATCCAATTCCAAGATAAGAGCTATAAAGCATAGGAAATGCAGTATCTAAAGAGGTCAAAGTGAATATGGGAGTGCTGCTGTGTAGTGTATTGGGAGAATTGATATTCATTATTCTAATGAATGATTGTGTTGATGGCTTACCATCAGAAGTTAGGTTGTTTGCAGATCATGTAATGGTATATAGTAGGATCAAAATGGGAGAAGACTGAACATCTGCAGGGTGACCTGGATAGTATATCTAAATTAAGATAAATGCGGAGAATGGTCAGTGTATTAAGTACACACGCAAAAAAACTAAAGCCTGTGGACAAAATTTCTTGTTGATATAAATCTGTTAAAATAAAATTCAACTGGGCCAGACACATTGGACAGGTGGTAAGGAAAGGTTACACAAACCTTTATTTACTGAAGAGGGAGATGAGAGGATGTATCACAAAATAAGAGAATTGGGTATCGTAAACTTTGGTTGGACGATTGCTTGAATATGGGGGTATTGTTTGGAACCACATTTTTTATTTCAGATACAGAAGTTTTGGGGGTTGCAATATATTACCTAGGGAAGTGATGAATAATATACCAAGAGTGTCAAAATAATTTAAAATTAAAATTTTAAAAATTGAGGATAAGAGAATTTACACTCAAAGCATGTAAGATAATTTAAAAAAAAGATAATAATAAATGGATGAACATATACCTTTTTGAAATTGACGCAGGAGCATTTGCTCCATCACAGTTAAATTCAATTCAATATGTAATCTCTCTGGGATGCAACCAGAATCCCCAAAAGTAGTTAGTCTTTTGAGATATATTTTACCCTTTGTACTACTTAGTTTTGTATTTATTGGTCCCTGAGCATCATTTATAGTACAGAGAGAGAGAAATGTACATGCACAAACAAACATTTTATTCAGTCTGTTATTATATGTCCCTACAAGATAAAATTTTACAAATTTGATACAAACAAAAATTATTATAAATATACAAGTAATACCTTATTTATACTGTTTTTAACTATCTACATTTATGATAAACACTGGAAATGCTCATCAATATTGTAGAAATAGTGATCAAACAAGTATTCCTTCAGTTCTCAATTTAATATTTTATCTTTCTGACTTAATCCTATTGTGGTAGATTATTAAACAATTGGAAGACAGGAGGAGGGGGAAGAGAGTGCTTGGGGTGTACAAGGCATATGCAGGTGATGAGGCTTGGAGGGATATTGGTCAAAGAATTAGGAGTAGTGCATAGAAAACAAAAGATGATGATGGTCACAATCTGGCATTCGATATCATGCATAAGGGAATGGGGAAATTTTCTGTAAGGGTGTCAGGGATTGGAATAAATTACCAAAGGAAGCAATGAATAATTCATCAAAAACACTAGAAAATTAATAGTAGATAATTGGAGGAATTTAATACTCAAAGTATATAAGATGATGATGAAAAATTTAATTTATTTAATTTAATTTAATTGCAATGGAGCACAGGCTCCGGTGGCAATATCCCTACACACCCATCTTCCCCCTATCCTGCACCCACCTACATTTGCCCTCTACAAATTTTATCTTTAAATTCCTTCAAAGTTTTCGGTAAATTATTCATCATTTCTCTTGGTAACTCATTCCAATCCCTGACACCCTTACCTAAAAAAGAGTAATCTTCCCACACCCTTGTGCCTGAAATCGAGTGCCAGCTTGTGGTCATGGTCATCTTTTCCCTTCCATGCACTACTTTTCATACCTATTGCAATATCTTTCCATGCCTCATCACCAGTATATGCCCTGTACACTCCCATGACCCTCCTCATCCTCCTCCTGTCTTGCAATGAATCCCATTCCAGCTCCTTTATCATATCCGTCACTGATTGCATTCTGTGATAATTTCCAGAAACAAATCTAGCAGCCCTTCTTTGCACCCTCTCCAACTCCTGTATTTGATACGTAAAATGAGGGTCCCATACTACACTACCATATTCGAGCAATGGTCTGACCAAAGTTTTGTAACCCAATTCCTTGACTTCTCTCGTACATCCCCTCATCACTCTCTCCAACAAGTGCAGAACTTTGAAACATTTTCCTACCACCTGTCCTATGTGTCCTGCCCAGTTAAGTTTGTTATCAAAAGTAATTCCAAGATATTTGCATTTCAAGTCTTCAGCAAGCAGTTCTTTCCCCACCTTATATTCATAATTAAACTTATTGTTTTTTATTTGTGTATCTAATAAGCTGACTCTTCTTAGCATTTATCTTCATTCCATGTTTACCAACCCAATTAGATATCCTGTCCAGATCACCCTGCAACTGTTTACAATCCTCTATCGTTTTGATTCTTTTATACAGCATTATGTCATCTGCAAACAATCTAATTTCAGATAGTAAACAATCAACACAATTATTCATTAGAATAATGAATAGCAATGGTCCCAATACGCTACCCTGTGGCACTCTCATTTTTACTTCCACTTCTTTTGATACTACATTTCCTACCCTAACTTTCTGTTTTCTACCTTTTAAAAATTCTTCTACCCAGCAAATGACTTTCTTATCCACTCCAATGGTTTTTACCTTATTTACTACCATTTTATGGCTTACTCTGTCAAACGCCTTAGACAGATCTAGTGCTACACTATCAATTTGGCCTCCCTTGTCCATTTCATCTGAAATATCTTGCATATATCCCACCAACTGAGATTCGCATGAATATCCTTGCCTGAAACCATGTTGCCTGCTTGAAAACCAATTACGTTCCTCACATATATTTCTGATGTGGTTGCATATCAATCTTTCCATTAATTTACCTACCACTGATGTCAAACTGATTGGCCTGTAATTCTCAACTCTATTTCTCACCCTCCTTTATGTACCGGTACTACTATTGCACTTTTCCAGTCCTGTGGTAAGCAGCAAGTAGTCTAGACTCAATTTAAATAATTATTTCAAGATAAGGTACAATGTCACATCGTGGCTATCTTTAAGATATCTGTAGTAATATTATCTTCACCAGCCCCTTTATGTTTTTTCAGCTTTATTTCTTTCATGATTTCCTCAGGATGGATATCAAATTTTTTACTATCGTCATTTCTAATTGTGTTGTTAAGCTCGTTCTCTGAATTAGACCCTCCTGTTTCTGATTCATTGTCCCTAATGCTTTCACTAAACCAGTTACTTAAAATCTCTGCCTTTTTCAAATCCTCAGTAACTTCTTCTCCATCCTTATCTATAAGTGTGAAAGGGATGATTAGATTACTGAAGAAATTGTCACCGGAGCATTTTTTTAAATTATTATTATTTTTAAGAAACTGGGTCATTGGCAGTGTTTGAGAAATATGTATTAAAGGCATTAGATATTTATAAAGATGATGGTCACAATCTGGCATTCGATTTCATGCATAAGGGAATGGGGAAATTTTCTGTAAGGGTGTCAGGGATTGGAATAAATTACCAAAGGAAGCAATGAATAATTCATCAAAAACACTAGAAAATTAATAGTAGATAATTGGAGGAATTTAATACTCAAAGTATATAAGATGATGATGAAAAATAATCAGAAAGGGATGATTAGATTACTGAAGAAATTGTCACCGGAGCATTTTTTTAATTATTATTATTTTTAAGAAACTGGGTCATTGGCAGTGTTTGAGAAAGATGCATTAAAGACATTATTTATAAAGAATCAGATTTTTTTATTATTATTATTCTCCTGCAACAGAATGTTATGGTTATCTACTTGTCTCACTCTGTCATAGACCTAGAATATCTTCGATATATCTTCTAGAACAGTTTAAAAGAAGATCATTATATAAAAGTTAAATAGCAAGTCACTTTGGGCACATTCATTAATGATGTGAGGTGTTTTTCCCAGAATTCCAGACCCCCCTCCCCCCCCCCCCCCAACGGTGTGACTTAGATAGATCTGGCCTGACTCCCTCCCCCCTCCCACAAATTGACGTGAGATTGTGATGAGATCCGCTCCCCCCCCCCCCCCGGATTATTGACCTCCCATCTTTTTTAGACTATTTTTTAGCTCTCCTGCTACCGATGGCAGTTATGCCCCCTCTAAAGTCAACATCTGCACTGTTTGTAGACTTTTTTTGTTGTTGAGATTTCTGTCATCCCCACCCTCTCCTTGGTGAGATTTCACTGGGGAAACCCCCCCCCCCCCCTGTCTTTTTCCCTCACGTAATTAAATGGATGCACCCTTTTAGAAGCATTTTCTTGGTTAGAAAGTATTTTAAGAGGTCAGACCCAGGCATCATTTTAAATAATCAAAGTTGCATAGAGATAGAATAATTTTTTGGAATTCCTCTCTTTGCATTTATTTCCACAGGTAGAGCAAAATATTACAATCAGTTTGAGGTATTACATGCATAGTAAGAAAAATTGATTTAAAAAGTTATAGCAAAATTTCTGAGTATTGCACCATGAGTGGTGAGTTATATGAAACTGTGTCTAACAAAGGTGCAATCTTTAGTTTTCAAGCTATTGTAAAGATTGACACATCAATAGATTCATAACAAAAAGATGTAAAAATAGACCTCATCAAACTAGAAATAGCTTCTTTAGGAGAAAACAGATTTTGTCATTTTCTAAATAATAAAAATAAAGGGCTAACATGATGTTCACATTAAAGAGAAAAATTCATTGATTATGAATATATATTTTGTTTTCCAATTACTAAAAGTTTTAAGGGACAAAAGTATGATTTTACTTTTTTAAGATATGGCTAATGAGTGAGATATGACATAATGGGTTGGAAAATTATCAGAAATAAGTCAACAATAGATCCAGTCAGTTTTATAAGGAGATTGTTTCTGGTGGAAACTTCCAACTTGAAATTCAAGCAGTGTTTCCTCAATGTAAGAGATCTGTCACGGGTTACTCCTAGATATTTTGGAGTGTCATATTGTTCCAGTTCAATCGTGACCATATTACGTTTAATCTACTAGTGATTTCCCTATTTCTTAAATGAAAAGCACATACTTGTGTCTTCGAAGGATTTGGTTTAAGCTGATGTGTGCGGCAGTGTCCTGACAAACCTTCAAGAGCCTTAGTTGGGTGTTCTCCACTAATTCAATGTCTTTACTCTGTGTGGCCAAACTTAGATCAGGGTGGATCAGCAGGGAACTCCTGTTGTTGGGGTTAATCATTCGTGTATATATATATTAAACAGAACTGGGGCTAGCACACTTCCTCAGGATTAGACCATTCCTCTATAAGCTCCAACGGTTATGCTGTCCTTGAAAGTCAACAAAAAATCTGTGATTCTGCAGAAGAGTAGCAATGAATGTACTAAGACTGAAACAACTAGTCAGGTTGTAGAACTTTACTAATAGTAGCTGATTGTTGACATTGTCATGGGTTGTGGATAAATAAACAAATGCTGCTCCTGTCACCTTGCGAGTCTCTAGTTCTCAACCATATTTCTCTCCCCTCACGAACCCAAAAAATAACGTGAATAAGCATATTCATGATAAAGGCAAAATATATGGCAGTTATTTCCCTTGCCATATGTCTCACCTTTTACCATAAGTTGAGTTTTTCACTAAAATACTGAAAACTGTGTTTGTGTTTTTTTTTATTTTTTTCTTCAACCTTGCCCTTCTGCCTTCAACTGTGATAAATGATAAGTTACTTTCCCTATCCACCTTATTTAAAGGAGTCAATTGAATGAGCAACATTAAAAGAGCTCATCTTTATTATTGTTATCAGTTTATTTGTATTGTCTTTTATACTTAACTCCTGTCTTATTTCTTTTATTACCCACTATTATCTTTAATTGTAGTTCTTAGTGCTCAGCTACCATACCACATTTATTTGTTCATTTCTGCCTGATTTTCGCCTAGTGCACATCATTTTGATTTACAGACACTTCCTTATTTGTTAGTTTTTGTTAATCTGCACCATCCTCTGTGTGGGCAAATTCTGTGGTTGTATTAGAGCAGTTTGGACTTATGAGGGAAAAGGACCAACATAGAAACAAAGAATTCGGAGGTAAAAAAGATTGAGCATTGAATGAGCGTATTAGATTAAAATTATTATTTATTCAAAATGAGGCACATAAATTTAGTTTACTTGGTGTTATTTTATGTAATACTCTCACTCCTCAGCACACTAGCATGGCCCACCTCCTTTCCTCTTAAATATTCCATGAGATTTTTTTTATGTTAGTCTTCCTGGGTATTGAGAATGCTGTTAGTTTTTGACACATTATTTGCCATCTTTATAAATGTTTTTGTCTGAAAACATTTTTACTTATTTAATTTAATTGCAATGGAGCACAGGCTCCAGTGGCAAATTCCCTACACCCCCATCTTCCCCCTATCCTGCAGCCACCTACGTTTGCCCTCTACAAATTTTATCTTTAAATTCTTTCAACGTTTTCGGTAAATTATTCATCAGAAGATGGCGATGGAGCCTGAGATCGCCGAAATATCGTGTGGAAACATCCAAATTATTCATCATTTCTCTTGGTAACTCATTCCAATCCCTGACACCCTTACCTGAAAGAGAGAATCTTCCCACACCCTTGTGCCTGAAATCGAGTGCCAGCTTGTGGTCATGGTCATCTTTTCCCTTCCATGCACTACTTTTCATACCTACGCCAATATCTTTCCATGCCTCATTGCCAGTATACGCCTTGTACACTCCCATGACCCTCCTCATCCTCCTCTTGTCTTGCAATGAATCCCATTTCAGCTCCTTTATCATATCTGTCACTGATTGCATTCTGCGATAATTTCCAGAAACAAATCTAGCAGCCCTTTTTTTGCACCCTCTCCAACTCCTGTATTTGATACGTAAAATGAGGGTCCCATACTACACTATCACTGTTTCTAAATTCTTTCACAAATCATTTATTTCATAATTTTCTAAAGAATTTAATAAACACATATTTTTCCATACTATTATCCACTTGTGCCACTGATAGCTCAAACTAAAATAATACTCCATGTTGGATGCTGGAAGACTGAAACAGCTTACTGCATGATCCTCCCAATGGCAGCTAAAAATACAAATTATAACATACTCTGCCACCATCTTCAGGTCTGATACTCAAGCTGTGACAACCAGAGTTGCACTGCTGTTCTCTGGCACTGACATGTGTTATATAGCCTAGTGCTCTTATCCCTCCCCACCAACTTGCTCAATCATTCCTGACAGCTTCATATTGCATCCATAATGTTGGGAGGCCAATTTTGACGCCACAGTCACCTTCAAGTAGTACCTTAGTAGCGGATTAATACATTGTTTCAAGTGCAGTTGTGACCTAAGTATGGTAACGGGTGGCTTGTGTAGTGCGGCAATCAACGCTGCAGTAATTGTTCGGTTTATTAGTATTAAGAAGAGAATTTAATGTGTTTAACTGGGACAATGCATGTGATATGAAATGTTTTGAATAGTGCCTAAGTGAAGAAGAACATTTCCTCTGACATTAAAATAACTTGTTAGAAAGTGGACTCGATTAATAATTTCCTTTTTTCTTAAAGAACTCTGCAATCTACGTAATGATGAAGTTTCGATTAGCCTTTGTATTTAAAATTTGATGGTGGCCAACCAGTTCGATGTTTTAATATCTTACGATAAACTTGTGGTGGACTGAAGTTCGTGTTAACGTATTTGGTGACTCTTATTTCATTAGTTATTTACCCACCTTCTGCTTAAGACTGGATTGATACACTATCTGGCGACTGCGACAATAACAAACTATTTAAAATAATTAACTTGTCTCTAGAACTTTATATAAATGATTCACAGAACTTTTATATGATTTATGCACTGGGTTCGAGGTGAGTGAACATATGTCGTAAAATACTACATGAGTGTCTTACACAATGATATGACTGTGTGCTGGTTATTATGGTTAATCTTCTGGTGGTGTCTCACTATACTTTTGTTTGAAATGTGGTTGTCTATGAAAAGACAAAGCTGGTTTCCAGGTATCAGTATCTGTTAATTGTATTATACAGCCAATTTCTATGCATAAGAACGCAGTTGAGAGTATATGAAATGTTCTCGGGTGACTAGCCGAGTTAAAGAAGTGTTATAGTTACGCAATATTTCAGCAATGTCATTCGCTGTTGCCATCTCCTGGTGAAGTGTGATATTGTTGAGCCAACCCAGACTCCTGCTGCTACGTTGTGATTGGTCGGCTCTGGAACCGGTCATAGCCGGGGTCGTATCTCGTCACAACTCATTGTTCATTCGAAGAAAAAGTCAGAAGACAAAGCCTTCACCATAAGCTGCTCAATAATGCATGAGCAACAATTGATTGCTTCTACTACTAGTGAATGCTTCATTGATCTGGATGCGCTGTGTCATGCATATCTTGGCAGTGCTGTCGACGAATAGCATTGATGAGTGGCATCCAAGCTTCACTCAGCTGGTACCCGTAGTTGCGGTTGACAAGGTTTGATGCGAGACAAATTTCTGCTGCTTCAGTGAGTATGCTGTTCCAAAGCTCCCAGTATGTACCAGTACTCTGGTATTTTAAAATTGAAGCCATGGCCCTGTTCAAGGCTGTGTTCTGCCACCGCAGACTTCTCTTTCTGTCCCCAGATTAATGTGTCGAGCATGTTCTAGACAACGTTGGTTAACACACTGTATTGTCTGCCCAATATACCTCTTTCCATATTCGCAAGTAATGCAATATACCCCAAGTGTCCACAGAGCAAGGTCATCCTTGGGGAGTGTAAAATGTTCTTCACCTTCGATGGCAGTAGGAAAATGGTCTCAATTCCACTTTTTGCTAGAACTCGTCCTATCTTCGACGTTGTAACGCCAGAGTATGGCAAGAAGGCTAGACGATCAGGTGGCTCTTTGTTAGTGTTGTTAAGCCTACATCTCGGCTCTTGGAGTGCCAGCCTTACCTGATAATCAGGGTACCCATTGGGTTTGAAGGTCTGACGCACATGATTCAATTCACCAGGTAGGGTGTCGGCACCACATATAGCCCGCACCCTATGTACAAGTGTGGTGAGTACCATCTTGCACTGTGCCGGATGGTGATGGCTGTGCGCGTTCAGGTACAGGTCTTTGTGCGTCAGTTTTCTATACACAGAGTGTCTTAGAAGATGGCAGAAGATCACCGAAATATTGTGTAATTATAACTCTTTTTTTAACTCGGCTAGTCACCCAAGAACATTTCATATATACATGGCTTCTTCAATAACCAATTCCCAGAAGAATGAATACTTTCACATTGCCAAAGTCCATTTTGTGGACATTTTTAATTACGTGTTGTGTGACTGCAGATTTCTCCAACTACAACAGCTGGATGTTGCGCTCATGCACAGTCACACGGGCCTTGACGGTTTAGATTGACTGACCAATAAAAGACTCTGCACCAAGTTGGCACCAGAGAACAGTAGTGTCACTCTGGTTGTCACATCTTGAGTACCGGACCTGAAGAGGGCAGCAGTGTATGCTTCTCAAAGCTCTTGTTTCATCAACACAATCTAGCAGCAAACCTGCGAAGATTATATTTTAAAAATTTTAATACCAAAGTTAAAAAAAAATGATCTAAAAGAACAAAGAGTTTGGAGACAATATTACCATAATCCTGTAATTTGAATAAATGGATAAAAGTGGAGAATACTCATATTGTATGCACTGTATTTGGCCAGTTGGAGCTGATCATACTAGCTGTGGTTTTTAGTCTTTACATGTTATATCAGTTGAGTAGCAGAGAAGAGATTATAAACAGTATTTATATTAAAGTAAAACCATGATTCACCACAGGTAAAGGCAGGAGGGCCACAACGAACACTAACACACTTTACAAAATTTCAGTATAAACTTTAACGGTGAGATATATGGCAAGCATAAGTGGGTACACCATGATCCTCTTGTCATATCTCTCACCTTTAATGTGATTAAATATTGTGAAGTGTGTTTATTGGTTTGTCGCAGCCCTCCTGCCATTATCTGTGACAACTGATTAGTTTATTTTTTCTATCCTTCCTTATTTTTATACCGATATAATTTAGTTATGATGGATCTCATCCCCAGCAATTTACCTGCTTGACAACTTTTGCATTTCACCATTTTTTATTTTAAATTCTTTTAATGCTTTTTCCTTACTCACCAAGTTTTGCTTTCCATATTTTTGTTTTGTTTCATATTTTAGGTCAATTTTTAAGCATTTATCTCAGTAATTGTTTCCAGTCTTTGACTCCCTTACCTTTAAAAGCAAAATGTTCCCATTCCCTTAAGACTGAATTCAAGTGCTAGCTTTTGGTCATGGTCATTTTCAACTTTGTATTTCGGTGCAAGATTTTGAAACTTCTATTTACCATCTGCCCAGTTTGCCTCATCCAACTCAATTTATTATTGAATTTTACACCAAGAATACACTTTATGTGTTCAAGAAGCAATTCATCTGCACCTTATAATCATACAAAAGCTTTATTTTTCTGTCTGCATACTTAATAAGTTAACTGTTTTTTACATTTATCTTCTTTCCATGTCGAACTACGCAGTTAAATGTACGGTCTGGATACACTCAGTGTTACGCAATCCTCTTCTCATTTTAATTATTATTATTATGCCATGTAACACATCTGTAAACAACCTAAATTCTGACTGTAAACTGTCAGTACAATCATTCATTGGAACAATGAACAGTAGTGACCCAAATCCACTACCCTGGAGTGCTTGTTTTCACTTCCACCTATATTGATCACTTATTTCCTAACCATGCCCATTCATAATTTCCAGAATAACTTCTAACTCCTCAATTTTCTAAAGCTGCCACAGAAATTTCTAGTTTCATCAATCAATTTGTCCCATTCCAGTTACAATATTCTTAATGAATGTTATGGCTTCCATCTTTTCTGATTTCAATGCCATGATTAGTCATTTGAAGCCTTATTTACTTTTATCTTCTTGTTTTCTAACAGTATTGTGTTGTCTTCTTACCAATGTCCCTTTAAATTAATTTAATTGCGATCGAGTGCATGCTCCGGTGGCAAATTCCCTGCACAGTAATTTTCGCCTTTTCATGTACCCACCTACTTATGCCATCCACAGATTTCAACTTTAAATTCTTTCAAAATTTTTGCTAATTATCCCCTTACCTACAAAGAAAATCTTCTCACATCCTTATGCCTGAGTTTGTGGTCATGGTCGTCTTTTCCCTTCCAGGCACCTCTTGTAATTCTTCCGCCAATATCTTTCCACACCTTGTCACCAGTATATGCCTTGTCTCCCAAGTGTCACTTCACCCTCCTCTTGTCTCCCATGCCATATTCTTTATCATTATTATAATTATTCCTGATACAATCTAAGTCCCCCCTTCCCCATTGTTATCATCATACTTATTTTGAAAGATATCAAACATGCTATGTTCTCATATGCTTTGTTTTCCCTCCATGAGGTATTTCAAAATCTCTGCTCCCTTTAGTTATTACTCGCATTCGGGAGGACGGCGGTTCGAATCCCCGTCCGGGCATCCAGATTTGGGTTTTCCATGGTTTCCCCAAATCACTCCAGGTGAATGCCGGGATGCTTCCTTCAAAAGGCCATGGCCGAATTCCTTCCCATTCCTTGCCCCCATCCTTTCCCGTCTCTAAAGACCACGTTGTTAAAAAGGGACGTTAAACTGTTACAAAAAAAAAAAAAAAAATTTAGTTATTAATTTTATTTCCTTTAAATTCCTACATTGGGTAAATTTAAGTCCCCATTAATAATGACCATCCTGCACACATCTGAACTTTGAATTTAATTTCTTATTTACTTCCTCATTTTGTCCATAACACCAGCAAACTATACTAGTCTTTGCTATCCAAGAAGGATACCTTTCACCAATTTTGCCCAGTCTCTGTGTGCAACATTCATGGTAAATCTCATTTTGTAGCATTCGTTTCTTTAACCAATTCTCTGTTCCTGTAACTATTTCTGGTATGTTACCAAACTCTATTGTTTGTTCATGAAACTCCCACAGTTCTTATTGTGTCCTCCTTTTTTTTACTGTCTCATTGTTACCATTAGTTTAATATTAAATACAGTTGTTTTTAATGTCCATAATCAAGAGGAATAAGTCTAATTTTATCAGACCTAACTAAGCAGTCTCACCACGAGATTCTTAATGTCGTATTTACTACTAATGGGACTCTGTTAAAAGAAGCTGAAAGATACATAATTTTGTCAGTGTAGAATTATGATTTATTCTTTTGAATCAGCAGTTTTGTTGGTAAAGTAGTTTTATATTTTTTAGTTTAAATTTTTTTATTGATGTATTTTGTTAGCAAGTTTATCATTTATATTTTTCACTTGTAGGTTTGGTAGTAGTAATTTAGATACATCATCTTCAATCAAAAGAAACTTCAAGGATGTTGATGCCAAGCTGGCAATTCTTCGGAACAGCTTTCTGTGCTTTAAGATTAATTTCCAGTAGAACTGTTTCTCTTGTAAGTTTGTCTCATGGCATTAATTCATACTAGAATAATTATGTCTTTCTTGTTAGTATCTGTATTGCTCTGAAAATTAGGTTGATTAACTTATTAATTCACATTGTTAGCTAATATGGCTTCTTGCTAATTAATTAAATTATTGGATTTTATGTTTTCAAGTGCCTTTATTATCTCTTTATTATTAGGTAGGAAATAAGTTTGCATTTTTTTCAGTTTTGTGAATGTAAAACTTCTTCAGCCTTTCAGTGCACTGGAAGCCTCTTAATCTCTCTCTCTTTTCTGGGAAATGTACAGTAGATTGTGAAAACAAGGTAACTTGAGTGTCATTAACTCGAATAACATTAAACTAGCATATATTTCACACAGTACGTGATCAGTCACCAAATGGTAATATAATAGTGTGAAAATAAGTAAATGCAAGTATTTATTAATGAAACGTATTTTATTTTGAAAAGTAATAAATATCAGTCTTCTTGTAAAAAGTCATTATCATTACATACAATATTCATAATTGTAAAACATTTAATAAACAGATATTGTCAGGTGTGATATTTTTTTCCAAACTTATTTGTTTTACAAAACTTCTTTGTAAACAATGTTAGCAGTTATAATGTGATCATTGTTTACTTTTCAACCAAATGTGTCTTTAACACAAACATAAATGATGAAACTAAGGAAAATGGAAGCGGCTTCTAGTTGATATAAATAATAAAGGATAGGGAAATTACTCTTTGGGTGATGTTCTGTGTGCACATGCGTCCAGAACCTAATGGCCCGTTTCTCTACTATTTGAAAAAGTTCATAACCGAAATATTGTATATTTGTATTTTCCTTTCCTTTATTATTTAACATAAACATAATCACCAAATCCACAAACTAGTGAAAAGGCCACATATAACTGTCCAAGCAAAAAAGAAGAAAAAAAAAGGGTTCTGGTAAATACAGTCCTGCTCTTTGAAACATCTGACCTTGTGCTTTATTAATGGTCACAGCGAAGGCTTCTTTTATTGGGAATTGTTTTCTTATCATTTTGTAAGGCGTGTTTATGCAGGGTATGAGCACACTTTTATCAGAGTGAATGAATTTTGCAGTGATGGTGTGCTGACCTAAGTGAGTTACCACTAATCTTGCACCATTAATTAATCTCTGATTGCCATTAAGATTTCTAATTAACATAATATATTTTTTTTAAAAAAGCAATTTGTAAGATAGTAAATTGGATGGGTTTAAGTAGTTCAAGAATTCCATGGGGATACAGTTAAACTTTGTTTATTTCTTCGTGTTGGACAGAAAGTTTTTCCTCTGCAGGTAACAGATTGGAAATTATATATTCATTAATTACTGTACAGTTATAATTTTTTGGACATAAAATCACCATTGAATAGGATTGCGGAACATTTTATTCATTAATTTATGTGGCATTGGATATGATGGTAATAATACTAGCATAATTACTATAAAAAAAGTTTTTGAATTTTTTATTTTTCTTTGTTCGAATTCCTAAATCACCATTACCCAATCTAAATAACCATTCAGTGATAACTGGAGAATAATTTTCCCTCATATATTGAGTCAACTTAAGGGCGATTGTTTAGCTGTATTTTGGATTATGGCTATTCTACTGGGGTGTCTAACAATATCCACCAAACAGAATTATTTTGCCTGCATAAGGGAGATTATTATTTCCATATCTCTGCACCGTAACCTGTTATTATTCATGATGTCCTTTGAAAGATGATCGAAAACGCTTAGCATGTCTTTCAGAACTATTGAAATCTCGTTCCAAATGATAGGATCTGAGTCATGAAGAAGTTGTGCATCCTTGGAGTGAGTGTGAATCGAAGAGATTGATGTTTTCGAGATGGGTCCAGGTAGTTTCAAAATTGAATGTGATGTGTATACTCGTGGTAGGAGATTGGCAACAATACATTTCCATGCAACAAGTAAAACAACCACGTTTTTACCTTGTAAGATGTGGCACAATGTTTGATAGACAAATGTTTTACCAGATCTCCCCGATTCGTCGATGAAGTAACAATTGGGAATATTATTTCTTACTGTATGTAAGACCTCCTCGACTATTGCCTTCGGTTCTACATTCAGCATTTCATAAGCTGTCTTGCTGCTCATATATTCTTCTTCTACATTTTAAGCTACTGTTGTGCGATCATCACAACAGGGGTCAGCAGCTTGAATTGTTGGCAAGATTTGCTAAGATATTTAAAAATATTCTCCAATTCTTGCAGTGTGAGGGTGTAGGATTTAGGTGACATGTGCTGTCTCTGAAAAGCTTTTGAAAGTGCATTTTGAAATGTTGTCCATGACCCAGGTATATTGACAGGAGAACAGAATATGCAGATGATGGTAAAGAACCATCTGAACTGCAATGGCATTTTGTGTACGGCAGCCTCCTGCAAACATTCTTTCCATTTGGCATTGTTAATGACTAAATGTAATTTTTCTGCATCTTGTTGAAATGTGTTGCACAGTGTTCCATCAACTGTGTGTACATCATCAAACGACTGCTGTCCTTTGACATGTAGAAGTAGTACTCAGAGGTAGTATCTTTCGATGTTGACTAGATTGACAGTGTAGATCCATCCAAAACACTTTGTGTGTGTGTGTGTGTGTGTGTGTGTGTGTGTGTGAGGGGGGGGAGGTGTTTTTGCAATGTTTCATTGTACTTGTGACCACACAAAATATTCTAGAATTTCATGGTAAAGGTACTTGTGGGTGTTAATATTTTCATGGCACAATTTAAAAAATGCTAAGAGTTTGAAATCCCTGTCAAGGTTAACATCAGCTTTGTATCCAGCCTGAAAGTTCACCATTTTTTTTTCCAGTAAGTGGACAGGGAGTCATTTGAATCAGTGGAAAAGTTGGTGGGCTCACATAATGACTGTTCATATGTTTACTTCATCAATGGTGAGTTGTTGTTGACCTTCAGAATCTGAATGCAGTTGTAAAACTGTGCAATCATGTCCTTTATACACTTATTTGTACAAATATTTAATATATTTGATTGAAGAACAATGCCCGAGAATGATATGATGATGGTACAAATCTACAAATCCACCAATTGTCAATGATAAATGATCAAACTGTTATTGTAATTGCATTATTGCATTGTCTATAAATAGTGTATCCATTAACATTTAAATTAGTTAAATGCTTTGGATAATTTCTAGTCATTTTTGTTCTTGCTTGTATGGATTGTTTGGATTGATAGTACCACAAGGTCCATGTGCCATGCATTCCTGAATAACTTAAAAAAGTTGAGGGTCTGTTTCTTTATCTGGAATTCCTGAATAATTTAAAGTGTCGACATATTCAACTGAATGTAGTTTATCTTCTTTTGACATAATGAGCAGAATGTGTGCATGAGGGAAACCTCTTTTTCCAAATTCAGTAACACAAACATAACCAGTGACTATGCTTAGTACATATTTCTTTAAAATATCATCTAATAATGCCTGCAATTTTGAATGAAAAGCCCTATAAACTAAGTCAGGTATATGGTCAATTCTTTCATATCGTTTGAATTGAAAGTTAATGCAGTTCACTTGAGGTTGCAAATCATTGTGAGAAACAGATCAGGCTTTCCTTTAAGGCTACAAAGACCATCACATCTTGATAATTTTGAAGCATATTTTGAGGGCTGCCAATAAAAATTGAAGGAAGAATAATAGGAATTACCACAACTGCCCCTCTTTGTTTAGCACCAGTGTTAAGGTCATCTTATCAAACCTTTCCAACTATTAGCTCTGAGTTCTTTTTGATGGGATCATAGGAATACCAACCTGGAACATTCTACTTTGACATAACTGTCGGCAATATTTTGTTGAAATAATTTACCTGAAGCATGAAATACTCGTATAGTGAAATTTTCTCTAATTGCTAAACTATAGCAACAGTGTTGTAACTGAGTTTTGACAGTTCTCAATGCAGTGGTATGAATGTGAAAATGTGGCTTACCTACATTCCAACCAGAATCACCACATGGGAAAAGCAATGGATAACACATCTGGATCTGAATGGGGGTTCAAATAAGATATTTTAGTAAATACATCAGTTCTTTTAAAACAAATGACAAAATCGCACTACCTGGCATCCCATCATCAGTGACCAAAACAGCAGCCATCTCACTGACTGTAGGTGCATTGTATCTCCCAGGATAAAATTCATTGCTAGTAGCATATTGTTCTTGAAAACCAAGTATACTTTTGGCTACATCTTTTATATGTTTAAACAACCATGCAGAAAGATTAAGTATATCAAGCAATGCTGCCAATGTAATCACTATTTCTTTGCAATAATTTTTATTGGCTTCATGCTCTATACGATATTGGATTCTACAATGAAAAGGGCAGTGTAAGTTGGTGCAATTCCTGCAGGAGGTTTAAAACTTCCTACCATATGATACATCTGCTCATTTAATTTAAAACAGTATGGTCCTCTAGCAAATCTGTCAACTAAGTTAATCTGAAATGAAACAAGCGCCAGGGCATTGTTAAATTATCTAATATTTTCCAAGTAGTTCTTACTATAGTCATCATTCTGCTCTATGAAGTTTTGAAGATCTTTATAAACTTAAGTTTCTCTCTAACTTAATCTTTCCTTGATGGCAAAATGTAGTAGTTGAATTGTCACTGAACTCACTTGCAAACATCCTTGCAGAGCAATGTATACACTTTTTATCCATATTGCCAACATTATGTGTTTGCACTTCGTTGTATTTATGGAAAAGAAGGGCAGAACAATATGTTTTCAAAAGTTTATATAGCTGTCTTGCATTGATGTTTTGATGGAGGTGAAGTAGGTAAATTGATTACACAAAGTTGTTATCCTACACTAAATGTTGCCGATGAGCATTAAATCTGTCTTGTCGGCAATTGCACTGAGTTTTCTATCTTTTTGAAGTTGAAGTTTTCTTTGTTCAGCACTTCTGGAATTTCTTCTGCTATGATCTGTGACATGTTACAATGATGTCGAACACCTTCTGGTTGGAGATCTCCCTCTTGGTTTGCCTGCTGGAACCTTCTTGTGCTCCTACTCTTGTTTGTCAGAGATAGTACTCCACCACAAATTTCCTTGCTCCAAAGATAGTGTACACATACAAAAGTTAATAATATCATGAAAGATAACTCCTGACATCTTACACATCTCCCCCATTGAATGTAATCAAAATTTATCACATAGACAAATAATAAAATGTTTGTTTACCTTTGCTTGTGATGCAGATCAATGTTGGTAATTTTTATACAACTCCAACCAACAGCTTTTTGCATGTTAGTTAATCAGCTTGTCTATAAATGATGCCTCACACAATCTTTATGCAAAAAATAAATAATAAAATATAAAAGTTTCTCAATGAAAACATTAATTTAAACTTTATTTTTTGTCATTAGTGGGGAAAGTAATCTTAAATATGAAGCCTCAAACATTAATTTTGATGAAGTATTAAGGGACATATGGCATACCAACAAAAAATCACCTTTTTTTTTTTTTTTTGAAATAATGTATATGATTTTACATTAGTAGTCCATGATTTTAATGTAACTAGATTTCAAAATTTGTCTTTCCATGAAATAATGCAAATCTAATAGACATTATTAATAGCAGCAAGATTTATCATCCAAATGAAAGTTATGATTTTTTTTTAGTGTATGGTTTCAAATTTCTTAAAACAGAAGAGAATATAGTGTTTATTATTTGACATTCTTATTATTTAACAATCTTAATGGATGGCACATTCAGGGCTGGCACTAGGATTCTCAAACTGCAGCTAATCATTAATGAAGTTCAATTTCTATTCAGTTGGGCACCTAGGACAGAGGGCCTCCTACAGGAGCCCGGGCTTAGGGTACTTTCGCCCTGCTCACCCCTCTAATGCCGGCCTTGGGCACAATGTGTAATATTATTTTTTTAAATAATAAAAATATTTGATTAAAGCTTAGCAACCACATAATTTAATGCACATTTGACTATTTATTGCACCTAATCATTTTAATTAGTATGTTATGTACATTTTATCCTGTTACTAAATCATTTTTTGTAATTGAGACTACATCCAGTGTTTTTATTTGTTTGTTTTTGCCTGTATCAAACATACGTTACTTTCTGAATACATGCCATTACAAAATGAAATGAACTATAAGGCAGAAACTTTAATATTTGGACTTTTAAAGCTTTAACAATTTTATTATACATTTTTAATTTTATGAGTAAATTAAATACAGAAGTTAAATAAAATTTTCTCGATTTCTCCTGTGGTGTTGGCATTATATATATTATGAAAGGACAAAAAAAGTTAGTTTGTCACTTTACTAGATTCACAATGTTAGTTTAATTTCAGAATTAGTCTAATAAGGTTTTTGCAAACAAAGAGGAGAGAAAGAAAGTCAGAACTTATTGTTGGCTTTTCCAACAACAGCACAGTCCATCAAAAGTCATTAACAGTTATGACACTAATGATTCCATAGAGTCAAGAATAATTTCAACAGTTGAGTTTTCAACTGTTGTAGGATATGAGTTTCTTTGGTATATTGGCATTCATATCATGTCTAAATCATTGCACTAAGTCTTAATTTTAATGTCACCTCATTGAAACTGGATAGCAGGGAATCATAATTCATGTAATTCTACTCATTTACAGTAATGAAGGAGCAGAAACAAATGCCATGAGGTGATATTGATAAGGAAAGGAAAGACAGAAACCCAGCACTTACCACATTTGAAGCGAGGAGGGCTACAGCAATGGAAAACACTATACAAACAAGATAAACAAAAAACAAATATTTTGAGCAGTACCCTTAATCATGAAAATAGGAACCTGATGGAGCTCACACAAGTGCCCGAGGTTAACTCGGCCACAAGAATCATTTAGAAACCTCAAATACAATTAACAACTGTGAATCCTGAATTGAAGATAGCAGTAGACCTTTTATCTTTGCCTACAGAATGATATTCCATTATGTTATCATTCTTGCTTCTCAAATATAAAAACTATTTTTTCCTTTTCAGACAATGCCCTAGCTGTGTAATCGTAAGTTTTCCCGGCGGATCTGATGTTTGAAGATCTCTCGGGCGTGCAGCCGGGTCATTTGGTCGTAGATGTACGAATTTTCGATGGCGTACCGTGCCATCATCTTCAGGTAGCGTCCAGTGGTCGGCGTGAGAAACGCAGTCCAGGACGCGACTGCTGGATTGCTCCGCGCGCATCGATATTTATACCCTCCGACCCCGCCCTCCCACTCCCGCCGGGACGCTCCGATGGCGGTGGTGGGGGCAGTGCGTTACCGTGCGTCGAGCAGTGTCCATCAGTCTCTGCGCCACCTCCGCCGCGCACAGTGCCTCGGCTCTGGGGTTTGCGGAGCAGCTTCAGTGCTGGGTTCCAAGCCTGGCTTAGTTGGAACCCGTTGTCTTTGTTTATGAGGTTACTCCGTAGCCGGATCTCGATGGCTTCCTTGTACACACAGTCCCAGAAGTGAGATGTGTTTCTCAGAACCTCGGTGTCCTCATATTTAATATTATGCCGTGTCTCAAGACAGTGTTCAGCAACTGCGGATTTTGACGGCTGCTGTAGTTCGGTGTGGCGTTTATGTTCCCAACACCGTTCTTCGATCGTGCGAATAGTCTGCCCGACGTATGCTTTTCCACACTCGCACGGTATGTGGTATACGCCAGGTTTCCTGAGACCCAAATCATCTTTAACCGAGCCAAGTAGGGCTTTAATCTTGGCCGGCGGGCGGTACACGCACTTGATGTTTTGTCGGCGTAGAATTCTGCCAATTTTGCTTGATACATTACCAGCGTACGGGATGAAGGCTGTGGCTCTTGGCTTGTCCTCTTCCTCAGTTGGTTCTTGCGAGGTCTTCCGCCTGAAGGCGCGCCGAATTTGGCGGTTGTCGTAGCCATTACTCTGGAACATGTTCTTGAAATGTGTTAGTTCAGCAGACAAGCTGTCTTTGTCAGAAATCACACGTGCTCTGTGAACCAGTGTATTTAGCACTCCTTCCCTCTGTGACGGGTGGTGGCAGCTGGTGGCATGTAAATACTGGTCCGTATGTGTAGCCTTCCGGTAAACACTGTGCCCTAATGTACCATCCGGTCTTCTCTTTACCAGTACATCCAAAAATGGTAGTTGGCCGTTCTGTTCCACCTCCATAGTGAATTGTATCTGGCTGTGGATGGAGTTCAGGTGTTGCAAGAAAGATTGAAGTTCTTCTTTTCCGTGTGGCCAGACGACAAATGTGTCATCAACATATCTGTAGAACACCGTTGGTTTTAACTGTGCCGATTCCAGTGCTTCATCCTCAAAGTGCTCCATGTACATGTTGGCAACCACAGGTGACAGTGGGCTACCCATAGCTACCCCATCCGTTTGTTCATAATACTGTCCATCGAAGAGAAAATATGTGGATGTTAGGACAAAGCTGAACAGTTTGGTGAGCTCAGGCCCAAATTTTTCGCCAATCAGTTCCAGTGATTCCTTGAGAGGAACTCTGGTGAATAGTGACACTACGTCGAAACTGACCATGAGATCAGAGTCGGACAGTCTTAGTTGTTGCAGTGTTTCGACGAATTGAGTTGAGTTCTTGATGTGGTGCTCACATTTTCCAACTGATGGACTCAAGACTGACGTCAGGTATTTGGCCAGACCATACGTGGGCGCACCTATTGTGCTTACTATGGGCCTTATGGGCAAGCCCGGCTTGTGCACTTTCGGCAGTCCATAGAGCCTAGGTGGTGCGGCAGCACGAGGACGAAGTTTCTTGGCTGTATAGTCGGGTACGGAATTTCGCAGAAGTTCAATCGTTTTTCTTTGTATTCTGCTGGTGGGATCGGACACCATCTTCCTGTAAGCTGCGTCGTCAAGTAATTTGTACATCTTCTCCTTGTATTCTGCAGCTTGTAGTAGGACGGTTATATTCCCTTTGTCAGCTGGAAGGACGACTATTTCAGGATCTTCTCGCAGAGAACGCAGCGCGTCTCTTTCCTGTCTGGAGATGTTGTTCCTCGGAGTAGCGGTCCTCGTGAGAGTACGGCATGTCTCACGACGTATTTCCTCCGCTACAGCTGATGGTAGGCTGTAGGTGACCTGTTCGATGCCGCTGATGAAGTCAGCGATTGGTAAAGCTGCTGGTGTTGGTGCAAAGTTTAGTCCTTTTTCAAGGACTGATAAGGCCGCATCTTCGATGGTTTTCCCCGTAAAATTCAAGACAGTTCGTTTCTTCCACCCACTCCCAGGTACTCTTCTTGGGCACAAGCAGAATGAACGCAGCGTAATGCGACATTAAAACAGTCGTCCAAATTCGAACGCCTTGAATCAAGACAGCCTAAGGAAGATAAAGCAGAGAAGAAACGAACTGTCTTGAATTTTATAAAATGCTATGGGTAGCCCACTGTCACCTGTGGTTGCCAACATGTACATGGAGCACTTTGAGGATGAAGCACTGGAATCGGCACAGTTAAAACCAACGGTGTTCTACAGATATGTTGATGACACATTTGTCGTCTGGCCACACGGAAAAGAAGAACTTCAATCTTTCTTGCAACACCTGAACTCCATCCACAGCCAGATACAATTCACTATGGAGGTGGAACAGAACGGCCAACTACCATTTTTGGATGTACTGGTAAAGAGAAGACCGGATGGTACATTAGGGCACAGTGTTTACCGGAAGGCTACACATACGGATCAGTATTTACATGCCACCAGCTGCCACCACCCGTCACAGAGGGAAGGAGTGCTAAATACACTGGTTCACAGAGCACGTGTGATTTCTGACAAAGACAGCTTGTCTGCTGAACTAACACATTTCAAGAACATGTTCCAGAGTAATGGCTACGACAACCGCCAAATTCGGCGCGCCTTCAGGCGGAAGACCTCGCAAGAACCAACTGAGGAAGAGGACAAGCCAAGAGCCACAGCCTTCATCCCGTACGCTGGTAATGTATCAAGCAAAATTGGCAGAATTCTACGCCGACAAAACATCAAGTGCGTGTACCGCCCGCCGGCCAAGATTAAAGCCCTACTTGGCTCGGTTAAAGATGATTTGGGTCTCAGGAAACCTGGCGTATACCACATACCGTGCGAGTGTGGAAAAGCATACGTCGGGCAGACTATTCGCACGATCGAAGAACGGTGTTGGGAACATAAACGCCACACCGAACTACAGCAGCCGTCAAAATCCGCAGTTGCTGAACACTGTCTTGAGACACGGCATAATATTAAATATGAGGACACCGAGGTTCTGAGAAACACATCTCACTTCTGGGACTGTGTGTACAAGGAAGCCATCGAGATCCGGCTACGGAGTAACCTCATAAACAAAGACAACGGGTTCCAACTAAGCCAGGCTTGGAACCCAGCACTGAAGCTGCTCCGCAAACCCCAGAGCCGAGGCACTGTGCGCGGCGGAGGTGGCGCAGAGACTGATGGACACTGCTCGACGCACGGTAACGCACCGCCCCCACCACCGCCATCGGAGCGTCCCGGCGGGAGTGGGAGGGCGGGGTCGGAGGGTATAAATATCGATGCGCGGGGAGCAATCCAGCAGTCGCGTCCTGGACTGCGTTCCTCATGCCGACCACTGGACGCTACCTGAAGATGATGGCACGGTACGCCATCGAAAATTCGTACATCTACGACCAAATGACCCGGCTGCACGCCCGAGAGATCTTCAAACGATGCCCTAGCTGCCTCACATTTTACCTTAACATCTACTGTCGACACAATATTTTATAAAATACATGACAAAAAGTTAGTAGCATTAAATGGAAGAGAAAAGAGGGTCATAGCAATAAATTAGTGCCTGGTTTGAGGCATGAGGAAAGGAAATAGTTTTTTTTGTATATTAGGTAGTCAGGGACAGGAATAAGTTCTCAAGGGAGGCTATGAAAAATCATCTAACATTAAAAGAATTTAAATTAAAAATATTCTTAATACAAACAGGTTTGTCTACATGTACATCTATACTCTGCAATTCACAATTACTGTTGGTGGCAGAGGGTGCTAAGCACCAATCCTAATTCAGTGCATTCCACTCCCGAACAGAACGAGGAAAGAAAGAATACATAAATGTATCAGTACGGCATCTTATTTCTCAAATCTTATCCCTCCTGTCATTGCGACCTAAATAGGTTGGCAGAAGAAATATTTCATTGAACTCGTGAATTAAAGATTTTCGCATATTCTCCAACAATTTCAAATGAAAACGACGTTGTCTGTATCCCAAACAATCCCAGCCCAACCCACGTATCAGCTCTGTGACACTTACATAAGGACACGAATCGAGCGGCTCTCCTCTGTACTTTCTCTAATGTGTCAATCAATCCCTTGCGATACAGATCCCAAATTCTACAACAGTATTCCAAATGCGGACGCACTAGTGTTTTGTACGTTATTTCCTTTGTATGAGCATTACAACTTCTCAAAATACGACCTATAAAATATAGTTTAGAATTAGCTTTGCCTACGACGGAAGTTATGTGTAATTCCCATTTCATGTTGCTATGTATTGTTACGCTAGATAGTTAAGGGAATCCACAGTGTCAACAAGTAAATTGTTAACTTTGTACTCGTGAGCAAACTGGGTCTTTTTATGACTTATTTGCATTGCTTTGCACTTTTTGCAGTTAAGTGTAAGCTGCCATTTATGGCACCATTCCGAAATAACATCCAGATCGCGCTGAGTTTCTAAGCAATCATCAGAGCACCTCACTTCCCTATAAATAAGTGCATCATCAGCAAAAAATTGCATCCTGCAATTAACGTTGTCACCTAGATCATTTATAAAAATTAAGAAAAGAAGTGGTCCTATTACACTTCCTTGAGGAATCCCTAGTAACACCTAGCTTTGAAGAAGCTTCCCCGTCAACAACGACATACTGCGACCGTCCAGTTAGAAAATCGCGTATCCATTCACAAATCTGATCACATATACCGTATGCTCGAATCTTCGCCAAAAGCTGTTTGTGTGGTACAGAGTCAAAAGCTTTCTAGAAATCCAAGAAAATAGCATCAACCTGTGATCCTGCATCGATAATCTTCATTACGTCAAGTGAAAATAGAGCCAGTTTGTAAGAATACACAGCCTCTTAGTTTTAAATAATTAATAATTAATGTTTGTTTTATATTATTTCAATGGGAAGTGTTTTATATCGGGTTATTATTATGTCTTAAGTATTGTATCAAAGAATTCAAAGCAGCGTTATTACCAGATGAAAAGTACATGAAAATCTCTGGACAGTACAGGAGGAGGAAGATCTTTGGGCAAGGAAAACAGATGAGAAGCAGAGATGGTGTACAACGGCGAAGTTTGGATGAAAGTATAATTGTATTGGTTAATGAAAAGAAGCAGCAATAAAAGTAAAAAATGAAAGATGATATATATAAAATAAATAATAATTTTACATGTGGCGACTGTGACCGTGACACAGAGCTAATTATTTAGCTCGTAATAGAAGAATCCTGTAATCTTCGGATTGAAGCTAGAAGAGGTTAAAATTGTCATTTGAACATGGAAATAATGGAGGTATGTGATTTGTTTGGGAGGACAAAACAGTGGATGGATAAAATAGTTTCTCTGAGATGTAATGTGAAAGAAGTGGAAAAGTTTGATGTTGACGTAAATAATATTGAGAGGATGATCGCATATTTTAATTGGGAGTGTGAAGTGAATTTATTATACTCTGAAAAGTTAAGGAAGTATGGTATGGTGAAAAATATAGAACTGTGTAGAAACAAAGTAGGGTTAGAGTTGGATAAGTATCAAGAGAGTATGGAAAATTACTGTGGCAGATTGGATATGTCAAAAATCACTTCTGCCATATACGAAATCGATAATGAAATACGGTTTATGAGTCGTACATTAATGGAATATTGGAAAAATAGAAAAGATGTACAGTTAAGCGTTGAACGTGAGGATGATAAGCCAGATTATGACTATAATAACGTAGATGGATATACGGGGAAAGATATTGGTGGTGAAGTTAAAATGTCCGTTACTAGTGATAGACACAAAAAAGTAATCTTGGAAGAAGTAACGGCATATTTTGATGAAGACTTTACGAGAAGAAAGTGTCAAGAGAAGTTGATTAAAGATAATAACAATCAAGCCGATCATCCTGTTGGAAATTCTGAAGGAGCGATTGACAAAGGAATAGAAGACAAAACTGATCACTGGATTAAAGAAGTAAGAAGGGCGTGCGAAAACAAGTTAGGAATGAAAATTGAGGAGGATGAGAGAGAAGAACACGGAGAAAATCGGCGAGATGACGATGAAGAAAACAATACAATGTGTGAGAATAGTGGACCAGTGAAATGGTGGGAATGTCTAGAACAGATAGAGGAAAAAGACAAAGTTAGAAATACTAAGAAAGATGACATAGCATCAGATCAAGTAATTGGCCTGGCGAGAATGGTTCAGTGGGACAGTAATGTGGAAAATACAGGAGAAGAGATGGAAAGGAAAGATGAAACGATTATTGTTTCCACTAGAAATGATGACAGAAATTATGGTTTGGGAACTGAAGAGGACGAGGAAATTGAAGACGAGAAGAGTTATGAAGATACCGAAGAAGAGTTAGAAGAAGAAGAAGAGGAGGAGTACTGTACACTTGTAGCTGACAAGGAGGCAAGAGAAGATGAATACGAGGTGAGATGTTTCTTAATAAGGAAGAAGTGTGATCAAGTTAGTGAAGAAGAAGAATCAACGAGAGGCAAAGTGAAGAAGAAGAGAGGGCTTGATGTATATAATGAAGGCCGCAACATTATAAAATTCGAAAAGAAGAAGGATGGCGGAGAGGACAAGGAAAAAGAAGCAACGAAGGGAAAAGTGAAAATGAAGAGGGAGTGACACATGAGAATATTGAAGCAGAGGAATTGTTAGGATTAGAAAAAAAAATGTGATCTGAACTTATACCGGGGGTGTGAATGAATGTAACTATGGCTGAAAATGTATGTATGGGTGAGTGGTGTGATGATAAATCACACAAAAATTTGACAAATTTTTGGTGACAAATTGGCCGAGGGGATGTGTAAGAATACACAGCCTCTTAGTTTTAAATAATTAATAATTAATGTTTGTTTTATATTATTTCAATGGGAAGTGTTTTATATCGGGTTATTATTATGTCTTAAGTATTGTATCAAAGAATTCAAAGCAGCGTTATTACCAGATGAAAAGTACATGAAAATCTCTGGACAGTACAGGAGGAGGGAGATCTTTGGGCAAGGAAAACAGATGAGAAGCAGAGATGGTATGTACAACGGCGAAGTTTGGATGAAAGTATAATTGTATTGGTTAATGAAAAGAAGCAGCAATAAAAGTAAAAAATGAAAGATGATATATAAAAATAATAATAATTTTACAAGTTGCGTTTCACATGATCGGTTCTTCCGAAATCCGTGTTGGTTTGCTGTAAGTAACTCGTGTCCACCTAGAAACTTCATAACGTTAGAGCATATGACATGCTCCAGAATTCTACTGCAAACAGATGTTAGAGATATGGGTCAATAATTCCTAGGATCTCTCCGATCTCCTTTCTTGAAAACGGGAATCACCTGCACTATTTTCCAGTCAGAAAGTACTTTTCTTTATTCTAAAGATTTACGAAATATATCTGACAGAAATGGTTCTATTTCTTCCGCGTATCCCGAAAATACTCTTACTGGTATACCATCGGGACCCGGTGCCTTCCCCCTCTTCAGGAGCTTTAATTGCTTTGATACCTACACTATCAATTTGAACTGGATCCATCTCAAACTCTACACGCCGTGCAAAAGTGGGAATGTTTTCCATGTTTTCGTCAGTGAAAGAATTTTTAAATTTGGTGTTAGATACGGTAGCCTTGTCGCGGCTGTCATCAACTTCTCGACCGTCTTGTAGAAGAACTGACATATTGTTGTCACTACCACTAACTTTTTTTACATACGACCAAAATTTCTTTTGGTTTTCGCTGAGACTCTTGGAAAGTGAGTTACATCTAAAGTCATTAAAGGCCTTGCGCATCGCATTCTTAACATATTCTCTTGTCTCAGCTAACTTTTCTAAATCACTCCTATACATCGTCCTGCTTGAGCGTGCATGTATCTTCCTTTGCTTTTTAAGTAACCTTTTAACTTCACGCTTATACTATGGGGGATCGTTCCCATTCCTGATTGTCCTTTTTGGTATATATAAGTCCATACCTTCCCTGACTATATGCATGAATCGAAGCCACATCTCTTCAACCGAGCCTCTTTCTTCTATAAAGGTAATGTAATTATCCCTCAAAAACACTCTTAAACTCTCCTTTGGGGCCTTTTCGAACCTGTAAACAACCCTTTCTTTTTTCTTTTTGCGCGCGGCTATTAACTTTACTGTAGCAATTACAGCTTTATGATCACTTATTCCCATGGTGGTAGAAATGCCCGTGAATAATTCAGGCCTATTCGTAACGAGAATATCTAAAATGTTTTCGTTATCGTTGTGGCACCGCGTTGGTTCAGTGACGAGCTGCTCAAGATTAAGATCTGAGAAAAGACCAACAATAATTTCACAGGAAGGTTTAGCCCTGCCACCAGTAATGTGGACGTAATTAGTCCAGTCGATATACGGAAAGTTGAAGTCACCGGAAAGTGTAAGATAATTAGTTGAAAACTAACTTTTCCCACAACCTAAAGGTTGATTGGATCCTCCCGAAGGAGGCATACTAAGCCTTTCTATCATATGTAGGATGGGCAACTCGTTTCCTCTAGGACCTACGAGGGTGAGTCAAATGAAATCCTTAAATTTGTAATAAAAAAATCGAAATTTCGCGCCGTTATCCTGTAAGTTGGTAAGTGTGCTACAAGCAGCATGTAGAATGGCCTGTAGGTGGCAGCATAGTGCAGATGCACAAATACCGTCACAGTATCAGTATAAAGATGGCTGGTCCACTTGAGACTTACACCAGGGAAGAACAGCTTTCTGTTATTCGGTTTTTGAGGAGTGAAGGTGTGAAACCTATTGAAATTCATGGAAGAATGAAGGTTCAGTATGGTGATGCAAGTCTACGAATGGAGTAGGAAGTTCGCAAATGGTGTGACTTCAGTGGAAGATGCTCCTCGTCCAGGTCAGGCACAACAAGTTGTGACTCCACAGAACATTGCAGCAGTTGAAGCCATAGTGATGGAAAATCGCCTAGTGACACTGAATGACATTGCAGGATGTTTAAAGATTAGTCATGGTTCAGCACACCACATTGTGCATGATGTGCTCCAGTTTCACATAGCGTCTGCAAGATGGGTGCCACGGCAGCTGACTCCTGAAATGAGAGAACGATGTGTTGATGCTTCTTTGGCGCTTTGCACGAGAAGGCTTCCTTGCAAGAATCGTTACTGTTGGCGAAACCTGGGTTCACTTCCACCAACCGGAAACGAAGAGAACGAGCAAGGAATGGTGCCATTCCAAAACCAAAAAAGTTTCTAACAGAACCATCAGCATGGAAGGTTATGCTGACTCTCTTTCGGGACGATAAAGGTGTCATTTTGGAGCATTTCATGCCTAGAGGGACCACTGTCACCAATGCATCATACACAGATCTAAAAAAATCATCTTCGGCCTGCAATCAAATCAAAGCGACATGGATTCCTGCCATCAGGTGTCCTTTTGCAATATGACAATGCAAGGCTCCACACTGCCCGTACAACAGTTGCAACAATCACAGACCTGCATCTTGAGTGTCTTCCTCATCCAGCAGACCTTGCCCCAAGTGATTTCCATATGTTTGGACCACTCAAAGAAGCAATGGGAGGAAAGAAGTTCTGTTCTGATGAAGAGGTACGCCACGCGGTGCATGAGTGGTTGCGCGGACTACCAAAAGAATTTTTTTCTAAAGGAATTTATGCACTTTGTAAGCGCTGGAGGACTTGCATTGAGCGTGGGGGAGATTATGTTGAAAAGTGATTCAGCTTTGTACCACTTCCGCACAATAAATAATGTTTAAAAAAATGTTTAAGGTTTTCATTTGACTCACCCTCGTACAATTTAACATGGAATCTGAACCACAGGACATCCTGGCTTAGCTCAGACGATGAAACGCGACTCTCAAAAAATTCCTGCTCCTGCCAGGATTTGAATCTGGGACCAGAACAGGAACTTTTGAAAGCAAGCACTTTAACCACTGAGTTAACAGACCACTCAAGGAAAGTAGTATCTAATAATTGATTTTTGTCATCTTTATACTAAGCTGAACATAATGTTAACAGAGACAACTACATTGTGGTGCAATATTTTGTAAATTAACTGTAGAGATTATTGTGTAGTACTGTTTGATGGGATATTCATGTGATGTGTTAACAGGCCCAGAAAAGTGCAGCCATGGATAACTGGAAGAATGCATCATCAATCTATGATTTCACTGCCAAAGATATTAATGGACAGGAAGTATCTATTAGAAAAATACAGGTACAGTTTACATTTGACTGTTGATATTTTTTCTTCTGTTCTATGAAACACTGCACAAATTATGATGGTTTGGATTAATTCAACATTCCCCCTTCCTCCTCCATTATGAAGAACTGGCCTATCTATATTTAAGATGTGGTGGCTAACTCTGTTAATTGAGAGAGCAATGAAATGAACAGACTTAAATTCACTATAGAGATGGCAAAGAATTGTAATAATGTGTAGATAATTCGAGAACAAGAATTTATGAGCTCCTATTATTTATTTTTGGTTCATCTGGAACATCCTTTTTTTGGTACTTTATCTGCGAGTGTTGGAAATCGGTTCCTCTAATGACCAACCCTTTTTTTTTACTTTAGTGAGAGGTTTTGAAAATGCTTCCACTCAGTCTTATTGAATTAAAGTGAAGATATTTCTTTTCTTTACAACTAGGATCACCAGGATGGTTTTATGTCATTCTCCAAGTTTGTAAACCAAATGTCTATGTTTTTCTTCTTGAGAGTAGCTAAAACTGCATTTTTTAGTCATCATCTGAATATTATTTTGATAGAAATGGCAATAAACTTACCATTCCGTAATGATATTTTGGTAATTTTTCTTTCCAGAGGACATGTATGCATCATAGTTAATGTGGCATCAGAGTGTGGGCTGACTGCAACCAATTACAAAGAACTTGTTGAACTTCATGACAAATATGCAGAAACGAAGGGCCTTCGTATTTTAGGATTTCCTTGCAACCAGTTCAGTGGACAGGTGATTTTGGTTGTATTAAAACTTATTAGTATTTGAATCTTAACTGTACAATTTAGGCCATTTTCACACGCACCGGCAAAACCAGCGCCGGATGCAATGTAATCAAATGAGAGCTATCACACGTAGTCTGGTCCGGCAGATTCGCCGGTCCAGCGTCTGGTGCCGGCGAATGCAGCCGGCGGTGATTCAACAATCGGACCGGCATGATTGGCGGCCGTTTGATATCACTGTTTCTTACGCACACTGGTGCCGTTGATGGAGAGGTGTTTATATGATCTAATCTCAGTCACAACAATTTTCCAAATAGTTTTTTAACACAATACTATGACATTAATTGAATTGGTGGAGATTAAACCGTATTTATGGGATAAAACAGCTGACTATTTCAAAGACAGACTAGCAAAACTGAAGGCATAGAAAGATATATATACATTTTGAAATAAGATTTTGAAGTGACAAAAAAGAACAATTGAAAGTTAATAAGTTGTAAATAGTAATAACAAGGCAGAACAGTAAACACGATTTATTTTTTTAATTTGCCACGGCTATAGCCCTTCGATACTGACAAAGTATCTTTGAGTGGATACTACAAAAATAAACAGCACAACCACATTTACAATTTTAAGTGAAGCAAAGCATAAGTAAAGTCCGGTTGTGCTATTATTTTTTATATCAACCCAAAGATACTTTGTCAGAATCCTGGGTGTGTTGCCATGGCAAATTAACAAAATAAATTGTGTAAACTATTCTGCATTGTTATTACTAATAATCAATGTATAATTTATCAACTTTCAGTTGTTCTACTTTGAAATCTTCTTTCAGAAATATATACATCTCTTTCCACACATACAGTTTACTTTACCTGTGCTTATTCGCCATCTGTAGGTGTCATGTTGTCGCGTGTAAACCGAGCGAGTGATGACACTTACCACACAGTCCTAGCAACTACTTACTGTCAGCTGAGGTTTTCGTGGTTTCCAGTTGGCATCTGTAAGCTTCTGGCTAAGATAAAACCACACACGCACGCACACACACACACACACACACAGACTTAATTCACTTAAAAGCAGGACGTAGGTGCTGCTTGAAATGATATCAGGAGTTTTGTGTACTCGAGTTATTGCTGAAAGTGTTGCATGTTAAAGATACTTGGAATTTACACATAAATTGGAGTTTTCCGGTATTGGAATGGTGGATCATAGGATCCAAAAATTAATGCAGATGCATTCCGAGCCAGCAGAGGGAGAATGATAGAAAAATATCTGAAATGATCAATTTGGATGTTAACAGGTCTGCCCTACAAAGTTTCACATCATGGACTGCGTAGCAATGTACGTGCCGAGAAGCGTCCCCAGCCCTGAAAGTGGGGATAACTCTCTTCTCATTGGCTCTATGTCATACCATACAGGCGTGTACTTCACATGTTTATAGGATGTGTTCCTCGTGTACCAGCCGTGCTGGTTGAATTTCTCACAGTAAGGACTGCAAGACCAGCGGCCTTGCTGCCGGAGTCATAAAGCAGCCGGGTATTCTCACACCGTTGTGCTGGCTAGGAAACACACTGCCTTTATTACCGCTAAAATCTATACTAGAATTAGCGCCCATGGGAATGTAAGTCAGTAAGATTCCTCCTGATACATAAAAATCAAAAGAAAAATACAATAAATTTAAAGTTTTTTGTGTCCTGTTTATATATTCCAGTCACTGTCATCATACCTATTGCATAATATTAAAAAAAATTCTGTTGATTTAGTAATTGAGTAAAATTATTCAATGAGTTAAAAATGTAGCAGAATATTTGCATACTTAATTAATTTCACTATTTTTCTAATCCTCTTTTTTGTTTTTAAGTCAGTAGAATAAGTATCCAGCGCTTTGTGTTAGTTAAATATTTTCTCTAATTCCTTCTAAGATATAATAATCTATCATAGTTGTCGAATCCATTCAGGAAAGATCAGGAGTCAGGTGTGTCGAATGGCGTTCCCACTCAAGGTAGATGGCTCATTAGTGAAGGTAGGCTACAGATATCCCTCGGACAGTGGAGAGTAACTACGAGAACACAGTTGATAAAAGAATCCGGTTTATTAGACTCAGTCTCACAATACACAATGACAGATAGCGGAGTGATGTTGCCTCGAAGGTCAGGCATGAAGAGATCTCTGTGTGCTGCTGTTAAGTAGTTCCTCATAGGTGTCACTGCAGTCTCCGTGGTGCTGGCATCCTGCTCGCTGCGTCTGTGGCGCCATGTAGTAGCGTCTCCCATTACTCCCAATCCGACATAGTAATGTTTGTTGAATGACGTAAGCATCTTTCTTCTGCCAAAGCTAAGAATATACTGCACTCAGTTCAAATAGGTTGGTGCCGGCTCCAGTTTTGCCAGTGTGTGTGAAAATTCCCTCTCGCCAGCACCGGAATCGGCTCCGGCATTGGCTTTGCCAGTGTGTGTGAAAACTCCCTTAAACTTTCATTTTACTAGTGAACTCCCCAATTATTATTCTTTTTTTATCTGCCATTTTTAAGTGTAGATTTTAGTCAAGTAAAATTGTGTTTAAGTTATATCTAAATTATTTGAAGTTATAGGTATTTATTTGACATGTAATCTTCTTTGGTTCTCTGCCGGATATTGTTATAGAAAGACAAGCTATCGGTGGCTAGCCCTGCTGCCATTTCAGGTCTGGTGTTATGACTGTTACAGCCAGAGCTGTACTGGCATTGTCTGACAGCCCTACGACACTTCTGCTTCATCGTGATTGGTCAGCTCTGGAAGCCTCGGCAGGCGGGGTCTGATCTCATCGTACCCTAAAGCTACAGTTCCAATTCTGTTTATCCGTGATTCCAGAATCTCCTGTAGTCTGGGTCAGATGATATCCTGAGCTGCTCTCCCTTGTGTGTTTTACCTCACTATGATTGGGCGATCCAGTAATCGATGAGTGGCTAGCAATCCAACTGAAGAACTGGCCAAAAATTTCTCACAACTTCAGAACGAGGTAAAATCCATAAGGGAGAGCAGCTCAGGATATCGTGTGACCCGGTCTGTAGGAGATTTTGGAGCCAATCAATCACAGATAAGCAGAACTGGATTTGTAGCATTAGGGTATGATGCCGGCTGCCGAGGCTTCCAGAGCCAGCCAATTACAATGAAGCAGAACTTCAAGTGTCATCGGGCTGCCAGACAATGCCAGTACAGCTCTGGTTGCCACAGTCATAACACCAGACCTGAAGGTGGCAGCAGAGCTAGCCACCGAAAGCTTGTCTTTCTACAACACGATCCGGCGAGGAACCTGTGAAGATTACATGTCAGCAATATGCTGGGAAAGTCTTCGTTCATATAGGAAATTACATGTCTTTCCAATCATATATTTCTTTAAAATACCAAAGATGGTTGAATATAGTGATACTACTGATTGATAAGTGACAGTAAGACAATTCCATACTGAATCATATTTAACATTTATAAATTATGACATTTTCTCAGGAACCTGGAAACTCTGAGCAGATAATGTGTTTTGCCCAGAAACAGAACGTAAAATTTGATATGTTTGAAAAAATAGATGTCAACGGAGATAATGCACATCCCCTGTGGAAGTATTTGAAACACAAACAAGGGGGAACATTAGGAGAGTAAGTATTAGATTTTTTATTAATTTATTCCTTTAGAAGTGCAATACCATTCATTTACCAAAAATCTGACATGTGCAATAATCATTCTGATTCACTGTATTAATGTCAAGGATTATACAAATGAAGATAATCATTGTATAGCAAGAGAAAAATACTTCCATATCCAGTTGTGGAAACTGATTGATTAGAAAGGGTTGCCCTCTACATTAAAATATTACCAGATATTGTATAATGAGGTGTAAATGGATCAGTATAATTAAGTAATCGATGAGAGCTATAGATGTCTATGTAAACTTGTTTTTCAGGAGCCTGCTGGTATTGGTAACCTTTATAGGATCTAAATAGACCAGTAGCTTGCTAGTGAAACTTACAACATCATGATTATCTCTTACATTTATGTTTAGTTGTTAAGTATGATGTAATTTAAATCAACTACAACTGGAAAAGTATGAAAGAAAGATCACAACACAGAAGATATTAAAGAAAGTGTAGTAAGTTCTTTTATTTTATTTTATTTGAAAGTTTGGTGAGACCATGCATAATTTTCTGAACTGATTCTTGGGATGAGTTCAGAGTTTGTTGCATAATTATTGAACGAAACAAATTTTATGTTTCCACAGATTCTTAGATGTGAATCAGCAGATATTTGGAATACTGAAAACATCATTCTGCTAGATTTTACAGTTCCTAGGAGATTTTTTATAACTCTCATATGTCAATAAAATAAAAATTACAACAATGATTCCAAGGCTGAATTCAGTCCCATGGTGTGTTTGTTTTTTTTTAATGAAATGTGATTAGATCTACAGCTATACTTTGAAATTCACAAAATTATACATAACACAGGGTGCATTACATCAAAATTAGTCTCCTCTGTGCATTCCAGTTACTGACAGCATGAGGGAGAAAAGAATACATATAAGGATCAGTACACCATCTTATTTTCTCTCCTACCATTACCACAAAAATATTTCGGTGAGGGAAGTATTTTTCTGCCTTTGTAAATTAGCATAGATGCTTGCCAATCTCTGCATTGATTGATACTTTCATAAGGGCTGTAATGAGTGCGTACAGAATGAATGGATTTTTCTGTACTTTCTCAATAATAATAATCAATGATTTGTTGCACATTACCTTCGGTAATGATAATTGGTTCAAGTTACTATTTATTGCACCATTCTGAAATAACATCAAGAGTGTACTGAATTTTTAAGCAATAGGTAGAACTCCTTAATAAAGTCTTCTCGGGTGACTAGCTGAGTGAGCAGCGTGTTTTTACATGGTATTTTGGTGATCAGAATCTATCGCCATCTTCTGGTGAAGTGCCGGATGCGGCGGAAGGCTGGAATCTTTATAGCCTCAAGGTGGCTGAAAGCGCGCAAGGTAGATGTGCGCACAGCTGATTGGCTGATGACTCTGTCAATGCCTAGGCGGTGAAGTGGGGGTAGCTCCGGTAGGTGACAGGGGTGGCCTCATTTGGTTTGTACCTGCTGTGCTGCACATACCTCGCCATGCTGGCGACGTACTGCATCAATGACTGGCATTCAAGCTTCACTTAGTTGGTACCCAGAGTCCCAGCTGACAATTTCAACTGCTTCAGTTAGAATATTGTCCCAGAAGTTTCTGGTAAGCGCCAATATTCTGGTGTTTTCAAAGACAAAGTTGTGGCTTGTTCAAGGCTGTGTTCCGCCACCGCAGATTTTTTGCTCTGCCCTGGATGCACGTGTTGGGCATGTTCCAGACATCGCTGGCTTATGCTCTGTATCGTCTGGCCTATGTATCTTTTTCCGCATTCACAAGGAATGCTATAATTTCCAGTGTTTGGAGAGCAAGATCATCCTTGGAGGAGCGCAAGATGTTCTTCAGTTTTGGTAGCGGCAGGACGATGGTCTTAATCCCATTTTTGCTCAGAACTCTACCAATCCTCGACGTTATAGCACTAGAGTATGGGAAGAAAGTTAGGTGATCCTATAGCTCATTCTTGGTGTTATTAAGCCTGCGTCTCGGTTCCTAGAATGCCAGTCATATCTGATGTTCCGAGTACCTGTTGCATCTGAAGGTCTGATGGAGTTGTTTGACTTCTCCCGGCAGGCTTTCAGCTTCACATATCGCCGTATCCTGTGCACTAACGTGGTGTGCACTGTCTTGTGTTGTGCTGGATTGTGATGAATACGCGCATTCAGTTACAAGTCTGTATGCGTAGGTTTTCTGTACACAGAATGTCCAAGTGTCCCATCTGGTTTCCTTTCTATAAGGATATCTAAGAAAGGTAGCCGGCCTTCTTCATCCATCTACATCGTGAACTTGTTGTTCTTGTTGATGTTGTTCAAGTGATGGAGAAAACCTTGCAAGCTGACCCTACCATGTGGCCAAACAACAAAGGTGTTCTCCACATAACGGTAAAAGGCGCTGGGCTTCATGGGAGCGCTTGCAAAAGCTTTATCTTCAAAGTACTCCATGAAGAAATTTGTGATCGCTGGTGACAAAGGGCTGGCCATGGCCACTCTTTCTACCTGTTCATAGTATTCTCCATCATACAGGAAGTACGATGATTGGAGTGTGTGTTGGAACAATTCAACTACCCCAGTTTCAAAATGCTGTTCTAGTAGAGCCAGTTTATCAGTCAAAGGGATCCTGGTAAAAAGAGACACCACATCTAAGCTCACCATTAAATCTTGCTGACCCAGACGGAGTTCATTGATGATTTTAATAAACCTTGTGGAGTTTGTGATGTGGTGAGGACATCTTCCCACAAGTTTGGTCAGCAGCCTAGTTAAGTATTTGGCTGGTAAGTAGCTGATCCAATGGCACTCACTATTGGTCGCAACGGGGTACCTTCTTTATGGATCTTAGGCAATCCGTAGGGCCTAGGTGGAACAGTCACTCAGGGTTGTAGCATTTTCACTGTATCCTCTGACAGACCAGAATTCTTGAGCAGAACTGTCATTTTTCTCACCACAGCATTGGTTGGATATCGTGGAATCTTGTCGTAGGATTCATCCATTAGGAGTTCTTCCACATCTCGCCTATAATCCACCATAGTTAAGATTACAGAGGCATTCCTCTTGTCGGCTGGTGAGATAATGATTTCTTTGTTGTTTCACAGTGCCCGAAATGCTCTTTGCTCAGCAGCTGAGGTGTTGGGCCATGGCAGCTTAGCTTTACATAAAATCCGGCAGGTTTCATCCCTCATTTCTTCTGCTGCCTCTGTAGATAAACTACAAACAGCCCGTTCGACGCCAGTAAGAATTTCCATATATGGTGTAGACTTCGGTATTGAGGCAAAATTTATCCCTTTGGATAGCACTGGTAAAGTGTCAACATCAATTTCCTCACCAATCAGATTAACGACTGTTCTATTGTCTGGTTTCGACAAGGCGTTTGAGCTGTGGGCAAGCCGTTAGAACTTGCTGCATTGTCGTGCCGTTGCGCGGCATTGAATTCTGAGACTTACACCTGTCTATCCAATCCCAGGCATCATGTAGGTGGTTTGACAGCAACAGATGGACAGCAAGCAGTGCATGAGACTAGGAGTCTGACTCCTGTCTGGTGTACCAGATCCTCTCCCTCACAAGAGCCAAACTGGCCTGCCGCAGAATCTTCTTCGCTGCCAAAGACTTAATGAGATGCCGAATCTTGGCAAACCAAGGTACGATTTCCTGGGGCCTGTATCGCTGAAGAAATGCGAGTGCACTGAGAAGTCTCCACTTTTCTTGTGTAGTTTCTCCAGCCGTTTAACTTGAAGGTAGATTTCCTCCCCGTAGAGGTATGATAAATAGGATTGAAGTTTCTCTCAGCATTGAGAATTAAGATAGTCTTCTCAGGTGACTAGCCAAGTGAGCAGAGTATTTTCACATGATATTTCGGCGAAGATGGCAACAGAGATTCCAATCGCCAAAATATCGTGTGAAATCACCCTGCTCGCTCAGCTAGTCACCAGAGAAGACTATATTGTTTCTGACCTAGGTACAGGTTAACTTGGGAGTTTCATCTGCTTCCTAGTTCTCCCTGATTCTCAAGTGACCAGAAACCCAGCAGTACAATACATCCTTCCTACAAAACTGGAGGACATCATGGACTAAACAGTCTGCTGGGTACATATTTCCCAATGCCTGAATGCATCTGAGGGAATCAAAGCATATCTTCAGCTTCATGCTTTAGCTTACTTCCATATGCTGGAGTGACATGAGAAAGGAGTTTTGCTCCATGGTGTATATGCCGTACCTGCTATCTAGCTTTAATGTATAATTCACTTGAGGAAACACAATGGAGCAAACTAATCTGTTAGCCTGCTTAGACTCGTGTATATATACCAGGTTAAAAGCATGACGCTCATTTAAAATATCTTTAAAAACATTGTCAGTAATAAACAACTTGTTGTACCGTGATAGGTCCAAAATAATTCTGTCTCTCTTTAAAAACCAGGGTGGTGATTTACTCCAATACTAGTAATAAAAAGTTGGTAACTGATAAGCATTCTTTTCCAGAATAGCCCTTGTACTGTAGCCAAAGGTTTTGGTAGCTCTACACCAGTTAGCGCAGAGGAATTCAAAAGGTGGATTCATTACTGCATCATAAATGGGACTTCCAGGTGTTGATGCAATGCACATGAAGTGTCACACCATGAGGAGATGCCAACGGATGACAAGTAGTGGCTCAGCCGCATCATCACAAACGATGATAATAGGGCTGGTATGATACACATATGCGTGGCAAGCATTTTGGACACTGTCCAGCACCTGCAGTTAGCTTTCTTGTACCAAACCATGCTCCAACCATGACAGTACAAAGGCTCTATAATATTTTAATAGCCTCAAGAGGTATGAACCACATGTCTTACCATACAAACTTTTTAAAATTACCAGAGCCTGCTAAAAAAACTACAACTACAAGTAAGAAGTGCACACTGCATTTTCAGGATAAAATAAAATAAATAACCAGTGTGTACTGACCATTCATCCAGGCTGTTTGGTATGAGCTGCAATTATATATGTAACAGAATGAATGCTATCTAAAATAGTGTAAATTGTAATTACATGTAATTTATTTTAAGTGCACATAGGGCATAAATGATAAATGTAATATGTGCTTGTTTGGGAGTATGTGACTGGAATGAATGCAATTTAGAATATTAAAAATTGTAAGCGCAATATAAGAAATCTTATAGGCACAACGGCAGGGGCGGATCCAGGGGGGGGGGGGCTAGGGGGCTCAAGCCCCCCCAAACATATCTAGGTCCACCCCTGACATTGTGGTTTTGAGACTTTTTTTAGCTCTACGGATTTGAGGCCCAAGGAGGCTATAAATACTACCTTTTTTACGACTCAAGCCCCCCCCAAAACAAAAATCCACTGAACGCAAGCCCTCTGAATCAAAATTTACTCAAGCCAAGCCCCCCCCAAACCAAAGTCCGCTCAAGCCCCCCCCCCCCAAAAAAAACAAAATCCTGCATCCGCCCCTGCACAACGGGTAATAAATGCCTGTACATGTAATATGACTGTATGCTACTGGGTATACATATGTGTTTATTCGACTGGGTACATACATATGGACACATCCTTCTTGTTCTTAAAAATTCAAATTGTAAGTAAACACATGATCAAAATTAGGTGTATGCAACCAACCAAATTAAGTTAGTGTTTAAGAAAGCCAATGCATTTAAAATGGAACAAAAAAAAAAGGGTAATGGCATGATAGCAAGAACTTTTGTGCTGAATCCCTAAGCTCAAGGGCTCATGGAAAACAAACTACTGAGCAGCAAGCAATGTTTTGATTCCAGTTTGCTGGTTTTTAAATGGAGTAGCTTAGAATTAATATATTCTATGTAAAAAACATTGCTACTCTGATAGTTTGCTTCAAAACATTTTGAAGCAGCCAGCTTACGTATTTTGATCTTTGACTATGAATAAAAGATAAATTAGGCTCTATAAAATAGTTCCATACACTGTAAAGATGTATGTTACATTGTAATCATTTGGTTGTTGCTTAATACATTACAACTAACAATTTTCTCTTTCTTCTCATTTATAAGCTATGTAATTTATAGATGGAGAACATCTCTGTTCCTTTTGATTATTATTGTTTTATTCTAGTTTTATCAAGTGGAACTTCACGAAGTTCATTATTGACAAAAATGGTCAGCCAGTTGAGAGACATGGTCCTAACACAAATCCTAGTGTAAGTAATTATGAGTCTACCTTGAAATAATTTTACAGCTGCAGTTTTAGTTGCAAATTGTTTTGTAAAAAATGGTACAACTTCTCTTTTTTGTTTCAGGCTTTAGTTGCCAGTTTGGAAAAATACTGGTGAAAGGACTAATAATAACTATAATGTCTTGTTTCATGTGCTTTGATATTTAATGTTGTTGTAAATTCGTTTCAATGGTAACATATTGTCAAATATATATATATTTTTTATGATTTTGCTAATCACAGAAGTCACGTAAATGGAATGTGGAAAAAAAATCTTTTGTTGCATGCTAATATATATGTAGGGAGGAAGGAATTTGACAATATTTTTTTTTTGTAATTTGTGTAGACTGTTAATAAATAAAGAAGTTAACATTTAAATCTGCATAATTTAATCCTCTCACAATGGTAGATAAATAAGTGAAATCTGATTCACATGTGATCGATTCACTAGTGCATTATTTTTCAGTTCTTCACTATCTCATATTTAACTGATGATTATGTTCCTGACTCCTTTGTATATCACCTTCTTTCCCTTGCCAGAAGATTCCATTTAACTATTTAAATTACTGACATTATGATAATAGTAACAACGAAAATGATGTTAGACAATGAAAATAACATAAGATGCGGAAAGTATACCCATCACTCACCACTGATGAAAGCAGAAGGAGTGTCATATACACTTTATAATATTTCAGTATAAATCATAACCAAGTATAGATGTGAGACATATGCCAAGGGGATCAGATGTGGAAACACTGAGACTCGCCAAATAGCTGAAGCCAGTGGAGAATAAGGTGGGAAGGTGTACTGTTTTGATACCTGAAGTACTGAACCTGATGAGAGTTAATATCTATGCCTCACATTTGGGTGGATGTGAGTTTGAGGATAATTCTCTGTCTGACCATCTCTATTTTGGTTTTAAATGTTTTCACAAAATATCAGGATGGCTGCTTCAGAAGACTGTAGTCAAACTTTTCTTTCCCACTGTTAAAAACCAACCAAAAAAAACTTCTAGAGTGATTTGAGGAGGCATTGAAAGACAGATTTGTTGTGATAATGGAAATAAGGGAAGCATTACACTAAGAGATCTCTCTTAAAGATCTTTTATAAAATGTTTAACAGTATTATGGCAAATATTTTATAAAAGATTTCTTTTATAATACGTAATACATTGTCAATCCATTTTATAAAATATTTCATCATCCTGTGAAAGGGAAAAAAGAAATTGGTGCAAGCAAAGTTATTGAATTTTGCTTGGACTGTCAAAACAGTGAATCTTGATTTCTGAGTAAACAAAGAAGGAATTGTAAAATTAGAAACATTTAGACTTCAAGAATAGGAATAAAAGACTAGACTCCACAACTGATTACTTATATTAAAAAAACCTGTTCTATTGACAACATAAAAAAATTGATTGAGAATCTAGTACTTGACAGGTTTCTGCAATAATAACAGAGATGTTGTTACAGTGCTTCATATTGGTGTAGCTCCACCAATTGAGTACAACTCACTGCTTATAAACTGTAAAAATTGACACATTCTTTGGTAACAATTATCATGTAGAAATTTATGAAAATACTAGCTGGTACCCATGACTTTGTTCGTGTTTGTAAAGAATTTGGATTGACAGCAACCAATATCTAACCACCATAGTGCACGATGGGAGACTCGATGCTATTACCACCCACAAACGCCAGTCATCTGCGCAATGTAGTTTAGGCAGCAGAGTGACATGTGAAAATTTCCTTGATTGGCCAATGTCAACCATCATATCTCCCACACTACCACAGTTAGTGAAATTTGGCCGATGTTGTGATCGACAGGTGACTCTGTGCTACTACCACACACAAACACCAGTGATCTGCACTAGATAGTTTTGGCTGAATAGTGATACACCATGACACATGCGTTTTTTGTAGAAATATGAAAGTGCTGCAAGTCGACCACTTTCAACCACCATATCTCCCACACCCCCATAGCTACCGACATCTAACCACCTTAGGAGACACGATACCACTACCACACACAAACACCAATGGTCCATGCTATGTAGTTGTGGAAGCAGAGTGACATATACAGAGACACATGTCTATGGTCAAAATACGAAAATGCCCTGCATCAACCACTTTTAACCATCATATCTCCCACTGCTGTCGACATTCGACCAATGTTGTGCACGACAGGAAACTCCATGCTACTTCCACACACAAAGACCGGTGATCTGTGCTAGGTAGTGGTGGCTGAAAAGTGAAATATAGGAAAACACACGTCTATTTTATATTATATACAGGGTGCTTCAAAAAAATGTATACACACTTTGAACTTCCATAGAAAATTTATTTACCGTTCTACAAAGTTAAATTTCAGGAAAATAGAAAGCTAAAAGTCCAATGTAAATCAAACATAAACAACAAATGTTAATACTGTTCAAATTGGTGACCTGCAGCATCAATACAATTACGAGTCACCACAGATTCTGTACATCGTATCAAAACGTCCAATGAGATTTCTCTACACACTGCTTGAATCTCATTCCAAAGAATGTCTAGGTTACGTGGTTTACGTTTGTACACCTCATCTTTTACTGTGCCCCACAAGAAGAAATCCAGTGGTGTAAGGTCTGGAGAGCGTGCTGGAAACTCGATTGGCCCCCTGCGTCCTATCCACCGGCCCGACAAATTTTGATCCAGGTAAGCTCGTACGTCCCTGTGATAGTGCGGCGGAGCACCATCTTGTTGAAAATAAAAATCATCATTACCGTATAATGCACGAATGGCAGGAAATATGGAATCAGCAAGCATTGTTAGGTAATTAATACCAGTTACAGTGCCTTCAAATCGAAAAGGTCCAATGAGTCCCCTTGAAGACAAACCGCACCACACATTTACACCTGGCAAATTTACAGCTTTTTCAATTGTAATGTGAGGATTTTCTTCACCCCAGTAAACACAATTGTGCCTATTGACAGTTCCATTAAGTTTGAATTGGGCTTCATCCGACCAAATGATGCTACCCATAAATCCCGGTTCACGTATCACCATCTCCTGAATCCATTCACAAAATTGCAACCTTCTATCTGGATCGTCGTCACTTAGCTGTTGCACCAGCCTTGGAATGTAAACACGATACTTGCCTCTCTTCAGAATGCGTAGCACGCTGCTAGCACTTACATCACTTTCACGTGCCCCTTGCCTTGAAGATTTGTTAGGAGAGCGTTGAAACAGTTCCAAGACTGCCATTGATGACTCATCACTTGTAGCTGTTCGAGGCCGACCTGAATGACCTTTATGCACATCACACACTGTTCCATGAACTTCGAACTTGTCTCGTATGCGTGTAATTGTTAATCTTGAAGGTGGTTCTGTATCATACTCCCTTCTCCACTGTCTTTGAACTTCATTTACATTCTCAAACTTCCAGTACCACTTAATAACCTGCTTACGTTCTTCAAAACTCAAACGTACGTCCCCCATGTTGATATTACAAATTCCAACTGATAATATAACATAGAGGGACGATTATGCTGGCACCTGGCGAAGAAATATAACACTAGCCTTGTAGAGCAGGAAAACAACAATAGTTTAAAGTGTGTATACATTTTTTGAAGCACCCGTATATAGGAATCAAATTAGGATAGGGAAATGAGCCACCACTTACCTTTAGATGATGGATGTGGGGCATGAACACACATAAAAGACACAAACACTAACAATAAAGAAATTTTCAGGAAAAAAACCCTTCGTCAACAAGAGAACATTATGGGAGGTGGGTGCAGCCGGAGATTGCCTCACAGAAAGACCGCCGGTCGAGAAAATGGTGGGGGTAAAGTAGAGGGGCAGTGAATCAGAGCTAATACGCGAGCAAAAATAAATATCCAAACTAATTTCTGGTTGGTGAGAAGATCAAAATATAATTAGAACTAAATATATAATGAAAAAAAATATATAAAATATTATACGAATAATAATAATATTTGAAGTAAACATCACCTCAGGTTAGTGGTGGTTCAATATAGGTAATGGAAAGGAGAGGAATAAAAAAAAAAGAGATTAAACATATGTACTACTAATAAGAATGACCGGGTATTATCTGAAGTTGAGACCAGGTGGTTGCCTTGTGCCAAGTTTGTACTGGTAGGCAAGTTCCCTCCTTCTGAGTTCAGAGAAACTGCTGCTATTAGGGAGAACTCTGATAGCACGGACTGTGTAACAAGAGTTGAAATTATTCAAGTCGTGGGTTATGGCATGGGCAGCATCTGGGTGCTTTGGGTTCTGTGTGAACACCGTCTGACGGTGCCCATTCATTCTTATGGAGAGTGCATTAGTGGTCAAACCTATATATGAAGCCAGGCAGTGGTTGCATGTTAACTGGTATATTACATGCGTGGTTTCACAGGTGGCGTGTCCTATGATAGGGAAGCTTTCCCCTGTGACCGGGTTGATGAAAGTGATGGAAGCAGGGTGTATGTCACACATCTTGCAGCATTGTCTGTTACATGGGAAAGAGCCTTGGGGTTGACCGTTAGGAAGAGGAAGACTGTTTTTGTGGACTAACGGTCAACCCCAATGCTCTTTCCCATGTAACAGACCATGCTGCAAGATGTGTGACATACACCCTGCTTCCACCACTTTCATCAACCCGGTCACAGGGAAAAGCTTTACTATCATAGGACACACCACCTGTGAAACCACGCATGTAATATACCAGTTAACATGCAACCACTTCCTGGCTTCATATATAGGTTTGACCACTAATGCACTCTCCATAAGAATGAATGGCCACCGTCAGACGATGTTCACACAGAACCCAAAGCACCCAGTTGCTGCCCATGCCATAACCCACGACTTGAATAATTTCAACTCTTGTTACACAGTCCGTGCTATCAGAGTTCTCCCTAATAGCAGCAGTTTCTCTGAATTCAGAAGGTGGGAACTTGCCTACCAGTACAAACTTGGTACAAGGCAACCACCTGGTCTCAACTTAAGATAATACCCGGTCATTCTTATTAGTAGTACATATGTTTAATCTCTTTTTTTTTTTTATTCCTCTCCTTTCCATTACCTATATTGAACCACCACTAACCTGAGGTGATGTTTACTTCAAATATTATTATTATTATTATTCGTGTGCACACATGTTCCGAGCCTAATGGCCCGTTTTTCTATTTGTGAGCAAGGCAGATGCCGAAATATTGTGTAGTTGTTTGTCAGCATTAGTGTTCTCTCATCGCATCCGTCCACTTTGGTATGTAGTGGGTTAGTTTCCCTTTCTTTTCTTATTTATTAAGATTGATATAAGGATTTTTTTTGCACATATACTGCAACTTTGGTCATAAATTTTATAATGTGCCATGTCCTCACATGGCAGCTCTTTTATTAAACTTTGATGATTTCCTTTCATTTCAAGTTTTGCATTCTAAAGCCTAAGCCCAACCTTTTTATTTCTCTTTATTTGAAAAGATACAGTTTGCACTTAACTGCAGTTGCACAAGAAGACAAGTTTACTTAATTCATTTAAGAAAAATTTGATGAATAATTTAAGTAGAGCAATGGTCCTGATAAAGTATCATACTATATCTTCTATAAAATAAATATTATTAAATCTTTTATAAAAGATCTTCGCTCATGATCTGCATTTGTGTTTGTTCTTGTCGTAGCCCTACTGTTGTGAGAAATATGTATTAGATGATTTCTATGTCTGGCTAAGTTGGTCATGTCCCTACAGTCGCTTTGCAGATCTGCATTTAGCATGTAAACTTGGTCACAGCCACACAGGCTCCAATATACACATGCATACAACATTTGTTGTTCGCAGATCTTGATAGGTCTAGAATCTTTATAATGGACTATAACTAGCCTTCAGGTTGTGGGTCTCCAGTAAGCTCTGGTCAGTCATTTGCATATGCTGTTTGTAAATTCAGTCAATATTCTGGTCATTCTGTATTCCTGTCCTGATTGATGGCTATAGACATGGAGATTTGTGATATGACTATCAGCACAGCTGTCCCTCACAGCTAGAATGTGAATCAAGTATATGTAAATTGGAACAATTGTAGTAAGCCATGGTTTTAGGGATTTAAAGGGATTTTAATGACTGTTGCATAGTATTATAGAAGCTAGGTCAGTTGTGACATGGACTATAAAAAAATTGAATCAGAAAGAATGTGGAAACTCATGAGGTGATGACCCACTTAGTAGGTCAGGACAGTTAGCGATTTCATGATGTAATTCGGCCAGTATGACTGCATCAAGATACTAGGTGTTGTGAGGATTGTCATCCCCTCCTGACAAACAGTAGTGGGGGAAAGGCGAGCAAAACTCAGATGCAGCATGTGGAGAGAGGTCATCTTCCAGATTGTTTAGGTCACAGTTAGTCGATGAGATAATCTACAATGTGGGGGTGGCGCCAGAGGCAGCGAGCAGGATGCAGGAGACAGCTTGTGCCGGACAGCACGGAATAAACCTGTTTATGCAGAAATAGATTTGGGGATAGTTTAGTCCAAAGGGGAATGGTAGTCTCTGGCATTTGTCACAAATTTAAAACTGATCTGGCTGAAAAATGGGAATAAATGGTCTGATGGTTGTAAAAGGGTTACGATGGACATCTATACTAATATTATAAATGCGAAAGTAACTTTTTCTGTCTGTTTGTTTGTTACGTTTCTTGGGCTAAACGGCTACTCCAATTGTGATGAAATTTGACAAGGAGATGCCATTTGACATTAGGATGGACATGGGATATAATATTCTGTATAGATAAGAACATATTGTCATTAAATTATTAAAACTATCTGAACTGTGAAAGACAAATGCATAATACCTATATGTCTTTGTAATGTGTAACATTAGAGACCAATGGCAGCATAGCGCAGTGGTATCGTGCTTGCTTCTTAAGAAAACTCCCGTGTGGCTTCGGGCTCAAACCCCACTGGGAGCAAAATTTTTTATGAATTGTTTTTCATAGTTTGAGCCAAGCATAGGATTTTGTAGTAAGGATACCATGTTCTGGCAAATCTTTGGTGATAGAATAGTGCCCTAAGTGTTTACTTTATTCAGGTTATACTCGTTCCACAGGCAGTTTATGTGTGATCTAAACTAATAATATTATATATGCGAAAGTAAGTCTCTGCCTTTTTTTTTTTACGTTTTGACAACTATTTGTGTATACCAAAATACTTTGTATCATAGGGAATGAAATAGGATACTTTGTTCCGATATGAATAAATGAGACAGGTTCAACGGTAGAATGATATATTGATAGCGTTCCCATAATTTTATGCCGACATATCTTAGGTATTTTTAGCTTTGTGTATCCAATTCTAGCAATCAAATTCTAAATCCATGCGTACGAAGTCGCAGGTAACAGCTAGTAAGTGAATAAATGTAAATATTTGTACAGAAACATCTGGAGTATAATTTATGTATTCTACTGCTCACATGAGCGTAGGTATCCTATCCACGTATAAGTCTCCTCTCGGAGTTGGCAGTGCAAAAACCAAAATAGTAGGTGGTCCACCATACAGTGAACAAACACATCTTCTGTCTTCTGCTGACTGTCAAAGTGATTAGAGAGTGGATCCTTGAAAATACTAAATTCAGCTTCTGATGAAATGTTGGGGATATAAAACCCCACTGCATCACAACATTCAATTGTGGAAAACTACTTCTTAGATCTGAAATCACCTTTAAAAACCTAATCTTATGATAGAAATTTGAATGTCCAGATCAAAACTGAACAAATACCTATAAGAGCCTGGTTCTCAATGTTAAATCTTCTCATGTATACATCACATAGTTAGATTTTTTTTGTAAAATAGATTATCTTTTTACTGCGTATGCCATATTCTGGTTTTACAATATAATGTTAAGGTTCCCAACTAATAATACCAGCTTCAAAATACACTGGTGGAAATTAAAAGTGCAAAACCCGGAAAGAGTTGTGATGAATGCAGTTTGGCATCAAGTGTGCCTGTATCGTATATCTTTAAACGAGCAATTCTTGTGTTTATATATATATATTTTGGATCTCGGAAATGGCTCTAACTGTTTATCTAAATATGAAATTTCATCCAATGTTTTGTCTATTAAGTTTACCTAAATAGGTGTCTTCCCTGCAAAAAAGTGGTTTTACAAAAAAAAAAAAATAGCAATTCTTGTATTCCGTATCTCGGAAACGGCGCTAACGCCATCTCGTAGATGTTTCAAGTATCAGTAAGCCAAACTGCTTGAGTTATGTTTTCTTTGGTAATAGCAAGGAACTCTTATATCTTAAAAGGAATAATTTTTGTACACTAGCTGACCCGTGCGAGTAGTATCATGGTCAATTACTGAATGGTAATATCATAATGTGGAAATAAGTAAATGTATTTATTAATGAAAGGTATTTTATTTTGAAGAGTAGTATTAAATATCACTTTTAGCGTAACAAGTCATTATCATTAAATACTACGTGTTTAATTGAAAAACATTTTAAAAGGTAGATATTTAAAAAAAATATAGGCTTTGTCAGATGTCCTTTTTTCAATCTTCTTTACTTTACAAAACTTCTTTGAAAGCAATATTAGCAGTTATAATGTGATCATTGTTGACTTTTTGATCGTATGTGTCTTTAACACAAAAAATAAATATTAATGAATCTACAAACTCGTGAAAAAGCCATATACGTGTGTCCAAAAAAACAGGTTCTGATAAATACGATCCTGCCTTTTGAAGCATCTGCTCTTGTGCTTTATTAATGTTTATAATGAAGGTTACTTCTTTTGCGAATTGTTTTCTTATCATTTGGAAAGACACGGTTGATGAGAAAATGTTAGGTTACTGCGAAGTATGAGCATAATTTCATCGGAGTGAATGAATTTAACAATGATGATGTTCTCATCTGACTGCATTACCACAAATCTTGCACCATTAATTAATCCCTGATTAGCATTAAGATTTGTATTTAACATAATAATAGCATTTTTCTTTTTAAAAAAATTATGAGGTAGTAAAAACCAGACCATCTCGGAAATGGCTCTAGCGATTTGGATGAAATTTCATAAATAGACAATGTTTTGCTTTTCAAGTTTGTAACACAATTTTACAAACAAACAAAAAAGAGCGATCAATTCTGTGTTTGGTTTCTCGGAAACGGCTCTAACTTCATCTCGTAGAAGTTTCAGGTACCAGTAAGCCTACTGATGTTATTTAAGTTTCTCTTTAGTTAGAACAAGGAACTGCGCACCACAAAATTCTTAGGAAGCCTTCAAGCCTTTTACTTTAATCAAACTTTACTCAAAATCTTGTATATTGAACAGAAATTGAAAGAAGCTGAGTGAGCGAAGATTGGTCACCCAGGTACTGAATAATATTAAATGATTAAAAATTGAAAGTTTATGTGATTAAATGAGGCTATTTATTATGCACTCTTGCTATGTTTTCTGGTGCATAATTGTTGAACAGTGAGGTATAACATGACACTTTTTTGTCTACAAGTTCTCGTTGACCAAGACGAAGAGTGATGACCCTCTACACCCAAATGTCTAACTGTGTGAGAGATTGGAGAATTGACTTGTTTGAAATTGGTGCATCATATCGTGAAATCTCCAAAAGGATTGGCCGTAATGCCATGTCAGAATACAGACTTGTTACACAGTTGATGAAAGGTGGCTCTAGTACTCCCAGATCAGGCACAGGCCCATACAGACGAACAACAACCTGTGAAGACCACCAAATTGACTGTTGCTGGCAGATGACTGAATGCAGGCCAGATCCCAGCTATGGTTACAGAGAGAGTCATGCCCTCGGACAATTGTAAACCAATTGCTTGAAGCTGGTTTACACTCTTTGAGTCCTATGCAATGTGTTCCATTAACCTGATTTCATTGCCAGCATCGTCTAACCTACTGTAATGCAAAACGCAAATGGACGTTTGAAAGACGTACATTGTGTTTGGAGATGAGTCTCGATTCTGTATGTGGCAAAGTGACAATCGGCAACATGTACGTAAGTGTATTAGAGAGATGGCTTACTGTGCTGTGATTCCAGAATGTCATACAGGTCCAGTCAAAGGTGTCAGGTTTGAGGACAATCACTTTTGACATCAGGTAACAGTTTGGACTACATGGTCCCCAGTTTTGTCCACAAATGAGCATGTCTGGGATGCCAGGACCAGACACATTAGACCACATGGTCACAGTACAAACTGTGCAACAACTGACTGCACAAGAATGCAGGTATAGAAAGACATACCCCCAATAAGACATCCAAACACTTATTGATTCAATGCTGGCAAGGATGGATCTGAGGTGCTCAAGGTCGGCGCATTTCTTATTGACAAATGTATCTAAAGGCACTGAACCATTTCAATTTGTTGTCATTTCCTGTGGTTATGGCCCTGGATATATTTACAAAGTTTCATAAAATTCCACCATTCCTGTGTAGGTGTTACAATTTTCATTTTTGCCAGTGTATCTTGATTTCTTTTTCAGGCCTTTGAACTTAATTTAGTACCTTGATGCTGGTCAACTATCCTCAGTCAACTACTTCTTTAGGCAGTAAATTCAATAGGCAATGCTTTGCGTTAGCACACTGACAATGGCTGTGATACCTATCTGTCTTAAATAAATATTTACATGATGAAAGGCAGTCCAGTAATTTTTGTTTGGTATCCATCCCTAGTCTAGCACAACTTGTGCCAAGGCTTGGTTTACTTTCTTCTTTTCAAAATCCTAGTTGAATCTGTTCTGAGTGTATTTTTACTTGGACCTCCATTGTGAAAATGCTAATGGCTCCTTCATCAGAATTCTTAAGAATAAATATCACACAAATACTAATTAGGTTTCCAATATTTCTGCTTGATGTTGGTTAATATCAACTTATACCTGACTAGCTGGTACTAGTCTTGTGTAGTTCGCGAACGAACTAGTTCGGAAGAGCGCTCCCATAGGCGAACTACGCGAACTAGTTCCCAGATCTCTCGCTCCTTAGTTCGTTAGTTCGTTCGATCCTTTCCCGAAGACCAACTTTTGTTTTAGTTTATTATCTAAAATGAAACACAGTTCCTTGTGGACACATTTCACTGAAGACACAGATATAAAAATAAAAGAAAAATAAATTGTTCAACATTAATAATTATTGCAGAAGTCACAAACGGAAATTTAACGTGGAATGTGAAAATAAAATACACTTTGATCCCATTAACAATCAAAAGACAACCATCGATAACCACAACTACCATAACAAACAAGAGAGCGCGTGCAGTAGCGCTAGCAAAGCGAGCGAGCGAGCTGTCTTGGAGGACCTAGTTCGCGAACTAAACAGAGCGCTCCCGGTCGCGAACTAAAGAGAGCGGTACAGTTCGCGAACTAACAGAGCGCTCCCGGTCGCGAACTATAGAGAGCGGTACCGTTCGCGAACTAAACAGAGCGCTCCCGGTCGCGAACTAAGAGAGCGGTACAGTTCGCGAACTAACAGAGCGCTCCCGGTCGCGAACTATAGAGAGCGGTACCGTTCGCGAACTAGCACCATTCGGCTAGGGTTTCCAATATTTTTTCGGTTGATGGTAGGAATTTTTTAAAAAGAATAACCTATAAAAATATGCTACACTTCAAAAATATAATATTTTACGAAAGAGTAGAAAATGATAAAAGGTATGTTTTTACTATTTCATTTTTTAAGCTATATTTTTTGCACTTCTTTCATCTTTAATTCTTTTTTGTCTACAGTAAATTGTCATATGCTTTATCGCTTTCAGTTGTCAAATTAATTTCGAGAAAAAGCTCATTTTTTATTCATGAAATACTTCTCTTACTTTTACCTGGATTTCGTATAATATTGTTATTTCAGAGTAAAGTTTGTTCACTTTGATATTCATTTTTTCTCGCAAATTTATAACCTCTAATATAGTCTCACAGTCATCAAATGAAACCCTGTGATTTGAATTTAATTTTTGGATTTTGTATAGCCAATTGCTTTCATTAAAATCTAACTATTTACTAAGATACTCCAGACATTTATCAACGAATACTAGAGCATTATTTTTTTATATTATCACTTTCTGTGGAGAATTTGGTTTCTAAAGGCTTTTTCTTGTTTTCTTAACCAAAGAAACAGTATCTTTTACATTTTTCTAGTGCTGATTTTAAAGCTGACATAATATAATACTTATCTCAGTCTGTTAGTTAACAGCTTTGTGAAAGTGATGAAAGAAATGACTTGCGAAATTCAAATAGATTTTAACTTTTGTGTCTTCATCAGTTTCATTCGTCGCCAAAAAATTGTGAATGTGTGTTGGATTATTCTCCCCTTCACTAATAAAATAATAGCTCAAAATTCACACGCACTTTCGTTATTGCTACCACTTTCTCATTCAAGGGTCACTGTTATTTTTATATGTCTAATTATTAGATATCACATTGGAAGTATTAATGTTATTTTTCTTAATAATATAGGTAATACTATTTCTGTCATATAGTACTTAAGTTGTAGCCAATAGTAGAATTATATTTTGTCCATGATTTCCAAAACTTTATTTATAAAAAAAGCCGATTACTTATAAACGAGTATTTTAATTCATCAAAATAAACGTTTATAATATTTTATAATTAATGTTGTGTTGTTGTTGTTGTTGGGTTTAAGGGCGCGTCGACGGCAGGATCATTAGCGCCTTTTATAAGTAATGTTTCTTCCATGAACTAATAAACAAATCCATTTAAAAAATTAATATTCTACGAATGCATGTAAAGTAAATAGTAAAAACAGCACAATTATTCAATTTACCCATTTGTGTAAAGGAAATGAGCACTTTGGTTTATCGGCGCCAACTGTTCATGCTAATGTAATTTGAAAGGGCTATTATTAAGCAATAACTTTTGTTAAGAAGGTCATATTAAATTCCATTTAGAAACGACAAAAAAATGATTATGTCCTAATAAAACTGACTTAACAAACAAAATAGCGCGTGCAGTAGCGGTAGCAAGGCGAGCGAACGCTCTGTTTCTCTGAATTCGAGACGCGAACTAACGAACTAAAAGAGCGAACTAGTTCGCGAGGGAGCTGCGAACTAAACTGAGCGCTCCCCTTCGCGAACTATTATGCGCAAGTCTAGCTGGTACCCATGACTCTGTTCGTGTTTGTAAAGAATTTGGATTGACAGCTACCGACATCTAACCATCATAGAGCACGATTGGAGACTCAATGCTATTACCACACACAAACGCCAGTCATCTGCGCTATGTAGTTCAGGCAGAAAAGTCAAATATACGGACACAAATGTCTTTGGTCGAAATACGAAAATATTCTTGATCGACCAATTTCAACCACCATATCTCCAACACTCTCACAGTTACCGAAATTTGGTCAACGTTGTGATCAACAGGTGACTCTGTGCTACTACCACACACAAACACCAGTGATCTGCGCTAGATAGTTTTGGCAGAATAGTGATACACCATGACACATACGTTTTTGGTAGAAATATGAAAGTGCTGCAGGTCGACCACTTTCAACCACCATATCTCCCACACCCCCATAGCTACCGACATCTAACCACCGTAGTGCCCCATAGGAGACACGATACCTATACCTCACAGAAACACCAATGGTCTATGCTATGTAGTTGTTGCAGCAGAGTGACAAATATGAAGACACGTCTTTGGTCGAAATACGAAAATATCCTTCATCGGCCACTTTCAACCACCACATCTCCCACACAGGGGCGGCCCTAGGGCGGTGTGAGTGGTGCGACCGCACCGGGCGCCGTCATACTGGGGGCGCCGAAAATGCAACGAGAGATCGTGTGTGCAAAAAATAAATTCTGTAGTAACCCAGCTTGCTGTTCGCATATGATTTTAGCACACTAATTATCCAGAATAGTTTATACATGTAAGAGCTACAGGTTAGTGCGTAGTCGTATGTCCTCATAGAATCGAGTCAACTCGAGTTGCGACTCGAGTCAGCTCGACTTACTCGAATCAAAAAAATCACAACTCATCCCTCACTTGTTTCCTGTCTTTTCAGCTGTCGTCTTGGAGTTCATTCTCATGCGGGTGCATGTGCATGGGGCTAGATTCAACCTACTTAACTATTTCTACAGTGTTAGACCTTCGGTTGATTGCAATTACCGTTGATATTGTAAATATTTTCCTTTTACAGACAAGACAAGACATGAGCTACCTGAAAAAAAGGCGAATCTGAGAAGGCTTCAAAATTGCTTGCAAAATTTTTAAGAGTTGAGAAGTCATCTGAATCGTCGTCACAAGAACTAGATCCACCCGCAACAGGAGAAAACTTATTTAATAGAAGTCCTTCAGACGAGGCTCGTGATGATAAAGAGCAGCAGCATGTACGAGAAGATTTAGCTATAGCTGGAACGTCGTCCGCAGTTCAAAATATCACAGAATGAGGTGCACCAGACAAACCTCCACCGCCGCCTAATCAAAATACAAATTATGACGTTACTTCAAAATGGTCACTCATTGACTCTGCAGCCACAGATGAAATAATTATTCGAGTAATGAAAAAATTAAAGAAAAAAAACATGGACGTCATTTTTCGAATATGTATTTTCAAAGAGTAATGCCAAGTCGAGAAACTTTTAAAAGATGACTGGTTCACTCTAAATCTGCGGATGAAGTATATTGTTTTGTATATTGATGTTTGTATATTGTTGTTTATTCAACAGCAAAAACTCTTATTTGGGAAAAGAAGGATTTGATGACTGGAACTACTTATCACAGCGTCTTAAAACTCACGAAATTTTGCACAATTCACCAGTACACCATGCTCGATTTGATAGAAGTGTTGATTCTTTTAAAGAACGTCGCGTCGGTTAATTGACAAGCATTTGTAAACACATATTGAAGACGAAAAATCATGGTGGGTTGCTATCCTCGAATGAATGATGTCCAAAATATTTTTTTAACATGCAATAATTTCTTATTTAGAGGAAGTTTTGGATCTGAAACACAAAATACTTCTAATAATAGAAACTTCCTGGGTTTATTGAAAATACTAGGAAAATATGTCCCTGCAACGATGGAGCATCTCCGCCAATAAGGAGACTAATATCTGTTATTTTGACAATGAAGTTCGTAATAAAATTTTGAATGTGGATAAGTTATCTAAATACTTTTCCATCATACCGAATAACATGATGTCAGCCAGGTCGAACAATTATCTTTATTGTTGCTTTTGTTGACACTAATGAAGTGCGTAAGTATTCCGTTGTTTACAAACTGTTCAGTGACCCTTATGGACCTGGGAGCTGGTCTCACTGGCCTGTTTATCGATAATACTTTGCAAAAGATCGATTTGGATATGGAAGAATGTCGAGGCCAAAGGTATGGCGATGGATCCAATAAATCAGGAGGAAACAAAGGTGTCCAAAACAGAATTCTGAACGAATATCTTACAACATTTTTTCCTCCATGTAGCTGTCAGTAAATTAGGTGATAGCAGGTGCCGCCAAAACATCAATTAAATCAGTTTTCCTTATCTGAATTTGTTTAAAGAATATTTTTTCTATTATTTCAATCACCAAAGTGATGGGAAGTGGTATCCAAGCACTTACATTATCGCCAAACCATTTTGCGAATCTCGTTTGGAGAATAGAGTTTCTAGTCTCGCTGGAGTTCGCTGTCACTAATCATCAGTTCGTGATGCCATTCTGGAAACAAATAATTCAGTTGTTTCAAGTAAATATTGTAAGCAAGTCTATGTAGACTGAAAGAGGATTTATGAAACGCTTCACATTTGCGGGAAACAGCTCGGAAGTTGAGAAAAAGTACACTGGTTATTCGTCTGCTCTGATAACTGCCAAAAAAATTGCTTTTCAGACTGGGCCATATCCTATTATTAAGCCAGTCAGATCTGAAAGAAAGTAGAGATTTTTTATTTAGTACGAGGTCGTAGATGAGATAGCAATAGATCCAGAAGAATTGTTTACAATCAACGTGTTTTAGCCTATCATCGATACAATTGAGAATGAGTTGGTCACTCAGTTTACACAACTATCCAAATTTAATGATAAATACTATCAAAAAAATTCTGAAAAGTCCGAATTTGAATCATCCTGTGCAGATTTGGAAATAAGTTTAACTGATGGAGAAAAATGTGACATATCTGGTTATGAGTTGGTTAGAAACTTTCAAGCCTCATCAACAACAGTTTCAGTTAGAATCAGCAGAACCAAAGAAAGTTCAACTAATGAAACAAAGTGGTTGGCAGGATATATTTCCGAATGTGTGGACAGCACTTCGAATTTTGTTAACCATACTTGTAAGTTTCGCTAAAGGAGAACAAAGTTTCCGTAAATTAAAACTTATCAAAATTTATTTACGGTAAACTCAGACTCTAGATATAATGTCGGATATTGCAATTTTATCTATAGAAAATAATATTGCCAATGGACAAAAGCGACGAAGATAGTAATCTTAGGTCTTTTAGTTACGATTTTATTTCCTCATTTGTTTGTTGAAAAAAAAAAATTAAAATTATGTAAATTTGACGTATACGTGACATGAGCATTGTGTACGACATAGTAGCTTAAATAAATATTTTCATACATAGTGTGTTCCATATTTGCTGTTGTTTCTCATTCAAACCACTGCTATCCTATATTAATCTTTCTGAGATTTGAATTATTATTAGTATATAAAGACTATCTTCTGCCCGCCGCTTTGCTCGTCAGGAATTCATAAACCATTCATACATGTCTTCGTATTTGAATTCCACGGGAACTACTTTTTCGATTGGGATAGAAGTAGGTAGCCAATAACATTATTCCAAATTTTATCTTAAGCCTTTCAGCCGTTTCAACGTGAAACAGTAATCATGAATAAGTGATTGCACATTTGGGGCGCCACAATTAGATCTCGCACCACCTGAAAAATTTGCTAGGGCCGCCACTGCTCCCACACTACCTGAGTTACTGAAATTCGGCCATTATTGTTATTGATGGGTGACTCTGTGCTACTACCATACACAAACACCAGTGATATGTGCTAGATAGTTTTGGCTGAAAAGTGATACACCATGACACATACGTTTTTGGTAGAAATATGAAAGTGCCACAGGTCGACCACTTTCAACCACCATATCTCCCACACCCCCATAGCTACCGACATCTAATCACCATAGTACACGATAGGAAACATGGTATATGCTTTGTAGTTGTGGCAGCAGAGTGACATATACAGAGACACATGTCTTTGGTTGAAATACAAAAATATCCTTGATCAGCCACTTTAACCACCATTTCTCCCACACTACCACAGCTATTGACATTCAGCCAATGTTGTGCATGGCAGGAAACTCCATGCTACTTCCACACACAAATACCAGTGATCTGTGCTAGGTCGTGGTGGCTGAAAAGTGAAATATAGTAAAACACACGTCTATTTTTATTTATATATAAGATTACTATCATCAACATAAAAATAAAATAACTTCCCTCCTGCCTTCAATTTTAATAACTGATAGGTTCACTCCCCCAATCTTTTTTCATCTTGCCTTTTATCATTTTCATTGATATTGTCATCATCAGCATTATGATTTTTTTTTCTAGTACATGAGATTATTTCATACTGTTCTTACAAGCATTGACTTTGTTACTATTTTTTATGTTGGCACTGTCAATTCACAATTTTTTTATTGTGATCTTGTGTTTTACATCCATTTAATAAAAACATTAATTCCGTACTCTTCTATTTCTGTTTTCCCATTTTTGGTTAGAAGCTTTCCTTCATGATCAAAAACCATTAGTGTTGGTATACACATGACCTCATACATCAAAGTCAGTAGGCTGTAATGAGGAAGCAACACAAGAAATTTTATTATTACTAGTGTTTATAAAGTCAACTGAGCTTATTCTAACAGATTATCCCCTTAAAAATATGCATTTCACATACAGAGTAACTTGAGAAATGATAATACGAGTGTGCATCATTCATAGATTGCAGTGTAAATTGTGTACATTGTAAAGCTGTAATTGAAAAAAGACAACACTAGTACTGAGTAGACTTATTAGTTGTTTATTGTCATTACAATTTAAATATGAAATATTCTTCCGTGGAAACAATCTATTAGATTTCTCATGAGAATTTTTATTGGTGTAACTTTTTTTGTATCTTGTGAAGAAGAGTATGGCACTACTTTTTTCTGTTAGAGGATACCATGTTATTAGATTTGAAATCAATAATAAAGTCATTTTGTTGAGTATTCAGAGTTGTAGAATTATTAGTATAGAATCCTAAATGGAAAAAATCTTCATTTTTATGTCATTTCTAGCCATGGAATTTAATATTCAAGATGAATAACCAGTCTTCCAATCATAATAGTTATAACTAATTCATATTATTTTCATAAAACTATAATTGTACTAATTTATGCTTAAAGAGAAGTTGCAGATTTTGTTTTCCCTATCTCTTCATTCGTCAAATTTTTGTTATATGCCACATATTTCATGGCATAAGATTCCCAAAGCAATAAGCGCTGATGTGTGATATAAGTTCATGATCCTGTTTTCTCATTGTGTTTCAAAATAGTCACAGAGTTGCCAATATGTTGTGAATAATAATAATATGAGATAAAATACTTTTAGGCAGTGAAAATAAGGAGGGATAGGGAACATAAGCCCAACACTTACCATAGATGAAAAGATATTACGTTATTTCAGTTGTAAACATTAGGATAATGAAGATAACGAAACCACCGTTAAGCACTGAAAATAAAACAGGATTGGCGAAAATAACCCTTCATTTACCACAGATGAAGACAGGAGGGGAAGACGAACACCAGAACCAGAAAAACAAACACACTTTGCAATATTTTGGCTCATAACCTTAATCATACAAGAAGCGATACATATGGCAAGGGGAAGATGTGTACGCATCATGATCTACCACATGAATCATTTGTAACATTAATCGTGTAAGAGGCAAGACATAATGGAAGGGGGACAATCATTTATATGATAGGTCCTGATGTGTACACATCTTCCGTTAGCTTATGTCTCATCTCTTGCATGATTAATGTTACAAACTGAAATATTGTGAAGTGTGTTTGTATTTTTTATGTTTTTTCTTATGTTCATCTGCCCTTCCTGACTTTGTCAGTGGTAAGTGATAGGTTATTTTTCCCCATCCTATCTTATTTTCAGTAGTGAACATTATTTATGTGAGTAGATGAGATACATGATGAGGGAATCAGATCTGTACACACAGACTGTCACCACATGAATGGAGAGATGAAGAAGATAATGTGATGGCGGCAGGTGAGGTAGAAGTAGCGATAGTGCAATGATTCCTGTGGAAATATTGTTCCTGGAAAGGGGGGGGGGATTATAGAAAAAATGATAAAAAAAAATAAAAAGTAGAATAATAATAAGGAAGATTAAATTGCTTTTAGGCAAATCATATAACAAAGGATAGTAAAATAGACCAATCACTCACCAAAGTTGAAAGCAGGAGAGCTTAGACAAACACACAAAGGCAACACTAGGCAAATATGATTGTACAAAATTTCAGTTTAAACAATTATTCGTGCAGAGAAAGATGGATCATTTGGTAAGGGAAGCGTGCACACACCAATGCCATGGAGGAAAGAGTTAAGAGTGGAAGGGCAAAATAATGTGAAGTGAACCGTTTGATAACTTTAGAGTCATAAGAACGAAGTCTTTCTCGGCGTTGAAAATGTATAGACACACGATATTTCGATGACTAGATTCATTGCCGCCATCTTCTGGTGATGTGCCGGGTGCAGCTATAAGAACTAGCCTTTCCACTGCACCCAGCACTTCACCAGAAGATGGCGGCAATGAATCTAGTCGCCGAAATATCGTGTGACAACGCACTCTTGACTCGGCTAGTCACCCGAGAGCAGTTTATATTCTGTAAGCACACCTCCCTTGCTAAATGCTCTGTACCTCTCTGCATGAATAAGATTTTAAACCAAGATATTGTACAATTGTGTTGGTCTCATGATTTCTGTGTTCATTGCAGCCCTTTTGCCTTCAACTTTGGTGAGAATAAAAAATAAATCGGATATTGTAATAAATTTAAAATTATGTTAAGTGATATAAATAATGATAATAACTGATGGGATCTATTAACAGGATCTTCTTAGTGGCTGCCTGGTGTCAAGGATACATTGGTAAGCTAGTTTCCACCTGCAGATTTCAGAAATTTTTGTTTTTTTCTGGGAAGACTACAACAGTCCTTACTATAAAACAGTTGTTTCGGTTGGGTGAGTTGTGGGAACAGGCATGGACTGCGATTTGATGACCAAGATTGCTGCTTTAAACTGTGTGCTTGTCGTTATTTATTCTGATAAGAGTTAGTGGTCTATACAGGGTGATTCAGGAGGAATGGTAGATACTGAAGGAGGTGGTAATATTAACAATATTGAGTAAAAAAGTTCATATAAACATGTGTACAATTTCCATTAGTTTTGGAGATACAGGTGCTGGAATGTTATGCACAAAATAAACCTCATAAAATGGAAAAGAGCACACAAATAAATAAGTCATGTACTTATTCATGCAAAAATACAGGCATGTTTTACGTTTAGTGGTTACCATCCGACAATTCTTTTTAAGGCCCCATCAACGTCGAGGTCATTAGAGGCGGGATGGGACTGGGTACTAGGAACGGGAAGGAATTCGGGCATGGCATTTTTGAAGGAGCATCCGAGCATTCACCTGGAGTAATTTGGGAAAACCATAGAAAATTCAAATCTGGATGCCCGGATGGGGATTCAAAACGGCATCCTCCCGAATGCGAGGCTAGAGCGTTAACCGCTCACCCACCACGCTCGGTACCATCGACAAAATTCCAATGGTCGAGAAACTACAATATCTTTTTTTCTGAGATGCGTGCGCATCGGGACTATGCGTGTCGCCTTAAAGCATAAATAAAGCGCTTCAGTTTGTGTATTGAAGTCAATGATAGGATTTTCAAACATTTAATTTAAACTATTGCAAAATATGCATGTGCTGTTGCATTAATATAGTACTTCAGTAAGTTATTTGTATGCTCTTGATCATTTTTTTAGGTTTATTTTATGCATAACATTTCATCACCTGTATCTCCAGAAATTGGACACATGTTTGTATGAACTTCTTTGCTCGTACTACCACCACCTTCAATATTTACCATTCGTTCTGAATCACCCTGTATATGAACAGGAACATAAGAGGTAGGCGAGTTTGTATTTGTGATGTGTTGCAGTGCATGTTGCATGACCAGTGATGGGAAGCTGAGCCCAGTGCGTGAGCTTTAATGCTGAGGCCTGGCACGGGTTCAGATTCTGATCTAACCATCCAGAAATCACTTCAGTGGAATGCCTGGATGGTTTCTTCAGAACGTCATTCCTTCCTGTTCCTGTCCCCACTCCTCTCATGTCTTATGACATTGATGAGACATAAGGTCAAGATGGGGGGAAATAATGTGATGGGAAAGTTTCTATTGTGGTCAGATTGGAATAGGTAGTGGTGCCCGAAAGTGTGTTGCATGATTTGCAATGAGATCTGTGTACAGGAAAGATCACAAAATTAATATTTGTGGACCAAGATGTTCTTGAGATTAGATGTATCCTGAATCATGTATGGGAGTGGAAAAGGGGGGGGGGGAGCAGAGGGCAGTTTTGTTTAAAAGGATGTGCATTTTTGAGGAAAGAAAGTAGGAAATCATGGCAAAGTATTTGTATAATGAACTCTAGTTGTTGTTGTTGTTATTGGTGTTTTAGGGCGCGTCGACGTCGGGGTCATTAGCGCCCTAACAATAACCAGCTATTACTGTGGTATGAACTCTAGGTGAGGAGAGAATTGGATGATGAATGCGGGGCTATGGTTAGCTTTTAGAGGTATGGGATGAGAGTAGTAGTGTGAGGGCAAGTTGTAGCATGAGAGATTTCTTTTCATGAGATAAGTTTTGGGAATGCCTGAAAAGTGATTTTTCATCACAACAAATGTATCTGACACAGATGGCAAGGTTGTAAGGAAGGGAACATTTGGCAATGAAGGCATGACTACTGTCGAAGTATAGGTATTGTAAATTTGTAGGCTTGATGTGAAAAGGTATATGCAGGTATTTTTCTGTAAGCAAATGTCAACATCAGAGAAGGTTATTGTAAGCAACCTTACATTTTCGTAAATTTGCATAACGAAATTTGTTTACTATATAGTGGGCGTAGGTTAACCACACGATACCGCAGCTTTAGAGCCATTTACACAGTTAATTCAACAAATAAATCAAACTAAACAGTTAATACAGGCAATAAATCAAGTTTAAATAGTAAGTTCAAGTAATAAATCTATCTAAACAGCTGTAGAAGAATAGGTTCAACATAACATCTACAGATTAAATTTTTGGTTTCAATATAATATCACTAATTTAAAAACCTGGGTGTACTAACAATGCCAGCACAGTATGTATATTCCGTACTATCATTTGTAGTGGAAAATCCTGAACACTTCAATCTTAATGCTGACATACATAGCCATAATACTAGGAATAAATATAATATTCACAAGGATTACAAATCTCTGTCAATTGTACAGAAAGGGTTAACATATGTAATAACTAACATGGGATAGCATGCACTCAAAAACTGCTGTGGAAAATGATGATACTAACAAGTTTTTTTAAGTAATTGACTGCTTATGAGTTGTTGGTAATATAATTGATATTGTTAATAGGTGTGTGTACTGTTCCACATAAATAGCAACTAACATGTTATAATATGTAGTCGCAAATTACAATGAAACTTATCATGGTAACTGGTTGGTAAGAAAATAACTGGTCGTTAGATGCTGGTAACAAGTGTATACACTGTTTCCACATAATAAGTATTAATTAACACGGGATTGTACTTGTAGATTACAGGAGATATTGTTTATACTAATGGGTTGTAACTAACTTGTTGTAAATATATAATAATATTATCAATTATATAGTAATATTGACATTACTAATAAGTGAATGTAATGTTCCACATCCCGAGATTATTCTCACATGGGATCAAAGTGAACATATCTATCTTATACTGGCTCGTATTTTTCTGCTCTGAGTGGCTGATGAGTCAGTTTCTGTCACTCTGAATGAACAATTTATGGCCCGCTAATAAAAGTTGGCTAAAGGTTAGAAAGCTGGGTGTATCAAGGGTGTAGCTACTGTGGGGCTAGGCGGTGCAGTGCACCGGGGCCCCTATGCTCAGGGGGCCCCCAAGCATACCTCTGGGACCCCAAAGCTCAGTTCAGAGGCTCACGAGCCTTCATGGCAAACTGGCGACCTTTTTTTTTTGGCTCTACAGTCGTCTAAGGGGGCCCCTGAGACACAGGAAGCCCCTCACTAAGGGCCCTCTCACTGCTCAGGGGGCCCCTAAGCACAACTCAAGAGCCCCATCCTCAGCTCAGGGGGCCCTTACCAGCAACACAAAACAAAAAAAAAGGTCGTGGCTTGAGGGCCCCAAATAAATTTTTTGCACCGGGGCCCTTGTTGACCTAGCTACGCCACTGGGGCATATTGTCGAAACTACAGAGAACCATGATCTAGCCAGAAGGTGGGATCAACAGAAGTTTCGACGAGGACAACAGGCGGTGGAAAGGGCACTCTCGTTTTGGCTGCCTCCACGTAAACTATGTTCCTCCAGCACAGCTCGCTGCTTGACCACCAGCCGAGCCACACCGTGTGGCAACCTTCCCGTCATCTGGGTAACGGATCATTCATTGGTCCCCCATAGACAATGAACATGCAATGCAATGTAACAATTATTCCAGAAACAGAGACCTATGCAACAACGTTCACCCTAGTACTGGTAAACGTCTTGACTTTATGAATCTTGCTCTTCTCAGAAACTTTTCGATCAACGTATTGTTATTTATTTAAAGAAGACAAATCATTGCTTGTTTTTGTAAAATAAAAAGGTTCAGTTTCATAATTAAGTAATACAATCAGATTTTGAACCTTGTTTTCACTGTAAACCATCCAGTAAAATAGTGTATCAATTTACTTCATATGGGAATCAGATTGTTTAATAACCTATCACAAAAGATCAAGTCTTTAAGAGAAAATACTAAATTCACTTCAGGACTGAAGGAGTACTTGCTCGACCACTGCTTCTACAGTACTGATGAGTATTTGCAAACCAAATGTTAAGTCTTAAATCACAGTGATTAACACAAATGTAAATAGTGAAAAATGATATAAATCAGGTGTTACCTGTACATTAGTAAATATAAAATGTCAGATTTGTATAGTTATGGTATCTTGTAGTTAATCACAGAACGCATAAAGTGTGAGAGTGTGTATGTTGTGTGTGTATGTGTGTTTGACTGTCTGTGTACAGACTATTTTTGACTTATCCCATATCATTTGTACTTTGTACTATATATGATGCTAAGGGACCAATAAATACAATTACAATTACCAGAGCTGGATTTAGACATCATGGGGCCTGTAGCAAATGGGAACAATAGACCCTTGGTTTGATTTAGGTCTTAAAGTTTAGGATATTATAAAATAAAACAGGACAGTACCTTTCGTGATTTAATGTGGGAAAATTTAGAGATATCGAAATAAGTATTTCTAGGTAAATCATTTTCTATATTCATTAAAGGCAAATCAGTTAGACGTTCGTGCCCCGTTGCAGCCAAGCTATTCAATGTTGAAAACGAACTTTCTCTGCCGCAGTTGGAGACCATCAAACTCAAGTACTAAATACCTAAAACTATTATAAACAATTATAGACCGTTGTCACTAATATCTAGTATATCAAAATTTTTTGAGAAAGCAATGGAACAGAGGCTTATTGACTTCCTAAACAAGCACAACATAATTACTGATTCTCAACATGGTTATAGGAAATACAGGTCTACAGAAACAGCAGTCACAATGTTTGTAGATTCGGTAAAGAAATCCCTGGAGAGTATAAAACAGCAGTAGTTATAGATCTATCAAAAGCCTTTGACACAGTCAATCATCAGAGGTTACTCAACAAACTAGAAAAATGGGGAATTAGGGGTAAGGCCTATAAATGGATAGAATCATATCTGTCAAACAGAAAACAATTTACGATCATAAAAAGCAACACAGACTTTAAAAATGTAACATCACTCACTATAAAAGCAGGAGTACCACAGGGCTCGGTGCTGAGGCCTCTGTTGTTCCTCCTATACATAAATGATATCCCAAGACCAATAGGGGAGAATGATTCAATGGTCCTTTATGTAGATGATGCAACTGTGAAGATGTCAAACATCAAACTATGTAATCTATAAACAAACCTTAATCTTTACTTCCAGCGACTAGCAAAGTGGTTAGAAGATAATTATCTTGTAATCAACTTAAACAAAACCCAAATGATATCATTTCAGTCGAAAAGAACAAGGTACTCTGTAAATTTAAACATAAGCAGTAAGCAAATAAAGGAGACAGAATCAGCTAACATGCTAGGGATTCAAATAGACAAATTCATGAATTGGGAAAAAAAGGTGGATCATTGCTGTAAGAAACTAACCCTTATTGTATTTATGGTCAGCTACCTCCGAGAATTCTGCAGCAGGGATATTCTAATGACTATCTATTACTCCCTTTTTGAAAGCCAACTGAGATATGGTATATCATCGTGGGGAAGGCCCACAGAAAATAACGTAATGAGAACATTAAAAATACAAAAACATATGATTAGAACAATACTAAAAGAAAAAAGAATGGTTTCATGTAGAAAATATTTTGTAGATTTGAAGATTCTAACATTTCCCTGTATTTACATATATAAGACTATACTGCTCTTACTCACAAAGAAGGTTGTGAAAAAGAATGAGCAAGTGCATGAATATGAAACACCTAATAAAATTAATTTCAATTTACTCGCAAACAACACAAAATAATTTGAAAAATGTCCTTCCTATTCGGGAGCCCATGTGTTCAATAAGCTTCCGACAGATATAAGATTAATTAGTAACAAGGGAGATCAGTTCAAACATAAGCTTAAAGAGTATTTATGTGATAAAGCCTTGTACTCAATCAAAGAGTATTTAACTGATGAATGAGGGAAGGAAAGGCAGAATAAAAAATTGTTTGTAGTAGTAGGTTGTACTTATATAGGATATTACAGCAGATATTTGTCAATAACATGTTAAAAAAAAAAAAAAACTGTATTAAACGATTTATAGTTAACTTAAGGCATAAAATTGTTAAGTAAGATAAGAATAATATTGAATATACTGTACCTTGACTTGTCCTAATTCATTATACAAGTTATATGTAAATGATGTATAGGACCAAATAAAATGAATGAATGAATTCCTATATAATTTTTGAAATCACGATTCTAATTAATTTTCCTTTAAGAATCTCTGAGATTGCAGCAGCCACATCTGTTTTCAGCAGCTCAGCGAAATGTACCATTTCGTTGAAGAGAATCTCTTCCAGATAGCCTGGGTAAATACTAACGGTAAGGGACCATGCACAAACTACGTGGCTTGGTCCAGGAGGGGGAGGGGTTCGCTGGAATGCTACGCTAGGCTACGTGGAGGGAAGGGGGGTTCCGAGCCAGGCCACGTAGCATTCCTTTCACAACATTTTTCACAGTTAAAATGAGGAATAGAACTCACAACAGCATATGAATATTTATTTCCCTCAGTTAATTATCTCTGTATGTAATTCACAATAGTCTGACAAGAGAAAAGAGTACAAAATGTCTTCTGGAATCAAAAGGGGAAAAAAGCTATGTGCTATGTGGGCGGGGGGGGGGGGGGTAGGGAGAGTTCACAGGAGTCCAAAATGAAGCTACGTGGTTTATGCACGCTCCCTAATTGGTGATCTTTTCAATATTTCTTCCGTTGGTAAGGACTAATTTCCTAAGCATTCCAAATACACTAGTCATTTGATGGTATGCTTCCATGAGTTTAGCTAAAACACACATTACCAGTTATGGCAATAAATATCGGAATTTCAAAATGTTGTCTAGGTATTCGATTTTCTAAAACTTCATCGAGTGTAGTAGAGCCGCTGAAATGATAGTACTTTGAATTTCGCTAACGTTTGCTTGAAGCAACTTGCTGATATTCTTCACAACAAGTTAGGGCATTGGGTTTTGCCTCTGTGTCTATAAGTGTGGACCGCAATGCTTCGACATACACGTCTAATGATGCATAAAGAGCGTATCCCATGTTAAGATCTTGATCATACAGCTTCAGAGAAGCGTTAGTAGTTAATTCCGTTTCTACTCTTTCTTGCTAAGCTGTACGTCTTTCTATCGGGCGATGGGTGGCATACCGTTCATGACATTGCGACTTAGAAATTTTTACGTATAGAGCGAAGGCGCGGGGCCCGTAGCATTTGCTAACTTGCTACGTGGCTTATCTGGTACTGTTGACGACCTTAGGTCCCAGTCAAGGACGGATGGCGTATTCACTATTGTCAAACGCTTCTGTCTACCTGATTTTGAGAGGGGAAACGGTACCCGGAAAAGGTCCGGAGTTTTTATACAAAAATCATATGGGCAGCCAACGGGACATATTGCACGTGGTGTTACTGTGGCCATATGCAAGACGTTGATGTAATAAGGCCAGACACTTCTAAATGAGTACTAGAACTGTGTGTCAGCCTAGGGAGCTGGTTCCATAGAGGTTTGCGGTCCAGTAAATCACATGTAACATGTAAATCTTATTTACCAAAGTTTTTTAAATTAAAATATATATTCATAACAAAGTCTAAATGTTTAACTAATTGCAAACATTATTGTTTAAGAGGCCAATTGATTTGCTGTATAATGAATTGTTGCAACATTTTCAGTGGGTGGATCGAAATCTTGTGAAATATATTTCATCTTATTAAATCTATGTAATGTTAGCAGTATTACATAGGGGTAAAGAAGTTGGAGAATAGAAGAACTATTAACAAAGGATTTATTTTTATTTTCAGTGTTTAGAGAAGGATATAACATGAATTAACTGTTGAGTGATAGGCCTAATTATAATGTCTGTGTGAAATATTTTAAATGCACGCCATCTTCTTTCCACCTACACGCGTTCAGGAAAATAGAAAATTAAATCGAGGTCATTAGAGGCGGAAAGAGAGCGGGGACTAGGAACGGGAAGGGATTTGGCCATAGACTTTTGAGAGAAGCAACCAGGCATTCTCCTGGAGTGATTTGTGAAAACCCTCTAAGCCCCAAATCTGGATGCCCGGACGGAGATTCGAACCCACGTCCTCCCGAGTGCGAAGCTACAGAGTGTTACCGCTCACCCACTATGCTCTGCGAGAGGGGCATGCGTGATATTGTTAGCCTAACTCAAAAGGAATGTCGACGCCATTTACGCGGATGAGAGCTGGCACGTAACACTGCTGTGCCACAATTCCGAACTAACGAATTTATGACCCCCTAATAATGTTTACCTAAAAGCAAGGAAGGTGTGTGCATTGGCGAAACCAGAAGGAAATTTACTGGATCTCTGTGCCGCCAGGCATTTCTTGTGAAGAGAGTGAATGTCATTAAACGAGAGAGTGGACAAATTCAAGAAAAAATTGAGTGTGCCAGAGTGGCAGTAGATCCATTCCGTGAAATTATAAGCTGTATGTTTCATGAGGGGAGAAAATCGGGGGACGAGAATTCCCCGCGAACTGTTGCCATAGTCGAGACCGGAAGGACGTCCTCGCAAGACATTTTCAACGAAGTTTTGCTCGGTTCGGAGAGACAGGGGGAGTGACACACCCGAATCGGCAGCCACGAACCGCCCACCGAGCAGTGAACAACTTCACTGATCCGGTCGGTCCAACACATCAGTAGTTCCACGGTAACAACTATTGTTGAAAGAGGTACTTTTGCGTATCGTTTGCCGTAGTACACGCCCTGAGGTTAGAAATCTTGCTCTACTTAGAAACTATTCGGTCAGTGTATTGTATTGTAATTTTTTTTAAAAAAAAAGAAAACCAATAATTTCTTGTTATAAACAAACACTTTCATATTTAAATAATAAAATCATATTGTGATCCTAGTTTTCACTATAATTCATTCGATTTAATCATGAGTTTTGATTATTACGTAATTCATGCCAACGTAAATTTTATTTTAGTAACCGTAGAATCTGGACGTCGCATCTCTCATAGCAGATTTGGGGAAACCATGAAAAACCCAAATCTCAATGCCCGGATGGAGATTCGAACCCGCGTCCTCCAAAATGCGAGACCAGAACTCATTACCGCTGACCCACCACCCTCGGTGAGACGTGAATACAATGAAATTTATTCCACAGATTAGGGACAAAGCAATACATAAGCGATTACAATTTCAGAACTGAAGGTCTGACTATACAATTCAGCACGGTGTGAAACCGCCACATGCTGCAATCAGAGTCGTGACATAGAATCAAAGAGAGTCTGGATATGCTGCTGAGGAACCCAAGCGCATCCACATGGCCATCACTATAGGACAAGTTGAAGTGGGACTCATCCGAAAACATTACTTTTTGCCACCCAGCAACAGATTTTAGGCGAGTAGTTGCTGTGCTGGTCAGTGAAAGCTGCGATTAACTGCATGCGTACCACTAGTCCAGCCCTCAGCAGATGGTGTTCAACCAGTTGATGCAGATGTGTCCACATCTGTCGCAGTGCTCCAATATAGAGCCAACGTTGTGGATGGAGCTATCCTGTCAGTTACGGTCATGCTGACAAGATAGTGTTCATCCAAAGCTGTGGAAACATTATGTGGTCCAGCAACAGCTCGTCACTGTGTACAGCTCTCTTCAAAAGACGATTGCTGAATTCAATCCCCTTCCTTGCTTCCGTCCTTTCCCACTTCTTAATGATTTCAACGTCGACTTGGCATAAAGTCAAAAGGAAAAAGAAGATAGTGTTTCTTGGTCTTGTTGTATTTTATATTTTAAATTTCTGTTCTAGGTTTGATATTATGTCCTGTAATGTTTTGTAAATCTTCCTCAATCTTTTTCCTCTATGGTATTTGCTTATGTTATCATTTTATCTGTTTTTGTGGCCTTTCTAGAAAAAAAAAATAACCGCTGTAAGGTCACCAGCAACTTTATAAGATAATTGGGGTAAGGGGCTGCCACCTCAATATCTCTCAGGCTGCTTGATTTTCTGTAATAATTTTTCTCCCTTGTTTGGAATCACCTGATTATAAGGCATCAGAAATAGGGTTGTAAAAGTAACGATGTATTCGTTACTGAGTAACGGGTTCATCGCCTGACTCGAAGTACCGAATCGTTACTCCCAAATTCATTTCGTTACTCGCATTTGTCGTATAGATACGAACACGTTACAGCTCTCGCAGCTAACTAATTTTGACAACGTAAAGAGTACTTTTGTAGTTTTTTATTTTGGGTAACATTAAAATTTACAGTGCACAATTTGTAAATAGAAAATTTGTAAGGATAATTTGATATAGTTAATGTTTTTCATTGATCATTAGTGAGGTTTATCGATTTCAAACATTTACTAAATTTGTTTATTTTAAGATTTGATACCTTCTATTTTATTTTATAGTTTAAAGTGTAATTTACAATATAATAGTTTGTGCTATACATCTTTGCACTTGTTATTCTAATAATATTTAATTAAATTGCGCACGCTCCGGTGGAAATTTCCCTACACACTCATCTTCCCCCTTTTGTTGTATCCACCTACATTTGCCCTCTACAAATTTTAACTTTAAATTCTTTCAACGTTTTTGGTAAATTATTCATAATTTTTCTTGGTAACTTATTACAATCCCTGACACCCTTATCTAAAAACGAGAATCTTCCTACACCCTTGTGCCAGCTTGTGGTCATGATCATATTTTCCCTTGCAAGCATTAATTTTAATTCTTACGCCAACATCTTTCCATGCCTCATCATCAATATATGCCTTGCACACTCCCATGACCCTCTTCACCCTCCTCCTGTCTTCCAATGAATCCCATTCCAGCACTTTTATCCTATCTGTTACTGATTGCATTCTGCGATAATTTCCAGACACAAATCTAGCAGCCCTTTTTTTCAGATCCAGAATAGGCTATTTGACAGTATTAAAAAAATATTATAAATTGAACTCATTCTCGTAGATTAATGCTTCAGGAAGCTAATTTTTTCAATTTTGAAAAGAAAAGTGGATTATTTTTAATAAAAAAGCGAAATAAAAATTATACTTTTCTTACCTCTGGTCACGAGACAGAAAACGCTCTAGGATAGGTGGTAGCTTGAGTGACGTCACACGTCTGTAAACGCTGTGGCTGGGAAAGGAGCGTTTCCTATTATCCAAGTTTTCGACTATTTTTATTGTTTGTTGCTGGTCATTTCTTGTTATTAATGAAATTTCATTTTGAATACAAAATCGAAAACAATTTGTAAAAGCCTACAGCGGAAAAATATCGAAAATAGACGCCTTATTTGTGGGGCTGGTTATAGAAAAAAACCGACTTTTATTCTGCTGAGCTTAAAAATGTAACAGCTTCAATTTGAGACTCATTAATATTTAAATTGAAAGTTAGAGATTGATTGTTGCGCGTTAGCAAACCATACGTCGAAAAATTCTCTACGCGAAATTTGTGCAGTGAAAATAAAGAAAAGTTGTATACACAAACAAATGAAGGTATTTCCTGTAGCTAATAAGCAGCTCTTTCAAATAAATATAGCAAGAGACCGATATAATGTGGTATAATGAACTAAAATAATGCAACATGAAATTGGCTCAGTAGTTTTTTTTATTAAAAATAATCTCGTTCTGTTTTAATGATGCTAATGTATCACGGAAAAAGCATGCGTAAACTTACCTTGAGGATCGCCAAAAGCAACAGAAACACACAAGTCACTACTAACACACAGAAACACAGCATAATCATCGACCAAGGTCAGTCAAATGGCGCAGCTGACTGCAGCACTTGATCGGTGGATCACATGACGCCCATTGTTCAAACTATTTTTTCTATTGTTAGGAGTGAATTCGTGGAAAATAAACCTTTGTTCCGAATAATATAGTTTATTTACTTAGAATATAAATAACTATTTTGCCTGCGTAGACTATTATCAAAACTGATTTTTATCCATCTGGATTTAGAAAATATCACACTGTGCGGCGTCCTCCCGGATGCGAGGCTAGAACGTTAACCGCTCACTCACCACGCTCGGAACAACTGGATGTTGTGGGCCATTTTTCTTAATTGCAGATTAAGGATTATAGATAAATGATATTTTTTGTCAATAAAGCTGAATTTGTTTGTTTATTCATTTACCTACTTCGTTTCACTTCATCTCACACGAAGAAAGTGTTAAGTGTTTGCTATTAACATAAAGAGAAGCAACTAAGAAGTAGTGTCCTGATAGCTGTATGATTGAAGAGTGGTAATGGAACGTCCTACATTCGAACCTTGGTTGGGATAATATTTTTTGCGTGCATTTTTTCCGTTTTGTTTGCTGTTTTTTTGCAATACTATGTTTTTATTCGAAGAATTCATAGTAATTGCTAAGCGTCATACAAGCGTTTGAAACAAATTGCTACCATACATGAAAACTTTTAATTTTTAAACTTACCAGAGAGAATATCATGCAAAAAATACAGCTTCACGGCGGCGAATAATGGAATTTATTTTAGAAGTGACATCACTTGTAGAAATCTTGCAACAGTTGTGTCCTTTTCGTTGGAATTTTTACCTACGATACAGCTGCAGGTTACCTTCCTGACATAACTGCGTCTATTAAGCGGTATTTACTTTTAATATGCAAGTAATACATATATATTTTTTTTTTTAAAAAAAACCTGTTTATGGTGTGCAAGTAACGTCCAATTTCCTTTTTGAAATCTTCTTTGGTTGTTTCAAACGGTTGTAATTCGCTTGTTATCCAAAAAGTTGTGAAGCCTTCAGAAAAAAAAGAAAAATTAAATTGATATTTTGGTGGGTTTTCGGGAAAAAAATGATTATGCGATGCAACCAACAGCAACTAGTATCCAAAGAAAATGACAAAAGAAAACAAATTGAACATATTCCGAAGCTAGGATCGAACCTTAGGACCCTAACCCTAATAATTCTCGCCTTAAACAACGTATTACATTTAAATCTACGAAATCGCGGTGTAAATGAGCTTCACAGAAAATCGTAAGTGGGTGCAGGATAGGGGGAAGTTGGGTGTGTAGGGAAAATGCCATAGCTAGCCCCACAAATAAGGCGTCTACTTTCAATAATTTTCTGCTGTAGGCTTTTACAACTTATTTTCGATTTTATATTCAAAACGAACTTTCATTAATAACAAGAAGTAACCAGCAATAAACAATAAAAATAATTTAAAACTTGGGTGATAGGAAACGCTCTATTCGCAGCGGAAACGTTTACAGACGTGTGACGTAACGACTGTCAATGCACGCGCCAGGAAGCGAAGGAGCGTTTTGGCGAGCTTTTAAATTCTTTAAATTTTAACTTTGAATTTTACGCAAAATAATGCACTGCCGTCTAAAAATCTCTTCACTGGATGAATAACGTGTACCAATAAACAATTTAAAACCATTTTCAAGAAGTAGTCAAATACCCAATTCCATACCCTTTTGCCTGGTGTTATTGTATTATTACCGCAGGATCCATGTGATCAATGCGGTACTGGCTTTGATGTTGAATGTTTGTTGTAACCACAACGCAACAACAATTGCGAATCTAATCGCCTGTTTGTCCTGAACCATTATTATTGATTTAAAAGTTTTGAATATTGATATTTTTATAATGAAACAAAGCGGGAGTCAGTAGCACTCTGCCTGCAGGCCCGATTTGATGGTATGTCCACATTTATTTTAACAAATCTATCACGAAAGGATGAAGGATTTACAAAAATAAATGAAAACAGTAATGGAAGACAGTGGTGAAACCTCCTATTTAAAACGAAATACTTTAATGAGATTATAATATTTGATAATACATGTCCCATTATCATTTCAGGCTTCTATGCAGGGTTTTGAGTAGGCTACTTTAAAAAATAACCGCCATTAGTTATTGTCACTAGATATGCCACAGTCAGTGAAAGGTCAGGTCTCTTTTTTGTGTGTGCAAACAGGTGTTTGTTTTGAAATTAGATTATTCTTTCGAATACAAAATTCATTACAGCAAATCAATTGTACATTTAGAGGTTTTCCGTAAGATCCATGTGCTAATTGCTTTAAGTTTTATCAAAAAAAAAAAAAAACAACTTACCTAAACTTATTTTACTAAATAAACAATTTACTTAAACTTTACCAAGTACGAACGAATTCATCCCGTATGCGATGCTTCATGCTAGTGTTCGATTGTACCGAAAGTAACGGGTAACGAAACGATACGATAGTAACGAAGTTAACCCGTACGCAGCGCGACTCGATACAGTGCTTCATGCTATTGTTCGATTGTACCGAAACTAAGTAACGAGTAACGATTCGAAAGTAACAGGTATTGATTGGTTGAGTAACGAATACATATGGGTATAGAATATCTCGTTACTTTTACAGCTCTAATCAGAAATTTGCCTTTCCGCTTTTCCTATCAGCTACACTACAATTGCCGAGGATTCATCTCCATAAATGTGGTGTGGAATTTGCCGCAGCGTAAGCATATAACAGACGCATTTCTCGGAGTTTTAGCGTCCTGACCCATTTGGCATGATCGGGATCCTTGTTGCTATAGCAAAGAATATATTTGAATTAAATCTAAAATTAAATTAATAAGAAATATCAAAATGATGCAAACATCAATTATAGTAATTAGTGGTTCCTATTGGTACACAGGAAGAGACATATATCTATGCAAAAACTTGGCCATCCAGGAAGGAAGGAACAGAAGATAGGTGATTATTAGGGAAGGCGTAATATACCGTGGAACTTCTCTAATTCGAATTTTTCGATAGTTTGAAATTTTCTTCTGGTCCCCTGGATTGAACTAGTGTAAAATTAACTCCTATAATTCGAATTATTTTTTCCTGAATTCGAAGAAAATGTGTTCGTATTTTGAAATCGAACGTTTAATTCTCATGTAAATTAATGTTTGTTGAGCATTATCTTGTAACAAGTCAGTATATTACAGTAATCGTTAATATGATTGTCCAGAGCACTTGGTCCACCCTTCCCCATTGTTATTGTTTCCAAGAATTCTGTGCCTCATCAACCGGCCAGCCACCTGCATCGCTGTTTTCTGATCCAGTCAACTGTGGGAGTCTCGGCTGCTGTTTTGTGTACGATTTCAGGAGTACAATAGCCACACAAAGTCTGTGGTTGTGAATATGTTTTCTGTGCAATTTGTTTATGCATGCCATATACTTAACGATATCCACGAACTTCTACACTACATCGAGAAACAAGCTAACGTGCTTGCTTTAAATAAACTCCAGGACTTCGCGTCTCTGCAAAAATCAGTGCAAAAAGACAATTTACCATTTTTAATTTTTTTTACCAAACTTTAAATTTGGCTTTTTACAGTATATTTTTAATAAGTTAAACCGATGTTTAAATAAAGACATTAAATGACGTTTTTCTTAAATTTTTACTTACTTTTTATAAATTCCTAATTCAAATTTTCAGTAATTTGAAGTTTATTTATGATCCCTTCAGATTCGAATTATAGAAGATCCACTGTACTAGGTTGAGACTAGGGATGTTTTCTATCTACGCCATCTGAGCAGGTATGACATTACTTTTCGCTATTTCAGCAATGATGGAGTAGGAAAAAATGGCATGAGGTTATATTTTTATGAAGGAAAGACAAATTACACCCACCCCTCACCAAAGTTTGAAGGGAAGAGGACAGAAGCAACCGAAAACACTCCACAGACACAAAAGCCCAATATTTTGGGCGAAGCACTTTTTGAAGAGTTTATTTTTTGCTGTTCTTAAACTTTGGTGAGTGGGGAATGCTGATTGTCTCTTCTTTGTATAATTGTGAATAGTGTGTTAAGACAGTGATCTTATTCAGAAGCCAAAATCGTATTAATATTTCCAATTTAATATCCTTAAATAATCTTAGGACTCAAAACACCCTCTTCCCAACTTAAGATACTTTCCATTTCATCACAAGAATGTAACAACTACAGTATTTTATCCATGAATAAAAATTGAACTCAGCTCTCACTTACGTTCGTGTTTCGTCATCATATTGTACAGAGTACCAATTACCATGATACTTTTTAACAAATTGCAACATTTGTTCTTGACTGGTATCACAGGAAACGTAAATTAGCTCAACTGGTAACCAGTTATTTGTAGCATACTGTGAAGAAAATTAATCATTTTCAAAAAAGAATTTAAAGCAAAAGGTGAACTGCAGTTTTGAAAAAAATTATTTACCTTATACACAGGTTTAAGCTTTTTAAGGAAGTTGCAGGAATAATAGCACCATGAAGCTGCAAACAAATATAATACAAGTTTTTTTCCATGCAAGACGTCCACTGCAGGAACCAATTTACCTTGTTTGCTAATCAAAATTTTGTCGGCTAAAGCCTCCATTCCCACTAGGAAAAACAGATACGTAACAGTAAAATTAAGTGAAGTGTGAGGAAAGACACTTCATATGCTATGAAATACCACAACAGTTGGTACATATTAAAGTAGCATTCATGCCTTACCAAAAAGTTTTACTATGAATGTTACATTTTGACGAAATATTTCCGTAATAATTGGTGTGGTGAAATTCCCAAATTCAAATTGATGTATTTCATAAGTATATTATTTAATAACAAAAGTATATCAGTGGTCTTCCCTATCATTACAACTTTATTAGATAAACAACTTTTTTCAGACGAATTTTATGATCGAATCCACTGTCGACTTCTAATTTTAATTTAATTTAATTTAATTGCAATGGAGCACACGCTCATACAAGGGTGGATCAAATATAAACGAGGCTTATTTTTTTAATTTTTTTATTTGCCATAGCAAAATAACCATGTACATATTATTTCTCAACATAATCTCCCACTTTAGAAATACACTTTTCCCAGCGTATCGGAAGCTTTTTGAAGCTGTCTTCGTAAAAAGAAGGGGGTTTCATCAGTAGCCAATTGCGCACGAAGCCCTCCACCGCATTGTCGTCTTCAAATCTTCGGCCTCCCAATTCTTCTTCCAGTGGTCCAAAGAGATGAAAACCACAGAGAGTTAAGTCAGGCCTATAAGAAGGATGATCAAGTGATTCCCACTTCATTTTCTCCAATTTCGCTTGAGTGAGAGCTGAAGCGTGGCGCCGAGCGATTTCGTGGAGAATTAAGTCTCTCCCGTCTTTTTCAGCGATAAGCAATCTTAACCTCATCCGAAAGGCTGCAGTTGACGTTATGGTCGATGTTGTATTGCTAATGCGACGTGGCTCTCAATTTGATCTCTTCACAGCCCTCCAGGAATTTCTTATGCCACGCAAACACATGAGCCCTTCACAGTGTACGATCCCCGAACTGTGCCTTTAAGCTTCGCAGAATTTCTGTTGGTTTCTCGCCTTCACAAGTGAGAAATTTAATAATTACAAGTTGCGCAATCGAGTGGTGCACGTCTTACTCCGACAAAACTGTACTGCTGACTGCACGCCACCGCATTTGGGAGGACGCGGGTTCGAATCGCAGTCCGGGTATCCAGATTTGGGTTTTCCATGGTTTCCCGAAGACACTCCAGACGAATGCCGGGATGGTTCCTTCAAAAAGCCCATGGCCGAACTCTTTCCCGTTCCTTGTCCGCAGTCACATCCTGCCTGTAATGACCTTAGCCGTCGACAAGGCGTAAAGCAATAGTAAAAAAAAAAAAAGACTGCACGCCGTAATGGCAACAATAGCTCTCCCTACTCCTGACATCCTCACGAAAGAAGCGAATGACCACTGATCATTATTGCGCACTCAGTTACAAAAGTCTCGTTTATACTGGATCCACTTGCTGCGGGGCCAAATAACATAAGGTCTGTGATGATTTTCTTAATTATTCTCGTTTTGAGCCACATAGAAAATCAGACAATGCTTGAATTTTTATTTTAAAACTTACATTCAATAGCTCCTATAGCTGATCTTAAAATCCAATCTTATGTTGAAGCAATAACTGAATAATTTAAGCTTATTTAATGCTTATTAAAAATAAAGAAAGATAGGGAAAATAAATCCATCATTCACCTCAAATGGAGGCAGAAGAGCCACAACCAACAAACAAAAACGAATACACTGAAATATTTTAGTATTAATCTTAATCATGTTTAGAGTTGAGACATGCTATCTGTCATCACTGCCATATATCCCCGCTCTAAACATGATTGAGGTTTTTCACTGAAATACAGTAAAGTGTGTTCATGTTTAATTGTTCGTTATACAGCCTGGAACCAGCAAAACTTAATCATACCACATGACCACAAGCTGGCACTCGATTTCAGGCACAAGGGTGTGGGAAGATTCTCATTTTTAGGTAAGGGTGTCAGGGATTGGAATGAGTTACCAAGAGAAACGATGAATAATTTACCGAAAACTTTGAAAGAATTTAAAGATAAAATTTGTAGAGGGCAAATGTAGGTAGATGCAGGATAGGGGGAAGATGGGTGTGTAGGGAAATTGCCACCGGAGCCTGTGCTCCATTGCAATTAAATTAAATTAAATACCACAAGAATTGCAGATGCGGTATTTTCATGTCCTACCTGTCGCTATTATTGTGGTTCAGGCTGAATCACAACCTAAACGGAAACAAATTGTGTTTTATTACCGTCCTGTAACTTACGAGTATAAGGTCATGCTAATACGAATTAAATGGTATTATGAATAATTTATGTGTATAACTCGTTTCGATTAATTTGGAAATTATATTTTTCAAGCTTAAGTTAAAATATAATACTGGAGATACTGGCTGGTGGCAGTGTGAGCAACGACACTTAGATAGCGAGCGCATGCAGTCCTATACATTGTCTCTGGTGCAGTCCGCGTTCGCCGTCGTAAAAATGGTCAGGACCTATTCTGAAATATAGCCGAAAGATTGAGAACATTGCCTGCTAGAGGAAAAGTTTAAATTATTCAGGCATATGTTTTACTGACATCCCTTCTCTAGGAATGTTGCAATGCAAGAAAGTCAACGCATTGATTCCAATCTATTTCATTTTCTATGAAAAAAGTTAGACAACTACGTAAATAGTTCCCGGGGTGTAGTTCATGTTCATAGTGCCTTAAAGAATAAAGTTTGTATCACATTCTGTAAGTTCGCGATAGTTTATTATATTTTGTTTTCATCAAGTTGTATGGGAAAAAAAAACTATTTTTGACCTGAGCTATTAAGTTTAATTTAATTGGGAGTCACGGGAGACAACAAGACGTATACTGATGGAGAGGCTTGGAAAGATATTGATGAAAGAGTTAAAAGTGGTGCATGGAAGGGAAAGATGACCATGAGCATTAGCTGGCACTCGATTTCAGACATACTGTTTCTGGAAAATTCTCTTTCCTAGGTAAGAGGAACAGAGATTGGTATATTTTACCAAGATAAATGATGAATAATTTAACAAAAACGGTGAAAGATTTGAAATTAGTAGAGGTCGTCCAATCCATTGAAATTAATTCAAGTTTTATTTGAAGTTTAATATTATAATATCAATCCTATAGCGAACGATATCATTTTATAGCGGTATCTTATCAAGTTGTTTAGCTGACGGTTCACTCAACATATAGATCGCCATTCTTTTCACTGCAGGTAACAATAAATCTCATTACCGATTGAATGAGTTTTCCCTTACTTTATTATTCGTGAGTCTAGTCCAGTCTTTTAGAGTATTGGCCGTAAACAACGACATAACTTTTTTTGTATATTTCATCTTATTATTAGTCAATATTGGAACGAAATAACCACTAGACTTATTTTCCACAGTTGAATGTTTCGTACTAAGTTAACGTTTCAATAATTATTATGTTTTTGTCTGAATGAATTTCAAAGCAGATCACGCATTTAGGCTGTATCTCAATGTTTTTACCTATGGCCTAGAATCCAATATTAATGTACAATAGAACAAAGTTTCTTAGAGCTTTTCATTTTTTGGGTGGAAATTTCTCATCTACAGTATTTTTACCACAAGATTTTTTTAGACAGTAGTTGGTTTATTAAACCATGTATCCATACTGATTTATGTTTTCCGCCAATTAAAACAAATTAACTAAAGAACGAAAGATCAAAAATCCCTCTCGACGTATACTTAGCAACACTAAGCTTCAATTGCAATAAACGTAAATCAAACGAGAAAAAGGTAATGGGTCAGGAAATGGAACAAATGCTGAAAAATTTACCAAAAATACTGAAAGTTTAAAACTCAAATTTTAAAGGACTAGCGTAATTGGGAAGTGAACTTGGACCGAAAGAATTTCAGAATAAAATGTAATGAAATGAAAAAGTAGGTGTGTAGGGAACAGGCCACAGGGGCATATGCTCCACTGCAATTGAATTAAATTATCAGTGAATATATATAATGTTTCCATGTTTTTCTGTTCGATCGAAACGTAGGAATTTCATACTAGAAGGCGGCACCAATGAAACTATGTTACAAAAAATTGTTCATACTTTGTGGAAGGCAGGTAGCAAAGTGCCCACTATGACATCTGAAATCCCATTGACGCTCATAATTCGTTCTTGCAGGTGCGCGCCGAATACTGTTGATCACCACGTGGTTATAAGACTAAAATACCTAATTTCAAACCCGAGTAAATCACTGTCTCTACTTAATGAGCTGTGCTTAATTCTTTTTTTTTCCGGCGTCATTGAAATACGACTGAACTGATTTTGATGGGGTTTCCACAGTTTGAAAATTTACGGTCTAGCTCAAAATCTGTGTTGTGTCATATGACTCTACGTGGCTTGAGCCATAAAAGAAAATCTTTTCATAACCTCAACAGATTTTAGCGCCATATTTGAATTATTTCTGAAATTTCGTATGGTGAATTCCCTAGTATGAAAATGGGGGGTAGTATAACATCTCGGGTATCTCTGGCTTATAGCCACACGTCGCGATGAAGTCATCGTTTATGAGAAATTAAAGGTTAAAAATTGTTCATTCCATTTCAATACAAAAGCCGTTAAATTATTGCGCTTGGGTAACTGTACGTTCTATGCAGTATTTCTTTAGTGTCGCTAGTTCGATCCCCTTCTGATCTCCACCTGGGGAAATAATTTCTTTTTTCTTGTGTCCTTTTTCGCTTCTATTTGCAGCTGGTAGCATCACAAAGTTGTTTTAACAAAAATTCGGCTAAAATTTTTTCCCCACCTTATATTCATAATTAACCTTTTGTTCACAAATAAAAAACAAAAGGTTAATTATGAATATAAGGTGGGGAAAGAATTGCTTGTTGAAGACTTGAAATGTAAATATCTTGGCATTACATTTGATAACAAGCTTAACTGGGCAGGACACATTGGACAGGTGGTAGGAAAAGGTTTCAAAACTTTGCACTTGTTGGAGAGAGTGATGAGGGGATGCACGAGAGAAGTCAAGGAATTGGGTTACAAAACTTTGGTAAGACCATTGCTCGAATATGGTAGTGTAGTATGGGACCCACATTTTGAGTATCAAATACAGGAGTTGGAGAAGGTGCAAAGAAGGGCTGCTAGATTTGTTTCTGGAAATTATCGCAGAATGCAATCAGTGACAGATATGATAAAGGAGCTGGAATGGGATTCATTGGAAGACAGGAGGAGGAAGAGGAGGGTAATGGGAGTGTACAGGGCGTATACTGGCGATGAGACATGGAAAGATATTGCAGTAGGTATGAAAAGTAGTTCATGGAAGGGAAAAGATGACCATGACCACAAGCTGGCACTCGATTTCAGGCACAAGGGTGTGGGAAGATTCTCTTTTTTAGGTAAGGGTGTCAGGGATTGGAATGAGTTACCAAGGGGAATGATGAATAACCTACCGAAAACGTTAAAAGAATTTAAAGTTAAAATTTGTAGAGGGCAAATGTAGGTGAGTGTAGGATAGGGGGAAGTTGGGTGTGTAGGAAATTGCCACCGGAGCCTGTGCTCCATTGCAATTAAATTAAATTAAATTAAATACTAATTGATTTTTCACGATAGTAAATTTAGATGAAATCACATTTAATTTGTATGAATACATTCCATATTTCGTTTACTTTTCGGCAGCACTATTATAACCGTGGTGCCGCAATTTGATGATGAATGCTTATGTAACTCCACGAAACAAATCGAAAGAATAAAAAATTTTGATATCTCGCTTAGTTCTCGAGATATCAAATGTTAAAAATCGGTTATAGGTATAGTATCTTGCGCTTTTGGTGACTTTTTTCTTTTGGTCCAGGCCGTATTTCATCCTAATCACAACCGCTATTAAGAAAACAAAACACCTATTGTGCATGTCCAGCGCGTAGTTACTTGTGGATTCGGCGAAATCTTTTTCTGGTCCAAACCACATCTCAAACTGACTACCTTAATTTAGAGATAAGCCGACCCCGGCAGCGTAGGGGTAGCGTGCTTGCTTCTCGTTGCAGGGGTCGCCGGTTCGAGTCCGGCCTAGGGCATGGGTGGTTTTAATTAAGTGTTGTGTTCGTCTTGTGTCGTCTATATACATTAGAGAAAATACTCATAAAAAAATCTATACATTGTGAGAGAAACAAACACATTGAGCTAGCTAAATGGCTAACACGGCCGAATGCCATTAAAAAAAAAAAAAAAAAAAAAAAAATTAGAGATACGGTATCTCGAGAACTAAGCGAGGTAGCAAAATATTTTATCCTTTACTTTCGATTTGTATCATCGTAACTTACATTAGAATCTATCATCAAATTACGGCGCCACAGTTATCACAGAATCCCTTACTTTTCTTTTATCTGATTTTTCTCCGCTAATTTTGAAACATATCAAGCACATTTAAAATTCATCCACACACCTACGTCCGTGCGGTCGAAGATGCGGTTAAATAAAAGCATAAGATCAAATGTTTGTATTGTTGTATATACTTGTATACCACTTTGAAAATTTCTGCGCATAAAGTCTTTGGCGTATCACTATTTAAAAGCTTGTAATCTAGAACATTTGTGGTTTGATTCGCGAGGAAAACTTCGCTTCGGAAACCTTATTAAAAAATGAATAGAAAACTAATTTTGTGGGAAGTTTCTGAAATAAATAGTAATCATACTGCTAAAGTACGTCTTCTTTTTCTATCTAGCATTCATCTCGCATTACAGGGTCTGCTTTACTGAATTTCTTCTTCCACAAAAGGCGATCTTGTGTATCTCAAGGCGTTCACCAGTTTGAAGCATGTGTCGAAAAGCCACTAATTATTGTATTACTGAACGGCTATAATAAAGCCCATGTATTACAAATAATGTGCGCTAGTAAAAGCAACGCAATTTAAAATTCTTGCCTTACTCTTTTCTACGGAGTGTGTTATAATTCTAGTCCAGATGAATTACAATCTAACCACAACCTCCACTGAAATAGAAAATTTACACCCCATGCGCAACAGTACATGTACCTATTGCTACTGTAAATTAAACCAGCTTCATATCCTCAAACTTTTCATATCGCTGTATCAAATTCCACTTGCCTGAAAATAATTGTTTTACAGCTCTGTCAGCTTCAAGAAAGTAAAAATTTGATGCATCTAGATTTTAAGACACTGTTTATATGAACGTCAGAAACAAATTTTCCTGTAAGCAATTTTTGAAAAATGCCAATCACTGATAGCTGAATGAAGTTCTGTAAATATTTCAAAGATAACGTTTACTAAGAATATTTCATATCTTTGAGCGGAAGACAGCTGTTATCATAGAAGCCTGAATTTTTTTTTTTTTTTAATTGGCATTTGGTTGGAGACCATACAGCCATTCAACATTTTTAAAAAAAACCTTCTTACATAAATTTGCATAACTTATCTATTTACACATTTCCTTATCTATATTAGGTTAACTTATTACAATCTTATTGAATGAATATGCTATTTACAATATTCAAATTTCAAGTGCCTTCTTGAGTACCGTAATCTAAAAAGCGTTGCTAGACAATACATCAACTAGACTTAGTAATCGTCGGTTCTTTATATCCATTATTTTCTATTGATTAGTCTAAATCGCCGTATTTCTTTGACAAATCATCTGTAGAGGGTTGATCTATCTGGTGTTGGCCTCAGTCGGTAGATTGGTGAGGATACTGTTAATTTTGCCAAGCTAGTTGTTGAGCTTGCGCGGAAGTGGGGTTGTGCTGTGATTTGGACTTTAGGTTTGAAGTATACTCATTTCCTATTTTAACTTCCAAGATTGGTTAGAATTCTATCCCTCCATCTTTTAAGTATCTGATTAATCGTCTGCTACTGTTCCAATTGTAAAACCAAGGTTTTGGAGATATGCTCGGTTGAATGGACAGAAATATGCCGCTCCTATTCTATTATTTCCGGTGGTTTTTGATTTTGATATTTGAATATTTTAAGAGTGCTGTTGTTTGGTTTTGATAGGAATCTGGATACCTTGTGGACCAAATTTCCAGATTTGTCTTCCTCCCAGAGGATTGTGTGGATTCTTTCTAGACGAAGCTCAAAAGGTTCTTGAAAGATCGGGAGCATGTTATACGATGATAATTTGTCTTTGTATTCTAGCCAAAATTTATAGGCATTTAATAGGGGAAGACGAGCTCGAATTTTCCCTCTATTTGCTAATCTCTCGAGACGTTCATGAATTGGGTGATTATTGAGTGATATTCTTTCCGTTAAAAACTTTTCAGTTAGGTATGCTCGTCGAATGTGGAGCGGAGGTTCGCCTGATTCTACTAGTAATGCATTTGTGGGAGTGGACCGAACGGCTCCTAAGCAGGCTCTAAGGCAGCGTGATTGTAGCCTATCTAATTTGTTCAGGGCATCTTTCCTAGCGTTTTGATAAAACATGCTGCCGTAGTCGATTAGTGGTCTGATCAGAGATCGATATATGAGTAGTAGGCTTTGAAGGTGAGCGCCCCATCAGACGCCTGATACCATTCTTATTATGCTGAGGCGGGAGATGGCTTTTGTTATCAGTTGATCTATGTGTTGGGCCCAGTTGAGGCGATGGTTCAGTATCATCCCGGGGAATCGGTCTTGTCTTTTCAGAGCTAGACTATATGGCCCTAACTGTAGGTTGCTGCAGTTGTAGAGGATTTTCCTTTTGGAGAAGTAAACCACTGATGACTTTGCGTTGGATAGGTCTAGTCCGTTGTTATGTATCCAAATGGAAAGGGCTGTCATAGCTTCGCTCAAAAGAGTGAGGACTTCATCCTGAGTATCGCCGATGGCGTAGATCACCACGTCGTCTGCGAATTGTAAAGAGATGATTCTAGTCGGAAGATGAGAATTAATGTCCATTGAGTATATCAAGTATAGAAGCGGGCTTAATATAGCTCCCTGAGGCAGCCCTATGATGACTATACGCGGACCTATTTTGTTCTTCTTCGAACTGACGAATATTATTCTTTCCGATAGGAGGGAGAAAAGTCCTGCCACAAATTTCTTCGGGATTCCTAGCATTTGCAATTTATGCATGAGGATGGATATGTTAACTTTATTGTATGCGGATTGTATGTCTAGTAAGATCGGCTCCGAGGAATTGTTTATTAAGAAAGGTGAGGTTGATATCTGAGGTCAATATAGCCAGGTTGTCTGTTGTGTTTTTCCCTTTTCTGAATCCGGTTTGGGAGTTAGGTATCAAGTTCTTCGCTTCCACCCACCATTCTATTTTTTATTAGTCGCTCTAGCGTTTTTCCTACGCAGGACATAAGTGATATGGGTCTGTAGGAAGTCGCTGCCAGGGGGTCTTTGTTTGGTTTAGCACGGGAATTATGACTTGCGTTCTCCATTCTAATGGAATTGGTTCCTTCATCTAAATCCGATTGAAACTATTTAGAAGTTGCTGCAGGCCAGCTTGGGGCATGTTTGATATCATCGAATAGTGAATACCATCTATCCCAGGCAGGTGTCAGATGATCGCTTGAGGACTTGTAATTCTTTAATGTCGAACGGCCTGCACAGAAAGTGGTCGGAAGGCTCGTTAGGGGTTAATCTGAAGTTTGGTTCCTCCCTCGGTACTGTAGCAGGGGCGATTCTGTCCATAATCTCTTCCAAAATCGATGTGTTGATAGTGGGGGCGCCATTGTTGAATTTGTTATCCTTGAGGCTTCTCACTGTGGCTCAGATAGAGGAAACGTTTGAGTTCTTCGCCATAGTTTCACAGTATCTCATCCAATTTAGGCGTTTTTTGTTTTTTAAAAGCTTTTTGATCCTGGCATTGGTCTGTAGGAATGCTATGGAGTGGTGCAGATCAGAATTCTTTCTGTATGCAGATAGTGCGAGATGTCTTTGGGCCACTGCTTTGGAGCATAATGGATTCCACCATAATGGCGGATGGTTTTTCCTGGTGTTAAAATTTTTTCGTCGAATTGCTTTTTCAGCTGCTTCTGAAATTATATTTTCCAGATTTCTGTAAGTTTCAGCGCCCGTGGAATATTCACTGGTTTGGCTTATTTTTTCCTCCATTAGTCTCCTATAATGGGGTCAGTCTGCACTATTTGTATTCCATTGGATAGTTGGGTGGCTTGCGATATCCTTCGTGTACGGGCAGCCAATTGTTAACAAAATAGGGAGATGGTCGGATCCCATTGGGTCTCTCTGGACTTCCCAGTTAGAAATAGAGGCCAATTTAGGTGAACATAAGGTTAAGTCCACAGCCGACGGAAGTTTACCTGGTTTTTGGAGCATAGTAGGGTTACCGTCGTTTACAATTATCAAGTTGTAATCTTCTGCCATATCACTAATTATCGTACCACGTGGGTCGTTGTAGTGGCACCCCCAACTCATGTTGTGTGCGTTGAAGTCTCCGGCCAGAACTAATGGTGGGTTTATTTGTCCGTTCAGTTTTGACCAAGCGTTCGGTCTGATTACAGAGCTAGGGCTACAGTAAATAGACACTATAGTGAATGGTAATTCGTTGGCTCGGAAAGGTAAATTGTCCGCGTTGAGTTGAACTGGGTCGTGAGGCACGTTATTGTGTACCATTATGGACACTCCTCCTTTTCCGTCTGCTCTATCATTTCTGTAGAGGGTGTATGAGTTGAACGTGATTTTTGTGTTTGGTTTAAACCATGTTTCAGATAACACCGCTTTATCTATTCTGCTGTTATTAATTCTGTAATAAGGCTCTCTCTATTTGAAATTAAGGCAACAACCATGGAGGAAGGCAACAACTGCCATTTTAAGGATTACCCACTTTCTGAACCAATATTGTCTTATTTATGGAACACTTTATAGCCTTTAATAAACGGTGATAATAGAAGCTCTTCTGCTCCTGAAAGAAGAAGAAGAAGAAGAAGAAAAAAAAAAACAATTACTTTTTGTAGATCTGGAACCAAATATGTTGTTACAATAATTTACTACACTATAACCCACGGGTTAGTGTTCTTATTTCCCTGTATATCTCCTGATGATGCTCGATATTTGTCTGGGCGCTATAATGGATACCAGGCGCTTTTAGCAGCAAAACACCACATGCTATGTGGAGTCATTCCTTCATCCATACGGAAACACTTGTATCAAACTCGATGATTTCTCAATTCAACATGGTATTAGTACGTGACACAGACGTAGTAAACTAAAAAATAAAAATTAAAAAAAAACAGGCAACTGAAAGCCACAGTGTTCCAGAAATTATATATTATATAGTGACATGGGAGCTTAACATACGATCTTGATATACTACTGCAGATGACAATGGCTTTCAAATGGAAATGTTTTATCCCCTGCTTTCGAGTTACATCAAGAAATTCACTGTTTTCTACAAGAGGAACATCATGCAACCTCAAGATACTTCACAGAATCAGATTTTTTGCTAAAACTAGTATATCTGTGCGATATATGTATATGAGCTACATTCAAGATATTGCAGATGAAACTGACAAGTGTCAAAGTAGCGTCTGGCTGGGGGTTTGCCTCAACACTGCTTGAACTTAACTTAATAATGTTGGCTCTATTTAATTTCGCGGTCGCCCCACGATATACTTGTACCCCAATCGTGAAATGTATTGATAAATGATGTAGATTGACCATAATTTTTAGATTTTAATGAAAAATTATATCTTTAAAAAGTTCGTTTACAAAAGTTCAGTAACAGAATTCAAAATTTGGATTAGGCAATCAGATTAACAGTTCCACTTGAAGATTACAGGTCAAGCACACACGAGAGAAGACAAACTTCCACCCTAACCCCCTTACTAGGATGAAAATACTACTATGGCATACTGAAGTTTACTGCTAAGACCGAACACTAGGAAGCATTGCTCCACCAACTGCGCGCAGACCGGCATCGAGTAAATACCTTGGGAGACTGACTAAAAGTAAGACAGTTGACCTCTATTTATCGAATTTGACCTTGTGACGTCAGCTTATAACTTTAAAAATCTTATATATATATAAAAATAGACGTGTTTTTTCCTATATTTCACTTTTCAGCCACCACTACCTAGCACAGATCACTGATGTTTGTGGGTGGAAGTAGCATGGAGTTTCCTGTCATGCACAACGTTGGCCGAATGTCGATAGCTGTGGGGATGTGGGAGATATAATGATTAAAGTTGGTCAGTGCAGGGCGTTTTCATATTTCGACCAAAAATTCGTATCTCCGTATAATTCTCTTTCCTGCCACAACTACATAACATAGACCTTTGGTGTTTGTGTGTGGTAGTAGAATTGTCTTTCCTGTCGTGCACTATGGTTGTTATATGTCGGTAGCTATGGGGGTGTGGGAGATATAAGGGGTTGAAAGTGGTCGACCTGTGGCAATTTCATACTTCTGCCAAAGACAAAAGTGTCATGGTGTATCACTTTTCAGCGAAAACTATAGATCACAGATAACTGGCGTTTGTGTGTAGTAGTAGCACAGAGTCACCTTTCGATCACAACAGCGGCCGAATTTCAGAAACTGTGGTACTGTGGTAGATATGGTGGTTGTAAGTGGCCGACCAAGGATATTTTCGTATTTCGACTGTCTCCGCATATGTCACTTTTCTGCCACAACTGCTTAGCATAGAGCATTGGTGTTTGTGTTTGGTAGTAGAATCTATCTCGTGTAGTGCACTATGGTTGTTAGATGTCGGTAGCTATGGGGGTGTGGGAGATATGGGGGTTGAAAGTAGTCGACCTGTGGCAATTTCATACTTCTGCCAAAGACAAAAGTGTCATGGTGTATCACTTTTCAGCGAAAACTATAGATCACAGATAACTGGCGTTTGTGTGTAGTAGTAGAACAGAGTCACCTTTCGATCGCAACAGCGGCCGAATTTCAGAAACTGTGGTACTGTGGTAGATATGGTGGTTGTAAGTGGCCGACCAAGGATATTTTCGTATTTCGACTGTCGCCGCATATGTCAATTTTCTGCCACAACTACATAGCAAAGAGCATTGGTGTTTGTGTTTGGTAGTAGAATCGTATCTCGTGTAGTGCACTATGGTTGTTAGATGTCGGTAGCTATGGGGATGTGGGAGATATGGGGGTTGAAAGTGGTCGACCTGTGGCAATTTCATACTTCTGCCAAAGACAAAAGTGTCACGGTGTATCACTTTTCAGCGAAAACTATAGATCACAGATAACTGGCGTTTGTGTGTAGTAGTAGAACAGAGTCACCTTTCGATCACAACAGCGGCCGAATTTCAGAAACTGTGGTACTGTGGTAGATATGGTGGTTGTAAGTGGCCGACCAAGGATATTTTCGTATTTCGACTGTCTCCGCATATGTCACTTTTCTGCCACAACTGCTTAGTATAGAGCATTGGTGTTAGTGTTTGGTAGTAGAATCGAATCTCGTGTAGTGCACTATGGTTGTTAGATGTCGGTAAGCTATGGGGGTGTGGGAGATATGGGGGTTGAAAGTGGTCGACCTGTGGCAATTTCATACTTCTGCCAAAGACAAAAGTGTCATGGTGTATCACTTTTCAGCGAAAACTATAGATCACAGATAACTGGCGTTTGTGTGTAGTAGTAGCACAGAGTCACCTTTCGATCACAACAGCGGCCGAATTTCAGAAACTGTGTTACTGTGGTAGATATGGTGGTTGTAAGTGGCCGACCAAGGATATTTTTCGAATTTTACTGTCTCCGCATATGTCACTTTTCTGCCACAACTACATAGCATAGAGCATTGGTGTTTGTGTTTGGTAGTTGAATCGTATCTCATGTAGTGCACTATGGTTGTTAGATCTCGGTAGCTATGGGAGCGTGGGAGATATGGGGGTTGAAAGTGGTCGACCTGTGGCAATGTCATAATTCTGCCAAAGACAAAAGTGTCATGGTGTATCACTTTTCAGCAAAAACTATAGATCACAGATAACTGGCGTTTGTGTGTAGTAGTAGCACAGAGTCACCTTTCGATCACAACAGCGGCCGAATTTCAGAAACTGTGGTACTGTGGTAGATATGGTGGTTGTAAGTGGCCGACCAATGATATTTTTCGTATTTCGACTGTCTCCGCATATGTCACTTTTCTGCCACAACTACATAGCATAGAGCATTGGTGTTTGTGTTTGGTAGTAGAATCGTATCTCAGTGTAGTGCACTATGGTTGTTAGATGTCGGTAGCTATGGGGGTGTGGGAGATATGGGGGTTGAAAAGTGGTCGACCTGTGGCAATTTCATACTTCTGCCAAGACAAAAGTGTCACGGTGTATCACTTTTCAGCGAAAACTATAGATCACAGATAACTGGCGTTTGTGTGTAGTAGTAGCACAGAGTAACCTTTCGATCACAACAGCGGCCGAATTTTAGAAACTGTGGTTGTGTGCGAGATATGGTGGTTGTAAGTGGCGACCAAGGATATTTTCGTATTTCGACGAAAGGCATGTGTCTCCGCAGATTTCACTTTTCTGCCACGACTACATAGCATAGAGGATTGGTGTTTATGTGTGGTAGTAGAATCGTGTCTGTTGTCATGCACTATGGTTGTTAGATGTCTGTAGCTATTGGGGTGTGGAAGATATGGGGGATGAAAATGGTCCACCTGCGGCAATTTCATATTTCTGCCAAAGACGCATGTGTCACGGTGTATCACTTTTAAGTGAAAACTATCAATCGCAGATCACTGGCGAATGGCGTTTGTGTGTAGTAGTAAACACAGTCTCCCATCGATCACAACGTTGCCCAAAATTCGGTAACTGTGGGAGTGTGTGAGATATGGTGTTTGAAATTGGTCGATCATGAATATTTTCGTATTTCATCCAAAGACTTGTGTGTATCCGTAAATTTTACTTTGCTGCCGGAACTAAATAGCGCAGAAGACTGGTCTGGTATTTGTGTGTGGTAATAGTATCGAGTCTCCCATCGTGCACTATGGTGGTTAGATGTCTATAGCTTAGCTGTCAATATGAATTCTTTACAATCACGAACGAAGTCGTGGGTACCAGCTAGTTAATATATAAATAACTGCTTAGTATTTTAAACTGCAATTAACACATGTAGCTTCAGGTAACTTAATCTACTTGTTTTGACTTAGCTTACTTCTCAAAAGGGCTTCTATTAAATTAAACACCAATTCTATCACGTCATCACCTTTGCCACTTAATCAATAATTTCTCGACAATACTTTTCGAAAAATCACCTTTTTCTTATTTAAATCTTAAACTTTTTAATGAAATCAATATATAATTTTAATTCTCTTGATTTTACGTATTTCCTGAAATTGGTTTCCTAATTTTACCTTGTTTATTTTAGATTTTAATTTTTTCCTCAATTAAAAGCCATACTTATGCTTTATCTAATTAATCAATTTTGTGCTCAGAACATGCCAAAAGGTGCTGACTACAACTGGTGATAAAAAATGTGGCTTTCTGTGTCAACTAGTTATTTCAAATGTAATGTTTAGCTTCCTTTGACCGCGTGGGTTGACCAAAAACCGAAATATCTTCCAAATTAAATTTTTCCGAGCATGGTAAACAGACCTTAAAATGATCCTCATTACGAGTTTTCGTAGTGAGAATGTATGCAATTAAATCCGTTGTACTTACTAATTCTGCGGGGTAAACCTATACCTAAATTACTGAAAAACTAAAAAGTTGTTTCGAATCTGTATAATACTGTACATTTTCCATAGATCCCAATAGAAGATATCAGCTCTGTAGGATGTGGGAAGTTAACAATTTACAGTTAAGCAATTACATAGCAAAATAATACATACACCAGAAGATGTACAGTCATAGCATATATGGTACATTAATTATATCAACTACATTTACTCAAACTACTGGCAATTATTTTGTAGATACCTCAGAAATAAATTCTTCTACAGAGTAGAAGTTGTCAATTAAAAAAAAATCCTGAATTTAATCTTATCGTCCTGCTAGACATTTAAGAAGTCCTTGGAGCTTATTGAAGATATGTATCGTGAATATTGGCCCCGTTTTTGAAACATATAACAACTTATAATGCTTATGAAGGTAATATTTACTTCTAGTGTCCATAATTGTTTTTTTTTTCCCCTATTTATTTCAAACAGAGTATAAATTGTGACTAAAAGGACATAAATGTGTAAATATACTCAGCCACCAATGTTAAAATCCCTAACTTTTTGAATAGCTCTCTACATGAAGTTCTATTGCTAACCCCCACACATCATTTTCATTACCCCGATTTGGGCTCTGAACACTTAGTCTCTAATAGTAGAAATGCCCAAAAAGTATTTTTCAATATGACATTAAGGAGTGAAAATAAGCAAAATAAAACTAGTTTCCTAATATGGAGATCACCTATAGCTGAAATCGTACGAATTACAAATGTTGGCTGCAACCAATCGCTTAGTAAGCCAGAGACATGTACCCTCCAATTTAAATTTTATCAATATGCAAACCTAGAAATTTCAAAGTCTCTAACTCTTGAATAGACTAGCCCACAAATTTTATGTCCATGTCTGGTATTAATCTGTGTGAGGTACTGAATTGGATATACTGAATCTTATCAAAGATTAAAGACAAACCATTAGCTGTAAACCACTTATTAATAAGGTCAAAGACATAATTTGAAATATGTTTTGTAGATAAATCTAGAGTAGGCCTATTTTAATTCCTATGCTTGTGCCATCTGCAAATTGGACAAATTTGCTGTTTTTAGATATAACACAAGCTGAATCATTTGCATATATATTCAAAACAATAGTAGCCCCTGAGGTACTCCACATCTGATAAATGATTCAAGAATGCGAAGGTGTAAATCAGAGAATGAACTTATCCACACAATTAGAAAAGAGCAGACTAAGAAATTTGAAATTCATCCTGAGGATATCATAAGGAACTAAGTAAGCAGAATAAAGGGTGTTATGGATAATATTACTATGAATGTCTTAAAGATAACAGGATGTGACATCTTCAAATATTATTCAAATTGAATCTGGATACTTCCTGCTTACCAGAGGACTGGAAAATTGCTGTAGTAGTACTGGTACAGAAAGGAGGCATGACAAGTAAGTTTCGAAAATTATTGGCCAATCAGTATGACATCAATAGTAGGTAAATTAATGGAGAGATTGATATGCAGCCACACCTGAAATGTGTGTGAAGAACGTGAGTACTTTGAAGTTGACAACATAGCTTTAGGCAAGTTTATTAGTGCAAATATCAGTTAATAGGCTTTACGCAAGATATTTCCTATAAAATGGACAGGGGAGGCCAAATTGATAGTGCAGCATTAATTACTTCAGAAGCTTTTTACAGAGTGAGCCATAAAATGGTGGTAAATAAGGCAAAAATTATTATAGTGGATGGAAAAGTGATTGGCTGAGTAGAAGAATTCTTAAAAGGTAGAAAGCAAAAAAGTAGAATACGAAATGCAGTATCAAAGATATGGAAGTGAAACTTGGCGTGCCATAGGGTAGCTATTTATTATTATAACGAATGAATGTGTTGATGTTTTACTGTCAGAGGTTATGTTGTTTGCAGATGACATAATGCTATATAAAAGAATCAAAAAAGTAGAAGACTGTGACAAATGCAGGATGGTCTGAGCCCTGTGTTTGAATCACCAAGAAAGATGTATAGAAGGGAGCACAATTGAACTGAACCGGATGATTTTAATAAAGAAGCAGTGCGCAGGACTGTTTTAGAGTACTACGACAGAGGTGAATACCCAACGGCTATGAAAATAAGGTCTGATCTCTGCCGTAAAATCACAAATTCAGGTTCAAAAAGATCCGTTCTCCGTCTTCTGAAAAGGTTGCGTTTCAAATTTAGGAAGTTCGACGACAAACGAAAATTTTTAATGGAACGCAGTGATATTGCGGCTTCAAGAACAAAGTTTTTGCCAACTATGAACTCATTGCGTACAAAAGACGCTAGGCCCATTGTTTACTTAGACCAGAGTTACATTAATCAAAATCACACGAACAAATATATTTGGCATGATTTGAGAGGTAACGGAGGTCTTAAAGTTCCTACTGACCCAGGAAGTCGACTTGTTATACTACATGCTGGTTCTGCTAATAAAGGTTTCATACCAGGAGCCAAACCCGTGTTTCGTGGCGGAAAGAGTTCGTCTGTATTGGATTACCACATAGAAATGAACGGTGAGCTTTTTAAGAGATGGGTTTGCGATATGTGTCGCTTGCTGGAAGAAGGATGCATGCCAGCTATCATTCAATTCAAACAGACAAACCACCTTCATCAAACTGGCGTAAAGAAAATATTATTGAATTGCTACTTAAGAATGGTGTTCAATTTTTTCCGCATGAAACCAGGGATGAGCTTTTATGCAAAGAACAAATTCTAAATGCCAAGAAGGTATTCGAATTGGATCAATTGGCAAATGAAATGGTACATCAAATAGTTCACCTCCCACCCTATCATTGTCAGTATAATCCAACTGAACTCATTTGGGCTCAAGTAAAAATGGGATGTCGCTAAGAAGAACACGACCTTCAAACTTACCGATGTCGAGCGACTTACACACGAGAGCTTTAGACAGCGTTACTCAAGAAGAGTCATTTGGAAAGGTTACTAGAAACTGATTATGTTAAACAGCACGCGAAAGACACAGAAATGGATCAGTTCGTGATACAGCGACAGTGATCTTCAGTTCAACAAATCCGAAAATGAATAAGTTACAGAGAGCATAATGGTGCACAGCTCTGAAAATCAGTCAGTTTGCAAGTTTTTCAATTATTTCTTTAGTAATTGTATTGAAAGCGGACATTGCGTGACTTTTATTTTTTTTTATTAAGATGACAAGATTTTGCAGTAAACCATTTTTTTTGTGTATAAATTTTGTCATGCAATTCTCTGTCACGATAATAATTCTTAGATGAGCTGCAAACTAAGTATTTTGAGAAGGTACGGGAACTACGACTATCTCACTCGTCGTATGAGACGGAAGCCGTCGGCCAGTGTTGGACTCGTGCGCAACGCGACAATATTCGAGCAATTAAATTATTAAACAAACCAGAAGGATTCGTTTAAAGATGCTGCTGTGTTTTATAAAATTAATTTCTATATTTTCTCATAAATTTTCTCGCTGGAAGTTATTACGTGAACAAATAGAACGAAATTTATTCAGCGTCAACTTTTTGAATTACACAATAGGGACAAACAAGCGATTCGTATAAACTTTTTAATAACGTTCTTCGCTATATAATGGATATAATATAATCTGTTAAATTTCGGGAAGCCATATAAATTTTTTTCAGCTATTTTGTATCTTTGGTTTAGCTTTTTCGGTTGGTTGAAGTAAAGAAAGTAATTTCATTCGTAAATTTCATGGGAACTAGTTTTTATTTTTTTTTTAAATAGTCATTTAAATATTTCGAATTAAAAAACACATCACCTTGTTCCACAAATTCAGTATTATGTTTTAGAATTTTTTCGCACGTTTTACTGAAAGCTTATTTTTTTTTTTTTTTTTTTTTTTTTGAGGATTTGCAACATTGTATGGGCGTTGCGGCCATGGAGGAAGGAATTATATGGAGGAGAAGTGAGCTTAAATCGGTGAAGCAAGCACTAAACTCTCCCGCATGGTGGCAGCACCGGCAGCGACCATATGGCGCTTCCCAACAATTAAGGTGTTCACATTGTGGTAGAGGCAGTGATTATTTCATTTAGTATTGTGTATAAGTGTTTAAAAATGCCAGCTTGTGTTGCGTACGGTTGCACAAATAGGCCAGACAGGAATGAACCTGGAATATCATTTCATAAGTAAGTTGAATTGTAATTATCGTTGTTGAAGTGAGCGGTAGACAACCCAAACTTTGCAGCACGTCTATAAATATTTAGTCATAGCTCTCAATGGGATGACTTTGTTCTCAAATTTTTCTTGGTGTAGTGTAGAAAATCAGCAAACCTTGCTATTTTGCACATAATAGACTAGCATTATTTTTTAACGAGTGTTTAAAATGAGATTTAAAGGGGCGTGTTTTACTTCGTGATTCAGTGAATTTACTATTACGATTTCTTTCGTCACATTCGTGGTCGGACTTGGGAGGAAACTGTAATTCTTTTTCCTCTTCAATAATTCGATGATGTCTTGATGTAAAATTTATAATATGTTCTGGAGCATGATTAACAATTTTTCCAGGAGTATACAATTACCAGTGTTTGCATATTTCACTTCACATTTCAAGAGTAGTTTTTTTTTATAAGCTGCTTTAAAGTGTATGGGCAGTGGGATTGTTTGAATTCCTCCCCCCCCCCTCCACCCCCCAAAGATCTGATACATTGTAAAAATATTTCAAAGTGATCCTGACTAAATTTATATGCTAATATATATTTTAAGATTTTTTGATCAATAACTAAGGAATTAAAGAAATACTTCAAACATGAATCAGAAAACCTAAGAATCCAGTGCTCCTACTGCTGTCAAGTATTATCTTGCCATATGGTGACACTTTCAAATTACATATATAACTTTCTGTTTCAATCAATCTTGTATCACTGTTTCCTAATTACACTTGGATATTATGGAGCGTGTGCTCCATTGAAATTAAATAAAATAATAATACCCTTAGTCTTTTTTTGTGGCTGTAGATGTTTTGGCAAATAAAATTCTATTAAAATAATTTTTAACAGACTTTTTTTCCTTAATTTCTAATGTTTATAGATAGCATCAATTGAGATACATACATAAGAGAGCGTGCATAAACCACATAGCTCCAATTTGGCCTCCTGTGAACCACTATCCCTCCCCATGTAGACCAACTTGGCTTTTGCCTCCACCCCCCTTCCCCCCCCCCTCACCTAGCAAGTAGGTTTTTTTTCCCCCTTTTGATTCCAGAAGACATTTTGCACTGTTTTCTCTTGTCAGACTATTATAAATTACATAAGGAGATAATTAGCTGAGGGAAATAAATAGGTTTAATTCTAGATCATGATACTGCTACAACTACTTTAGGCCTACTACCAGTACAGGGATCTAGCTTTTTTTTTAATTATTCCTAGCAGTTGAGGTTAGGTTGAAATACAGCCTGGACCAGAAGAAAAATGTCATAAAAGTGGTACGGATAATTCTTTGATAGCTGCGTGCGGCAGAAAGGTGCTATAGCGGTATCGCCATCTAGAATTAAACCAATAAATATTCACATGCTGTTGTGAATTCCATTCCTCATTTTAACTGTGACAAATTTTATGAAAGGATAGCTACGTGGCCTGGCTTGGAATCCCCCCCCCCCTCTCCCTACATAGCTCAACGTAGCCTTCCAGCACCCCCCCCCCCCCCGGACCAGGCCGTGTAGTTTGTGCACGGTCCCTACCTTTAACCACATGTTAATTCATTATTAATAATGTGAAGTAAAGGAAAATAATGAATCAAATTCTGTCTCATAAAGTTCCTTGTACATTCCTGTAATAGCAACAATTGTGAAATGACTCTTTTATTTTTAAAGGTAATAATAAAGTCTCTGCCCTTTTAAACAGAAGTTGAAGTAGAGTTCTTCTAGCGTGATAAGTTATTTTGTTGAAAAAAGTATAGGCTTGTTCAGACAGTGACTCATCATCGCATTTATGATTGGAGCACACTTGCTTGAAGTTACTTAAAAGAACACCGCATGATGCCAACCATACATTATAGTAAAGTATCACTCTTTACTTTTTGTTGATACACTTTATACTAACTATAAATTATGCGGAAACATTTTATTTCTGGTACCAGCCTACAAAATGTCTGGGTTGCTCATCCCTAGAGTGGGTCCTCTTACTTTTTTCTGGTCTAGGACACATTTCAGACTAACCACAAGTGGTAGTAATAAAACTGAAATATCCATTCTGCATGTCAACCATGTAATCATTGTGGCTTTGACAGAATTAATTTTTGGTCCAGCCTGCATCCAAACCTAAACCCCTCAATTTGGTTGTTGTATATCCCCCAAACTAAGCAAGATATCGAAAACATTTATTCCTTATTATCGAGTTTTTTCGTCGTGTTACATAAGAATCCATCATTAAATTTGACTTTTGCGAAATTTTTCTTCTGCATTTCAACTCAAGACACCTCACTTTTGAGACAGTATATCTCGAGAACTAGGTGAAATATCGAAAAATTTTACTCTTTATTTTTTATTTGTCTCGTCTTTTTAAATAAAAATTCATCATAAAATTTGACTTTGAATAATTTTTTCTTCTGAATTTCAACCAAAACCATTTCACATTTGAGACAGAATATCTCGAAAACTAAGCAGGATATCAAAAAATTTTATTCTTCATTTTTTATTTGTCTCATCGAGTTACATAATAATCCATCACCAGATTGCGGCGTCACGTTTATCCTAGAGTCCCCTTGAGGTGTTTAACCATACTCCCCGTGTTTGTTGGGAAGCGGTCAAGTCCCCACCACTCCGGCCATGCCCCCCCACTCCTCCGCCGGCCTGCTTCACTTCCATGCGTGGCAAAGGTCTCTTGCGTCGTCTCCATATTATTCCTTCCTCCATGGTTGCGGCTACTTTAGTATCTTTGGTTATTCATATTTGTCTGTATTTTCTTTGGACTGTTTGTAGTGTTTACGATTTGTGTTTCCTATTTTTGTTATTGCCGCAGGTCATTGTCTCTGCCACAGGTGGTAACTCTCTCCGTTGGTGATTTGTGTTTTGTGAATTTAAGACAATAGCAGATTTTTTTATAAAATGGATGACGAAGGGGAGACATACAAGTTGTGGAGAATTAGAAAAACTGTAATGCAGGTACATCATTCTGTTACAAATTGCTTTGATGCTGAAGTATTAATTTTGGCAGCTTCTTTGTGAATTTTTTCTTTTCTCATTTAAAAAAAATATAAATCTAAAATATGAAATTTTTATTACAGTTGTGCCACGATCGTGGATATTTAGTAACACAAGATGAATTGGATCAGACATTAGAGCAGTTTAAAGAACAGTTTGGAGACAAGCCAAGGTATACAATGCAGATAAACACTCGGTAATAGCCCAGACACTGGAACTCATCAAGGAATACTAGTTTTGTTCTGAAAACTGTTGTACACGTTAGTTGGGTGATATTATTTAATATATGTTGCTCTTGGAGCTGTAAAATGTATAAATTCTCAGAAAATTGACTCGAAAAGTGCCGTACCGTTAAGCCGCGCGCGACTGGGAAAAGGCATACGGCGATGTATAATGATAACGCAAACGTTCCTGCTTCACCTCTGTTCAGGCGGCGCTAATAATTCTGCTCAAAATTACGGTAACTCAATTTAAAAAAAAAAATCATTAAGCTACAACGGGCAGCTTCTATGAACATTATGGTCCAGGCTGCATTGAACCTATCCACAAGCGCTGCTAATAATTCTGCTCGAAAATCATGGTAGCTCAAAATTTTTAAATAAATTTCAGTGCTGCTTGAAAATAAAGAAAAATCAAATCTTTAACAAATTAGACAGAGTTTTGTTTTAGAAATAAAAACTATGTGCCATTCTGGTACAGGATGCATTTCAACCTCAGATTAAAAACATTTATAAATTCCTTCAACCCTATGTCAAAACACGAATACTGCTGCTCTTTCATCATAAACACAACTTTCGTTAATATTACCGCAACCTACTTTCATAAATGCCAAAGGCCAATGCCGTAGAAAATTTACATCCGAGACCTAACATATGATTGACAATGCAATATCTATTATCGTTGGATGACGCATGTGTGTACGTAATTATGCCGTCTATCGTTTGCTTACGATTGAAAATTGTGACAATGTTCTTTTTTTTTTTATGGGTGTGCAGATTCTTCCATGAATACATTTTTAATGGCTGTGACAGCAACATATTCTTAAATAACATTGTTCCAAGAACGTCTGCATGATTGTTATACGTCGTTATAGTATATCTCCCAGTCACACGCCCTATAACGTAACGTCACTTTTTGAGTTAAGTTTGTAAGGTATGTATAAGTTTTACAGCTCTAAGAGCAACATATATTAAATAATATCACCCAAGGAACGTGTGTAACAGTTTTCAGACCAAAACGACAGTTCCTTGATGAGTCCCAGTGATTGCGCTCTTGCCAAACACTCTAGTATATATGTGACATGTAACTGGTATAGGCTAGTTGATATTTAACAGTATATTGATTTTAGAGCATTAGTGATTTTCCACCGATTTTTGAGCAGTAACGCTTGTGTATTTAATTTTCAGCGAGAAAAGGCCAGCCAGAAGTGATCTGATTGTTCTTGTGGCTCACAACGATGATCCAACAGGTATATTTTGATGTCCTTGGAATTTACAATAACGATCTTTGTTGAATGAAGTATCTCTTATAGGATCACAAATTTAAAAAAAGTGGCTTGAACCAGAAGAAATATTTCGCTAATGTCATATTTGATGATAAATTCTTATGTAACTCGACAAGACAAATCAAAAGTAAAGAATAGCATTTTTTGCTACCTCTCTTAGTTCTCGACATATTGTATCTAAAAATTTAGGGGGTTGGGTTGACATGCAATTCTCTGTTACCACAAAAATAATTTCGCCAAAGTTACTAGCAACAACACGGTAAACATACTCAATAGGTGTTTTTTTTTCTTCCTTCTTCCTAGCTGTGGCGGTTATGTTGTAATTCGGCCTGGACCAGGAAAAAATCATCAACAAAATCACAAGGGACTATGCCTATAATTGATTTGGGTAATATCTAGATCACGATACCGCTGCTGCCTTCGACCGATTTGAGAATACACATACCAATAGTAGTAATAATAATAAAATTTATGGACTGAAAAAGTTAAAGAAAATTATTATTACCACAGTTAATAATATTATTAAAATATTTACAACATCCCAAACTGGTAATTGATATCGTTCATTAACGTTATTGGTCACAATTCTATTGATTTTTATTTGATTCCGTTCTTCTGTATTTCCTCGTGTGGCTGAAATTGCTATTGAAATCATTCCTACGAAATAAAATATTTATAAAAATAAGATTTCGTCAATAACTGTTGGTGTTTAGGTTGAAACCTAGCCTGGACCATACTAACAGTGATAGATATGATTTGGAAATTGGGTTTCAGCAATATTGTGTGCGACGGTTACATTTAACTATGGTCCAGGCTGCTTTAAGATGTAAACTGCAATAGATACGACATAGAAATTGGGTATTCCCAATAAGGTGTTCAATAGTTAGTTTCAGTGTAGTCCAGGCAGCATCAAAACCTCATCGCAAATTCATTTATTCCTGTACTACTGGTGCAAAATTAACGATTTCTCGATATGAGGCATATTAGTGATGGGCTAATTTCCGTGGAAGACCCCATTAGTGACATTTAAAGCTGAGAGCGGAATGTATTCATCACATTCAGCAAGGTAGTGACGTCATACTCTCTCCATCCGAAAGTGTTTACATCGCGAGGCAGTAAGTGGTCGCAGCGGTATCGCGATCTAGATATTACCCACTGATTTTTAACATTTGATATCTCAAGAACTAAGCAAGATATTGAAAAACTATTCGGTGACTGTAAACTAAGAATGGAGTAAGAAGGACTCTTGGTATTCGCTTGAAATTTACCACATATGTTCCTGTGGTCATACCTTTTAAGAAAAAGTGTACATGAAAGCAAAATCACACTTACCTTAGACGTGAAGCCAAATGGAAGATACGAATTAACGCTACAGAAAATCACCATATCACTTCATATTGTCGCACCAAAGATAATATGCGCACTCTAAAGGAAAGACTGTAGAATCACTAGCAACTATGATAAATGCAATTTGAATATACTGCTATGGCGTTATAACGATTGTAATGCAGCATCAAAATTTTACCATGTACTCAATGTGGTCCAGGCTGGATTTCAACCTAAGTTCATTGACTTCAGGTAGAAAAGAACCATGGACAGCATGAATTCGTTAGCGTTTAGGCTTTAATGCAGCCTGGACCACAGTGAAACAACCATCACACACGATATTGCGAATACCAAATTTCCATGTCGTGTCTATTGGTACTACTATTGTTCAGGCATCATTACAACATAAACTCGAATGACTATTGACGAAATTATATTTTACAAATATGTGTTTAGTCATAATGCAGCATGGACCATAGTGAAACCTAACACACAATATTGCGGATTTCCAATTATCATATATTTTAATCATTATTACTGTGGTCCAGGCTGCATTACAACCTAAACGCAAAAGGTTGTAGACAAAATCATATTTTATAAATGTAGTATATTTTCGTATGCACTATTGTAATAACCATTTCAAACACGCAAGCAAATTCTGAAAAACGGAATAAAATATAAAACAGTCCATGTTGGATTAATAGAATCAAGAAAAGCTTCTACGACCTTTTGTCATTAAATTGAGTGTGTTTCAAGGGAAATTTTATTACTCAGTAAGTAAATGTATTGTAATATGTGGATTGATACATAAATTATACATCACATAAGCTACTGACGGCCACACATCGTGACCAATCGCAAGCGGCCATTTGCCACGAATTGAACTGCTAACCGCTAAATAGTGCCAAAAGAAATTGGTTCTGCTGCTTTTGTTTATGGAAGGTTCACGCAAAAGAAAAAAAAATATTTCTCGGCGTGATGTCTGCTTTTTATTGATAGCAAATAAAATCGCAATTCACATGGAAATATCCTTGCATCTGCCCTGTTACACACTGCACAGAAACATATTTATATTGTGTCAGAAAAATTCATCAGAAATTTCACAGTTGTTGTGATCATGTAAAGCCATAGTTTTTACAATAACATCATCTTTGGCGTGCCAATATGTAGTGCTATGGCGGTTTTTCTGAAGTGTTAATTCGTAACTTTTATGTTGCTTCACGTCTAAGGTAAGTGTGATTTTGCTTCCTTGTACACTTTTTCTTAAAAGGTATGACACAGGAACGTATGTGGTAAATTTGAAGCGAATACCACAAGTCCTTCTTTCTCCATTCTTATTTTACAGCTACCAATTATTCTTTACTTTTAATTTGTCTCGTTGAGATATAGGCCTATAAGAATCCAAGATTAAATTTATCAAATTTCAGTGGCTTGGATATTGTAGTTTTGTCTAACAAATTACCATGAACTGTTTGTCTAGGTCCACTATTATTGTTACTTATTCTGATTTATCATGTAGTTAAACTTTGTATTACATAAATTCTTTGTAAATTCTGACTGACTATGATTTCTTAAGTAAGTTCATGAATTTGAAGAAAATGTGAGAAGTTAGGGATCTACTTGAACCCATTATGTCATTCAGACTGTGATAAAGATTCATAATTCCACATGGCTGCCAACCTTAGAGGTGGTGACTACAAATGCGGTATTATTAGTGCATCATCCAATTATTTGCAAGGGTTATTTAAGAATGAAAATTATATATATATATATTTTTAAATTGTATGGTTTTAAAGGTTAACATTTGAGGCTATGGTTATGTTGAAAGGTTGCCTGGACTAGAACAAAAATATACGTTAAACTAATATTTTCTTTTTAATAGGTTCGTTGGAGATGGTACCAGTTTTTCCACCTACCTGAAACTGGTACTAACCTGTTGAACTTTGGATTAACTGGACATAATAATGAAGCAAAATCCAAATTTCAACAGGTTAGCACCAGTTTTGAGTAGGTAAACAAAGTGAACCCATCCCCAGTTAATTTTTCAAATTTATAAAAAATCCTAGGTTAGAGGAAGAGCTAAGGTATTTAATCAAATGTGAAATACAGGTATGATGACACAATCTTATTCTTTGTGAGATTATGATACTGCCACTTGTATACTAGCCTAGAATTTCATAAATTTGCATAGTGAAATTTGTTTACAGTATAATGGGCTCAGGTGAACCACACGATGCCGCAGCGTTAGAGGCATTTTTGGAGGTAATTTAGGCAATAAAGCAAACTAAACAGACAATAAGTCAAGTTTAAATAGTAAATTATAAATCTATCTAAACAGCTGTAGAAGGACACAACATAACATCTGCATATGCAATATTTGATATAATTTCGCTAAAGTAAATATTTTCTTCACTTTGAAAGATTTTCAGGATAATAAATAGTCAAAAGAAAATAAATTTTGTAACAAGGGAATCATTCAAAAAAAATTGATGTTAAAAGCTAAAAAAGCCAGTACGAAAAATTTAACACGTAATTACACACTTTAAAATTCAATAAGTCGTATTTTGGAAAGATATAGGAAGTCAGCTTATAGCAAGAGAGAAACTTAATTTTTGCTTATACAACATACTAAAGTTTAGGAAAGCTCAGTACACTTTAAAGGTTGTTTTTTAAACATTATATAGTAGTCAGACACATGGTATAAAGGAAAATTAATCATTTGAGTAAAACATGTAAATTTAATATACACTATAATTTATTGGAAACAAAGTTTAGTAAGTTTTGTTAAGAAACATGCAGTATTTTGATCAGGATGAAACAAAGTAACGATTGTTTTAATATGTCTGAACAAGTTTTACTTCCGAGTTATGTCAGCTGGAAGACATTCACTTCAAAAATTAATAACAAATCGGAGAAAACAGGTAGCGACTTCAGAAATACACCATAGGCATTTGAGAACACGTAGAATCCTTTAAAGCCGGTTTCAAAGTTATTGGTCGGGTCGAAAATAAACTAATGCATCACAATTCATATTTTCTGTAGATGAATAAACATGGATTGTTTAGTATCAAATGAAAGAGAATTCAATTAGAAGTAAAAAAAAAAAAAAACTTTGTTTGAGCCTCGTAGCTGGAAAATTGAAGGTGTTATAAGTAAATTTTGGAATGACAGAAAATAATTTTTCACAGCTGAATGGTTGAAGATACAGAAATTTTCTTAAGGATTAAAATTTACATTTACCTCAAATTCTAGCTACTGGTAAAATTTCAGAATGTTAGGAGTAGTGAGAGCCAAAAATGAAGAACTATTTACAAGTTCGGCACATGAATACACTGTTTTCATACTAGTTGACATTTGCGTGTGGAGTGATTTGTCAAGAAAACAGTGATTCTATATATACAGTGTATGGGCCATCCCTGGCAACTTTTTTGCTGGTGAATACTGGAACAGTAATGTTGTTGGGTCATGCTGTGCTTGGCGCAAAATGATGGTACGGCCACATAGTGATGCGAGGCTGGGGGTAGCCACTTTTATAATATTGTAGAACAGTGAAACAGTTTCGGGTTAAATTGAATGTGACTTTCAAATTTTACAGCGGGATTTGGTCTGGTCTGATCGCGTTTCATAACTTGCAGTGAAGAACTTGGTAAAGATTTTCCGATAGCCGTCGATTGTTTGGGCTTGTACAGTTTTTCTGAGAAGATAGTGAAACTTTGAATTTGATCTTTCTAGCTCAGTGACCGATATTACAATGTGAACCTTACCTTTCCTGACTTGTGGTTTAATCTTGCTAGGTGGCGGATGAAAGAATTTCAAAACAATCGATAAGCCAGATGGCACTTAATTTACACGGTTGTTGATAAGGTGATAAACTGTTATCATAACCCCAGTAAACGTTTATGTCTTACACACTTTATGTGACGTTACACGTATCCAACAGTTGTATTGAATTTTATTGTATTTTATGCAATAGACATTTTAATTTTCAACTAGCAATCTAACTTCTGGCTACAACCCATCAGTAAAATCATTCATTAGAATAATGAGCAGCAATGTTGCCAATACAGCACCCTGATATGTTCTTATATTAACTTTAATATTAACTATAATTGTATCTGTAACTACCTTCACTTTTGGCCACTGGTTTACTAAACCCTCTAATATCCATCATCATTAGTGCATGATTACTTATTTCTTTTGTACCCTAAGACTCAAAAAAATTGTCATCACGTTTTATTAAGAAGATATCCAACATGTTTGGCTTCTTTTACTCTGTTCTACTACTTGTGTAAAGCCTCCTTCCCTCACTAACATATTTGTAAACCTTCATTCCCTTGTATTATTTATCTTAATTCCCTGCCAGTCGATACCAGGTAGACTTAAGTCACCATAACTATCTTGCTCTGAATTCTGAATATGCATTTAATTTCTCACCAAGAGTTCGTCATCAATATTCATTCTTCTGCTACAGTAGGCAGCCAACACCCTATTTTTTTCTTTTGTTCCTCCCCTAGTAGCTTATAACTATCATCTATGAACACCAGTAAACTGTAATAGCCTTTACTAACCAGTATGAAAGACCCTCTACCAATTCCTCCTGTGTCTCTACAGTACACCCTACACCCATCAGGAAAAAGTTCATTGCGTAGAACTTCTTCTTTTAACAAGACTCTACCCCAGTAACTATTTGTAGTTTGTGTAATTCTATTAAGTTACCAAACACTAATACTTTATTCAATATACTCCTACATTTAATTAGTAACAATCTTATATCTGGCATTGTTGCATCACTCATTTCCTTACTATTTGTGAACACGTCTTTCATTCTTTTATCAGCTTCTATTATTTCATTATTATTTATGAATTTTCCCGTCATGCATCTACATTTAGTATCCTTTGTGTCACCTGTTTTCATCCTCTCACTAGCAGCTTATAATCTAAATTAAAAGGCAGAATCCTTATCGCATCATAACTGGACGTGGGCTCCCTTACAGATCTAGCTAACAGCTCTGAATGTACCCCCTTCTATTTAGATGTATGACATGCCCAGTAAAACCACACTTACCAATGGTATACACAGGTACAACTTCCAAGTCAGAACTACTGTCTTTCCCAAGCAACACCTTGGTCTCCACATCATCTAGCCTCATAAAGTGGTCCAAAATGTGGATTATCATGGCGACTCAGGACCTGCATCAACTCCACCGTCTTATGCTGTGCCTCCTTCATCACCTTGCTCATGTCACTCTCTATGCTATAAATCGCATTCCTATCAATACTATTTCCCACATCAGTTTCTTTTTACCTGAAGTCATAGTGTTTGATCCACAAGGGGCCAGCAGATTTGAACTGACACGTGATGGTACTTACACACCAAAAAAAGGCACACAGTACCTAATTTGCTTATAGATGTCAGATGGGCTTTTCTAACAGCTCATTTTGTTTTGGAAAAAAAAGCTGTTTTGGTTCATATTGCCTGTGTGTCACCACACCACTCATTGATAAAATAATTCTAATTTTGTTTTGTCAAATAATTTTCAGTGCTTCTTTAATTATAATTCTCACATGGGGGTAGAGGAGGGATTTTAAAAGATACTGAAATGGAGCCGCATAGTTTATGGATGCTCCTAATGATGTGGTGCATGTTACCATACAAAGTAATATCCAGCAGATAACACTGAATTCAGCCATGGATATGCTAACTTCCCTTTTTTTGGACTGGTACTAATTCTGATATATGGCTGGCCCAGAACAGACCCTCATTGTTTCGTTTTGTCATTAATTCTTTCCTTTTTGACAGCTGGTACATTTAAATCCCCACCAATAATGATCATTCTACGCTCACCTCGGAACTCTGAATATTAATTTAATTGCTCCCTAAACATGCCATGTTCATCTTTCATTATTTGCTAAGTAAGCTGCCCTTGGTAACTAATAACCTATAGACTATGAACACCAGTGAACTATGGTAGTCTTTTCTAACCATCAGAGCCGGATTAAAACAGCGCGAGGCCCGTAGCAGATGTGAAGAGAGGGCCTATCTGGCCTGACCGGGGAACCCCCGAGAATTCTAGGTGTTGCGGGGTCCCCAAAAGGCGCAAGGCCCGTAGCATTTGCTAACTCCTGCTATGTGACTAATCGGGTACTGCTAACCATAACTATAGACTATGAACACGAGTGAAGTATGGTGGTCTTTGCTAACCCATACCCCAGTTCCTCCTCTATCATTGCACTCTAGTAGAAGAAAACCTCATTGGCCAGCACTCCTTCCTTTAACCAATACTCTATTCCCTGTTGTAATGTTTCATCATCTTCAACTTTTCTTTAGTGTTTATTTTTCCACTATACTTCTGTATTTAGTATCCCTTTGATAATCTTTTTATTCTCATTATCAGCAATCTCTAACCTAAATAGGCACATTCCTAATCTCAACTGGATGTGCAGCTTTAGCTAAAAGCTCAGACAGAACCATCCTTATGCATATGAGTTGATGAGGCACATGACGAGTGAATCCTTTGTGCACACATTGAAGTTTACCACTTGAATGAAATCTGCAAACCTGTGGTGGACAATGAAGGGGTGCAGCAGTTGTGAGTCATTGTGTGTAAATTTGATTCCTTCACTGTGCATCTTGTCTACTCATAGGAATAAGGTTTGCTACAAAAATATTGTAATATGTTCATCATTTTTCATGTTCGTTGCTGCCCTCCTGCCTTGAACTATCTTAAGTATTGGTTTACTTTGCCTGTCCTTTCTTATTTCTACTACCTAAAAGCATTTTCCCTCTCATTATAATTGCAAGGGAAGATAAAGTAGACCTATCACTTACTGAAACTGATTGGCTGCAGTAACAAAAAAACTACACAACACAAAAGGTAGCTGAGAAGTGTTGAACATGGCAGAACTTATCCAGCTGACCACTCGAGAAGAATTTTAAGAAACACAAGTTAATAATTATATAAATGGTGGAAAAATTATATGTGCAAGTGATGTATTTACCAGGGTGGAAAGAAAAAGAGATTGGTAAGTATTATCTTATATTGAGGGGGTGTCTGGTATCCAGTATGTGTTGGTAAGCTACTTCCTATCTAGACAGTTTGGGTTCAGATGTTGTTTCAGGTAGTACTCTGATGACTCTGGCTGTGAAACAATTATTGAGGTCATGAATTTTGGTAGCTTCCATGTGGTGTAACTAGATGAACTAGATTTTGAGAATAAGCCGTTTGTCTGATAGATAACTGGGTTCTGGCAAGGCAAATGTAAGAACTTGTGGAATTGAGGCATCTGAGCTGGTATGTAGAGTCTGTGGTGTGTGTGGTGATGTAAAAGAGCTTTCCCAATTTCACTCCAGGTGTAAGCTGCGATGTTTCCTTCAAAAGCCATGGCAGCATTTGATAAAATTTTAATGCTCTACTATCTTTAAATCCTAATAAATATATAGTGAACGTTTCTACCAAATTATTTTTGAGGTAAGTACTAAGTCTATGTGTACATATTTGTATTTCATTTGATGTTTTGATAGTCTTGGCTATGGATAAGATTAAAAACAGAAAGTAATGTATTCGGGGTTTTAGGAATGAGCTAATCTGCTTATTTAATAATTTTACTTTTTATTGTTTATAACAGAGGTAAAGAGCATTCCAGTACGAACAGTGTACTTGGAGCCAGAAGCTTCATTGTTTCAGAACTTTAACCATTATATATTGTGCTCAGAGATTCCTTGCCATACATTCCCTTATATTTAAGTCAAGTCGCTTGTTTATTTTTCGGTTGATAATTAGATGAGTTAATGATTTTCTCTTTACTTTATAGATCAGATGTTTGTGTTTTTCCCTGATGAACCAAAAATAGGTATCAAGACAATTAAGACCTATTGCCAAAGAATGCAAGAAGAAAACATTCATCGGGCAATTATTGTGGTACAGCAGGGGATGACACCGTCTGCTAAACAGGTTAGTACTTTATTAACATTAAAACTTTTTTTCCTTCGCTCATTGAGGTGAGAAAGGTCTGGGTAGGGGGCCAAAGATTGGGAAATGGGGGATCAAGGAATGGGAAGAAATAAGGTCATAACATTTTAATAGAAACATTCCAACAGTCACGTGGATTGATTTTGGGAAAACATAGATCGCTGAAATGACAGTAACTGGATGAGGAATCGAACCTGCTTCCTCCATAATGCCAGGGCCTAGTATTGCTGCTCACCTGTTGGACTCACTGTAAAGAATGTGGTATTACAGTGAGGGTCAAGATCTGTTGTAGTCTGATCGATGCAAGTTTTCAGAATGTAGTGTGATGTACATTTTTTGTTTTTACAATATTCACCATGTATAGGATATGGAAATGCAGTGTAATATACATGTGTGGGGTCAGTTGAAAAGCATTTTTAATTCTCTAACTTTCTGTTTACTGAACTAATTTGTAAAAATATACACATTCATTATTGTTAAAAGGATGTTGCCTGAATGTTTATACTTTTGTGGCATCATGTAATGTCTATTTCTCATAGTCTGTGAGTGACTGTTTTCTCTCTCTTCAGCATGATTATGCTGTACTGCTTTTAATGAACACTGGAAACTCAACTTGTGACACTTATTTCAGAATCAACTTGTTTATCTGTTTACACTGAGACAATAACTGGCACAAGTATTGAGGAATACTTGCTTCTGAGAGAAATGCCATTTCTATTCTCAGAATAAATATCACGTGTTTACGCGACATACTGGTGTAGGAGCTGCAACCACCACTATGTAGAGAAACATGATGACCAGAAGAAATCCTGTTTGCTGCTTCCTTTACAGTTTTATTACTTCTGTCAAAACAAAACAGATAAGGAAAAGGAATGTTTGGACACAAGAGAGATATTATGAAGCGGTTTAGTGGGGTCAGACATTGGCTATCTGAGTTGAGGTTATATCAAATGAAACTGTCCCCAAATTATGCATTTTCTTGCTTATTTCATTGGCGGCGGTGTTAAATTTAGCCAATTCCTATGGAGCACTTTGATCTTTAATTCAGCTGTGGTGTGATTTACTTTTTAGATCCTATAGTTCTGGCAAACTTCACACTCCGAAAGCAAAGTAAATACCTCACTTTTATCCCACATTTTGTTTTTGTTTTGTTATGACATTTTCTCTCTGAAAGTGTCGGACAAAATTTTGGCATTTTGGACAATACAACACGCTCTCTGAGAAAAGTGAACTGACTGTTTACACTGCAAGAAAACCTGGTGTCTGACATATACGAGGGCGGTCTGAGAAGTTCTCAGCCTCGACCATAGATGGCAGCACTACCCAAGTGATTTTTTCCGTGCAAGTTGGTGCATGTGCCAGACGCCCCTGGAAGAAATTGCAAGTCATTCTACATTGTAGTTTGGTCTGTCCAGTTGTTTGATGCAGGTGTGATGCATAGTTGTGCCAGAGATGGAAAAAATCGAGTATCGTGCAGTTATAAAATTCTTTGTAAAAGAATGTTTAATGCCATCCAAGATCCACGGAAGATTTTAAAAAGTGTATGCGGACTCTTCTCTCTCATATTCGGCACTTAGGAAATGGGCTGCTGAGTTCAAACATGCCCGTAGCAGTATCGAAGATGATGAACCCGAAGGATGTCCGACAAGTGCAACAACTCCATAAATCATCCAGAAAGTGCATGATATGGTTTTGGATGATCGACGAATTAACGTGCTTGAGATTGTTGAGACCGTAGGGATATCAAAAGAACATGCGGGATGCATTTTGCATGAAGTATTGCATATGAGGAAGCTTTGTGAAAGATGGGTGCTGCATTTGCTCACTGTTGATCAAAAGCGCATCCGCATGAGACTTTCTGAACAGTGTTTGGAGTGTTTCAGCAAAGATGAAACTGATTTTTTGCATCGATTCATAACTATGGATGAGACATGGGTTCACCACTACATGGCAGAATCAAAACTGCAGTCAAAGCAGTGGACAGAAGCTGGTTATTCAGGTCCAAAGAACGCCAAGTCGGTTCCATCGGCAGGGAAGGTGATGGCATCAGTTTTTTGGGATGCTAAAGGTGTTTTGTTCATTGATTACCTTGAAAAGGGTAAAACAATAATTGGACAATACTATTCTGATCTTTTAGACACCCTGGATGAAAAAATTCGTGAGAAAAGGCCCAGTTTGAGGAAGAAGAAAATCATCTTTCATCAGGACAATGCACCTGCCCGCAAGAGTCTTTTGGCAATGGGAAAATTAAGAGATCTGCACTATGACGTGTTGGAGCACCCACCTTATTCCCTAGATTTGGCTCCCTCCGACTTCTATCTATTCCCAAAACTCAAAAACTTTCTTGCTAGTCAGCATTTTTCTTCAAATGAAGAGATGATTGCAGCTGTAGATGGATAATTTGCAGGCCTTCCAGAAATCCACTTCAGGGGGATGGTATAATGAACTTGGAACATCGTTGGACTAAATGTATCAGTGTTCAGTGAGACTATATTGAGAAATAAAAATGATTTGGTAAACATCAAATTGGTTTTATATTTTTAGGCTTAGAATTTTCCAGACCGCTCTCGTATCACACAACAATTGAAAAGTGTTTAGGGTTTGCTGTGAAAGGTGTTTACACAAACAGTGAGATTAACTCACACAATAAGTGTTGCAAGTTTATTGTTCCTGTATATGAGCCTTAATGGCTGTCAAGCTTCTATTAAGCTTTATCTACAATATTGTTGGCATTTGAAGAAAACTATCTTCTATCCATGAGTGGCCCTGTAGCTTCCAGTGTGTGTGTCTGTGTGTGTGTGTGTGTGTGTGTGGTTTCCTGAAATCACTCTGAGCGTAGACCGTGGACGGTTTCCTCTCCATTCCTTGCTAATTATTTTATCTTAGCTTCAATGACCAGGGTGTCAGTGAATGAGGAACTTCTAATCAATGTAATAACAATGAAATAAAAATTAACATGGAAAAGAAAGGGAAAATACACTCAACACTCACCACAGTTGAAGGGAGGAGGGCAGCAGCAACACAAAACAACACACAAACAAAGAAAAAACAATATTTCGGGTGAAAACCCCTTTTTCAAGTTAACAAAGGTTGGTGGCTGGGCTTGCGCAAGACTTGCGTTCGACGCAGAACGGACACACTACTCTCCACTGTCATTTGTAGCAAGAGATGATTCCTTCTTTGCCATAATTTGTATTTAGTTTCATGTCCAGTGTCTTTTGTTTCCTTTGAATTCAGAATAATATTAACAGTCTCAGCAGCAATGAGCAGGATGAAATTCCGTGAGGTGATATTAATGTGGAATGAAAAGAAAAGTAGATCCATGACTTACTAAATTTGAACAAAGGAGGGCAGCAATAACATTACTCCACAAAAAAGTCGTTACTTTTGAAAATAGAAACATGTGGGTATGCTTGCATAAACACATGCAGTCTTGAGTGGTGGTCTTTGCCATTGCGATCTGAGCAGAGGTGATGGGGATGACGAAAACATTATCAATGGAAATGTTACAAGCGGGAATGAAATTAATCATAATATAACAATAATGAACTTATATTAGTCATCAAAGATTATAAAAAAGAATATATATATAAAAATAGATGTGTTTCCCTAAATTTCACTTTTCAGCCGCCACTACCTAGCACAGATGACTGGTGTTTGTATGTAGTAGTAGCATGGAGTTGCCTACTGTGCACAACATTGACCAAATGCCGATAGCTGTGAGGGTGTGGGAGATATGGGGGCTAAAATTGGTTGATTTAGAGCATTTCCATATTTCGACCAAAGACTTGTGTCCCTATACTTCTCTTTCCTACCACAACTACATAGCACAGACCATTGGTGTTTGTGTGTGGTAGTAGCATCGAGCCTCCCTTTGTGCACTATAGTACTTAGGTGTCGGTAGCTATGGGATCTGGGAGATACGGTGGTTGAAAGTGGGTGACCTGGGGCACTTTCATATTTCGACCAAAGACGCATGTATCCCTGTGTATCACTTTTCAGCCAAAACTGTCCAGCGCATATCACTGGTGCTTGTGTGGGTTAGTAGCATAGAGTCACCAATAATGCTCAACATTGGCCGAATTTGGTATCTGTGGGGGTGTGGGAGATATGGTGGTTGAAAGGGGCCAATCAGGAATATTTTCGTATTTCGACCAAAGACGTGTGTCCATATATTTCACTTTGTTGCCACAACTGTATAGCGCAGACCACTGGATTTTGTGTCTAGTAGTAGCATCGAGGCTCCCATCATGCACTATGGTGGTTAGATGTCGGTAGCTATGGGGGTGTGGGAGATATGGTGGCTGAAAGTGGTCGACCTGGGGCACTTTCATATTTCAATGTATGTGTCCCTATGTATCACTTTTCAGCCAAAACTATCTAGCGCAGACCACTGGTGTTTGTGTGTGGTAGTAGCATAGTCACCAATCGTGCACAACATTGGCCGATTTTTGGTAGCTGTGGGGATGTGGGAGATATGGTGGTTGAAAGTGGTTGATCAAGGATATTATCGTATTTCGACCAACGATGTGTGGGTCTGTATATTCCACTCAGCTGCCTCAGTTACATAGCACAGATCACTGGTGATTGTGTGTGGCAGTGGGCTCGAGTCTCCTATCATGCACTATGGTGGTTAGATGTCGGTAGCTATGGGGGTGTGGGAGATATGGTTGTTGAAAGTGGTCGACCTGGGGCACTTTCATATTTCAACGTATGTGTCCCTATGTATCACTTTTCAGCCAAAACTATCTAGCGCAGACCACTGGTGTTTGTGTATGATATTAGCATCAACTCATCGATCATGCACAACATTGGCCAAATGTCGATAAGTGTGGGAGATATGGTGGTTGTAAGTGGTCAATCATGTATATTTTCGTATTTTGACCAAAGACGTGTGTCCGTATATGTCACTTTGTTGCCTCAACTACTAGCACAGATCTCTGGTGATTATGTGTGGTAGTGGCCATGAGTCTCCCATCGTGGTATGGGAGTGTGGGAGATATGGTCGTTGAAAGTTGTCGATGTAGGGCCTTTGACATGTGTGTCCCTACATTCCACATTGCAGCCGGAACTACCAAGTACAGGTCACTGGCGTTTGTGTGTGGTAATAGCCTGATGTCTCCTATCGTGCACTATGGTGATTGCGTGTTGGTAGTTGTGGGGGGTGTGGTAGATATGGTGGTTGGAAGTGGTGGACCTGATCAAAAATGGACATGTGTATCCCTATATTTCACTCCACAGCCAAAACTACTTAGCGCATTCCACTGATGATTGTGTGTGGTATTAATCTCAAGTCTTCCACTGTGCACCATGGTGGTTTCATGTCGGCAGCTATGGTGGTTGAAATTGATTGATGGAGGGCAATTTCGACCAAAGACATGTTTGTCCCTATATTTCACTTTGCAGCTATAAATACCCTGCGCGCATCACTGATGTTTGTGTGTGTTATTAGCCTCAAGTCTCCCATTGTGCACTATGGTCACATGTCAGTAGCTGTCAATCAAAATCCTTTACAATCACAAATGAAGTCATGGGCATCAGCTAGTAATAAATAAATAATGATGATATTGTTAACCATTTTAAACCATGAATTGGTAAGGCCTTTTATAGTCATGAGTACTGATCATCATCAAGCTCTGAATCTGTGAAACAGTTGTTGAGGTGAAGAGAGATGTGGGATTTGTTGCATAACCGTGTGATTTGTTTGTCTTATAACTATAAAGAAAGCAGTCCTTCCTATTTCTGACAATTTTAAAAGTTTATTACTGTGCTTCCTTTTTCTCCCCAAGGAATTACATCTCGTACCCAAAAATGCAAGGTTCTTCTTTCCACAATGACTAGTATTCTTAGCAACTGATCCATGCCTTTCTAAACCTCCATTAGCTTCTCTCTTGATATATCACCATAGTAATCTACACTTTCTTTTTTTTCCTTTTGTCTAAGAACAATAATTATTGAATTTCATTCATGCTCAAAGAACAAAATATAATTCTCTTATAGAAAATATTTCCATTGTGTCACAGAGTTGGCACAGGAAGCAACAGAGTGGTCTAAATTTTTGGAGTAAACTGTTTGTCTGGGACCATCCATTCTGATTAATAACTCTATCAATGGAGGAAGGTGAACTGATATCTGAGATGGGAAATAGTACAGTTGGCACAGCAGTTGATGACATAGGTTTCACCCGTGTAAGATTATAATAGATTGTCGTAGGTGGATTCATATTGTCAATTTTGCAAACAGGCATATTACAAGGGAAGGAGATGCAGGGTGGTGTAAGAGTGTTAGAAGGTTGTCATTTGTGCATAAGTATATTTGTCAAATTTATTGGTTTGCTAAAGAAAATGTAGGGTGTGTGAGTAAAATAGTGAAAAGGGGGCGGGGGGGGGGGGACATGAGACAGTCGTAGCCATGACAATGATTTTGGTTCGTGGATTTACAGTCAGGTGATGTCTGTGGAAAAAATGTACAGATAGGACTTTTGGGGACTGTTGACAGATGCTCTAGGTAGTGGGGAGGATCTCTAACATAGGAATGGAGGTCTTGGACAAAGTGTTGTAGGTGTTACTCCAAAAAGGAAGAAGTGCACTTTGTTGGAGATCGCTAGGCAGTGACTACAGGACGTTCAGGATTGCCAGTATTGTGGATCTTGGGAAGAAATTATAGTGTTAGGATTGTGAATGAAGTGTGATGAGAGATCTTGTAAGGAATATTGGAGGGAGAAATGAATGGATTTAGAGGTAGATCAAGTTGATGAGTTTAGTGGTATGAGATCATTCAATAAGCCCTACCTACCACTTTTCCGATTTATCTGAATTGTGTATTTTAATAGAAGCCATTTCAAGAATTCCTAAAAGCAGAGCATAACAGTAGTATTAAGACAGGGTTGGAAAGATGGATTCTTGGTACTGCTAGCACTGCTTCATTAGATGTCATAGATAATTTACAATAGACATTGTTTGGCTAATAACTAATTCCTGTTTGTTATTATTGTTGGAGCCACAGCCTTGCCTTCTGCTGACACTGCATGGAACAACCTTCAGGTTACTTAATTCATCTGAAAAAATCGTGGGTTTAGTGCTTTGGATAATAATAATAATAATTTAACAATAGCTGTATGTTTTCACTTTTAAAAACCATTGCAACCAACTTTATTGCATAATGATTTACTAAGGTTTCAGCAAACTCAGAAATTAATTGGTTTTTAGGATTTCTTATTGCCTCTGCATAATATTAAATCAGCTTAGCTCCAAAACTTCCCCTTTGCTGCCAAAACTATATTTAATGCGGATACTTACTATTCCATTAAACTTACTGTCTTCTTAGACTGATGTTTCCTAATTTTCATATACACTTCTTCACTCCTATTACACATTTCTTAGACCGATGCTTAATAACCTCCATTTCTCTCTGCTCTTCATCATATTTTTCATTTTACCTTACCAACACTTCTTCCAGGACAGAACAATCATACATCTGGCTCTGCTGACCATAGGCACCTGCGCAAATGTTTCTGTTTTCTTGAAAAAGGGCTTGGCTTGAAATATTGTGGTTTTTGTAAAGTACTTTTGTGAAGTTGCTGCCCTCCTCCCTTCAACTTCAGTGAATGGTGGAAATAGTTCATCTTTCCTTTCCATATATACTATGATGTTGTTTGCACAGAGGAGTATTAATATTTGAATGCCATGTTGTAAGGTACAGTTGTTGGCTCTCCTGTTACATTAATTGTAATATATGGCACACCATGTGAACAATAAAGCAGCGAGTAAGCTACTGAAAACGTTTAGTTTGAAATAATTAGTATTCTTAGTATGAGTGGCAAGAAACATGGAATAAAAGTGGTTGAATTAAAAAAAAAAAATACTGAACTACAAAATAAAAAACAGTCGAGAGGGTAAATGAAATGTTTGAGAAACTTTCTTGCATTAGTTTGCATTTTGTGCATGCCACCAAGGCTGGAATTAAGAGAAGGGGAGGGGGGAGTGGAGCAATTGCACCGGGGACCAGGGCCCCTGAAAAGGACCTGCAGGCCAGGGTGCCTACCTAAATAGAAACAAATTCAAGTTTTAAAATTTGCATTTATGATTTTGAAAATTTTTCACCAACATTTTCTGACTATATGCAAAAGCCAAAGTTTAAAGGAAAAAATTTTATCGGAGGTGGGGGAAGGCCTAAGAAAGCTTACCCAGGACCCAAGAATCCTATTGCTGGCCCTGGATGTCATGGTCAAGTGATGGTTTGCTAACTTTAGTCATCATCAACCTCAACAGTTTCCAGCCACTGGCCGGGTCTGCTGCTAACTTTTGTGCATTGTCAAGTTACTAATGTTTCTTGTTCTCTATTTAAACTTTTTTCTTTTTCCAGTCACTGATTGATATGGCACCAAAATATATTCTAGAGCAGTTCCTAGAATCAGAACTGCTTATTAACATTACGGAACATGAGTTGGTACCAGAGCATGTGGTAATGACACCAGAAGAAAAACAGGAACTGCTAGCAAGATAGTATCCTTTTTTGTCACTGTAATTTTATTACATATTGCTATATTTAAAATTATATTCCATCTCTACATCAGTTAATTTTTATGTTGATGTGTCAAAAATTACAGTCTCATTAAATTCATTCATCGTTTTAGTTTGTATGTTTAGGATGTGCAAGTTGAAGAGCTAGAAGCTTTTTAAAATTAACTTATTAGTAATTAAAATGTGAGGCCCTTAAATGTGTGCATTCAATTTCAAGACCTCAGCACCATTTTGGAAATGGTACAATCAGAGTCATTCTCTCTTCACTTTTCCCCTTGAATTTTTTTATGATACTCATTTGACAGCCAGTTGAGTGGGTGTTTGAAGCCATGTAAAATATCCAGTTTAATTTTGATTTGAGCCCCTGTTATCTGGTCAGTTGTCAGTTTGCTGTCTCAGCTACAAATATTATTAGTACAGCTTAATGTACAAATTTTTATTTCTAAAACTTTTGTAAATTGTATTGAAACTAAGGTTCCTGTTATTTTCAGAAATTATGAAAACAGAAGGGATTTGTGTAACTCAGTCAGTCATGTCTGTTGAATGTTGTCAGTGAGTTCTTTCAAAAATTGAAAAAAACTCCTTTTAGGTACCTCAGTAGTTGCGGATATAACGAATCTAACATTGTAAAGAAAGGTAGTGTTCTGGAAAGTTTCTGGCCTATACCCTCAGTTTTGATGCTATTAGTAAATAATTGTTGTTGTTTTCCTTGATAAATTTGAAAAGACTCATCTTCTTCTTCAGTTTTAACAGTCAGCGTATGAGTTGTTGATTTTAAAAGTGCCCTTTCAAGACTCTGGAGATGATCCATGTGAAAGATGTTTAGAAAGTGTAACCACAGAAAAATTGTTTAAAATATACTTACTATTTATTTTATTAGATTACTAGTGAGTTTTAAAGGAGTGAAATTACTAAGGTTACATGTATTTTAATTTGTGAACACTTTAATATGAAAAAATTGTGCCATTCTTTCTAAGAGCAGATCAAACATTCTGTCATTTGAAATTTTTGAACAATATGAAGAGAGTTTTAAGTAGAATAAACTAATTTTGGTAAGGACTGGATTCACTTCTACACACTAAAACCGAAACCACTGTCAGTAGCCATTTGATCTGTTGAAAAATAATTTTGGAATTATTTCGTTTGGTACTATCCTGAGAACTTTCCAGATGAATTTCCTTTAAGCAGGAAATGTTTGGTTATTTTTGACCTAGAAGATGCCCAAAAGCTTTGGGTGAAATGTAACCATAATTAATAAATGTAATGTGTCTCTACACTCTGTTAGGTGAAGGAAATATGAATTAGGAAAAAGAATTAAAGTTTTTTTCATTTAAAAACTTGTTGTATATTGGACTGAGTTTTGCATATTACCGCTAATCTGTATAAAAAATTTGAGGATTTAATTTAAAAGCCTGAAATGGATTTGATTATGGCATCAAACTGTGGTTTTCTTTTTAACTCTGGAATTGAGGACCTTTTGTTAAGTACTAAAACATTCTTTTATTTTCAGTTGTAGTTAACACTGTCAATGAAAGTGACAGCCTTAATAACCCACTCATTTACTAATTGGAAGGTTTCTTGCTGTTAAAAAGCTTTCAAATTGCATGTATATTTCTTCATACCTCACATTTGATACATTAATATTACTTGCTGTAAATAATTTTACTTCTAATGTGTTATGGGTTCTTTTTTTTAAATTTATTATTATTATTATTTTTTTTTTGTCAGAAGCATGTGTTGTGTGTGCTGTATCCTTAGCATGTTTTTAGCAAACTGAAAGAAAACCAACTAATGCGAATCCAGGCTGGTGACCCTGTCGCACGTTACTTCGGACTGAAAAGAGGACAGGTCTGTGTATAACCTTATATTATGGTTTAAGTAATGTTAGATTACAAACTGATTTTTTGTAGCTTTGATTGGAACCATTACCAAAACCAAATTTTACAAAACTACAATTATACAATTTTGTCTTCTTCCAATATAGTATTAATTTTACATCACCTATAATCATTGCGACACCACAAAAAGAGTGTTAGAATAATAATGTGACAATAATTTACACCTATACTACACTGAAGAGCTTAAGAAACTGGTACACCTGCCAAATATCGTGTAGGGCCACCGTGAGCATGGAGAAGTGCCACAAAATGATGTGGCGTGGATTTGAAAAATGTCTGAAGTAGTGCTGGAGGGAATTGACACCATGCATCCTGTAGGGCTGTCCATAAATCCATAAGAGAACGAGGTGGTGGAGATCTCTCCTGAATGGCACTTTGCGAGGCATCCCAGATATTCTCAATAATGTTCGTGTCTGGGGAGTTCGGTGGCCAGCGGAGGTGTTTAAACTCAGAAGAGTGTTCCCGGAGCCACTCTGTAGCAATTCTGGATGTGTGAGGTATCGCATTGTCATGCTGGAATTGCCCAAGTCTGTCAGAATGCACTCTAGACATGAATGGAAGCAGGTGATCAGCCAGGATGCGTATGTACGTGTCACCTGTCAGAGTATCAGGGATCCCATATCACTCCAACTGCACACGCCCCACATCATTACAGAGCCTCCACCAGCTTGAACTGTCCCCTGCTGACATGCAGGGTCCATGAATTCATGAGGTTGTTTCCATACCCGTACACATCCATCCACTCGATACAATTGGAAATGAGGCTCGTCATTCCAGGCAACATGTTTCCAATCATCAAAAGTCCAATGTCGACATTGAGGGGCTCAGGTGAGGCGTAAAGCTTTGTGTCAAGCACTTAGTAAGGGCACACGAGTGGGCCTTCAGCTCTGAAAGCCCATATCGATGATGTTTCATTGAATGGTTCACATGCTGACACTTGTTGAAGGCCCAGCATTGAAAGCCGCAGCAATATGTGGAAGGGTTGCACTTCTGTCACATTGAATGATTCTCATCAGTGCTCATTGGTCCGGTTCTTGCATGATCTTTTTCTGGCCGGAGCGATCTTGCAGATTTGATGTTTATCGGATTCCCGATATTCACAGTGCACTCGTGAAATGGTCGAATGGGAAAATCCCCACCTCATCGCTACCTCATAGGTGCTGTGTCCTATCTCTCATGTACCGACTATAACACCATATTCAAACTCACTTAAATCATGATAACCTGCCATTGTAGCGGAAGTAACCGATCTAACGCCTGCGTCAGACATGTGTTCCTGCGTCACCGAGCGTGGTGGTGTAACGGATAGCGTTCTGGCCTCGCATTCGGGAGGACGGCGGTTCGAATCCCCGTCCGGGCATCCAGATTTGGTTTTTCCATGGTTTCCCCAAATCACTCCAGGTGAATGCCGGGATGCTTCCTTCAAAAGGCCATGGCCGAATTCCTTCCCATTCCTTGCCCCCATCCTTTCCCGTCTCTAAAGACCACGTTGTTAAAAAGGGAACGTTAAACTGTTACAAAAAAAAAAAAAAAAAAAAAAAAAAAAAAAACATGTGTTGTCTTATATAGTCATTACCGACCGCAGCGCCTTACTCTGAGTGTTTAGATATCTCTGTGTTTACATATGCATGCCTATATCAGTTTCTTTGGCTTTTCAGTGTATATATCAGCAAACTATAGAGCTTTATGATTATGATTTCCTATTTTTTTTCTTTTTTGATTTATTGATTGTAATATTTGTTATAGGAAAAACATCATTTTTGTTTTTTTTCTTAATAGTTTGAAGTAAACTGAAGGAAAATATGCTCCCTCGCATTCAAACAGGTGATCCTATTTGTCGCTATTTTGGTCTCCGCCGAGGCCAGGTAAAAACGGTTTTATAGTTTGGTCTTGTAATCCCCTTCATTTGGAATGATTACTGAAGAAGTTTTGCAGCAAATCTAATGCTTTGAGAAACTCTATGACTATTTACAATTTATTTAAAAAAGAGTGGTGCAGTGCAATACTAAATGTTAACATTGTGGACTGAAGCTAACCCATTGTAATGGCATGAAAAGAAATTATCAAAATTTTTCATCCATTACTCTCAATGAAAATGTTAAGATTGCTTGTAATGCTTTCCTGATGAGATGAATCATGACATATCTTTTAATACCAACCCTACTGACTAGGTGATACATTGTTTCAAGGCATCCCAATATGTATTCTTCATGTATCCACAGAAGACAAAAAATTTAGTTCAGTTAGTACAAAAGTGATTAGTTTGACTCTTCCAAATTTATTTATTGTTCACTTTCATATAATAAACCATTTATATATGAATCAAATTAGGATAGGGAAATGAGCTACCACTTACTTTAAGATGATGGATGTGGGGCGCGAACACACAGAAAAGACACAAATACAAATAATAAAGAAATTTTCAGGATAAACCCTTCGTCAATGGGAGAACATTATGAAAGGTGGGTGCAGCTGGAGACTGCCTCACAGAAAGCACCCACCTTTCATAATGTTCTCCCATTGACGAAGGGTTTATCCCGAAAGTTTCTTTATTATTTGTGTTTGTGTCTCTTCTGCGTGTTCGCGCCCCACATCCATCATCTTAAGGTAAGTGGTGGCTAATTTCCCTATCCTAATTTGATTCCTTTCCGCTACATAGCGTTTTGATTTCATTGTTACTATATATATATATATATATATACATATTCTTTTTACCATTACCTGCAATATGTACTCCTATATGTATGTATCATCTTAGTATTTTCCAACATATTGATAGTTCACTTGTTAACAGTTCACCCCCACGAATCCCTCCCCCCTGTCTTCCGCTGCCTAGCCAGTTATGGGGTATAATACTTCGGTATGTGCACACCTCCCAAACCAAATGGTTCATTCACTACAGCAGGAACAAGGTTTTAAACAGAAATATTGTGTGTTTGTTTCATGTGTTGTTCACTTCTTATGTCCTTCAACTTTGGTGGGTAATGGGTTATTTTTTTCCTATTCTTATTTATTTATATTGCCTAAAAGCTATTTCCTTTTTCATTAGTTTCATTTCTGGATTATTCTTCTATATGGCTTATAAAAAAAGACCCTTTTGGTCAGATTTGTACTTTCCAATGTAGCTGATTTTAATTTACTCAGCTGATGTTTTAGTCTTGCCCACAGTTTGTTTACTCCAAATTAGATTACTGTGGTTCATATCCTCATAGTGCCTTCTTCTTGATACAGTACAGCTTCAGCAATGTTTACGTGAATTAGCATTTCTAGCAAACCTTCATGTTATTTTACATCACAGACTTTACCATTCTTGTAACAAGCTCTAACTTTTTGCACCATCCCATTTTTATATAAAAGAAAGTGCATTAACTTTTAAGTTAACTGGTGTTGTGGGTTTTTCAGTTTGTTATCATGTGCTTTATTGATGTTTTAACAGATAAAATAGGCATTTCTTAATTTTGAGAAACTGAGAGTACTGTAAATATAATTATGAATGATATTAAAGTTCTAATGGAAGTTCTGTTTAGTGAAATAGAACTGTACAAAGAGGGATACAAATATTGCTTTTTGTGTGTCTTTGGGGGTGATGATAGTACCCCTCTTCCTTGTTGATGGTCAAATTAGCAATCTTTCTCGGTACACAATTTAGACACATGCGAATACCCTGAAAATGAGAACAAGCACATAACATTTATACAGAAAATACAGACTTCTCATCACCAATGACCAAAATAAATATATTTTTAAATATTTTTTTTGGTAAATCCACAGGCAGTTAGCTAGATTGATAAAATGTACACTCAAGGAGCGGGAAAATGATTATGAATGTATTTTGTGAAATATTTTGAGGTGAGAAAACTTTTTAAATGAAGACCTATTTCTAATATAAATATTAAATTGATTAAAGCTTTTCATTAATGCTGTTATAGAATTTTCTGTTGTAAGTTTTGTGAAATGAGCAATTTTATGTTATGCTAATATTTACACTTTCTTTGAAAGAAGCAATATATGAAGAGAAAGTTGAAGCCATGAACTTAACTACTTGTGTACAGACATTGAAATTGGAATGCTTTAGTATTTTGGGTATGAACCATTCTTCAGAAGGAGAACGTGAAGTGCGCAGGATGGGAGTCAGAGACCTACTAAATGACCACTAAACACCCACCATTTTCACCAATCTCACTAGTGGAGATACTTTACTGATATGAAGTGGCACCTGTGAAACTTCATACAAGTGTTTGCTTGCCCTTCAATCATCTGTTAAGACGAATGTTCACCGGCATTCAGTGTTCACCCAGAATCCTGACCATCCTACCGTGGATGGCGGGTGAGCAGTAACATTCTGGCCTCGAATTTGGGAGGACACAGGTTTGAATTGTCTGTTTGGGCATCCAGATTTTGGTTTTCCATGGTTTCCATAAATCACTTAAGGCAAATGCTGGGATGCTTCTTTCAAAAGGCCCTTTTCCCCATCTTTACCCTACTCTAATTACCTTGACATTAATGAAGCATAAAGCCACAATCAAAAAGAAAGAAAGAAAGAAAGCTTCTGCACACAACAGCAATAACTTTAATTAATGTTTCACAGTACATGCCATCAGAGTGCTGCCTGTAGGCAGCAATTCCTCTGAACTTGTTCATTGGGAAATAGCCTACCAGTGATAGTGGTTATTAGGCACCCTCCTGGGCTCAGTCTCAGATAGCACTTCACATACTCTCTCCATTACATCACTCCCTCTTTTTCCAGTATTTCCTTTCCCCACATGCAAGACTGCTGTAACCACCCCTTACTGTATAAAGTGTTTGTTTTATATTATATGTATTAAACAATATCTTCCCTCATGCATTTATTATTTTTAATTTTTCCTGTGAAATTATTATTTCTATGTATTTGCTTTTGTGTCTGTTCGCTTCAGTAATTCCTTTCCATTCTCTAATGTTGTTGTCTCACTTTGAATTAGTCTACCAATATTTCAAGCTATCACACAGTTAACTGTCATTTAGTAGTTCTTTGACTATTGCCTTCTGCTGTATTCCATGTTATAATACTAAAGTAGTGTTTATACCCAAAAATTACATTAGTGTTCTACGTCTGTATTTTTTTGCTATACTTGGACATATTAGTGAACAAAATTCGCTGCTGTTCATCCAAACTTGCAGTATGATACAAGTGTGATTATATTGGGCGAAAGATCAACTGGGATCAGATGTTCCATTAAAAAAGTTAATTTTTTCTGAAGAGCCGTAATATATGGTGTGTTAAGATGCTACTTATGGCTTTAAAACCTGAAGGGTCTAGGCATGGGTATACCTACTCCCAGGTCTTCGTCAATCAGTTATCTAAAGACATAATAATTTTATAAATAATTCCACCGAAATTGTTTTGGTGAAGTTTGGTTTTATTTGATTCCACAGACATGTTTTGCCCTTGTGGTGTAGGGCATCTGTTCCAGACTGTCATGTGAGGATTACCACTATATCTGTGAGTACAGTGTATATATATATATATATAACTAAGGAAGGATAGGGAAATATGACCCAACACTTACCACAGATGAAGGCGGCTGGGACGACGAACACAAAAAAACAAACACAAGAGAAGCGCAATATTTCGGTCTACAATCATATACATGCAGAAGTGAGACACCAGGCGGAGTCAGATGTGTACACAGAATATATTTATTAAACATTTGGATATGAGAAAAACCATCGCTTATCATAGAAGAGGATTCCTGCGGCGGCGATACATGAAAAAAACACATACACACATTGAGTATAAAATTTTCAAACATATAGTTCTTTTTCAGTAGTAGTGAGTTGGCTGCATGTTGAAGGCCGGCAACCAATAAAGAGTTGTGCTGTAAACAATTATCGTAACAACACATGTAAAATCACTTTACAGCCACTGGAAGATGCTCTCACCACTAGAGCGAAATGTGTCTGGGGAATCTAATAAAAACAAAATTCACCAAAACAGTTGTTTTCAACAGAATTATTTATAAAGTTATTGTCCAACAACTGCGAAAACATGACCTATTACCAGATTAATAGAAAAAACATATTTTTTTTTATGCATATGTAACAGTGGACACTAGCCAAGTTGGACTTGTTCTCTGTTTTCAATAAGATACATGTTGTACCGCTTGGAAGTATAATCCTTGCTTGAATCTGTTCATGAAAACTGAATCAGTTATCTTTATAGCTGCTGAGGGGTCGTCCTGTTGTGTTTCAAATACGGTTAAAATAAGTACTGCTGTTTTCAGCTTTTGTGTAGCTTGGGTTTTGTGCTGCATGTATAAATATCTTTTATTTTGTAAATAAACTCTGTCCCCACTTTATTTAGTGCTTGTTCAATATTAGTGCAGAGAGAGAAAGATGTAACTAACATATATATATATATATATATATATATATATGTGTGTGTGTGTGTGTGTGTGTGTGTATATATATATTCTCCTTGGTTTTCTTTTGTTTGATGGAAAATTAATTTGGAAATATGTTCTCTAAATGTTTGTAATTGAACTTGTAGCTTTGGTATGAAAGAAAAGTATTTTGTGGGAACTATGGGTATTTAAAATTTTTATTGATTTTTTTCTTTTCCATGCAAGTATTGTCATCCTTTCTTGCTATGAACCAAATGCCATTTTTTAACCTCTACATGAAAAATTTGCATTTATACCAGACCTCCGTTATACAAATATCAATTTTTTTTTTTTACAGGTTGTGAAAATCATCAGGCCTTCAGAGACAGCTGGTCGGTACATATCATACAGGCTGGTGTGCTAAGAGTACAATAAAATATTTCCTGGAACTGAATCATTTTTGTAAATAATAATAAAAATATTATTAAAAATGTGTTAAATGTTTTTGTGTGTCTAGTTATTAACAAGATTAATGATGTGAATATTCTTTCTGAGTCTTACTAAAAGAGAGTGGGCAAGGCCCAGAAAGAATATTTGCCTGAAGATAACCCCAGGCTGGGGAATAGTTAAACAGACGACACATGATATTACCCGTGAAGGAATTTTAATATTACTTTTGACACCTATTAATCATACAAATAGTTTTTCCATCCAGTTTTGCCAACACTAAGGTAAATTAATTCTGTTTTAGCACTTGTAATCCTATCTGTCCTGCAACATCATTTCCTCTTCTCATTTGGCTTTACTGTTTCCAGGAAAACTCCACAATTGAAAACAGTTACAGATTTTCATAAGTCCATTTATTATGGATAAAGTAAAGATTTTAGTGCCAAGCCAGGCAATGAAAGTTATTTATAGATATAAAAACATTAAAATGAAAGTTTTCAAAACAATTACACATTTAAAATTTAAAAAACAATGCAGGAACTTAGGCTTGTCTCCCAACTACATCAAAGTTAATACAGGAGGAATTAACAAAAAACTTAAGAATAATGTAGCAAGGCAGATAAAGGTAATACTATTGTAATAATGAAAGAAAATGAATATATAGAAAAAAACACTTAAATTCTTCAGTGAAAACAACATAAAACAGATACAGAAGGACCCCACAAAACTTTTCCATAACAAATCCCTCCTCTGCACGAATCCCAAAGCGACCACAGTCTAAAATTCATAAAGAAGGAAGTCCTATCAGATCAGTAGTCAATTCAATGAATAGCCCTGCGTACAGACTAACGAAAAAGCTAGATGTTGTATTGAAATTTTTTTTTTTTATATATGTGAAACTGTGTATTCCATCAAAAATAGCTCTGAACTGGCAAATTTACTAAAAGACATAAATATCCCAATAGGCTCTCAGTTTGTTTCCTTTGATATAACTAACCTTTATACCAATGTCCCCATACAGGAAGCCTTGGAAGTTATTAAAAATAACCTAATTATTCACCAAAAATGCTCACAAGCAGAAATAGTTGAGCTCATCGATTTACTCCAGTTGCTTCAAAATTATAATTATTTCACTTTCAATGGCAAAATCTTCCAACAACCTGATGGCCTTGCAATGGGCTCCAGTTTCTCTGGCATAATTGCTGACATCTATATAAACCATATTGAACAGAAAATCTTATGCAACCCTGACCCATGTATTAAAAAGACCCTGTATTATAAATGTTATGCTAATCCATGGTAACACAAATGATATAAAAGATATTCTTAATATCTTCAACAGCATACACCCCAAAATAAGTTTTACTGCAAAGTTTGAAAAAGAAATGAGCATAAACTTCCTAGACATATACATCTCAAACTTTAATAATAAACACAACTTCACAATTCATAGAAAAAACACAATGACTGATTGCACCATACTGTCAGCATCTTGCCACCCCAATACACATAACAAGCAGCCTACTGGTCCAATAATATCCCCTTAAGTAAAGTAAACTATGATTATGAGCTAGATATAATTAAACAGGTAGCTTTAGTAAATCGATATCCTAGGCAGATGATAGAAAAAAAAAATTAAAAAGAAAATAAATAATAAGAAGTTTGCTAAACTCAATAAAGATGAAAAACAGACAGCAAAATTCATTACTAGCATACCTTATGTGGGCACAGTATCTCAAAATCTGCAAATGTACTCAGATCGCACAAAATAAACATATGATTTAGAACCAAAAACAAGATACAACAGAAATTAATTCACAATATTAACACTAATGCAGACCCATTCCCAGAGTCAGGTATTTATAAAATAACATGTAGACTATGTTCAAAATTCTACTTAAGGCAAACTGGCAGGAATTTCCACATTAGATACCGAGAACACATTAATGCCTTCAAAAATGGACAACACACAAAATCAGCTATTGAAACCCACTGGCCACCCTTGCAATGACATTAAAGATTTGAAGGTACTCCATCGCCTAAATAAAAGCCACCATATGGACTTGATGGAAGAATGTAAAATTTATTTTCATCATAAATTATTTAAAGATTTGATACTAAATAAAAAATTAGAAAATGATTCTGTGACCTTTTTAAAATGTTTTGACAGTTTATCATAAATTATGTACCATCATCTGCTAAATCCCAACATATATATAATTTCGTGTTTTTTATATATCAATCACATCTGCAAAATCTTAAGTAACCTCTGCTGTATAATAACATTTATCATGTCATATATTATCTTTGTTTCTTCAATGTTAGATGTATTGAATCATCTTTGCTTTGTTTAGATAACATTAACTTTCAAAGTGTACATAATACCTTTATTTAATATAATGAGAAGTGTATGTTTCTGTGATGGCATGTTTTTAAGAAACCTTCAAAAACGCAAGTTTGACTTGATAATTATTCCACTCCTACTTAGTTGTAAATTCTTTATCCAGTACAACACTCCACGTTTTTATTTCCAGGAAAACTCCACAAGTTTTATTAATGTCAAACAGAAACTAACACAAGCACTTCACACATTAAAACACATTAATAATGTATTAATATTGCGTTTGAAAATGGGAATAACTTATCGAAATGTGTCACACAAAGCATAATAAAACATCATAAATAGTAACTGTGGTGCAGTAATATTATTTATTTACATGTCAATTTTATTATTACTTTTTTTTTTACCTCTGTCTCTTTTTTTTCTGTGAGAGATCTTTAACTTCTGTTTAAACTGTGCATTCTTGCTGGGTTACCTTATAATTTTAAAATAAATCATTAATTTCTTGAATAAGTATTTAAAAAAAAAAATATCACAAAGTGGACGTATTTCAATTAAGCTTTAAACAAAATATCAGATAAATTTTCTTTAAAAGTCTGCTTGCACACTTGTTTTGACAATTTCTCAGAGATTTGGCTCAATCTCACTAATCATGTATCTGATATTAATTTTTATCTCAAGAATTGTTAGTGGTTTGTTGATGTTGACCCAATATTAAACAAAGTCCAACAAACAGGTCACGTGGCATTATATCACACAGTATAGCTGGCCAATGATGTCTTCGTTCTGTAAGATGACAGAGCTTGGAAATATGATAAGCTTAGAATGCTCTGTAAGTGAAGCTTCTTGTGTCAAATTAATTTTGTAAGATTAAAGCAATTTGTTAAATTTTGCTGCATATAGCTTCTTGATATGTTGAAGAATGCCTAGCTGATATTGCCAGGCATGCAATAATGTTTTAACTTGCTGTAACAATATTTTTTTTTTTGACTGGATCCAGAACCAAACAAGTATTTTAAAATTTCTTGATCCGCTGACTATTCTCACTGTATTTTTGATTATTTATTTAATTGCAATCGAGTACAGGCTCCGGTGGCAATTTCCCTACACCCCCATCTTCCCCATATCCTGCAACCACTTACATTTGCCCTTTACAAATTTTATCTTTACATTCTTTCAACATTTTCGGTAAATTATTCATCATTTCTCTTGGTAACTCATTCCAATCTCTGACACCCTTACCTAAAAAAGAGAATCTTCCCACACCCTTGTGCCTGAAATTGAGTGACAGCTTGTGGTCATGGTCATCTTTTCCCTTCCATGCACTGCTTTTTACACCTATGCCAATATCTTTCCATGCCTCATCGCCAGTATATGCCCTGTACACTCCCATGACCCTCCTCATCCTCCTCCTGTCTTGCAATGAATCCCATTCCAGCTCCTTTATCATATCCGTCACTGATTGCATTCTGCGATAATTTACAGAAACAAATCTAGCAGCCCTTTTTTGCACCTTCTCCAACTCCTGTATTTGATACGTAAAATGTGGGTGCCATACTACCATATTCGAGCAATGGTCTGACCAATGTTTTGTAACCCAATTCCTTTACTTCTCTCGTGCATCACACTCTCCAACAAATGCAGAAGTTTGAAACCTTTTCCTACCACCTGTCCAATGTGTCCTGCCCAGTTAAGCTTGTTATCAAAAGTAATGCCAAGATATTTACATTTCAAGCCTTCAGCAAGCAATTATTTCTCAATCGTAGATTCATAATTAACCTATTGTTTTTTATTTGTGTATCTAATTAGCTGACTCTTGTTTGCATTTATCTTCATCCCATGTTTACCAACCCAACTAGATATCCTGTCTAGATCACCCTGCAACCTTTTACAATCCTCTATCGTTTTGATTCTTTTATACAGCATTATGTCATCTGCAAACAATCTAATTTCAGATAGTAAACAATCAACACTATTATTCCTTAGAATAATGAATAGCAATGGTCCCAATACGCTACCCTGTGGCACACCCATTTTTACTTCTACTTCTTTTGATACTACATTTCCTACCCTAACTTTCTGTTTTCTACCTTTTAAAAATACTTCTTCCCAGAAAATCACTTTCTCATCCACTCCAATAGTTTTTACCGTATTTACTACCATTTTATGGCTCACTCTGTCAAACGTAAATATGACATAAAAATGATAAAATATGACCAAACATTTAAATATACTGTACATCAAAAGATTTTCGATTATATATCATTTATTTTATCTAGTAGTGTAGTTTTCATGTATACAGCATTATTTTCTTCCATGCACTCACTGCATCATTGGGAAATTAATTTTTTCCAACAAATATTTTCATGTTCCTATAAAAGAACAGATTACTAGATTTTTAGCATTAAAATAGGAATTTATTATAAATTTGCTGTTGATAAGTGTACATATGGTTGTTTATTCCTGTCTGATGCCAGCATTGCAATATATCACTACATGTATCTTCAAGTTCTTGAAGAGAAATTTTCTCCTTTTGTCACTAAAAACCATTGTTGGTCATTGCAAGATGTCATGGGTGTGTGCTTAAACAGAATCAAGTCACTGTAATTTAATTTACCACCAACTAAAATTTCACTAGTTTCGCAAATTTTTTATATCCAGAATTTCCAGTCAAGTTTATTTTTAGCGAAATAGTCACACTGGTATCTGCTGTACCTACTCGGTTTCGACACTTTTAATGACCCCGAAACTTTCATGCAGTTCTAGACCGATTTCTTCAAGATGAGAAATTGTAGTTGTGATGCCTGCAAAATCTGTCTTTATGTATGCCAAATTTCTGAACAAATTGCTTAAAAAGAGCTTATGGAAGATGCTTGACTGCTTTCAAAATTAGAAACTATTTTCTTTATGTTTTCATAATGTTCACAGTAATGGCTAACTGCATTTCAGCCACATGCTCCAACATGTAAGTATTGTTTGGATTGGAAGAGGGACGGATGGTGTGTCTTCTTTAAATTTTGCCACTTTAACTGGAGCTTTGACAAAAATCTTTTTCACATTTGATATTAACCTATCAACATCAGGGAAGTTTAGTCTTAATTCCTCGGCAACCATATGTAATCCATGAGCGAGACAAGTGCACCGTCGAAGGAGAGAACATGTTAAGACTTTTTCCAACCTTTACCATGTATGGCGCATTGTCAGTCACAAACAGTTAGACATGTTCTCGCTTAACTTCACTGTTCCATAAAAGTTTCATAGCATTGTCAAAATGGACAGCAATTGTAGAGTGGTTTACTGTTTCCAGAACTTCACTGTCCACTATATCACCTGGTTTCGCAGCAAATAGGGTTCCAATGATAACATTTACAATGTATTTCCCATAATCATCAGTACGTTTCATCCATTGATATCCAAATATTATTGTTGCCTATCTTATTTTTATTGTAATACATTTTCATAACAAGACAGTAAATAGTTCTTCCTCAATGTTGATTTGGTTGGAATTGTCTGAGTTATGTATTTCTCCAAGAAGGTTTTGAAATGTTCATAGTTCACATTATTAAGTGTGATGTTGGAGGATAGCATCATTTCACAGAGTTTTTTTAAAAAACATTTACAATTTGGAAGATGATGAAGCTGTAGATGTATCAATAACATTTGCTGTCTGTTTTGTCGAGCTAAAGCCGTTATACATTGTTCTTGTTTCTTGTAATCACAATGCTGCTGCACATAAAATTGTTTTGTCGAAGTCGTTTTAATTTAACAAATTTACAGAAAATAACTCTTTCATCGGCACTAAAATACTCCTCTCCATATCCGTTTATGTATCTCCGTAATTTTGCACTTTCAGATAGTTTTGTTTTTGGCTTGGTTGTCCTCACTGATCCACTGCAGATTTAATTAACACCTACTGAGGATTATTTTCAAAAGTATTGGCTGCAATCAGACATTGATTTACGCGGCTAGACACATTCTGCTGCTGCATGAGTTTAAAAGGTGGGTGGAACATTAATATTTAGAAACTGACAATAATGTATAACTGTTGAATTCTGACCAATTCAGTGACAATTGGGTTTATTTTGTTCCTCCAATGTGTGTAGTAGGACACATTTCTGCAAATAATTGTCTTCATTTCTTCTTATCTATAATTTCTAAAACTCCCGGTACTATTTAACAATTACCAGAGTTCCCTCAGAATATGACCATAAATATTATATTAATATGATAAAAACTAGGAAAGTTGCCTGATTAAGCATTTGTATGCTATAAAATACATTTTAATACAATTAGAAACATTCAATCAGTGTTCAGTTCAGCTTAACAGCGCAAAAAGAAGACAGGAAAAAGTATGACTTGTTATAAAGTTCTGAACCCTACTTATGAGAGATGCACATTTCAAAAAACAAAATTACATGGCATAAATATTATTAACTTTTGCAGTTGAAATAGTTCGCACCAATTTGAGTAGTAGTAAAATTAATCTTGCCCCTAAACAGTGACATGAAATTTTGCTGATTTATAGTCTGTATTCTGCTTATTACTACTGTACTACTGTGAAGATGGTATTATTACTTATGCTTTTGTCACTGTGATCCTTGGAGATTTTCTGGTCGAGTTGCCATTCTTTGGGTAGAAGCACTCGGTTTTATTGGGATTTGAACACCAGTTCTTCGCCAGATGCTTACTTAGTGTGCCATATAGCTCACTTGCTAGTAATTTAATGTACAAGAATAAACTAAATGTTTACACCATATTAACATAATGTCTTTATGCTTCTATGTCAGTTTTACTAGTATCTTTCATTACACAGTTTCATTTATCTCCCTTCCCTCATCTTAATGGAAGTCTTATTTAAGTTAAAGTTAATTTAAATGCGATGGAGCACATGCTCTGGTGACAATTTCCCTACACATTCATTTCCCTCCTTTCCTGTACCCACCTACTTTTTCCCTCTACAAATTTCAACTTTAAATTGTTTCAACATTTTTTTTTGTAAATTAGTCATCAATTCTCTTGGTAACTTATTCCTTCCCCTCACCCTTGTGCCTGAAATCGAGTGATGGCTTGTGGTGATAGTCATCTTTTCCTTCGATGCATTAATTTTAATTCTTACACTAATATCTCTCCACGCCTCATCACCAATATAAGTCTTGTACACTCCTATGACTCTCTTCACCCTCCTCCTGTCTTTCAACGAATACCATTCCAGATTTTTTATTAAATCGGTTACTGATTATGTTCTGTGGCAATTTCCAGATACAAATCTAGCAGCCCTTCTTTGCACCCCGTCCAACTCCTGTATTTGATACCCAAAATGTGGGTCCCATACTACACCACCTTATTCGAGTAATGGTCTTACCAAAGTTTTGTAATGCAATTCCTTTACTTCCCTCATACATCCCCTTATCACTCTCTCCATCAATTTATAGTGCCTAAAGCGGAACAACAACAAAAAAAAAAAAACATAGAAACACAAAAAAATGAGTACCAAGCAGGAGAAGATCACAATTCAAACTGTAATTAATCAAACTTTTCCCACATATTTGGTATTGCTGGAACTAAGTCTTAAGTTGTGCAACATAATTTGTGCTACAGCAGAGATAGGCTGTGTTCTGTCCTTCACTGCAACTACACAGATATTTGAAATATCATAGAAACCTCTACTATGGTATTTGATTCTGCCTCTCGTGATGCCATAGTGTAGTTTACTGAATGCCTTCCATTTCTCCCAGTCACTCCATGGCCAGAGGACCTTACAATTAGTTGTTAATCTGTTCCAGTAATCATTTATTTGTGGCTAGGGCAAAATTCTTTATTTGGTGTACTCATAGGTCATCCAGATGACTGCTTTGGAATTTTTACATTTCCTGAGGAAACTTAAACTAGTAAAAATTAAAATTTATTAAATAGAATTAGAGCAACATTGCTCAATAAATTGGCACCTAAGACAATGTTTCTGTTAGAATTATAATATTTGTTTGATTAAGAAAATTTGTTGTTGATAACTTATTCTCTACATCTTTCTTTTATTTGGAAACATTTGCTGGTTTGTTTTGTTCTGATACCATATACTGCTCAATTAGTTTAACAAATTGTTGATCACAAGTTCCATAATATTTGGTAAGTAGCCTTCCTCTCTTGATAAATATCATTGTTGGGACGACCTGGATGTCGAAGCGTGCAGCCAAATCAGCATTTCCTTCATCGACATTTACCCTAATAAGAAGACATTAATTTTGACCTCTGTAGAACAAGGGAACCCATTGGGTCCCTACCTGGCTTTTTATTGTATTTACCAACTTTTAATTAAATTTACCAATAACTGCATTGTACTGAATATGTTTCATAGTTCTTGCACTATGAACATAAATAAACAATAATGATTTTTGAACAGATTTATTACATACCTTATTTATTGTAGAAACTGAAGAATTGAGGAAGATATTCTCGGGCTGGAAGGCTTAAATGATGCAGAGGTGCATAAATTTTACTCTTCCTGCTAACCTTGTCAGTTACTGACAGTTACCAGAATGAATATAGTTTATTAGATTTTCATTTGCTGCAAGATTATGGCCCACCCATACCTTGTATCTGATTTGGACAGGTATATGACAAAAAGATTTAGAATTTTATTTGCACATATAACGAAATAAAAGATTTTGTATCTTCTTACTGTATTGTGAGATTGTCCTTGTCCATCTTTAATACTTCAAAAAAAATGCTCCAAACTCTTGCTGAGCACATCCTTAGAGATCAAGTTGTATTTCATATTAGGTCACAGTCCCTTTAACCATAAAACTAATTTTTTATTACCTTTATTCTCTGTGCAATGCATTGTTGGTTTAAATCAACCTTGAGACTGCAATCCAATGGAAGTGACATATTTATAACTGTCAGTAAATACCTCCCATGTATTGAAGTAGACATCGATACGGTCTGCAAAATCATATGGATTAAACTCATCGTAGCCAGGACAAAATTTTCCATAGGCACTTCTACCTTCCACTTAATGATAACATAACTGTTGTCGAGGTATTAAGAAATAATGTAAATAATATTGATCACCAATTTCGGGATTGTACTTTAATACTAGGGGGCTTTGTTGACTGGAGCAGCCAAGTTCATGTTACTTGTGGAATGGATAAACCAGCTTCAGAAATCATTTTTGACTTCTCAGATCATCATCTTGAACAACTGGTTAGTGAACCATAACTGTAGCAAAGACATCTTAGATCTTATGGTTACCAGTAGCCCAGGATTAATTAAAGATATTTCAATGACCACAGGAATATTGATTACAAAGCATTAATGCGACTGTGAAATCAGTAATGGAGTTCTAAAAGGAAAAATGAAGAATTATCTACAGATTAAAAACTGTCTTGAAGGAATATTTTAGGACATTTTAGATATTAGAAAATATGTGGGGTAAAATTGCCATACCTTCAAAGTAACAAGATACTCCGGTGAAGAGATGTGGCATCAATTTGTGGGTATTGTCAGGGAAGGTGTGGACAAACTTAAACCTGAATGAACAATCAAGGAAGGGAGTGACTCACCATGATATATACGTGATGTTAAGAGATTACTCAAAAAGCAAAGGAGGAAACACACAAGCTCAAGAAGGACAGGGTATCATAGTGACTCAGTAAACTTAAGGATGCATTAAAAATATGATATATGATGTCTTTAGTGATTTCCGTTGCAACTCGCTTTCTAAGAAACTCAAGGAAAACTCAAAGAACTTTTGGTCACAACATAAGAAAAGTCAGTTGTAGTGTCAATAATATTCCAGTACTAATTCATGACTGATGTGAGTTTAACGAAAGCTGTGACAAGGCTTACATATCTAACACCAAATTCACTTACTATATGAAAATACAGATAACATACCCAGTTTTCCATGAGTTATGGAGTTCGAGATGGATTCATTAGGAATAGATTCTGCAGTTATTACAAAACAAATAGAGATCTGAAATGGAGACAAGCATCAAGTCCTGATGGAATACCAGTAAGGGCAAGTAATGGAAATCCGACCATCTCAGTCTGATATATACTGTTAGTTTATAAAATCGTGTATATAATTCCAATTTTCAAGAAAGGATATTGAAGAAATCGTAGGAATTGCTGATCGATATCTATAAATCTGTTTGCAGTAGAGTTCTGCAGTATATCATACTCTCGAATATTGTGAATTTTCTATAGAATAATGTATTGCTTACACTAAACCAACAATGATTTCAGAAGTGAAGATTATGTGAAACACAGCTCGCCCTATTTACACATGATCTAATAAAAGTTATTGATGCAGGCTCAAAGGTTGATACAATCCCCCCCCCCCCCCCCAGAAAGCCTGCGGCTCTGTACCACATAACCAGCTTGTAGCTGAGATTCAAGCATAAGGTATGTCGGTGCAGATCTGTGAACGGATGCAAGATTTTTTAACTGGTCAGTTGCAGTATGTTGTCCATGATGGGGAAGCCTCTTCTAATCTAGATGTTACTTTTGGTGTCCCTCAAGGAAGTGTTAGACGACCATCTCCTTTCTTAATTTTTGCAAACGATATTGGACACTGGGGAAGGAGGGGTTCAACTGTAGAGCAAAAAAAAAAAAAGGTCCCCAAAATGTTGTTAGGGGTGACCTTGGTGCTTTTAGGGGGGGGGGGTTCAGAGCCCCCTACCTGTGAAATGGGACCTACAGATAACTTTGGTCGTAGGTAGAGCTAATTCTAGACTGCAAATCATAGGTCAGATTTTAAAAAGTTGTAATGCAGAAACAAAGGAGATAGTTTACATAACTTGATTGTTAGCTGAGTTTGGCAGAGCATATAGGGAAGGTTGTTGGTAAAAAATTTAATAGTGCTACATCTATTAGAGAGAAGATATATAAGAGAAGTAAGGGAACTAGGCTACAATCCCTTGGTCATGGCATTGCCTGACTGTGGTTGGATGATACAGAAACACATATTGAATATCAAATACAGTAGTTGTAGGAGGTGCAAAAGAGGCGATGCAGATTTACTCTAGAATAGGGATTTTCAAACTGGTTTTTCACATACTGTTGTGTTTCATGGATCAGTTTGGTACCTCTGGCGTGCAGTAGGGAAAAGGGCATCATAACCATAAATTATCAGTTGTTTTGAGGCACAAGGAAGAAACTTCCTATGCTGGCTGAGAAGTCATAATTGGAATAAAATGCTAAAAAATAGTTAACATGTCATAAGTAGAAGTGATAACAAAGCAGTAAGTTTACAGGGTTTACATGGGTATACATGATTAATAAAAAAAAACTTCATATTAATGGGATCCGTACCACTTGGACCTTTTGCTATAAACAGTATACATGTACCAGCCACACTTCGGAACATTGGAGAGCCATTCTATTAGAATACCAATAAACATATGAAATGAGGGCCAACAGACCTAAAGTTTAAATAAGTTGCCATCATTTGTAAATAGCTCAGTTGTGTAGATGGGAGGGAGAACATATGTAGTGAGAGGGGATACTCTTGCTTGAAGATGGTGATATGGTATGAGACCCTTTTTGTGGGTATCAGATACAGAAGTTGGTGCAGTGGAGAATTTTTTATAACTGCTGCAGAATACAATCAATGACTGATATGATAAAGGAGTGATTCAGGTGTAATTGGTAACAGGGGAAGACAATACTGAAAGTTTAAATAGACATTGGGAGAAGAATTAGGACATGGAAGCAAACAGATGTCCATGACAATAAATTAGTATTTGATTTTCAGGGATAAGGGAATGGGAAAACTTTGATTTGTGAATAAGTAAAAATGGAATAAATTATTGAGTGATATACTGGAAGATTTAAAAGAGAAAAAATAAGTAATGCAGTGTGTAGGAAAATTGACAGTAGGGCACATGTGATTAATTAATAATAGTATCTGTGTAATTCTGAGCAATCAGAAATGATTCACTTATATTTTTTACTTAAAAATTTGGATTTTTGTGTTTGAATACCTTGCTTGGTTTTTTTTATTGTTCTGAATGAGTCTGAATGGCCCTTACTCCTGAAATCAAGGACCAACTTTTAGTCGCTGTCGTCTCTTCCCTTCAATGTACTATTCATAATTCTTCTAACAATAACTACCCAAGCCTCATCTATACTACATAATTAAAAATACAGGAAACTGCTGACAGAAAAAACGCCAAAACCGTAAAATTTACATATTTTTGTCTGTCTGTCTATATCTATGTTGGCGCATCAGTCAAAACCTAATGGATGGAATATAACGAAAGTTAGTGACAGTTTAGGATATAGGATACGGTTTATCCGGATTACTAACTTATTTCTCAATGAGACAGTGGTAGAAACTGCACATTTTGAGTGCTTTGGTTGAAAGATAAATGGTATCAACAGTACCAGCCAAATGTTGAAAGTCTACCATACACAAAAATCAACTTGTATCTGGAAAATTACATTTGAAGATTCATCGCTATTCGCTATACCAACATTACATTATGCCGGATGCGCAGACTTCCGCGGTTGTTGTCGATGGTTGTCCGGGTTGAACTGCATCAATTTATGAAAATTATATAAATTGAGACAACATTACATTATGCCGGCTACAAATCATTTTAAAGGGGATATAACTCGCAGAGAGTGAGTGTTTCTTGGGTTTCATGACACCAAAAATAAAAGGTCCTTAAGATAATTTTCATGATCTGCATTTAGATAACATTGACGAAGTATTAAATACTGAGAAACTTAATTCTCAGCAGAATTATTTAATGATTAATTTTAAGGAAATTTCACAACTATTATGACTCCTTCAGTTTGTATAGTCAAAACTTCATGGGGGAACTGTCAACATATACCCACGAGATACATGACAGGAAACCAAAAGATGCTAAGAGGGTACCCATTAATTACGTGAGCTCAAATGGGGGGGATGTCCGGCGAAATCTCACCAGGGTGAGAGGTTGGTGACAGTCTCATGTCAACTATTATTTCAGATTGTCGCCCTTCAAACAACAGAAGAGCTTTAAAATTAAAAAAAATAAAAAAAAACTCTCCCCAAATTACGAGAAAAGGGGGGGGGCAAGATTTATGAAAAAACACCACACGTAATTAACGGACGCCACCGAAGATGCCAGATGTGCCCACTCACAAAGCAACAAAGTGGTCAATTTTTGGTGACAACAATCTTCCAATGCCTTATACAGATAATTTGTCACAAATATAAATCTGTTATTGTATTGATTCTCTATAATGTCCAGTCACAGAAATGCTCAATAGTAGGCAGCATTTAAGGCTGATTTTTTGTTTTGTTTTTGAAGTTTCATTGTCTTAGCAATAAAAAAGGTAACTTTGGTACCTGCTAATGAGTTATTCCATATGTTTTCTCTCTTTGTTTAAAGTTTAAACAATTATAGTTACGATATCATAAAGGGAGAAGTAATTTAAGATGTAGATTATAATGGAAACGCGGTCAAGACAGAACCTGAGAAATCTGAAGGCTGCATGTAACAATTTAGGATAGTGATAATACAGCAAGCAGTGACTAGAAACGTATAACATATTGAGACCTGAGGAAGATCACCGATGGGTAATGGCGTACGAGTTCATTGTATGTGGGAGCTTCGTGACGGCAGGGTTCACAGGTCGTGGTGTAGAACAGGATGATAATGAGCCGTTCTTTTGCATCCTTAATCTCCTTCTCCAGCGAGTTCGTATTCACCGAACGGGACATCCTGCAAATCAGGACAAACAGTTACCCATTAAATGTTACGTGCTGCAAAAAGTCTTCGGGGCAACATTACAGTAACAGCTTGTGTTTAATATTTGTACAAACCCTGAAACCCCAGCCTTATCCACTAACAAGGACCCATTATATAACTTGGACAAAAGCAAATTCTTAATCTCTGCCAATCACTACGTGTGGTGGGTGAGCGGCAACGCTCTAAACTTGCATTCGGAAGGACTAGTTTCAATTCCTTGTCCGATCATCCAGATTTCTGTTTTCCGAAATGGAAGGCGAATGCTGGGATGGTACCTTCATAAGGGCCGAATTCCTTCATTTTCCTTGCCCCCTTTCCTTCCTCTAATGATGTTTACGAGGTATAAAGACATGAAAAAACTCTGCCAAACATATTTTTTTATTTTATTTTGGCTAATGACTTTGATATGTTCATCTAAAGATAGATAGAATAACATTAAAATATATCAATCAGTAAAATTCGATATGTGTGGTCTGGTAACTGAGTGGTGACCTTGAAAGCCACAGCTACTCGTTGGGATCATGCAGTTGTTTGGATTCTTTATGGACTTACTTTCTTTATTACGCTCTGTGATTTGGGCTATATGTTAAACCAGGGCCGGCGTTAGGGAGGGGTAAGCGGGTCAAAAGTACCGGGGCCCCACCGGCTGATGGGGGGCCCGATCACCCGATCACCGAATATAGGGGCCCTCAGGCTATGAAGCCAAGAATACGCCCATTGTCTCCTGGCCATTTTCTAGAGCTAAAAAAAAAAGGTCGCCCATTTTACCCCGGGCCCGAAACTCCTAGCGCCGGCACTGTGTTAAACTATAGGTCTAGCGAAGGCAGATGTGGAGTAATAACTCGAAATTCTACCACGCGATCATTATTCTCACGAATTCACTTGTAGATTTTGATTGCTAAATGGTCAGCCTTCGTTTTCTTAATGCTTTGATGAGTGCGTAAAAGCACGGAAACTTGTTCTTGTGTGGGAAATACCAAAGTGCGGTGGGCGAGCATTAATATTCAGATCTACCATTGAGTGGAAGCGACTTCCATCCCCGGTCCGACCATCTAGAAATTCATTTTTCCATGGATCCGCGAAATCGCTCAGGCTATTTTTGGTATTGTTTGCTTCTCTTTTCTAATCACTTCATTCTTTGTCATCTTTGACTCGTTCAGCAGAGAGAGAGAGAGTGGGGGGAAAAATATCGCCGCCGATGTGCTGGTTTTACCTAATTTACAAACTTTAGGATTTTTTTCATATACATAAAAACAAATAATAGCGTAATCCCTTTTGCCACCTTAAATGACACATATCACATGCATAGAAGCTGAACAAATGTCACTTTTTTTTGCTTGGGCTTTACGCCTTGTCGACAGCGAGGTCATTAGAGGCGGGATGGGATTGGGGCAAGGAACGGGAAGGAATCCGGCCATGGCTTTTTGAAGGAAACATCCTGGCATTCGCCTGGAGTGATTTTTGGAAACCATTGAAAACCCAAAAACCCGGACGGGGATTCGAACCCGCGTCCTCCCGAATTGGAGGCCAAAACGTTACTATGGAACACAAATAATTTGCGGAGAGGCAGCGATTCGCCTCGTCCGTAGCTTATATCGTGTTTAGTGTTAGCTGTGTCGAGAAGATATGTTAAAATTCAGTCCTCCTGAAAGTACACTAGTTGTGACTGCACTTATTAATTAATTTGTGGTGGCGTGCGCCGAGCGACCGAGCGGTTAACGCTCTGGCCTCGAATTCATGAAGATGCCGGTTCGAACCTCCGTCCGGGCATATAGTTTTCATCACTCCAGGCGAATGCCGGGATGCTACCTTCAAAACGCCATGGCAGAATTATTTTGTAATAACGTCGGCGAGGCGTAAAACCATTAAAAAGAAAATCGCAAGCTCCGGTGGTATTTAGTCTTTTATCATTATTGTCTTAAATCCTTTTACAGTAAATTCCTTCCCCCTTTTATTTTTTCCCTTTACGAATTTTGATGTTAAATTCTTTATAGTTCTTGACAAATTATAAACACTTCCCTTGATAGTTTATTGCAATACCTGACTCACTTACACAAAAATAAACTCATTCCCTAATGTCTGAAATCGAGTGTCACCTTGTGGTTATGGTCATATTTTCTCTTCCCCGCACTACTCTTATTTCTTCCATCAATTTTCCAAGAGTGTTCTCTTTGTTGGAAATAATAAGGACAGTTCATTGCCAAGAGTGCTCTCTTTGTTGGAAATAATAAGGAAAGTTCATTGCCAAGGGGGTTAAATATGGCTCCATCGATTTAAATCGAATCATTACAGAGGAATTTTCATGTTGGAGAAAAGCCAGGACGAAGCATCTATGGAAAGAACCTGAGTACCCAAAGCAGTGAAGTTTCAAGCGTATAAAGTCTGAATCAGATTCGGAGAGCGGACAGACGCCTCATGATACTACGAGGGATGTTTTCTTCAACCTACGATCGTGTTTCTAAGTAAGCTCGTAATAAGCGGAAGTCAGATATGCGTGATTGCGCAGTTACACCAACACAACCTCTGCCTATGTCGGCTCCAATGCGTCAGTCGTAGCTGAGGTATGGGCAATTGAACATGGTCGCTACGGTCGAAGCTCCCTCCAGTTGCGAGTTGCAAAGTGTAATCCGTTTTCTGCAAGCAGAAGAATGTAGTGCCGCTGAAATGCATCGCATAATGAGCAAAGTGTACGGTGATAGTAGTGAAAGGAAATGATGTAGACAATTTAAAGAAAGGCGAATCGACGTTCATGATGAAGATGGACAAGGGCGCAAGATTGTCACTACTATATTCATCGTTCAGCGCGTTGATTAAGCGTTCATAGGCTAACGAAGGTTTAAAATCAGTTAACTTTATGAAGAATTTCCATAAATTTCAAGATTTGCTTTGTACACAATCCTACAAGACCTGGGATACTGGAAGCAGTGTGCCCGCTGGATCCCAAAATTACTTCAAATCCATTGTTACTAACAACAAGACTTGTGTCCTGTATGACAATCTCGGAATAAAGGAACAGACTATACAGTGGATGTACACACATTCTCCAAGCAAGCCGAAAAAGTTTAAATTGACGATGAGCAGGAGGAAAACTGGCTACAGTTTTCTGGGACCAAATGTAGTATTCTTGGTGAACTTTCTTCATCAGGGGACAACAGTACAAATGAAGTTTATTGTGAAATTTTAAGTTGTTTCCGCATAGCTACCTAAAACAATCTCATCAGTCGACAATGCGATCACTCTGTGACAAATGACTTTAAACAGCTGAAGTGGGAACTATTCGACCATCCACCGTACAGTCCGTACCTAACACCAACTGATTTTCATCTGTTCAGAGACATGAAGGCTTGGTTGAGCGGACATCACTTCGCCACTAACGACAAGCTTCAGGATGCCATCGAGACGTATCTCTACTCACTGGCCGCTAACTTCTTTGAAGAGGGCATCGAGAAGCTTGTGTCACGATATTACGAATGTCCCAACCGCTTTGGCAATTATGTAGAAACTTAAGTAAGCGCTTGCCGTAATTCTGGTAGTAAAATCGTATTATGCCTTTTTCTTTTTTATAGCTCATCAGAAGTTGTTTATTTTTTATTTTTTTATTTTTTTTTTTAAAAGAAAAAAAGAAAACAACAACAACAACATCAACAATGCTCGTATTTTAGGGTTAATAGGAAATACGTAATGATTATAATTTTGACATGGTGCCTTTGCATTGATTTTAATTAAATTTTACAGGACTTATAGAAAACGATGAAAAATAGGATCATTTCTCAAAACAAGAGGTATTAAAACAAAATTTTCTTGCTAATCCCCTCGAGTGTGGTATCGTCAAACAGCTGTTCAAAAATGCTATCAATGTTGTTCCCCGATGTATTTATTTCGTTTGTATTTCGGGAGATACTAGCCTGTCGATTTTGTTAGACTGAATGATGCAATAAAAAGCGTTTGTTGAGTTGTTTATTTTTAGTATGAAAATCGTCGACACGTTCTTCCGAAGAATCTTCACCACGTTGTGTATTGGATAATTTTTTTCTTAGTGTTTTGTGTCTCGCGACATCGAGGTGATTAGAGGACAGAAGGGAATAAGGGCAAGGAACTGGAAGGAATTCGGCCATGGCATCCACTTGGAGTGATTTCGGTAAATCGAGGAAAACCAAAAATTTTATAGCCGAATCGGGATGCGAACCCGCGCCCTTCAAATTGTCAGGTCACAAGTGTCACCGCTGCCATAAGTATTCAAATAGTCAGTATTCTGAGATTTTCTGACGACATTGCCCTGTTAGTAGAACTGGGTGAGGGTATTGAGAAATTACTAAAGGGGATGAAAAAAATATTGGGGAAGATCTGGGACTAAATTTAAATCAAAGCAAAACAAATCTGATGAAATGTATTAGAAATGAGACCAATAACACCAGATTAAATGTAAAAATAGGATCAAATGTAATAGGAGAAGTAAGTGAAATCCGTTAGTTGAAGAGAGATTTAAACCGATGGCTGAAGCAGGAATGATGTTAAAAGCAGAAGAGCATTTGGCGAAAAGAGCTTTTTGGGTTGTTGTTTCTTTTTGTTTTAAATTGTATGTATGGACTATGGAGCACATCACTTTACGGCAGTGAAACATGAATTTTAGAAATACTAAATAGAAATGCCTTGCTGCATAAGGCTGCTGAAAATTAAGTGGACAAATAAAGAATGAAATGAACGTTTTGAAAATGAAAGGTGCAAGTCTGTGGAAAAGTCTCACAGAAAGAAGAGACAGGGTGGTGGGTCATATTTTAAGACATTTGAGATTGGTTAATTTGTTAGCGTAGAACAGTTGAAGAAAAAGACTGTAGAGGAAGACACAAATTAGAATATTTGAAGCAAATAATTGAGGATGAAGATTGTTGAATTGAGAGACTAGCTCAAGATAAGAAGAGATGGAGTATTGTATCAGCGTAGTCGAGAGACTGACGACAGAAAAAAAGGTAAAGAAGTTATCGTACCAATGCCTACACACTTTTTTGTTCCTTTATCCGTTTTTGAACAGGAACACATATAGCTCTGGTGCAGGTTACCTTACGATATCCACTGCTTTTAAAGTTTTGAGTAAAATATAGATACATCTACGTTCACCTACTTTAACCTACGTTCACCTACGATCTTTGAAGCCAGCACCAATATTATACAAATTTTGTCTGAAGAAACAAGTTTAAGCTATAAAGTAGTAATACGATTGTAAAGAAAATATCTTTGGTTAGCTCTGTCCGTCTATGTCTTTAGTTATCAGCTAACATGTTAGTGAAATAACTTACCTTCAGTAATTTGGCAAAACTTCTTTTTTTAATATCGTATTATGCAGTTTCTTAACTCACAAAATTTTACCTGTGCGTAGAGTAAACGACTTAAAATTTAGGAAATTTACAAACCAAAAAACAATCGTTATAGTAGTTGAATACTTGAAAATTTTTTACTAAGCGTTACGTAACCATGGTTACGGTTTACTGAAGACTAGAGGGCATGCTATTTGTTGCATCCGCTACTATTGGGGAGCGTGCATAAACCACGTAGCTACATTTTGGCCTCCTGTGAACCCCCCTCCCCCCACGTAGCCCTATGCGGCTTTTACCTCTACCCCCCTCCCCCCCTCGTTGCACGTAGCTTTTGTCCCTTTTGATTCCAGAAGACATTTTGTACTATTTTCTCTTGTCAGACTATTGTAAATTACATACGGAGATAACTAAATGATGGAAATAAATATTCAGATGCTGTTGTGAGTTCAATTCCTCATTTTAACTGTGAAAAATGTTATGAAAAGAAAGCTACGTGGCCTGGCTCGGAACCCTCCCCCCTCCCCCCACGTAGCCCAGCGTAGCCTTCCAGCTAACCCCTCTCCCCCCCCCCCCTCCTGGACCGAGCCACGTAGTTTGTGCACGGTCCCTTGTCCGTGAGCGGCTGAGCCATAATTAGTACCAACGATCAGGGATGTGGTGATAAAGTAGGGGACAGCATTATCAGATTCGTCGTTTGTAGGATGAGTTTAGTTATGAAGCCTAGTTCATACTCATCGAACTACGACTGCTTTGCAAACTGACAGATTCACATTACTTTGCGACTATTATACATATACTGGTAGGTGTGGTCGTTTAGCGAAATGTATCTTCTCCAGTACTTCCTGGAATAACCATGGTGGGGTTGCCTTAACCGGCGGTGACGACAAATGCTGGCGGGGATGGTCATGGCGGTGGTGTCCATCATCGTCCTAAGGCTCGGGCATGTCATCTGGCTGCACAGTAGCTGTCGCTGCCGGCGAAACCCTTATTAAGCGCTCCCGGGATGAGGACAGGTCCTGTTGCGCTCCGATATTCCGATGGAGTGAACCTCGCCTTACAAACCCCTTACAACACATGATACAAATTATTAAAAAATGGCATGCTTCAGGTCTATCTCAACGACAGTGACGGTGCGTGGAACCAGCAGAAGGTTAGGTGATACCACTTCATAACAAACTAGCAAATCCTTTTCTCATTCCAGCCTTGTAGTCAGAAACCTGTCGCAGTACTGGCAGTATCTTGGACAGCCATTCTTATTTACTCAATTAATTATCACAGAGATTCCCCCCCCCCCCCCCAAGGGTAAAAGCTTGGTACTTTTTTCCCTCTGCCCTATCTCTTCTTTCAAAAGTTTCGTTTGTCTGTTTCCGATGGACCCACGTAAACGGGTGGACGCCTGGACTCACGGAAGACATCACTCGATACTCCAGTGATTACCTACGAAGGAGTACCCAAAAATAACCGGATAGCATTGCCGTGGGCGGAGCTTGTGTAGTACGCATTTCTGCCGCTAGGCGTTTATAGAGCAACTCATTGTCATTTCAGTGCCGCCTGTGTTGTCGACTTGGCTTGTTCTGTTAATCTGCAGTGATTGTTTTTGCTAGCGCTGTTTTGTTATAGTATAGTTTTCGATGATGGCAAGTTTATGTGAACAACGTGCAGCTGTGATATTTTGTTTTCTACTCAGTAAAAAATGCTGGTGAAACTGTTTTAATGTTGAAAACAGCTTACAAATATGACGCTATGGGAAAAACTGAAGTGTACGAGTAGTTTGCTCAGTTTAAAAATGGCGACATGTTGATTGATGACAAACCTTGTTCTGGAAGTCTATCAACTGCCAGAATCGACGAAAATGTTGAAAAAATTCGAGAGCTCGTGCTCTCAGACCGTCGACAGACAATTGATCAACTGTCTGAGATTATTGGGTTATAATGGAGCTCGTTTCAGCGATTTTTAACCGAAGATTTGGGAATGAAAAGGATTGCTGCCAAGTTTGTTCCTCGGACTCTGACTGACAATCAAAAAGAACATGTCGTGCTTTGAAACAACAGCTTGAAATTGACCAGATTTTCTGTCAAAGCTTATGATGAGTCATGGTGCTATGGTTACGACCCAGAAACGAAGCAACAGTCAAGCCAATGGAAGACGTCATTGTCACCCCATCCAAAAAAATGTCGTCAAGTCAAATCAAACATCAAAACAATGTTTATTTGCTTTTTTGATGCCAAGAGCGTTGTACTGTCAGAGTTTGTTCCTCCACATTAGACCGTCAATCAAACTTTTTATTTGGAAGTTTTAAGAAGACTATGCAACAGTGTTTGTAAAAAAAAAAAAAGACCCAATTTGTGGTAGACAGGAGACTGGTTCTTCCACCATGACAATGCACCTGCACACACAACTGTCTCCGTTAGGCAGTTTTTGGCTGAAGATGACATGGTTCCACTGCCTACGTACCTTGCTCACCTGACCTGCCTCCATGTGACTTTTTCTTATTTCCACACATGAAATGGGCGTGAAAGGACACCGATTTGACAACATTGAAGAGGACAAGAAAAAAAACGAGGGAGGATCTGTCAGCCATTTCTAAGATGACTACAGAAAATGTTTCGAACAGCGGAAGCACCGGTGGGACAAATTTATTTGTTGTTTGTTGTAATGGAGAGTATTTTGAAGGGGGTAATGTTGTTTTGTAATTTTTTTTTTATTTTTATTTTTTTAAAAAGAGAGGGAGAGAGAACGCAACTTACTTAGCGCATTGCAAAACATGCACCCCACTACCATAATTTCTGGATGTGATGCTCGCACAAGATTCGATGAATTTAGTTTTTAGTTATGTAATTTACATTTGCAAGAGCCATTAATGTTGTTATTTCCCTAACATTAATTTCACGTTTACATTTGGAGTGTTCATGTTATCTGTTGTTGTAATTAAGTACTATTAATAGGACATTCTCTGTTTACCCTTTTCGGCGTGCGGATACGTTTCCCTGTGTTCTTGTGGGACCAGCCGTTTACTTGTGTGTATTTTGATAGTAAAGAATTCTCCGGAATTATTTTAATGCTGCGTAGAGGCTGTTTTCTATCAATGCAGCTGTAAGTATTGAGTACGAACAAAGATTGTCGTATTCCAAATTCAGGTTTGGTATTATGAAAGTTATCGGTGTTAAGTTAGATCCTCTTCATTAGTATCTATCTAAAACTGATTAACGGCCAATGTTTCAAAACGGTGACGTTATATGTCGAAAATTTGAAGATCGATCACGTCAGACACATAACCGTAACAAAGGTGATAGTGGATAAGATACGCGTGAGTTCTGAATCTGACTGTAGGTTACTTGATGATTAATTAATGACACTGACAGAATGCAAACACACCGAACACCCCCATTCAAAGCACATATGGTGGAAAAATGATAATCAGGAAAATTAATCTCCACGGTTTCTGAATCTCAAAGAAGAAATAACAGCATCTAGTACTGTTTTTTTTATGTCAAATTGAACTCGAAATAAAAATTAAAAAATGTGACGTAATGGACACACCTCAGATGGGGCGAGACAATGACATACGGAAAGTGACGCCGACAGCGATGGGTTATCTCGCGGCGCCGTGGGTGTGATATCGGTACTCTTTCAAAACCATAATCAGAGATAATCTGAGTTTGCACCAAGACAATTTATAGCTGGCTGTGTGACCTTAGTAGGTAAAAGCCATTAAAAACAGACGCAGGGGGAAACTCTGATATAGTCTGTGTAACCGGAAGGTCATGGAATATAAATTCTATCTCACTGACCATATCTTGACACTATACTTAGGCATACTTTCGACGTAGTTCGCATAGTGTATTTTCAATCATGAATTGATGAGGCCTCTTAGAGTTATGAGTAGTGATCGTCATGTATCTCTAAGGTTGTGAAGCGTAGTCATCACTCCTTCCTCAGTGGCGGATTGGTGACCCTCCCGTTCTGACCACGGCAGTTTTACAATCTGCATAGCTCCTCATTTCTATAATAGGTGTCTTTTTAATTGTGAAATATGTAGTTTATGAGGAGAAAATCTGAGACCATCCCAGCATTCGCCTAAGTGATACCGTGAGTGGTGGGTATGTGGATAACGCTCTGGCCTCGCATTAGGAAGGAAGGGGGTTCGAATCCCCGTCCGGGCATCCAGACAGGGCCGCATTTAGACTGTAGCCCAGGGCCCGCACCACAAAGGGCCTTGCGAAGCATAAAAAAAAAAAAACCCAGTCAAACACATGCAAAGAATGTAACCTATTTCCGGAAAGGTTTTAGACCGAATGTCCTGAAATGCTCGCGGAAACTGAAAACAGCGCTCACGCATGCGCAGTTCAATCCTTTGAATTACGGATACACTGTAAAATACGGTAACATTTCAGTGCACCTATACCGAAAGTAACAACTTTGCTGCTCAACGATGAGGTCGTGGAGCGCTGTCTTAAAACAGTTTCTTCTGCTTCTTCTGTTGACGTGTGTGTGTGTGACTAATCAATATTGTGTTTTTAATTTTTCTCTATTGCATGCTTTGGTGATCTTAATAATCTATTATCGCTTGTTTTGTCTCAATATGTAGGCCTACTATTTCGTATTGTTATCAAAACTTTTAAGTTTGTAATTTCGCGGGTTTTTGCTGAGGATGTTTGGTTGTAACAACGCAACAATAGGCGGCACTTTATCTATCGATCATCAGTTGAAAAATTGAACGTGCGAACATCACTTCCTAACCTCGTTCGAAGCGTAAAACCATAAGCCGCCTAGGTGATAAAGGAAAATCGTATAAAAACCGGGGGCCACTTTGTCGGTCGTTAAATTTAAATTTACGCATATTAGTCGACAGTGAGTCCCTTATCATCTTCCATGGCCTGATGAACGCCATGACGTCTCGACTTAAATAGTACCAGTCATCAACAGGGTATCTTGCTGAACCATTTCCTCTATGGCATTCGCCCATGTTAGCCATGCAGCGAGCTTACATCATTCTGATCATCATTTCCATCACTGGAGTAATGTTGTTTTCCAGTTTTAAGATAATCAAGTGAAAGACAATACAAGCACTACATTTAATTGGATACGCACGACCGTGAAAGACTAAGAGGATATTAATCCATATTACAGATAAACCTAACTGGAAACACGATATATTTTGCTAGATCGCTGATTCTGTCCTTTTACTCCTTCCGGGATGACAAAAAAAAAAAAAAAAAAAAAAAAAAAAAAAAAAAAAAAAAAAAAAAAAAATAGGCGTGTGGTATTCTACAATGCAATTATTCCGATCTGATGACCTCATAACAACCAAGGAGCACATGATGCAGATACTGGAGGATCAAGAATACGGTTTGTCCTCATCTATCTTCCGCGGTCAGTAAGCAGAAAAGTAAAAAGACAACCGATTAAAGTTTTAAATAATTGAATTGTTAATAAATAACCAATAAAATTGTTTTTATGTTTTACTGTCTTACATCGGCGACGAATTATTTATATTGCTGTTAGCACATTTCTGATTTTCTCACAAAGCAAGTTTCTTTTGGAGACACCAGTCAAACCTGTTTCAATTTTATTTAGTATAGCGCGCTTCCTAGAAACGTAAACTAAATAAAACAGTTTCATTGGAGGTTATTTATTAACAATTCGGCTTTTTAAGCAACTGAAGAAAATTGGTCTGCAACAACATAGAGCTGTAAAAATTTGTGTCATTGCTAACGCAAATGGGAGTAAAACATTAGTTGTGAGTTTAAGGCAGCCAACAATCATAAAATCTACTGCGCAATTTGGGAATTTGGTTTTGTTCAAAAGTAATAATTTTAGAGGCAAAAAATTAAAATAATTGTGAGAAACAGTTGCCCAATTTAATATCCACGTTAGATTTTATAAAACAATTATATAACTAACGTAGTGCAAATATGTAAATTAACTGAATTTAGTCATATGCCATTACTGCTTTATAATTTGACTTTTTTCTTTATTATTGCTAGTGTTGCCCAAATGCAAGAACAAGACGAGACTTGGCCAGTCTTGGTCTTGGTCTTGCATCAATACACCTGGTCTTGGTCTTGGTCTTGCAAAAATGCAAGACCAAGACCAAGACTGCAAGACCAAGACCGATTTTGGGCAACACTAATTATTGCCAGCTAATAAGCAAGAAGCCGGTGTAAATTCGGAAAAGCGCAAAGGTGAACTGTGTTTATAAGCCCAGACAGAGAGTGCGAAATTCACATAAACAAACCAAAAGCACTTGAATGCACGATGCTTCAGCATTTTTCCCAACCAGATGCGTTAAAATCCATTATTATGAGGCGGGCAGTAAGTATTCGCAATAATTCGATAATTGGGGGTGACAGTAGACTGATTACTTCAGTAGCAGTTACAGCTCTGAAGAAAGTCTGACGAGTCAACCTCGCCCCAACTTCTGGTTCATTAATCGGTTCTGCTATGGCTAAACTCTTGTGTAGGTTATTAGATACGATAAACTAATCTGTGATTAAGACATGTAGCTCCCAGAATCTGGCGATAGAAGGTACTCTTGGCTTGAATATCTGATGATTTTTTTACTTGTCATGTTTTATTTTCTAATAAACTTACTTGTATCAGTTTCTGTTTAATTTCTCGCTACAAATTCCTAACCGAATCTTAAAATAATTAAGGATACTATTCTTAACTACAGAACCCTTCTCCTGCTGAACGTCATACGAAGTTAGGTGAACGTTATAGCCTTTAAAAACTACCACAAATCTTAATGATGTCTGTCTGTTGCAGTAAGGCTACGTTATCGACATGGCTACGCAATTTGTGTAGACTCTGAAGGACCGACCAGTAAGATGTGGTCGTTGTATGCGCCTTGGTACAGCCCTGCCGACCCTCTATTGACCAGCCAGGCTGTGTTCTCCCATCTCAAATGTTAATGCCGTCCGACCCCTACCTGTTGGATTATTTGTGTCCGCTTTGCCTGGCGCAGCTCGTTTGGGAGCGGGAGAGGAAGGCCAAGGAACTCAGCGTCACATTACACGGACCAAGCACTGAGGCTGAGGAAACAAGTGCAGTAACAATGAGGAATGTAATCTTAAAGACTAACACAGTGATGGGGAAAGTACGGCCCGCGGGCCAAGTCCGGCCCTTCGGGCTAGTCAATCCGGCCCGCGACATGGTTTCGAATAACCCCTACAATTACACATAGGACAAAATGTATTTTCTGCGTAGCTAGAATAGAATGTTTCCTTCTTATTGCGTTTTCAGTACGGTATTATCGCGTCTAATATTAACTGAGTTTGCGTAGTGACGTAGTATGTCTGTAGATCAGTAGCATGGTGATGTGGAGTACAATGCGCGTATTGCTCGGCTAAGTTCGGAACGACTCGGGCGCTACCATTGTCGTTTAGTCTGTTCTCAAGGTCAGTGCAGTTCGGACAGTCGCGTAGTCAGTGCTGCGGCTGTGTGTCTGGCTTGTGTTTCTATAGTTTTCCTTTGTTGCTAGTGTTTTTTTACATTTTTGATCGTTACAATGGCATATAAAAAGCGTAAAGTTGATTCAGAATGTCGTGTTTTTAAATCTGAGTGGACTTGGAAATACTTTTTCACGCCTATTAAGGATAAACCTGTGTGCCTCATTTGCAATGAAGCTGTAGCGTATTCAAGGAATTCAACTTCTCACGTCACTTTATGACAAAACATAACAACGCCACTTATGAATCTATGACCGAAGAAGATCGGAAGCAAAAAGCAGTAGCTATACGTAAAAAACTGTCAGGTCAGCAAAATATTTTTAAGAAACAAAGTTGTTCTCAAAAGCTAGCTACACATGCTAGTTACGTTGTAGCATACAATATTGCAAAAAGTAACAAAGCATTGTCTGACGGCGAATTTGTTAAAACTTGTATGCTCCAAGTATGTGACATTTTGTGTCCGGACAAAACAAAGGATTTTGAGACAGTAAGTTTGTCTCGAACAACAATTACTTCTAGAATTGAAGTAATTGATAAGCAGTTTGTCTCACAACTAGAGTCAAAGATAAGGGAGTTTAAATTCTGTTCTTTTGCGTTGGATGAAAGGACGGAAATAACTGACACAGCTCAGTTACTGATATTTATAAGAGGTATTGATGACAACTTTTGTGTTAGCGAAGAATTAGCTTGCATGCGTTCATTAAAGGGAACGACAAAAGGTCAGACATTTTTCAAGAAACTATCACGTCTTTGAAAGTACCTTTGATTAATATTTGTAACATTACAACTGATGGAGCACCGAATATGATAGGGACGAAATCTGGTTTTGTAAGCATGTTTAACGAATCATTTCCTGGGAACGAAGTTGTGTTTTTTCATTGTGTCATACATCAAGAAGCTCTGTGTAAATCTGCTCTAGACAATCGAGCACTCAACCATAGACAATTTCGAGAGTTTCTTGACTCATTTCAATCTGAATATTCTGATGTACTTTACTACACTAAAGTAAGGTGGCTCAGTGCAGGACGGGTTTTCGAACGAGTTTGGGCTCTAAAAGACGAAATAATCTCTTTCATGGAAGAAAAAGGAATGGACGAGTGTGAACATTTGAAAGATATTGTATGGCTTTCGGACTTTGCATTTTTTACAGATCTTCTCAGTCACATCAATAAATTGAACCTTAAACTCCAGGGAAGAAATCAATTAATCCATGATAGTTGGAGTCATATCAAGGGTTTCAAAATGCAATTGAATCTATTCTCCAAACAACTAGTCAAGAAAGACTTTACTCATTTTCCAAGACTAAAGACTGTTGCAGTTAGGGAAGACAAACTTAGGAGCTATGAGAAAAGCTTGAAATGTCTTTATGAAGAATTTGAACGAAGATTCCAAGACTTCAAAGTTACCGAACATGACCTGGACATTTTTAGCATGCCATTTAATCTGGATTGTGAATCAGTCAAACCAGAATTGCAGCTCGAACTGATTGAGTTGCAATGTAATACTGAATTGAAGCAACTATTTCTCAACGTTTCTAAAATTGAGTTCTACAAGGCTCTGTCAAAATCAAGTTTCCCAAACCTGAAATCTCACGCTCAGAAGATAATTGCGATGTTTGCATCTTCCTACCTGTGTGAACAGGCGTTTTCTACTATGAAGCTTCGCAGAAACAGCGTTAGAAACCGATTGACTGATCACCATTTAGCTTCACTACTGCGAATCAGCTCATCCTAGTTTCTACCAGATTATGAACAACTTTTAGAAGCTCAGTCACAGTTTCATCTGTCATATGCACCTTCCTACTCTCAATTTTTGTAACTTTTTTCTAAGTTTTTTTAACCATTGTTGCAAATAATATAAGTTGTGTGTGATTTAAAAATCAAAAATAAAGTTTATCACTTACAAAAAGAAAAAAAAAAATCCGGCCCGCCGAGATAATTTTTTATTTTATGTGGCCCTCCCCTTAAAAAGTTTGCCCATCACTGGACTAACAAATCATAGTGATTGTGGTTCAAGATAAAGATATCGATCGCACGTTGCTTTTGCGTGTCTCTAGGCACAATTGTCTTAAATCTCTCTATATATAAATGGAGTGATTAATTTGTTAATACAAAGAACAATCGAAGGTAAGAATTTTAGAGGAAGACAGAGATTAGAATGTGTGATGCAGATAATTGAGGATGTAGGTTGCGAGGGGTATGTTGAGATGAAGAAGTTATATATATAAGATATGGTATATATGATATATATAAGATATGAGACGGCGTTCTCTGTGTACAAATCTGACTCCGACTGGTGTCTCAATTCTGCACGTATAAGGCTGTAGGCCGAAATATTGCGCTTCTCTCGTGTGGTTTTTTTTTTCTTTGTGTGTGTGTGTGTTCGTCGTCCCACCAGCCTTCACCTGTGGTAAGTGTTGGATCATATTTCCCTATCCTTCCTTAGTTTTAATGCCTTAAAGCATTTTCCTGCTCATTGTTATTATTACATATATATAAATTGTATGTGTATTATGTGCTTTACACAGATCCACTGTTTTTATCCTATCTTGATGAAACTTTGCACGCATATGCTTTAAAACAAGGGGGAAAATGCTTTCTACATTTGGTTTACAAAAATCCACCCTCTTTTCCCCATCATTCCCCTTAGGAAAATTTTACACGGACAATGGTTCAGTTTTTTTGCAATTATCTCGAAAATCGTAGGGATATCGGTATAAGTGGGTGGTAATATCCTGAAAACCCATAAAATTTATTGTTTATTGGCATTGGACCGTTTCCGGTCGTACAGTTAGTGATCAATTATTTCTAATGTGAAATTTAAAAAAATTATATTTATTTTTTAAAGTTGGTCGGTCGACACACAAACCCAGTTTCTTTAGATATTGATAAAACCTCGCAGACGTACTTTAAAAAAATGAATAAATACTGTCTACATTTGGTTTAGAATAACCCAACCCCTCTCCCAATGTACACCCCTTACGCAAAATTTACGTGTGGAAATATTAAGTTTTTGGTAAATATTCCGAAAACGGTGGCGAAATCGGCTAAACCGGACAGAGTACTCTAAAAGATCTTAACATTTTCTGGCGTTGTGCCGATTCCGATTGAACAATTACTGACCGAGGAATTCGAACTTGAAATTAAAAAACACACAAATCTACAGCTTTTATCTGATCTCGGAGGAACTTTGCATGCGTATGCTTTCAAACAAAGAGAAAAATACTCTCTACATATGGTATACAGAAACTCAAAAACCTTCTTCCCCTTTACATTCCATAAGCGAAATTTACATGTGAAGCTATTCAGTTTTTTTGAAAATGCTCTTGATACAAAACTATATATAAATGGATGTGTGTACATATGTTTGTATGTTCTTTATACAAGTCCACAGTTTTATTAGATCTCTAATGAACTTTGCGCACGTATGCCTAAAAATAAGTAGAAAAATAATGTTTATGACAGTCCTATCAAACGGGATAATACATCAGAACTTTGATATTCCTCCTCCAAGCAAAGCTGGGTGGTCTGTTAGTCTGATTATAAACATTAATGTCAGTTTGAGATTGTTCTCTGATGATGTAGTTATGGGGTAGTACAGAGTTCTGCTGATTGTTTAGAAATTAAACACAAACCTAGTGTAATTTCAAGATTGTGCTATAAATGGTAACTTAAATAACTAATAGATAAAGATACCGCGCATAAGGGACAATAGTAAATCTCTTGTGTACTAGTAGATGGTAAACTATTCAATTCTTATAAAAGTTGCTTTCTTGAAGTGCTTAGATGCAACATGAAGTGGGATCAGCATATAACCTCGAGCGTAGGAAAAGGTATATTGCGATTATAGGTCGAATTTTTTTTTTTTAAATTGTAACTTTAAGCAAAGGACATTGCAGCGCATAAAACACTTGTGCGTCCTCAGATAGAATACTGTCGTGCTGTGTGAAATTCGTATCGGAAGGGGCTTGACAATAGTACCGAGAAAGCAGACACAAGAACACAGCGTTTTGTAATCAGCTGTCGCAGCCCTTACTAAGGTGTCACAGATTTAATACAGAGATTAGTTTTATTTTATTTTTTTATTTTTTGCAGGGAGACGACGTAATTTCCGCTTAAATTTATTGTCTAAGATGTGAATAATCTGTTTTATCTACAATTGAAAGTAACCACTTCTCCCCCCACGTACTTAGATATAGGTAACACAGTTTAATTACAATAAAAAAGTAAAAAAAATCAATGAGATATTTATAGAAGTTTTTTTAAAAAATTATAATAAAAAAAATCATCAATGAGACCTTTGAAGAGGTTTTTGAGATAGCACCTTCTAAACCACTGCTGCTGGCGGGCCTGGTGTTGGGCAACTTTGGTCTAAGCTTTGTGAGAATGTATTTTATGTTCCTGTGTTCGTGAAACGTCAATTATTCACACGAAAATTGGAGACCATTCGTCTAGTTGATTGTTGAAAATTGCATAAAAGCTGCGATTAGGATAGTCAACTCGCAGGCAGCGGCATCATTTGAACTCCAATATGACAGCGCCTTAGTACGTTTCCGGGGTTTGCTCAACATTTGTAACAAAGTAATACGTTCAATGGTCTATGCTAAAATAAGTGTAAAATTAGTAGGATTAGTTGAGTGCTGAAGGAAAAATTGTTTTTATGTAATATTCACGAGTATCAAATAAAGATCGCAACTCGCTGAATCTGAAATGTTTAGTTTTTTTGTATTCCAGAATATTACGAATGTTTGGTAAATAACCATAAAAAAATCTAATTTCCTCCATTTACTTGTGAAACTGCTGATTTTCATTTTTTTTCCTAATATATGTACAATGTTATACAGTCTTCAAAAGAATACAGAAAAAAATAATAGAAATCTTTCAGGAGATTATTGTTTTTACATAAAAAGAAATGAGTAATTTAAACAGATGTGATTCCTTTAGCATAGAATTTTTTCGACAAACCGAGCGTCGTGGGTGAGCGGTTAACGGGAAGACGCCGGTTCGAATCCCCGTCCGGGCATCCAGATTTGGGTTTTCCATTGTTTCCTCTAATCACTCCAGGCGAATGCCGGGATGCTTTCTTAAAAAACGCGATGGCCGAATTCCTACCAGTTCCTTGTCCCCAATCCGCCATAAATAAAAATAAAAAATTCCACAAAATTCATTTATATATCTATATGACTGGGATAATGAATACGCCGTGAAAATAGTTTTTAAGTTTTTTTTCAAATGGCCACTGTAATTTGTTAAACTGTATTTTTGCGTTTGATTTATCTGTACCATCTGAAACGAAATTCGCAAATGGATCGTCCTTTCTTGCAAATTCAAAATAATAAATAATTTTTGTACGTAACCTCCATTGCGCGAATTTACATTTTCGAAGCCTTTAAAGTATTATATCCAGAACATACAGGGCGTTCGCCGGGAAACGCAACCCTCCCAGTCTGTTGCCGTCGGCAACTTGCTCGGTCAGCGGGGCCAGCGGTTCCCGCCACACGATACCGTGAATCACCGCACTGTTTAACACCTCCGCTGCCCCAACAGTGCAGTGGCACAGTATAATGGGACCCTTACATGGTTAAGAACGGTTTCTTTGCATTGTAGCTAGTTTGTGACTTCAGTCTCTTATTAATCAGTGTTGTGAATAAACGTTTCTTTGCGGTTTGGCTGGTTTAGGGCTTCATACTCTTACTAATCTGTACCGTGCTTGAGTGTGAGTAAAATTATGGTACGTGACAGTTTGCAACAAAGAATATTTCTCTACGATACATATGTGAAGAAGAAGTCGTTTAAAAAGTGTCGCAGTAAATTTCGTCGCGAATATCCTGGCGCTTTACTGCCAGCTAAATCAACAATTCTGCGTCTGGTTAAAAAAGTAAGAGAAACGGGTTCATTTTTTTAAACAAAAAGAGACTGTCGGTCAACCGTATTCTCACAGAGGAGAAAATTGACGATATCGCTTTTCGACTAGAACAGTCACCCAAAAAATCATTAAGTCAGTTAGGGCAGCAGGCAGGCGTATCTAAGACGTCAGCTTGGAAAGTAACAAAGCTAGTTCACTTAAAGCCGTACAAAACAATTGTGGTGCATAAAATTACAGAAATAGACCAGGGGCCTAGGATTAGATTTTGCAACTGGTACCTGCAGGGTGTCCACGATGGCACTGTTGATCCGCAACTGACGTTTTTCTCTGATGAGGCCTGGTTTCATCTGAGTGGTTATGTTAACGCTCAAAACAGTCGACACTGGAGTTCAGAAAAACCAAATACTCTACTCCAACTGCCATTGCATGACTTAAAAGTGGGTGTTTGGTGTGCGATTAGTGCTTCGAGAATCATAGGTCCAATTTTCTTCCGTGAAACTCTTACTTCCGCAAGATATATCGAAAATATTGTGAAACCGTTTTTCGAGAAACTTACTGAAGAAGAAAAATTGTACGGCTATTTTCAACAGGATGGGGCGATAGCTCACACCGCTAGAAATTCGCTTGCTGCACTTGACGAAGTGTTTTATGATCGTGTAATCAGCCGTGGGTTGTGGCCCGCCAGATCACCGGATTTAAACCCTTGTGACTTCTACCTTTGGGGTAAACTTAAGGGTAATGTGTACGAAGAAAATCCTCACACATTGGAAGAACTTGAGGAAAAAATCTATCAAGTAATAATGTCCATTGAGAAAGGTGAAATCCAGCGTGTGTCTCGAAATATGTTCAGAAGATGTGAAATGTGCATTACACAAGAGGGTCAACACTTCCAGCATCTTTTATAAGGTAAGCTAATGAATTACGACACATTTAAATGCTTAGCACATACAAGTTTATGAAGCGTAATTATTGTGAAATAGTCCGCGGCCGACGGTCGAACAATGCCGGAAGCTGATCGCTCGCTCGCCGGGAGCAGTTTCTTCCTTGTAGCGCTAACAGTGGGTTGCGTTTCCCGGCGAACGCCCTGTATTAGAGGTGATGAATCCTTTAATTATATCTGACGTCATGAGAAAATGATTCGATATTTTCGGTGGTATCTGAAACCACTTGCAGAACATTTACGTATTTTGCAGAAATCTAAGAATTGACTCTTGAAGTAGTTTATTTCGTACTTCACTGCTACCCTTTCTGAATTATGGCTTACATTTATTTCATTTCTTAGGAACAAAAGTTTCAACTACCTGAATACTTCCCCCTTTACAGCAGTTCTTCGATTTATTTCCTGTGCCTGAATTAATCCTGTCTTTGTACATTTGCTATTTTTAAGATAATTTATACTAATGAATCTTTCAATTTTCTATGTACGAGATTAATGGAAAGTAATGGATGGGGGATCCGTTAGACGAATAATATTTCCCAGTAATACATTCAGTGGTGATGAGAGCTATACAGAATGCCGAAGTAACGGGTCTGCACGTTGGGCTGTGTGGCGCCTGTTTTTTGCTGGTTCGTGACCAGTAATGCTACTGACACGGCGGTTGTAAGTGCTTCCTCGATCAGGCCGACTGGTGTTACCCGGGCCTCGGGGCACAACTTGGAGAAGATTGGCCCAGTTTCATGATAATTCCTTAAATTAGAGCACCTGACTCGATGGCTCGGTGCCCTCATAAATCATCTCCGCATCCTGTCTGCGACCTCGGAAACTATCTGCCGGAAAAGAGGCTCCGATGGCGATCGCTTATTACCTCGGGGCTGTCATTAAGGTAGCCGCCAGGACGGTTAATGCCAATTCGGTAATTGGCTCAGCAGAGGGAGGCATTCGCTGGCGCCACGTAAGCCGTTAGGCTGCGGCGAGACGACGTAATCGGTACCGTCGTAATCAATTCCAAGACCACACTGGCAGGCTAGTTGGTTTGACAATGTTCCGCACTTTACGCTTCAGCACAGTAATTTGGCAGAATTTTTACTTCGAGTACGGCAACGCATCTACACGTTTTCAGTGAAATTAAGAAGCTACTGCGCTGACAAGAAGAACGAATTGATATCGAAAACCGACTGGCTTCCACCGATTAAGCAAGCTGCTTGTAACAAAACTGGCCAGACATATTACTAGGGTCTATTAATTAATCTATCTATATCTATAAAACGAAAACCGGATATATGGGTATTATAAAAAGTCGGAAACTACGTAGCAGATTTCGATGGGGTTTTTACCGTTTTAAAGCTTAGAATCTCAATTCAGTTGTTTGGCACGTCTTATGTTTTAGCGTTAAATAATGCAGGTGCATTAAATGAATTTCTGAACGTATGATAAAAAATCCCAAAGATGGTAGGATTAGGTGTTGCATACTTCTCAACTAAACACACAGCTACAATTTCTCTGACCATAGCCTTAAGATAACTTTACAGTATTAACTATTTTGCACACTAAACGAAACTTGAAATATTCTTTCCTTTAATTCGGGATATTCAAACGCCATAGATAGCCGTAAAAACTTTCTTTAAGTACGATCTCTGGTCAATATCTCTGGCCTTCAGCATTAGTCTTCTGATTACTATAATATTATTTCGGATTTACCTTTGATATTTGTATAAAAGGCTGAATCTGCGGAGTTAAAGTATGTGACGTTTAAGCAAAAAGTATATCCATTAACTTCTCAATTGAATCAAATGTGAGTTTCTAACATAATCTAGCTTTTTTCAGAAATGTAATAATGCAATTTCTTAATCAAATTAACGATGCCTGATTTACATGATTCCTAACCAACAGATTGTCTGCCCAAGTCATGGGTTAAATCCCTTACCGCTCCACAGTGCGTATTGAGTGAGGTTATACTGTACTAATAACTCTGATTCATAAACTTGGCGACCCCTTGGTGTGTTTCGTAACCTTTTCCCCCCCTCTCCCTTCTTCATCTCTCAACCACAAGAGACTGAACGTAGATACTGTCCAGGCTTCCATACATACAGCAACACTTACGATCACCGTTCACACTAGTGAAGACAAACGGAAACCATAAGATTTTAATTTCGCGTGGGAGTATCTGTGGACCAGCGTCACAACCATCTTTAGATGTGGCACGCTTTGTTTTAAGCTGATGAAAATTACTGACGCAGAATCGCAAGTCTAGTTGGACGGTGGCTCGACTGTTTTGATTTCCATATGAAACTTCAACAGTTCTGAAGCAAAGTGGGTTTACACATTGCCAAGGACCTGACATTGTGCACACTGTGCGTCCCTTTGACCAGCTGAGTAATTGCGGCTTCCTTTTAATGTGTTCCCAGAGGCTTGCGGTCAGCGAGTCCCGTCATCGACCCAACTCGTGCCGCAGTATGTGTCACAACCAGAGATGCTGTCACGGAGCCAGGAAGGAAAGCGGGCTGTGACTAACATTCAGCAGCGCCCAAAGAAATACACCGTCAACACTCGCTCGCTGTGTATTTCAGCCACTTACGTCGCCAGAAAAGAAAGGATAGATGTAGGTAACATTTCGGCGAATTACCAGTAACACGCTGTGCCACGGTGTCCTTTGGCTCCTCAAATTTCCCTATATTTTGACATAAAACTTAAACTTTCTTCAGGGATGTATGCGTCATGCTTAGTCTACCTGGTGCTGAATTGTTTATGATGTAAGACAACGATGGTACTATTGCAATACACAGAAAGAATCTTACTGCCCTAAAGAAAATACGAGCCTTTGGACGAAAAGTATGACAAGCACGTATTAAAATGGGCAAGTTTTAGGTAGTTTTAGCCATAATGACGTACTAGGTGGCCCGTGCAAAAATTTCTCCAATGATGTACAATGAAAAGCGAGGTTGGTAGCAAATGTTTATTTGTCATCTGAAATAGATTCGTAGCAAAACGCTTAAAGTGTCTTGTGAAACATTAGAAATCATTAAATGTTTGTCTAACAGAAACAAACATGTCCGAAAAGGTCCTTGCTCTTGAAATCACGCAGTGGTATGCGGTGCTGCTATCTAGCGGTATTGCGATCACTCCTTACGACGCCAGCGAAGCCTAGCAGCTTGACTCTGAACTATCGCATACCCGTGACATCGATTGTTAATAATTTTGCATTTATGGGTTGAATTTCGATAAATTCCTTTCTTGATTAACGATGTTACCAATGCGGGGAACTTAATATTTAAAACGATATTTCATTTATCGATTTTGCTTATGTATGAAGGGAGAAAGATGGCTCAGCACGGGAGAGAAAAAAAAACTTTTGGAAATAATATACATGATGTGAAAACAATTAATTCTTTTAAATCTTGGCCTCAATTCACTAAAAGTTTCTTTCCTGTACTTGCGGCTCAAATGCGTTAGGGGAAGTAGTATTTCATTGCAGTTGTAAATAAAAGTGAATTATCCTATAAATTCAGGCGAATGTTATTTCGGCTCGTTATCAAATCTGCACTTTCATACGAGTGGTGGAAAGCAGTCCCAAAACTTTACCGTCTGGATACTAATATTCGCATTAGCCAGTTCTTTACAGCTCAACAGTATTACAGACGAGAAATAACAAGAGTTTTACGATTTCTCTATTGCATATTGTTTTCATACATCTCTTCAAAATAAGATGCGTATACAATCTAGATCCAGCTTTACCTACGACCGAAATTGTGTTACTTCGTAATGGTACACTGAAATACTTCACTAAATCAATCTTTTCAGGAATGGAAGAACTTGTACTCATGGGCTTCTTATTGTTCAATTTCCAGATTAATTTTTTTCTAATTATCACACAACGTTGAAATCATATAAACGTCACGTTAAATCAGCATAACTCATTCTTTACCAAAATATAACTGTATCATCAGTGAACTGCTATTCGTTGTCCCCAAGAATTAAGAAAATAATTGGTCCTATTACACTTCCTTCTGGGATACCCAATGTAAAACTTAGATCATTTTAGTTTCCCTCATCTACGAAGACAAACTTTAGATCATTTAGAAAATAACGAATCAATTCATAAACATGTTGCGATACTCTGTGGGCTCGGATCTTTTTGCTCGCAAGCTTTCTCTACCTCTCATGTCGAATGATTTCTGAAAATATAAGAAATGAACATTGTTCCAATTCTGCAATTTTCGTCACGTCATTTGATGAAAGAAACTGTTGTGTTTCACGTAGTATGTTTTTCCTGAATACGTCGTTTCATAATCTTATAGCATATGGTATGTTTCAGAAATTTGCATCGAGTATGTGTAAAATAATCTATCGTTAGTACTAAATTCCAGACACACTCTCATAACGAAAAAACTTTCCTGGAACATCGTCAGGACTTGGTGCATTCCCCTTTTCAGAAACATCAGTTGCTTACGAAACCTACACTCTATTTCCAACTGAATTCATCTCTAGTTCAGCGCGAGTTGGAAAAACCTGTAGTGTTAAGTATGTCAGACTTTGCGCGACTTTCATTAATCTCATTTTCCTTGTGTGTTAATAATGTCATAGTGTTGGTACAACACCTGACTTTTCCTACACAATATCAATTTTTCTTTGCGTTATCTGCGATGCATTTACAAAGCGCATTAACGTAGCTATAGTTAATGCTTCACGCATCGAAATTTTAACTCGTTCTTTTAGTTCAGTTAAGTTTTTTAAGGCCTTATCGACCACTATTTTGTGTAAAGCGAATTTACCTGAGCTTTTTTTATGCAATCTTTTCACTTTACGCTAGTACCGAGCGCGGTTGGTGAAAAGTAACGCTCTGGCCTCGCATTCGGGAGATCGCAGTTTCAAATCCACTTATGGCCATCCAAATTTCCGAAATCACTCCAGTCAAATGCTGCATGGTTCCTTCAAAGATCATGGTTGAATTCTTTCCCATTCCTTGCTCCAACTCATTTTCCGCTTCTAACGACCTCAACGTAGATGAGGCGTAAAGTCAAAATAAAATAAAAAATTAACTCGTGTAACACTGTGAAAATTTCCCGTCTGTGATTGTTAGCATCAGTGTGACGTATGAAAAAAACGACATGTTTCTTGTGTTGCCTCGTGTTTCATTGAATAAAAGGTAAATCTACTTTTAACGCGTTCTAAAATATATAATTGTTTTCTGATATCTGCTCATCCTTATATTTTACTGTTAAAATTAACGGTTTCCTATAGTCGAAGAAGCCTGCACATTCATTACGATAACTCAGTGGTTAAGGAACTTGTCTTGAAAATTCATGACAAAAATCCGGATGCTGCCAGGAATTCGTATTGCCATTGCTTTGTTCATATAAGATATGCCAGGATGTTCCATGGTTCTGATTCCACGTTAAATTGTATAACAGTGGTGAAATATGTGGCAACTTGACACTATCACCAGGTCTCAAGACCACAGGAATTTATTAATTTGTTAACGTTAAAACACCATGCTGCTTCATTAATGAGCTCTTCGATGTGATAATCAGAGAATAGACCGAGAACAATTTCAGAATCTGTTTTATTATTACCATTTAATTTGTGAAAGTAATTAAATTATAGCAAACTGAAGTAAGGAGAAAAGTATACAATGTGTTGATAGGATGTCCTTGCAAAGATATCTAGCATTTTCTGATTTGCCGAAACTCTCCGCCAAAACGTCAATCATCCTTGATTTAGGAACAGAACTAATCACGAAGAAGGAAAACATTAGCAGGTGCTGGTATTTAAAAAGATCGCGAAGAGTATTTGTATACTTATGTTGTTGTTAATCTTCACTTTTTTAACAAAAAAAAAATGTTCAGTTCTAACACCGTTCTATCTCTTATAAACTAAACGTTAGTGGTAGAAGTCAGCTACTTATAAAAATATAGATTGTAATTTCCCTGAGTAATCCTTAAGTAACATAATAAACTACATCAAATACTGAAAACTATTATTTTTTCTTGCCAGAATAAATCGTATAATAGAACTGAATAATACGAGGGAATGTAAACAATTTTTAGGCTTTAGAATGTCAGTCCTCTTTATTCGATAAAAACCAGATACGGTATCTAACAGAAATATTTGTACACTCTTCAAAGGCGAGTTTTCCACATCAAAAATGTATTAAACGAACCTTCCCGAACAATGCGATAAGAATCTGGTGCAACCTGGGCAACGATTTCTTAACGACAACAGCGAATTTCCGAATCACAGGATCACCGTAACTAAAATTCATTTAACTACGCCTCCAGACACTGGAAATAAATAAATAACACCAATTAAAAAAAAAGTACAAACTGATTTTCAAAATTCCTAGTTGTGGTTTTTATTTACGACGTTGCAAGTATTATTTCATATCAGGCTGATATAATAAGTTCACAATGTCGTTTTAACATCTACACACTAAATACACTCCTGTTAAGAGATTTCATGTGACTTGCACATGTAGTATAGCAAGTATGGTCATGTTGAATTATGGAGTGTTTTAATGGATTCGCGGAGTACCATTCATTGGTGATAGATCTCTTCGTTGGGAACTTCCGTTTCATAAACTATTCAGTTTTCGACTAATAAACTCCTTAATTTGTCTTCTTTATCTGTATTCACTCCGCTTCATTTGTATTCTTCGTCCGTATTGAGTAAACAATTCCGTAAATTAAATCATCTGTGGTGCAAGACAGTGTTAGGAGATATAGTTCAGTGGACTGCTCGCGTTTTTTTGCAACTGCCAGGTCCATTATAGAATTGCAAATCGGAAAAAATATATTAAAGGGGGGCTATGTCATTTCTAACTAAAATTTGCGGAGAACAGGAAATTGCGAAATCATGCCTGTCTTCCACGAACATGACTTAATTCACATATAACAACAAGGTAGGAGTTTGAAGCAGAGCCCCGTACGGGTAGCTATTTCAGCAAGTGGTGTACCGTTGTAACATACGGTGGCGGCACATGTGAAAGTGAAGCAGCTGCGCGGAAGGAGAGCTAATTTCCTGACCGCTGGTTGCACGTGCCCCTCAAGTAATTATCGGCATCTCGTTTCATATCTCCTCACGCGCAAAATATGTGGCCCATAATGTTTACGGATTAGATGAAGGAGATACTGTAATAATGAAATTTTCAGGTGCTCTTAGTACTAACTACACGACTTAGCGGCATAATCCTAGTGTACGGGCGTAAGTATTAGTAGAGCTAGTCGTCTAGTGACTCAGTGGTTAAGGCACGTGACATGCACCGATTCGAACCCCGGTCTAGGGTGGAATGTTCAGCCCTTTGTAGTTAGATGTGACGCTACTGTTACAAACCGTCATAGCCTTCATTCGTGATTTTTACTGTTCTTAATCAGTTAAGCATAACTGCTGTACACCAACGCATTGGTGTGCCACATAGTATAAATTATATGGCATTCGGCCCACGTTTGCTGCGCAGTGAAACTTATTTTGACAATTAGAAATGTCAAAAATAGAAAAATAGTACTTTTCTTAAAAACTGCTCGAGCATCAGTATATTTTTAAGCTTCGATAATTTGAGCTAGGGAAAGACTGTGTTGTTCATGTTAAATATGCAACGATGCTTGGTGATTCAGACAGGTAATATTCAGCAGGTAAACTAGATGTCAACGGCCGAACGTGCTGGGTGAGTGGTGACGCTCAGACCTCGCATTCGGGCGGACGCGTGTTCGAATCCTCGTCCGGGCATCCAGATTTGGGTTTTCCATGGTTTCTCCAAATCACTCCAGGTGAATACCGGCATGATTCCTTCGAAAGGCCCTGACAGAATTTTTTTCGCGTTCATTGCCTCCACTCCTTCTCCGCTCAAATTATCTCGACATCGATGAGGCGTAAAACCAGAGATAAAACAAATTATGACAACGACAAAAACAAACTGTGACATGTAGAACCATAAATTCGTGATGCTATTAGTATTTGCTTTTAATTCGAATGGCATGAACCAATGTCCAATTCGATTTACCAAGGCTTCGCGTAATAATGTTTAAAGTTTTTTTTTTATTAAATTTAATTTTAAATACGATGAAGCGCCCGTTATGGTGGCAATTCCCAAACGTTCATTTTGGGACGTCCATTAATGGCATGAGGTAAAATAAGTGGGAGGTGGGTCCGGCGAAATCTCACGAAACCTCACCAAGGGAGAGGTGGAGTCAACCGAAATCTCACGTGAGGTTTTGAAATTCTTGAAGTAGGATGGGGGAGCAAAAAAAAAAAAAAAAAAAAAAAAAAAAAAAAAAAAAAAAAAAAAAAAAAAAAAATTACAAATGACGTGAAAGTCCACTGTAGGTGGGGTATTTGGTCCTAAAACCGGCCTGGGAGGGGGGGGGGGTACTTATGAGATCGATTAGTAGGGAGGGGTCCACCATATCTCACGAAGTCTCACCAGAGGGGGAGGGGGTGTCCGCAATTCTGGAAAAAACACCTCACGTAATTAATGGAGGCCCCTTTCCTCTTTCTTGTACTGGCCTGCTTATGACATTCACGAATTTTGAATTATTTCAGCGTTTTAATAAATTGTTCACCACTTACCTTGGAGAAAATTTTCCCAATCAGTTATGACTGATATCTAAGGCCAGCCTGGGTTTTCCATAGTTTCCCCAAATAATTTCCGGCAATTGCCGGGATGATATCTTCAAAAGACCATGGTCGAATTCCTTCCCTGTCATTTCCCGCCTTTAAAGACCGCGACGTCGACGAGATGTAAAACCATAAGAAAAAAAAGTGCCATCTTGTGATTATGGTCATCTTTTCTCTTAGTTCTTCTGCCAATTATTTCATAGCCTTATCACCAATATATGCCTTTTACACCCCCATCAATATCTTGACCCAGTTCCTTCTTCAAATGAAGGTTCTTTTTGATACCAGTTACTGTTCTGCTGTAATTTCCCGAAGCAAATCTAGCAGCTTTCTTTTGCACCCCTTCCAACTTCTGTTTTTGGTACCCAAGATGTGGATTCCACACTACAGCCGTCATATTCAAGCAACGTTCAGAACAAAGGTTTGTAACTCAGTTCCTTCACTTCCCTGGCATATCACGTCAGCACCCTCTAAAATAAATGAAGGATTTAGAAACCCTTTCCAGATGATGTAGCTATCAAATGTTATGCCAAGATATTTACAGTTCAGGTCTTCAACAAGAGTTTTTTCCGCACCCTACAATCACAAACAACATTTAATGTCTTATCTGTATGCCTGATAAGTTGAGTCTTCTTGTCATTTATCTTCATTCCATGTTGACCTACCCAGCTAGAAAGCCTGTCCGGGTCACCCTGCAGCTGTTCAGTCTTTTCCCGTTTTGATCGTATTATATAACATTATGTATTCTGAATGTTTGTATTGCCCTTTAACACTGCCGTTGCGAATATCCTTGTAGTTCTATGAACAAATCAGGAAACAAAACTGTGATTCTACTTCCAACGGACGCTATTTATTCTTCACGCTGTATTTTGGACAATATGTCAAGTGTTACCATACGGGACTTGCGAAGCTACCTCTGCCACGTATTGAAATACCAACGTGTTTCTTTATTACGGTTTCAGTTTATCGACGTCTGTTGAATAACGGAATGGAATTTTTTCAAGCAGAAAAATACGGTACAGGTTGATTTGAATAATACACAGTTCTTGAAGAATTTGCGTGCTCAGCTTTCTTTTTTGGTTTTCTATCAATTTTGTCTGCAATGCGTCGATAGTCGATATCAGAAAAAAAATCATTATTGCTTTGCTTACATGTAACTGCAAATAGAACGTATTATGCTACTGTGAATCTTCTATTTCACTTTGCCTATTTATCCGTTTCTTTGTTTAGTTTTTCTGAGTTTTTTGTGTCGCATAAAGTGGTTTAGACTATTTTTAGCGTGATCTACGTCATTGCATGTATGAAAAGATTTGATAAACGCGATATTTAAAATACCAGGTAAATAGGAATTAATTTAAATAAAATAACAACTGTAGTTTGAAGTAACGAATCTATAGACATTTTTTTTCGCTCTATTACGTCAAACTTTATGACCTTTAGGTTTATTTCTGACTTTACTGTTCGTCGAAGTCAAGAGCTTTAGAGAGTGGGAGGGAGATGATAAGAAAGGAATTCGGCGATGGCCTTTTGAAGGAATTATTCCGGAATTCGTCTTGAGTGATTTCGTGACATAATGGAAAATCGAAGTCGGGATGGCTGGATCGGGAATCGAACCCGCGTCCTCCGGATTACCCATTGCAGTGACGTTTCATCTTAACATAGGTTACCTACCAATAGGGCTGGGTTTAATGAAAGCAAAACGGATAGGCGCTGCGCTTGGCTGTTATGCTTAATGGCAACTAATGGTAACTGGATAGCCTGATAACAACCATCACGTTGTTATGAACTTCGGTATTTACCAGTCTCTAATCATGTTCTTATCCGCCCCAGCATCGTGATGGCGTCCGGCACTGACACGGGGATAGCTGGGTCGGCAGGATAGGGGAGGTGATGGTACATAATTCCTAATCACCAGATTGAGCCCAAACCTCTCGGCAGTGCGTGTTAAGTGCGCACATAGTACAATGTTGATGGCAGTTCGTCCGATGATTCCCCCGGTCTGTTTTGAAAGAGTAGGCCTGAATGGGCCGGCACCGGATTTCACCATCTCCTTTCTTTCATCTCTCATCCACAACAACAACACAAGCAACATTCTGGCCTGAACATACACATCATCACAGCCATACACATTTACAATAACACCTATGAACACTGCCACATGGGAGAATGCAATGGGAAAACCATTCCAGTTTATCATATCCCCGGGACATTCCCAAGGAGGGGTAAACACTCTACATCTACATCCATACTCTGCAAGTCACAAACATTGTGGGTGGCAGAGGGTGCTAAGCACCAATCCTAAACGCGCGCATTCCAATCCCGAATAGCGCGAGGAAAGAAGGAATACATAAAAGCATCCGTACGGCATCTTATTTCTCTAATCTTATCACTCTGGTCATTACGACCTAAATAGGTTGGCGGAAGAAGTATTTCATTTCAGTCGAAATTTATTTTTTCGCATATTCTCCAATAAATTCTAACGCAAGCTACGTCATCTGTCTTCCAAACTCTCCCAGCCCAATCTATGTGTCAATTCTGTGACGCTTTCATAAGGGCTGTAACAACAAGTCACGAATCTAGCTGCTCTCCTCTGCACCCTCTCCACTGAGTCAATCAGAACCTTGCGATACGGATCCCAAACCCCACAACAGTAATCCAGATGCGGACGCACTATTTTACTATATGCTATCTCCTTTGTATGAGCATTACAATTCCTCAAAATACGACCTATGAAACGCAATTTAGAATTCGCCTTGCCTACGACGGAAGTTATGTGCATGTCCCAATTCATGTTGCTTTGTACTATCACCCCCAGATACTTCAGGGAATCAATCATGTCAACAGCTGTATTGTTTATTTTGTACTCGTGAACAAACTGATTCTTTTTGTTACTTATCCGCAATGCCTTGCACTTTTTGCAATTAAGTGTAAGCTGCCATTTACGGCACCAATCGAAAAAAGCATCCAAATCGCGCTGCATTTCTAAGCAGTCGTCGGAGCACCTTATTTCCCTATAGATAACTGCATCGTCGGCAAACAATCGCAACCAGCACTTGAGGTTATCACCTAGATCGTTTATAAATATTAAGAAAAGAAGTGGTCCTATTACACTTCCTTGAGGAACGCCCGAAGTAACATTTATCTTAGAAGAGCCTTCCCCGTCGACAACGGCATACTGTGATCGATCAGTTAGAAAATCACGTATCCACTCGCAGATCTGAGCCGAAATATCGTAAGCTCGAATCTTCGCTAAAAGTCGATTGTGTGGTACAGAATCAAAAGCTTTCTGAAAATCCAAGAAAACTGCATCAACTTTTGAACCTGCATCGATAACTTTCATTAAGTCATGGGAAAATAGGGCTAATTGTGTTTCACACGATCTCTTCTTCCGAAATCCGTGTTGACACGGTGTAAGTAACTCGTGCTCATCTAGAAACTTCATAATGTTCGAGCATATGACATGCTCGACACAGTATCCGTTACACTCGGAAGCGGGTACGGGACCCAGAAGAAGAAATCATGTTCTTGATCTGACTAGAGTCCACCCTCGTAATTTTTATGGATTTTAATGTTTATATTTGACAATGCTGGTCACAATCAAACAATTTACGGTGAACTTGTGTTCTGGCCTCGCATTCGGGAGGACGCGGGTTCGAATCCCCGTCCGGGCATCCAGATTTGGGTTTTCCATGGTTTCACCAAATCACTCCAGGTGAATGCGGGGATGCTTCCTTCAAAAAGGCCATGGCCGAATTCCTTCCCGTTCCTTGTCCCCAGTCCCCTCCCGCCTCTAATGACCTTAACCGTCGACGAGGCGTAAAGCAATAAGAAAAAAAAGTGAACTTGTAATTCATTTAAACGAAATATATGCACATTACAGAAATTTCTTCCACGAGATTCAAACATCTGAAGTTTGTTGATTACGGTAATATACAGGACTGGCAAGCAAGTCGTGTGTTATCAGTTGTCCAATTTTGAAAAAAAATTCAATAATGCAATGTGCATCGAACATTTTATGATTTAAAAGCTACCGTTTTACTGCAGTTGAGAAAGTTAATAACACAAGTGGAGAGTAATATCTACTGTATTTGGCGACTGTTAAACCTACAATTTTCAAATTTATTCAGTGTAAGCGTCTGTTGTTAAAAATAGCATCAAATGTCAAATTATGGCAGGATAATTTAACCCTGAAATCTACGAGTGACATAATAATTTGTTACTAAAGGCGAGAGATAAAGTGTCTCCATCTGTCTGTGTAAGGTGTAAGTTTGCTGTGTGTGTTTCGTTTTAATCTGTGGTAACCAAGTAAATTCGTGTGGCCTTGCGAACTGGTAACAGAATTTCTATTTACCAAGCGTTTTTCCTCTGTCGTGGCTGAACCGACAGCTTAAGCTGGAATCCGTAATTATATCTCTGTCCCAGCAGAACGACATAACTGCAAAATTTGAAATTTCGTGTTCAAGTGCGAAATAAGGGTAAAATAACTCTTTACGTATTTTTTTTTTTTTTGCTCTCCTATGAAATTACGTGTTCTGTCGTTGTTCCTCCGGGACAGCGATATGAACGAAGCATAGAAAGTAAAAAATTTCTGGCCTCACAGGGATTTGAACCCAATACCTTGAATTTTCAAAGTGAACACAAATCGCTCTTTGGCTACTGAGATAAAAACTGGAAGCGTTGCAGAATTCGCGTAGATGCTAACGGAAAAATGCCTAATATCGTATTCGCGAGGGCCTACAAGCAAGACGTCATAAATTCAGAATTTCGTGATTCTCTGTTGTCAGCCGAGTTATTCAGATTTTAATCTGATAGAGTTAGTTGGTATTTCACGCAGAGTTTATCTGAAAACATTTTTGTTACTTCATTTATTACTGTTTTTAATTCTTCTGCAATTCTGTGGTTAGCTCATGTAATTATTTTCTGAATATTGATAGCGTTGTTGCGAAGGCATCCCAAAAGAATCAGTAGAAATTAGTAGCCAGAATGGTTAACATGGAATGTGTTCAACCCGTCAAGGCTCTGACCGTGAATAAATTAAGCATTGCTGAGGTTGTTACTCTATAACATTTAAAATGTGGTATTAAACATTTTGGATGGACTTTAAAGTTCAGTAACTAAGAGCTATTCAAGGATCAATCGAGCTCTCACTTTTGTGGTGGTTGAGGAAAGAACTTCGATACTCTGTTAGTTGTTTTTTGTTTCAACTAAACTCCACATGTTTTTAACTCTCAGTATCTATTGTTCTGGTAGCAGTTGACGGCAGGTAGCTAAATATTCACCAAGTTGGCCAGTTTGTAATTACGCTGCTAGCTTGATAGTCTCATTAGGGTTCTCTACCTTCTGCCTGAAAATGGAACCCTAATGCATTCCTTATTTTGCCCGTCTGTCTTTCTGTCCGTCCGTCTGTCACACTCTCATAATTTCTTAAACCTTTAACTTATGTATATATATATATATATATATATATATATATATATATATATATATATATACGCATATGGCTTTACGCCTCGTCGACGTCGGAGTCATTAGAGGTGGGAGAGGACTGGGGATAGGGAACCAGGGGCGGCCCTAGGGCGGTGCGAGCGGTGCGACCGCACCGGGCGCCGTCATAGGGGGGGCGCCGAAATGCAGTGATAGATCGTCTGCGCAAAAAATGAATTCTATAGTAACCCAACTTGCTGTTCACGTATTATTTTAACACACTAATCATCCAAAAGAGTTTATAAACATAAGAGCTTCAGCTTAGCTCATAGTCATATATCATTATAGAATCAAGTCAACTCGAGTTGCTACTCGAGGAAGCTCGATTTACTCAAATCAAGAAAATCAAATCTCGTCCCACAAATAGAGCTCTCTGTTTCCACGCCTCCCGCACCTGTTTCTGCCTTTGGACTGCAGTCTTGTAGTTCATTCACATTTGGATCTATGTTTATGGCGAGATTCAACTATTTATATATTTCTCACATTAGACCTTAGGTGATTGCAATTAACGTTGATATCGTAAATATTAAAAAATGTAATGAGTCATTTACAGACAAAACATGTGCTACATTCTAAAGACGAACTGTTTGGCGCACAATACTTAAAAAGAAAACAAAATCAAGGCGAAACTGAGATGGCTTCAAAATTGCTTGCAAATTTTTTTAGAGTTGAGAAGTCATCTGAATCGTCACCAGAACTACTTCAACACGTGACGGAAGAAAATTTATTTAATAGAAGTCCTTCAGAGGAGGCTAATGATGACAAAGAGCAGCTTGTACGAGAAGATTTGGAGTATGGCTGCGACGCCGTCTGCAATTCAAAATATTACAGAATAAGGTATATCAGACATACCATCACCGCCTCCTTTTCAAAGTACAAATTATGACGATATTTCAGAATGGTCGTTCATTGACTCCGCAGCCAAAGATGAAATAATTATTCGAGCAATGAAAAAAATCCAAGAAAAAAATCATGAACATCATTTTTCAAATACGCACTTTCAAAGAGTATTATGTCAAATGGAGAAACATAAAATAATATGGTTCGTTTACTCTTAGTGTGCAGATAAAGTATATTGTTTTTACTGTTGTTTGTTAAACAGATTTCACTCTTATTTAGGAAAAAACGAAACTTCTCAAATCACCACCACACCATGCTCACTCAATTGGACAGAAGGGTTGGTTCGATTAAAAAACTTCAGTGTAATAGACAAACATTTTTAAATACAAATTGAAGACGAAAAGTTAGAATGGGTAGCTATTCTCGAATGAATGATGTCTAAAATATTTTTTTAACATGCAACAACTTTTTGTTCAGAGGAAGCTTTGGATCTGAAACACTAAATACTTCTAATAATGGTAACTTCCTGGGTATATTGCAACCGCTAGTAAAATATGACCATGCAATGATGGAGCATCTCCGGCGTATTGCTAATAAGGAGAATAATGTTTGTTATTTTGGTAAATGTATTTAAATCGAATGAAGTTGGTAATAAAATTTTGACTAGTCATAACACTGAATTGATGTCCTAATGTCAGTCAATTCGAACAGTTATCTTTAACATTGCTTTTGACACTAATGAAGACGAAGTGCGTGATGTATTTTAAAATGATTCTTCTTTTTGTTGGTCTCGGACTTCGTATTATTTCTTTTCTTTGTAGTCTTGATTCAGGTCGCCAGGGACAAATGTCCCGTTCTTACCTCGTTCGGTGCTTTAACTTTCTATTCAAATAATAATTAACTTTAATACACAATTAATTGACATTTACTCTCGTTTCACTTCATTAGTAAATATCCGAAGACTACAAAGGTCCTTTACTTTCAGTAACTTTGCATCATCAACTCAAAAACGTGAACTAAACTTTTTTTTTTCTCGCTCGCCCGATCATATTGCTATCTTGTTACCATCTGATCTCCATAGCTACCAATTTCCCCCAGAGTAATTATCGTTCTTTTATATCTTCTATAAGTAATCTGTTATGCCACAGTGAGTTTTTCGTTGTTTACAAGTTGGAAAGTAACTCTTCGGGACGATGGAGGACTCCATGTTCGGGACCTGGGATGTTTATAAATGATACTTTGCAAAAATTTGATTTGTATATGTACGATTGTCAGGGCCAAAGATATTACAATGGATCCAATATAATAGGAAGAAACAAAGGTTTCCAAAGCACAACTATGAACCAATATCTTTGAGCATTTTTTAATCCATGTATCTGTTATTAAATCTGGCAATAGAAGGTACCTCCAAAACATCGGTTAAAACGGCTTCCTTGTCCAGGTTTCTTTAAAGAATATTTGTTCTATTCTCTCGATCAACAAAGAGATTAGAAGTGGTATCCAAGAAATTAGAAGGATTATTGCCAAAAAATTTGCGAAACGCTTTTGGAGAACAGAGTTTCTAGCCTCGTTGCAGTTTGTTATCACTACTCTCCAGTACGCGATGCCCTTCTATAAACGAATTATTCAGTAGCAGCAATAGAGGCCTTGTACTTGAGCCACATCATGGAGCAATTTCAGTTCGTCCTTACAATGGTGACTTGGTTCATCTAATTCATTGTTTCAAGTAAAAAATTTAAGCAAGGTTGTGGGAATGAAAGTGGATTTGTGAAACGCGTCACAATTGTTGGAAAACAGTTCTTAATATGAGAATACTGGGGTTATTCGTCTGCTCTGATAACAGCTAGAGAAATTGCTTCTCAGACTGGGGCGTATCCTATTATTAAGTCAGTCAGTTTCCGAAAAACAGTGGAGATTTTTTTTAGTGCGAGACCGTAGATCAGATAGCAACAGATCCAGAATTGTTTACAAAGAACGTGTTTCAGCTAAAATCGATGGAACTGAGAATGAGTTGATCACTCAATTTACACAACTATCCAGATTTAATGATACAGTATGATATTATCAAACCAAATCCTCAAAAGTCCGAATTGGAATAATCTTGTGCAGATTTAGAAATAAGTTAACTGATGGAGAAAAACTGTGACATATCTGGCTGTGAATTGGTTGAGGAACTTTCTGTTGATGATGGGGCTTGAATTAGCAGAAGCAATAAAAATTCAACTTATGAAATAAAATGGTTGACAAGATATATTTCCGAACGTGTGGACAGCACTTCGAATTTTGCTCACCATACCTGCAACTGTCGCTAAGTTTCAGTAAATTAAAACTTATCAAACTTATTACGGTAAATGTAGAATCTATATAGACTGTCAGATCTTACAATTTTATCTATAGAAAATAATATTGCCCAAGGATTAAAGCGAGGAAGATGTAAATCCATGGCAATACATTGTTTAAAAAAATTAGTTAAGTGAATTTGACGTATACATGATTTGAGCAATGTGTACGCCATAGTAGCTTAAATAAAACTTTTCTGACATTTATTGTTCCTCTTTACTATTGCTGTTTCTCATTCATACCGCTGCTATTCTATACTAATCTGTCGAGGTTTGAGTTGTTATTAACATATAAAGAGTATCTTCTACCGCTGCTATGCTCGAGTAGAATTCATAACGCATTCATTTATGCATTCGAATTTGAATCCCACGGGAACTAATTTTTCGATCGTGATTAAACTAGATAGCCAATTCATTACTCCACATTTTATTTTAAGCCGTTCCGACGTGAAACAGTAAGAACATCCACGCAAACAACTTTTACATTTAATATTGGTGGGACGTAAAAAAATTATTTTCAGTCTGTCTATAGAGACACCTTAATCACGAATGTTTGGGGCGCCACAATAAGATCTCGCACCACCTGAAAACTTGCTAGGGCCGCCACTGTAGGGAACGGGGAGGAATTTGGCCATGCCTTTTTGAAGGAAGCACCCGGCATTCGGCTGGAGTCTTTGGGGAAACCATAGAAAACCCAAATCTGGAAGCCCGGACGGTGATTCGAACCCATGTCCTTCTAAATGCGAGGCCAGAACTTTAAACGTTCACCCACCACGCTCGATAGAAATTTATAATTTCGCACTGCTTTAGTTCTTACTAACCTAAACCGATTAAGCAAAAATTTCGAAAAATATAGGGGGTATAGTGGGGAGAGGGCAGAAGGAAAATTTTTCTTTGGATAATCTTCATGACTATCAAATTAAAACCACCTTAATGACACTCAAAATGTTTAGATTTTTCTTTTGTTTACGATTTGTGGAAACTTTCGGCGATAACTTTTAAAAACATGTTTTAATTAAATTTTTGAAACAACCCATCCGAAATTTCTTCCAAAATCTACAGTTAAATGCAGCCTGTTAAAGTTGCTAGGAAAACTATAGCGATCTTTCCGGAGCTTGTGTTTTTACAAAATAACTATATGAGGGAGTTCGAAAAATTTGATACTTCATCAGGTAAATTTTTAGGAAAAAAACCGTATCTATCATTCGACAGTAAGTTTGATGAATTGGGTAATAAATATGTCGTGAAAATAAACTTTCAAAAAATTTTGACGATCACGGTAATATTATCAAGTGAAATATTTTTGTGTTTTATTTATATATACCACTTGAAAGACAGTTTCACAAAATGTATACAAATAACTGTCTTTCGGAAATTGTTGTTATTGATTTAACTTTTTTTTAATGCTTTTGTTTTTTGAATTCAGCTTAATATACAACCTGTGTACAGAACCATCAACGATCAAGTAACTTGACAATGTTTCGTTGATCACATTACTTGGTACGTTATTCTGTGCAGTTTGTCACTTATACCAGATTCTTGAAACAGGATCAAGATCTGATTACAGATTTAAATGTAGTCTTACTTTTTAATGTTGATGTACATAGATCATTAAACTTAGTTTTTCAATCGAGTAGAAGACCGACTTTGACTCGCGTACCGCGATATTCACGCTCCTCATTACATTGTAGGCATTTGTTCGGACAAAGTGCCTGGGGGTGAAGGTGACGTCTTGAATAGTTACAGTTTTCAGGATGAAAGATTATGACAGGTTGACCCGTGTTTCAGGGTAAATAAAATCTCTGATCTTGAAGAACTCAGAAGCATAATTAGAGGTAGGTATTAAACACGAACAGGGACGATAGCGCAATCTTATAATTGCTTAAATACAAACTTGACTTGTATTTGACCCTTAAAGTTCACTCTGCAAAATTTAATTTTTTTTATTGAGACCGGGCAAACACTCATAATGTAATCATTGGTCACAGTATCTGTAACGGCCAGAGAACTTACTACACATTACATATCGTTAAACAGTTGAGAAACTCCGAAGAAATGAATTGCCAGAATAGTTGATTCGGTAACATATTTGGTCTGATGTCCACTTAAAATAACCTAATAACTCACGTACAACGAACATGAACAAAGACCATTAACGAAAATTCTCAGTAAAATACCTAAAAAGCAAATAAAGTGTAATGCATAAACATTGGTCAAGCAACAACATTAGTGAAAATTTTAATTAAATTCAAATTTATCCTAAGCCGGAATGACAGTTGACATTCGGGTTTACAGCAGAGACCATGAGTAATTTAATTTTTTTTATTTTTAAATTACTTTCATTAGGTAATGTTACTGAAAAGCAGATCCACGTTTTTTCAGACATAAAGTTTATCGATACTCTTTTAACTATGAAACGCTACGAAAAGCAAACTTAATGAATGTATTATGGCAATGAATTTGCTAGCAGCAGCTATTAAATTGTGGACATAACCACGAATTTCTTCTAATGGTATCGCTGGTCGTTGTTTTGGGAGCGAAGGCTGACACGTGACACCGTTCTCCAGCCAATAGCTATTGAGGTGAGTGAATGAGTGAGCTTAGGAAATTATATAGTAGATGAGGGGAATTTTTCCAGCCAGCTCAGTCATTGAATTTCCTTTGAGCACTTGCACCTTGCGTATACGCAGAGAAAGTTGTGACGCGAGCTGGGAAGACCTACCTGCTTACGTCTTCACTGCATAACATTTGGTGTTAGTCGTATTCCAGTACTCTGAATAAAACATACATTTTTTTAAACATCAATGTGACAACAGACATCATAACAACAGTAACCATTCTGTCTTAATATAAATTTTTCTAAATCACTGCACCTGGAATAAAAAGCAGTTACATACTTAGTATATAGGAAGAATCACCATTAGAGCTTATAACGCTCATAGCTGATATTGAGCTTACATTATGCCTCTTTTATTTCTACTGCAGCTGCCATATTTTATGTGTTAGTTACTACCTCTTGTATAGGTTGTCCTACAAAAATATTTTTTGGAAATAGTAAATCGTATTCTGCAATACAATGTTTAGTGAAGCTAAAATTATATTTATTCCGCATTTTTTTAAATTTTTTAATTGCCATCGCTACTAGAGTCGACGAATATTTATTGATGACCTGAATGAGCTGGTGAAACTGAAATCACTTTGTAAGACTGGAGATTTTCACGGCGTTGAATATGAAAAAACTCCTCTCGAGTGAGACCATCGATAAAACACGACGTTTCGGCGGTTAGTTATTCCAGAAGATTTTATTGAAATCACTTTGTTGGTATCAAATTGGCTTTTACTCAGTTTAATCCTCAGTCAACCTGCAAGCATAAAGTAATGCAGAATAAGCATGAAGCCAGAATCCACATTCATTAAAAATCTTATACCATTAGTGTTAATAATTTGAGTGCGCTGTGGATTAAGATAGACGAGTGTTTAAACGTTTGGGAGAACGCAGGTTGCAATTAAAATTCAATCGTCCAAATGAGCTAAGGTTTCCCAATATTACTTCAGGGGAGTGCTGTGACAATCATTTAATTTAGATATTCTGCTGCTTGCTGACAATCATGTCGCAACTATAACGACACTGCTCTTGACGAGCCATGAAATGCTTGCGGATAAAAAGAAAATAAACTTAACAACGTCTCCTAGTAAAACTGTAATGCAAGATCAAACAGAGAATCTTTTTAATTGGCCACAGTATAACGTCCTTTGTGTAGCTTAGGTCATTAAGGACGATCGACACGAATGACGTAAAGAAAAATCTCGTGCTTGTCGTACCACTCCAAGAAGGTCCCTGACACACGGTTCCAATGTTAAGTGTATTGCGATGCATTTACCAAAACTGCCAATATCTGTTCTTTATCATAAAACGAATGATTTGTTCATTACAGTGGTCGCAGATCTCCATTTTTTGAGTTTTATCTATCTTTTAAAATCTTATACAAACCTTATATGAAGAAGTAGCGTAAAGCACATACCTCAACCGTTCCAAAGGCGGTGCGATGCACATCAATTGTGAGGCGCGCCCGGTTACCTAATCGTCAGCATCTGTTAATTTTAACAACGTCCCTTCGCTGCAGATGAATCACCTTATTGAGTATCATTTGCCCTCGCTCCATACGCACTGAAAAGAGTTTTGAATTTTAGCCAACGCCCTCTGATACAAAAGCTGGTGATTATACATTCTGCTCTATCAGTTCCCCTAATCTGCAGGTCAAGCCCCAATTAATGAAACTTTATTCGCAATCGGGGGATTGAACCAGCCACCTCGGTCCCAATAGCCAGACCCTATCACAGAGCTTTAGCGGCATTTTATGAAAAATATTAAAGAAGTCCACAATTAACATTATCATATGTCGTGAGTATAATAATAGAGAAATGGCAACTTAAATAAATTAAAAAACAATTTGGAACATTATTTACGGAATGAAATTTTAACCTTCAGGAATCGTCAGTTCGGAAATCTTGAAGACGGGAGATGCAACTTCCTTTTTCTATTGTTAACCTATGGTTTTGATTTTGCCTGTTCGCTTTATTTTATTCCATTACGTTTGTGTATCTTTTTACGTACCATTATCATGACTACCTTACCGTAAGTTTTTTTGAGTGATCAGGCCTCAGTTTTTAAGTTGCAAATCAAATGAACAAACTTTTCTCTTTGTGGTCCGGCCATCCGGATTTCGTTTTTGCATGGTTTCCGGAAGTTACTCCAGGCGTATTCCGGGATGTTCCTTTAGAAAACTATGGTGGAATTCCTTCCCATTCCTTTTCCCCAGTTCTCTCCCGTCTCTAACGACCTCGTCTTAGACGAGAAGTAAAGCCACAAGTAAAAATAACCAGTAACAACATCAACTTTGCTGTAACACTTGACGATCTTCACAGATGAAAATGTAAGGAAATTTTATTATTTATAGTTTTCTGACCAGAAAATTGACTTTGGTGAGTGGACTCAAGAAAAATGAAAACAAAAAACCAAATGACAGTCATTGGGGACTGTCGACAGAAAAAACTTAAAACTATGACTGTCATAGGCGATACACGTCATACTTATAGCTACATATATACTAAATAATAATAATTCCGTGTGGTCGTAATGACCTGGTGACAGGGATTTCTATTGGCTGCCACCTTAACCTAACTCGGTAGTGCTATGATGTACAGGGGACCTACAATTTAAAGCGGAATCCCAACCACGGAAGCGTTTAGGCATACTTAACATTACACAGAAAGCTGTGCTAGAGGTGAAGATCGGGTTAAGGGTCTATGAAACTCCCCGCCGAGACAGGGATATGAAACGGGGAACTTTCGTTCCCCAGTAAGACACCATAACAACTGAACCACCAGACTGCTACAGATTTGCTGTTAACATTTGCATGGTCGGCGATGCGAACCCATCCAAAAATCTTTTTTTTTTCTTCAAAAACTAAAAATCTAACTTAGTCCACAACACCAAGGTTGGTCGAATCTTTCGGAAGGAGATCTACCGAGCTTTTGTGTCAGAGGCAGGAAGGTCAATTCCTTTTCTCAGGAGCCTACAGTTTAACGTGTAATCAAAACCACGGAGCGTCCCGGCGTAGCTCATATAATCAAATACAACTCCAAAAAAATCCTTTTTACCACGGGATTTTAACCCGCGACAGGAGGGAGAATCTTTCGGAATTCAGCGGCTTAACCGCTGGGCTACAAGACCGACTTGTTTTGAAAGATATGTGTGTTAAGTACTAACAAAATCGGCTAAAAACTGTGCGTTTGTATGAATAACGTCGGCAGAAATTTAGGTGAGGGGGAAAGAAGGAAAGGATTTAGGTTTCTGTAAATCAAATGTAAACAGTGTTTTTCTAATTGTTTTAAAGTATACGTGTGCTAAGTTCCGCCAAAATCAGGTAAAAACTGTGTTTGTATGAAGAAAATTGGCGAAAAACAAACATACATTAATTTTTACATATTAGATACAAGTATAGTCTATTATTTCACTGCTGTCAAAGCGCAATACATCATACTTATAGCTACAAATATACTGTTGGCATTAGCTTGTTGGTGACGCGAACTTGTAAGATTTTACCCATCCAAAAAGCGACTAACGTGCATATCATTCGTGCAACACGTCGCGAAGTCGCGAACTCATAGATGTATCAACGTCAAAACACCGCCTAAAGCGCCTATAGAAGTTTTCACTTTGTAATGAATTAAAAAGTTCAGTGCCATTAGGCACTAAGTGATCCCACGGTATGTGTGAATATTGCCGATGCGTCGTGTCAACGAACAGAAACGTGACGGAACTAAAGCGTCCAGATTTACACGCACCTTGGGGGGTGCTGACAACGTCCTACTCAACTTGGACATTAAGCGGATTTATAACCCCCATAAATAACTGAGACCCGCTTTCTATTTTCACACGTTTCGGAAAGTTCCCGCCGAAAACTGGCGCAGACTAGCAAAAATAAACCTTAGTGACGTTTCCTAGTAAATGAGTGCTTTATGAGAGTAGGGGAAGACGATCCATCCAATAGAGAAGCCGCCTCAATTTATTGCCGTGTTGGTGTTTTTTCTTGTCTGTTCTGGGGCCAATGTGGCGCTGGTCCTTTGGCGCGGATTGCGGTGATTCGCCAAGAGCCGGACACGACATCGCATTACGAGAAGTACAGAGTCTTGCTCGGGGGAGGAGAACGGACGACGAGACACTCTGGTTCAGATCTTCATCGAGTACAGCCGAAGTGACCTTCAACGACGCCGGAGCTGGGGACACTTCTATCACGCGGTGCGGTCGAGAAAGCTGGACGACCCCATGTGGCGCTGGTCTTGCCTGGTCGCTGATCTGGGCTGTGAACAATGGTAAAAGCTACGACCCGGACGGAAACTCATGCAATCGTTCCACCCAGTAATGATCCTGAGATTTTGCTCTAGCTGTTTGATATTCAATGATATGTAATTGTTAACCTTAGAATAAAAACAAAATTCATGTTTGCCTAATTTCACAATAATAAATTGTACACCCAATTTTCAGTTTTCCTATTCATTACAATAATATTTCATGTGATAAGCTGAAGATTAAGTATGACTTTTGATATTCCAAATTGATAATTTTGTTAATGATAAAACAGTGTGACCCAAATATAAACGTCCCCAAGAAGACGTTACAACTTCAAAAATAAACAAAAAATATGGATAACGATATATACCCTGTGAAAATTGCAACACTCAGGAGGAATGGACTGAATAACTCCAAAACTGGTAGTGGATATGTAGAACCGTGGATCCAAAATAAGTGATTAAGATCGCACAGAGATGGCGTGCACATAGGCCCAGCAGCGCCCCCTTTTCAGTAATTGGACTGGTTGGTTTTGCGCCACGCTTAGTCGGTGCAGAGTCATCAAACGAAGTGGAAACGTGCAGGTGACTGCCGGTATGCCTCGTCGACGTCAAAGGCGAATATCAGCGTGTGAGTGAATTCGAACGTGGCAGAATGACTGGACTCTGGGAAATGAGTTTGTCTTGTCGTGCAGTTACATTGCCTCGTACAGGACACGCTTGTACCACAGTAATGGCTGTGTGGAATCAGTGATATGAAGAGGTCACGAACGAAGGCGGGTGGCGCATAGAGAGACAGAAATAGGGACACAGGGTAGATGACGTTGCCGCATTTCCAGCAGGAGACGAGCGACGTAGAGAGTGGAAGAAAGTAAAGTAATTACGCTACTTCTACTAATATTACTGCTGTGTAATGATAATAAAAGTAATAATGTGCGTTTTCGCAGCGCTTTATGTGCTAATACCATTAATAGATACTGGAATGTCAGCCACAGCAAACAATCAACACTCGTGTAACCACGACAAGTGCTGGATTGTTACTAAATTCGATTGCCTACGGGCAGAGCGATGACGTCCTGCGCAGAGCGATGACGTCCTGCGCAGAGCCTCACTAAACTGGACCGCCTTCGTTCATGGCGCGCACTACGATGAGCGGGTACTGGATGACACAATGTGACCACAGCGCGGGATGACGCCATCTTGTCTGCATGGCCGGAACCGACAGATTAGCTTCGGTCACAGTGTTGGATCGGCGATGGAACACTGCACTTTCTGTGTCGACGGCTCGTCATTACCTGCTCAAGGCTGGACTGGGTGGCTCGAGTCAGCTTCCATTGACCAGAAACCACAACTCCTCAGTGTGCAACGCTCACGAAAATGTCTTTACTGGCGAGCTGAGTAGCAAAATATAGTGTTTTCTGACGAATCCCCTCTTCAGTCTGTGATGGACGCTACCGGGCAGACTGCATTGCTGCAGGCAAACGACAATCTGAACAGCAACCGCTACATGAGGGAGGGCTTAGAGCCCGAGGCACTGCTGTTTCTAGAGGCAGCTCCACATACCATATTTCAGCAGGACTATGTCACATGGCGACAAATGTGCAAGCCTTCTTCGAAGAATGACCACCGCTTCCTTGGTCTGCACATCCATCTGACATGTCGCCAAACGAACATGTCTGGTCCGTCGGCTACTTGTTCGTTCTGGTCCTCCTACAACCACTGTCAGTGATTTGCAGAGGCGCCTACAAACCGCTTGGTACTGTGTTCATCAGCAGCATTTGCAGGATCCCTTTTTGATTACATGTCAGGACGTCTAATGGCTCTGCAGCCTGTGGCGGCTTCATATCGTACTGAATTCTTAAAGTGCAGGTACAATTCTGTAATTCGAATCATTTGTGTATTGTTATGTCCCCAATCTGCGGAATAAATTTCACTGTAATCACATTTCTCCTTCTTGATGTTACAGTTTTCACAAACAGTAGTGTAGATTTTCATCATGAAGCACTTATACACATTTACATTTTCGCGAATATTTTCTTTGGTATTTTTTCGCGATTCCCACTAAGTAGTTTAAGTAAATGATTAATTTAAATGCAAAAAAAAAAAAATCATAGCAGAAACAGATGTACAGTAAACTCGCAAATACTATTAATGCCCTTAAAAGCCGACTGCGGGAGCAGCTAACACTGATAATGAGTAACCGATACTTGCGCTCATATTACGCATGTATTGAAAATTGTTGTTGATAACTGTTGACACTGGTGCCCGCGTTACTCTTTGTCATCAGATTAATTAGACTTCGCATCCCACGCTGGCTTTAACTCTGTGAGAAGTTATGAAATACAGAGCGAACTATGGAAGAAATTTCAAACATCTTCTGAAAACGATGGAAAACTGAAACACTTACGTAATTTTCACATACCACGTAATAATATAAAGTATTTTCCTTCTAATGTTTGTGTCGGTGAACTACACATTTACAACATAGCTCAATCAATTCCTTTCGCAACATAAACATTTTAGTATTAAGTGCTAGAGGACCGGATCCGTCTGTATAAATATTGTACGACTTAATATGTGATTATTGCAGGCCATTTCTTCCACAGTTGCTTGTTAAACTAATTATTATTTAGTAAATACGCCAATAAAACTGTTTTTGGAACAGATAATTAGATTATTGTACGACTTTATCACATTTCTGTAATTGTTTCCACCGAAAGTAAATGGATAAATAAATAAAATAAAGACATCCACTTACAGCTTAAGCTATCCTATAGTCAGCGTAATTTCAAGAAATTGTCTACAAGCATCTCATTAAAGCTATTTTTCGATTTCAGATCCGTAGACCTTTTTTGCAAATGCGTAATGGGGATGCAATATTCTGCGATATACCTATATATATACAGGGTGTCCACAAATGAATATCGAGGTTTTAATGCTTTATAAGATTTATTACATTATCCTTACAGTTATAAATGATATGTCAAATGAAAGAACAACTCAAACAGTTTTGTTCGTTGGCACTAGTGCGCATGTGCGTGAAATGTTTCCGCTGCGATCCGCTAGAATGCGGTAGTAGCAAAGATGGCGACTAGTGAAGAGAAAGCGTTTTGTGTTTTACAGTTTGCAAAGACTGAATCTGTAGTTACTGTGCAGCGTGCGTTCCGCATTAAGTTCGGGCGTGATCCTCCAAGTGACAATAACATCCGTAGATGGTATCATCAGTTTGAAGATACAGGCTGCCTTTATAAAGGGAAGAGCGCGGGACGACCAAGAGTTAGCGAAGAGACTGTTGAGCGAGTGAGAGAGTCGTTCACTCGTAGCCCAAAGAAATCTGTTCGGAAGGCTAGTCGCGAATTAGAAATTTCTAAGTCGACTGTTTGGAAAGTTTTAAGGAAACGCTTGCAACTACGTCCTTACCGTTGTTACAGGCTCTAAAGCCTGCAGACCATGGTTTACGTGCCAAATTCGCTAACGAAATGTTGTTACATGACGATGAAGATTTTCTACATCATGTTGTCTTCAGTGATGAATCGACCTTTCACCTCAGTGGACATGTTAACACTCATAATGTGCGGATCTGGGGCTCAGAAAATCCTCAAGAGATCGTACAAGTGCAACGAGACTCCCCTAAAATCAATGTTTTTTGTGCCGTATCCCGGCGGAAAGTTTACGCACCTTTCTTTTTTGATGAACCGACTGTAACTGGTACTTCTTACCTTGATACACTAGAGCAATGGCTCTTCCCTCATTTGGAACAATATGAACCAGAGAACTTCATTTTCCAGCAAGATGGTGCGCCACCTCACTGGCATAACGAAGTACGCGGTTGGTTGAACGTAACTGTACCCGACCGCTGGATTGACCGCAAGGGGCCCAATGACAGAGCTTGCTATGCGTGGCCTCCACGTTCACCTGACCTAACGCCATGCGATTTTCTACCTTTGGGGTTTCATCAAGGATCGTGTGTATGTGCCTCCGTTACCAGCCAACCTCCTTGAATTACGACAGAGGATTGAAGCAGCTGTTGCAACAGTTACTGAAGACACACTGCTCAACGTTTGGGAAGAACTCGGCTACAGACTTGATGTGTGCCGTGTGACAAATGGTGCCCACATAGAACACTTGTAAGCTTGTATATAAAACTGTTTGAGTTGCTCTTTCATTTGACATATCATTTATAACTGTAAGGATAATGTAATAAATCTTATAAAGCATTAAAACCCCGATATTCATTTGTGGACACACTGTATATATTGTTTATAAATGCATTAACGACAGGTATGATCTCAGGCCAATATTTGGAAGAAATTACAAGACTATCTCGTCTGGAGTAGTGCGATTGAACTAATACCAGGAGCCTTGTGTTAATTTAACGACTTTTTCTGTTATGTTTAGATAAATAGACGAGATGATATTCTCTTCAGATTATTGATGAACTTCTCACTATCTGGATTCATCTCTTGTTGCAGTGAAAATACATTTCCTTATACCTTACCTGCTTGATATTGGCAGGACATACGTATATACAATCAGGAAAATGCAATGAAATGGTTTTTATATACAAGTGTTCCTTCTTTATCGTTAGATTTAAGCTTTGGAATGCTATGGGGAGGGGGAATGAATAATTTTGTTGCAGAGCACCCTGTCTTTTAGAGTTTCAGAAAATTCATAGTCTTATATTGTTTCTAATCTTAATACCGAGCATGGTGGTGTAACGGCTAGCGTTCTGGCCTCGCATTCGGGAGGACGGCGGTTCGAATCCCCGTCCGGGCATCCAGATTTGGGTTTTCCATGGTTTCCCCAAATCACTCCAGGTGAATACCGGGATGCTTCCTTCAAAAAGGCCATGGCCGAATTCCTTCCCATTCCTTGCCCCCCATCCTTTCCCGTCTCTAAAGACCTAGTTGTTATAGGAGACGTTAAGCAGTTAAAAAAAAAATCTAATCTTAATGCATCTTCTTTCAATCAGAATCATCTAATATCTTTCCATCGGGCTTGCGACTCTTAATTTTCTTGTTGGTATATAGTCCCTGCAGATTTTTACTGTTACATCTTTTTCTATACGTTCTTTATGTTGATTCAATTCTATTTTTTATAAGCTGTGGAATTATAGTATGAAGTTTCCATTTCTTTCTCTGTCTTTCATAGATTTTCTTATAAGTTTTCTTAACACAATCATTCCTGAATTACCAACTGCTTGAGTTTGAGATGTTTGACTTCTACTATCGTTCAGTATTGGCCTAACAACAGTTTTATATTTTAAGATGTTTGTTTTACTGTATTGAGTGTTTTAGACAAGTTGCTACTCCGTTCTCTTCAGTAAACTGATTACGCACTTTCTAAATAGCAATATGCCTTAGCACCGCATTTGAATGGCTGATTTGTCATTAGTTACTAGCGCGTAGCAAAAGAAAAGAAAAGAAAAAAAAGGCAATTAGTGCCTCTATCTTTCTGCCCAGGTGTCTTATGATATTCTTCTGCAAATGGAGTATTTTAAAAAACTGAAATTTGATATTAACCATCTTTTCTTAAAAAAGTACAGAAAATTGTAAAAAAGGAATCCCTTTCGGGAAAGTCTCATTCAGCTGGTTGATCAATATGAAATTAGATATGTTGTACCTACCAGTGACCAATTTGATGATACCATACTGCTTGTCTTCTTCCCGGAACTACACGGTTGATAAACAACGCATGAGAGTTTCCATGAGTATTTTGCGACTGAGCTCACATGTTACATTTTTGGTAAGGTTGAAGGTCAATTTCATTTTACAGTGTCACAGGAGTTGAATTTAGGTTATAATCTGGTATGCTAGGTTTCTTGCCATTGGGGAGGCTCGTTTCGTCTGTAGGCTACTGGATAATCACAGCGATTACTACACGCTCCGTCTTGCGCGCGCTCTTACTCGCACAAACTAGTTTACGCATGCAAGACGGAGCTTGTGGGCGGTAACACGTTAGGGGGCGTCCATAAATTACTTGATGGGAAATAGGGGGTGGGGGGGGGGGTCCGGCGAAATCTCATCAAATCTCACTAAGAGGGGGGAGGGGGGGATCTACGGAAATCTCTACAAATCACGCGAAAAAGTCGATTTTAGGACGGTATTTCGTCGAAAAAGTGGAGGTGTAGCCGGTTTTTGGAAGGGTGAGATCTAAACAAAAAGTCTCGAAAAGTTGCGAGGGCGATTTGTAGGGGGGGAGGGGTCTCACGGACCAGATCTTACAAAAGGGAGGGCGTCCCAAATCTCTCGTAGTCTCACCAGAGGGGGGGGGGGGGGGTCCGGAAATCCGGAAAAACACCTCACGTAATTTATGGATGCCCCTTTAGCGCGTACAAACTCGAAAGAGCGGTTTGTGCAATCGTTGACTTGCTAAAGATTTTTCACTGCGCAGTTTTACCTGCACATGCAAGACGGAGCGTGTAGCCGGGGAGAACAAATTGCACCGAATCTGAGCTCAAGTATTCTCTTATGTCGATAACTAACTCAGGAGCTAGATTTCTCGAGTATCTGCGTTTGATCTGATAGTTGGTGACGATCTCCGAACGCTGAGGATGCTGGCAAATTTTGCTTTACAGTGCACGTTACGCCATTGACTTTGGTTTAATAATGTTCGATGATTGCTTCCATTAATTCTTTGCGTTTGATCTGATGGCTGTGAAATGACCTCCTCAACGTAGTAGATGTTGGGCAGTTTCGTCAGAGGGAAGTCACACTCTATCTGAATTCGGTTATGATTTAATGTCAATAATTGACTGAGGTATTAAATTTGTTTGATTCAGTGGAGGAAAAGAGTTGGCAAATGTTTTGTATGGAGTGTGGCACTTTATGGGGAAGGGACGTGGACACTAAGACCAGACGATGAAAAAAAGATAGAAGCGTTTGAGATATGGATGCGGTGGAGAATGGAAAGGATAAGATCGATAGAAAAACGTGAAGTGTTGGATGGGGTTGATGAGAGGAGGAAGTAACTGCAAGTCATAAGAGAAAGACCAATCGTGGTGGTGTAACGGTTAGCGTTCTGGCCTTGCATTCGGAAGGACGGCGGTTCGAATCCCCGTCCGGGAATCTAGATTTGAGTTTTCCATGGTTTTCCAAATCACTCCAGGCAAATGCCGGGATGCTACCTCCAAAAGGCCATGGCCGAATTGATTCCCATTCCTTGCCACCCATTCCTATCCCGTCTCTAAAGACCTCGCTGTTAAGAGACGTTAAGCAGTTAAAAAAAAAAAAAGGAAGTAGAACTGGACGGAACACTTGTTACGGAGTGCTAGCAGACGCCTTGGAAGGACTAGTTTATAGGAAGGGAGTGAGAGGAAGAAACAGATACAAGATCATAGATGGCATCAAGGGACGCGAAACTGCATGGACCTGAAGAGAAGGACCGAAGACAAGAGAATATGATGGAGAGCTATCAAGTGAAAAAGTACCTTAGGGCAGAACACTGATGATGATGATGATTCAATGGATGGAGTATGATCTCTTCAGTTGTTAAGACTTTGACATTTTCGTGAGAGAGGATAAGTTGTACTGAATCTGTACAGAAGAAGTCTCGCAGCTGGATCCGAAACGAGTTATGATTTCGTGTCAACAGTTGGTTTGTTTCCGTTGGGTGATCTCCCAGCGGAGAGTACGTTGGCCAGTTCCGTGTGACAGCCGACATTGCGTCACGGGGGTGAAAACAGCACCAGCCCGGCGGGCGAAGGTTATAAATAGAGGACGACCACTACGTCGCCCGCAGTGACCACCCCAGCCGACATGCGCGGCCCTTGCGTGTGCGGACACCAGCTGCTGCTGCTGCTGCTTCTACTGTGCGCGGCGGCAGGCTCCACAGCAGGTAGGAACCTCACTTAGCGGATATGCAATTTACACTCCAAACCATCACTGCGGGCAGCGTGATGTTCCGACATTACCATAACTTCGCCGCATAAATATTTTAGCAATGCTAATGGCGCGAATTCTAATGTAGCCGGCACCCTGGCTACGTTATTTTTTATTTCAAACTCTGATGATCGCTTTCGGATCCCTCTCTCATCATTTATTGAATTCTTCCAGTTTTAGGATTTGTTTTATTAGCGAAGCAAACCGGTTCTCGTCTATTTTCGATAGCAAAATGTTTCGAGTGTATTGTGTTTCCGGTTTGCGCAAGTTTCCTGAACAAAGAAATCTTAACAAAAGTTGTAGCGCCTCTCTTTTTGTTGGTATCTGTATTCAAAATCCTCCTTTCATATAATAGCGTAGTAATGTTATCTATGTATACCTTTGATAGTATCCCTTTCTTCCCTTACACTACGTAAAAGCGGAAATCACCACTCTTGATCCTTCTCTATCAGTGCTTTAGCCTCAGATGTTTATGAAAAAGAGAGTAGAATTAACAAGAAATCCGTTTACCTGGAAGTAAAAAATACGTCTTCAGGTTACGCCGTACCGATATTCTGCTTCAGTTCTGAAACTCATTTTCTTTCTTTTTAATATGTCCACATACGACAGTAAGAATAAATAACAGTGTGTATGCAAAAATTGTATTAAACAAATATTCATGGACCGAGTTCTCTTAAACACAATCTCAGTATTTTCACCATCGTGTTTGTCTGTGTATTTCTCAGTGACTCATCTTTGTAAAAACGACGAAATCAATAACATTGATTCACTGTCTAAGGTTGGTGGTTACTGTCTCTCAATTCTACAAACATTCATATTTTGAATTTAAGTTTGAAAATTCTAAACTCAACATCTTTTATCCTAAGAATTTGTTTTATAAACCAGCAAAAAATTTTCAAAATGAAATGAAAATATACTGTGACGATTACTGACAGAACTGGGTAACAACGCCTAGTTTGTTAAATTTAATACTACTGCAGTTACCGTTCGTTGTGTTTAATGGTGAAATTGGCAAGAAATTTTATATAGTGATTAATTAAAAAGAGAATTATTCGGCTACTAGCTTTTTATATATTATTATCCCAGAGTAAGGCAAAAACCTACCAACTTTCTTATTTCTGGGGTTTGATTTACGGATTTCGTCTATTTTAACGTACTGTATTTTAGAAAATTTAAGAATTAAATAAGGAAAGTTTCCTAAAGCTTGGTAAATACGTAGAGAAAAAATATCGATGTTAACAGAACAAAAAAATCGAAAATCCGCCATCACGAAAATAAAGGTTTCATTCATTCTAGCTACTGCTTGACGTTCACTTTGAGACTTTGAACGTACTTGATTGATTCTCATTTAACCGACGGAGACCCAATTTCTTAGCTTATAAACTGAAGCCGAAGATATCTCTTTCAAGCTGGTATAATCAACTGTTATTTCAACTGTTATCTAACACGCTACGAAACAGTACCAAGTAAAGAAATTTTCGTATCGATGGAATGAAAAATGTTGGATTTTGTCCTTGTGAAGTATAGTATCTTTGCAACATTTAATATGGAGTTTCCTCGGACCTAGTGGTTTTCTTAAGTTGAGGATTCCTGAAAGGTTTGATTAACGCTATACTTAAACGCTGTTCATTACAGCTCCCTCTATGACATAGTTACCGCTTTCAAAGAAAAGTTTCTCACTGTTTTTGTTTGAAATCATATGCTCATAGTTCATTCTTTCTGGTGACTTACTACTTCTAGCTTTGATATTTTGTAGCCGTAAATAAAAAAATCACAATTTCATGAAGTTGGACCATGTAAATTGTGTTTTATATTGTATAAAATGTTCTCGGGCTTCCCAACAGGGAAGCCCGTCAATTTAATGTGTTTCGAAATCGCTATCCAATTTCATTTTCTGTCGAAGATGTTTTGTATTGTTTAAGGTGAAACTCTTCTACCACCACAGGTGGATAGTACGAAATTCGTGGAGGAATTTTTAAATATTATCATAAAGTTTCAAACATTGAAAACCCCTTCGAAATTCAAAGAGCAAATTCGAAAGTACGCCAGTACAAAACATCAAAGCTTAATGAAGCGATCCCAAAACTTTTTTGACGAAGGCACCCTTCTTAAATATGAAATATTCTTCGGAGTCCTAAAATAAGCAAAAGCCAGGTTTTAGGTTTATTCTTTAAAGTTTAATGAAAATCATACGTAAATAGGTAATAGGTAGGTACTTTACTTAATACTGTGTTGATTCCACCGTAAATAATGAAATTGTTGTTATGTGTCAATCTGATGGTAACATGAAGTAGTTCGTTCATTTCGGAGCTCTCACACGAGCTTCGAGGAGGCCCAGGGCTTTGTGGAGCACACTTTGAGTATGGCTGATCTAATGAAATTATGTTAGAATATTTTTGTAATACCACAAACAACGAATATTAGTATTACCTCACCAAAACAAAAAAGACGCTTCGATAGTGTTGTTACCAATTTTTAAGCTGATTTGAGTGTTCATCTTTGATGGAGTGTGCCACCTCTGATTGGGATTGTATATCAAATATCGTTTGTGGATATCGTTTGAGAATAAGAACAGATTATGATTTCCTACTCCGGCGCCCGGTCACTTAGAGTCATAGTACATAGCACAGCTATTAATTTAATTTGATTTAATTTAATTGCGATGGAGCGCTTGCTCCGGTGGGAAATCCCCCCCCCCCCCCCACACACACACACTTTTTCCCTTTCCTTTTCCCATTTTCTTTTTCCTCTGCTAATTTAAACTTTAAATTCTTTTAGTGTTTTTGATAAATTATTCATCGTTTGTCTTGGTAATTTGTTCCAATCCCTGATCCCCTTACCTACGAATGAAAAATTTCCCGTACCCTTATACCTGAAATCAAGTTCCAGGTTGGACCGTGGTCACCTTTTCCCTTCTATGCACCTCTCCTAATTCTTGCACCAATATCTTTCCATCATAACATCAATCGCAAAATTCGGGCTTTTTTTTAGGCTGAAAAGGACTGAGGGCAACGAACGGGATTTAATTCGACCATGGTCTTTTGAAGGAACCATCCCGCCATTCACCTGAAACGATTTGGGGAAACATGGAAAAATCGAAATATAGTTGGCCGGATGTGGATTCGAACCTGCGACCTCCCTAATGCGAAGCAAAAGCCTTATCGCTCACCCATCACGCTCAATAACGTGGAATTAATCCTCCTGTCTTTCATTTTGACCTTCTTGAATATTTTCTTAGGAAAATTAGAGGAAACAAACAACTTCCTTCCTGTACTCTAATGCTAGTCCCAAACCATCCTGATCTGTTAGCACGTATTTCAACGCAATACTCAGTACTTTGATACGGTTTTTAACTCTATCCACACTGCCTTCAGCTACACTCTTTTTAATGAATACTTCCTAAATGTGATGACGAGGAAAGTGTCGAAAAAACAATTATATAATAATTTTGAAAAATACCAACTAGTGTGACATTGAGCGTTAAAAATGCTGACACCGAGCATGATGGGGGAGAGGTAATTTCTGGCCTGGCATTCGGGAGGAAGCGGGTTAGGGTTTACCATTATTCCCCCAATTCACTTCTGGTTGGGATGGTTCCTTGCCCCCAGTCCTATTTCGCCTGTAATGACATCGATGTAAATCAATAATGAAAATAAAAACATAAAAATTGCTATTGTTCCATTAATTTGTTCCTAACATATTTGGAAAACTAGGATCAATTTGCCTTTCCCTAATTTTAAGAACTGTTTCACATTTCGAACCGTTTCGGTTCTTTAACTCTGAGAGATGGTATCTGCAACCTGTACCTGGTACGGAAGACCCTGTTGTCCTAGTGGTGCGCCTGAAGGAGGTAGTTCTACACGTAAAGTGGATGTCGGACTTTCCCCATCTCATTAGTTACCCAACGTGTTGACACGGATTCGGCGCCGCATTTTTCTGTCTTCCACGAATGGGTCCAAGACGACTTCTGTAATCAGTTACGAACAGAAAATAAAATGTTGCTGCCATTACAATAAAAAAAAGTTTGAGGATTTTTCGTCATTTCTTGTTTGGAGAATCAATTTAACAGCGATCTTTTTTACATAGATTTTCTCTCTCTTTTTGAATACTGTAGATTCTTGTGACCGTAATAATTATATGTATCAGTTTCTATACTTTCTACATCGATTGTTTCCGATTCGTTTCTCGCTTAACCAACACACTTCATTCTGGAAATCCTTTTATAGCACCGTATTCCGTATTAATTATTTAAATAAAATGCTGCGTTCCATTCATACGATTTTTGACACGTATTTCTCTTTGTTTTGTTTGACATAGTAATATTATATTTGAATCGCAAAATTTTTAACTTTTTCGCGATTTCATTGCTTATTATTTCATTATTTTCAGTATTTATGCTTCATTTTATTTCCTTTATATACTTTTTTACACTCAGTCTGAGCTTCATCCAGTAGTTTACCTATACCGACACCCTTCCGAGTTAACGAGAAATGTGATCAATAAATACCAGCAACCAGTTTTTTTTATTGGAATTTTATTGTTAAATTATGTAAAAAAATACTATCTTACTCACTTAAAGGTTGCTTCTCTACCTAAAGCATCTGCTTCACTTATATCTAAATACTTGTATTTTAGTCTAAGTTTCCCTAAAATTTTCAATATGTTGCTACACTTAACGTCATTAAAAGCTTTTACATCTGTCTTCCAGTTTACTTTGTTGTTATCATTTCACAAATTGTCAAGAAAAATTTACATTGCAATGTTAAACTGATGATGTGGTAATTTTAGCAAATGTAAAATTGCTTTTTCGCCGGAGATATAGAGGCGATACGCTTTTATGGAAATATGCCAATATGCCTACTATTTCGAAATATTTTTATATCGTTTTGAACAATCTTTTCCTTCTCCTCCCAGAGTTTACACTAGTTCTGTAGAAAGATTTCTACCTTCTTCTACTTCCTTGATTAAGCTACATCTTTCAAATATCTCTAATTTATTTCTTTTAAACTAGACCCCATTTGTTAACAATATCAGAATTCTCTCTTGTTCCAGTATGCTATGGTACAAATTTTATCTGTTAAACAGTTTTTGTTGTGTATTACTCCAGCTATGCTTTTCACGTTTTGTTTTAAAATAGATTTATTTATCATTAGTACATTATCTTTTCATTTCTCTAAAACGGTCTTTGATCTTTCTACTTCCAGTATCTATTGAATCATTTCTTTGTTTCTTTTTTTGTTGTGAATTTATTCAACTTTTTTCCCTTTCTGTTCCTCTTTATCGGATTCAGTATTTTTGCCGTGATTAAAGTGTTGTGCCTTTATTACTCTCCCGCGATGTTCTTTACCCTTTATAGTTTTATCTTTTGTTAGTGTGTTTCTTTTTCGGATGTCCTGCGTTTGTACCGGTTACTTAACAATCCATTTTCATGTGAGATTGTTTTGGATTGAACCTCTCCATTCTTTTTTTTTTTTTTTTGTTATTCTTTTTTTATTCAGATTCTGTTGAATTAGAATAGCAACTCGCAAATTTTCAGACCCGTACAATGATTCACGGCGTTTGTATTTCTCTTTAGTTATTATCAACCGAGTTATTTGGTTCGGAACTTTTGCTGATATCTTCCACAATTACGAAAAAGTGGAATTATTGTATGTACGCTGAACTGAAAAATACCTTGATCTAAATTTTCATGGTAGTTCAGAACTAGGTAATGTAAATTACATATATGAAAAATTATTACTAAGATTTTCATTATCTCTGATATTAACCATTTTATGTCAAATTAGCAGTCTAAATATTTTGGCGTTCATGTATATTTTTTTTTCCTTTTTACTTACGTTAATAACTCTGAAAGCGATTGCCCTGTTTTTTTTGAAGAGTAAATCAATGTTTCTTACAGAGAGGAAGGTGTATTTAGAATTTGCGGAAATAATATTCTAACGTGCTGTTGGAACACAGAATTGCTCGTCTCTTCTCGCCACGCCACTGTCCTTAATGTCATATCCAACTCTCCCTTTCTATTGATTCAGATGCTCCGAGGTTCTAGCGTCCTCTGGCAACTCAGAAGTAGACAGAATTTTACGTTGTTTAAAGAAATGTCGAATTAGCGTTAGGATTGAATAAGGCAATTTCAACCTATGATGTTTTTTTATTTAAAAAAATCGTTTAGACAATTTTCGGTACGAATTTCGACTGCGATATGTGCTAGCATACGAATACGCAAATTTCAGTAATTATCAGCCAATTTTAGTGAAATTTCACAAAAATTTTACAATTATCATTTACTGATTTGCTTAGCTTTTCTATTGTTCTCTATTAAATTAAATCCTTTTTCTCGAAGGTCTTCCTTTATAATCTATACTTCCGGTTATTGGAAACTGCGGTAAATAATAATATTTTGCTGTTTCTCTCAAGTTTCGACTCGTTAAAACGACATTTATAAACTTTTAATTTTAGCTTTCGCGTATTTTTTTAAAGGCTTTCTATCTAGTCGGCTGTCTCGTTGTCAAAAGAACATTGTTGACAAGAATAAGGGAAAAAACCTTTATTATTATTTTTTTTTTTTACTTACTGTGTGAAATTACACTCAAAGATTCTCAGGTATGACAATCAGATTGAAACTTAAGCTTAGAAATTTAAAACCAATAATTTAAGCCTCTCTTCCCTACAAGTTGACAGTCCTATGGAAATTCGTGAGATACTTTGCAGTGATATACAGATCATAGAGATCAATAAAAATAATACGAACAAAATGTAAACTTAAGAGTGTCAATTGTATTCTAATGTGGGCATGGTAAGAAATTTAATGTTTAGAACTTTTTGTTTTTGACCTAATACTACCGAGACTTTTGTACAAAATTTTAAAATAGAAGTTTCTAGCAGAATTTTTAATGGTTTTATTCTATACTAGCTGGTACCCACGACTTCGTTCGTGATTGTAAAGAATTCATATTGACAGCTATAGACATCTAACCACCATAGTGCACGATGGGAGACTCGATACTATTACCACACACAAATACCAGTCTTCTGCGCTATGTAGTTCCGGCAGCAAAGTAAAATTTACGGATACACACAAGTCTTTGGATGAAATACGAAAATATTCATGATCGACCAATTTCGAACACCATATCTCACACACTCCCACAGTTACCGAATTTCGGCCAACGTTGTGATCGATGGGAGACTCTGTGTTACTACCACACACAAACGCCAGTGATCTGCGATTGATAGTTTTCACTTAAAAGTAATACACCGTGACACATGCGTCTTTGGCAGAAATATGAAATTGCCGCAGGTCGACCACTTTCAACCACCATATCTACCACAGTACCACAGTTTCTGAAATTCGGCCGCTGTTGTGATCGAAAGGTGACTCTGTGCTACTACTAAACACAAACGCCAGTTATCTGTGACCTATAGTTTTCGCTGAAAAGTGATACACCATGACACTTTTGTCTTTGGCAGAAGAATGAAATTGCCACAGGTCGACCACTTTCAACCCCCATTTCTCCCACACCACCATAGCTACCGACATCTAACAACCATAGTGCACTACATGAGATACGATTCTACTACCAAACACAGACACCAATGCTCTATGCTATGTAGTTGGGGCAGAAAAGTGACATATGCGGAGACAGTCGAAATATGAAAATATCCTTGGTCGGCCACTTACAACCACCATATCTACCACAGTACCACAGTTTCTGAAATTCGGCCGCTGTTGTGATCGAAAGGTGACTCTGTGCTACTACTACACACAAACGCCAGTTATCTGTGATCTATAGTTTTCGCTGAAAAGTGATACACCATGACACTTTTGTCTTTGGCAGAAGTATGAAACTGCCACAGGTCGACCACTTTCAACCCCCATTTCTCCCACACCCCCATAGCTACCGACATCTAACAACCATACTACACTACATGAGATACGATTCTACTACCAAACACAAACACCAATGCTCTATGCTATGTAGTTGTGGCAGCAAAGTGACATATGCGGAGACAGTCGAAATACGAAAATATCCTTGGTCGGCCACTTACAACCACCATATCTACCACAGTACCACAGTTTCTGAAATTCGACCGCTGTTGTGATCGAAAGGAGACTCTGTGCTACTAGTACACACAAACGCCAGTTATCTGTGATCTATAGTTTTCGCTGAAAAGTGATACACCATGACACTTTTGTCTTTGGCAGAAGTATGAAATTGCCACAGGTCGACCATTTTCAACCCCCATTTCTCCCACACCACCATAGCTACCGACATCTAACAACCATAGTGCACTACATGAGATACGATTCTACTACCAAACACAAACACCAATGCTCTATGCTATGTAGTTGTGGCAGAAAAGTGACATATGCGGAGACAGTCGAAATACGAAAATATCCTTGGTCGGCCAATTACAACCACCATATCTACCACAGTACCACAGTTTCTGAAATTCGGCCGCTGTTGTGATCGAAAGGTGACTCTGTGCTACTACTACACACAAACGCCAGTTATCTGTGATCTATAGTTTTCGCTGAAAAGTGATACACCATGACACTTTTGTCTTTGGCAGAAGTATGAAATTGCCACAGGTTGACCACTTTCAACCCCCATATCTCCCACACCCCCATAGCTACCGACATCTAACAACCATAGTGCACGACAGGAAAGACGATTATACAACCACACACAAACACCAAAGATCTATGTTATGTAGTTGTGGCAGGAAAGAGAAGTATACGGAGATACGAATTTTTGTTCGAAATATGAAAACGCCCTGCACTGACCAACTTTAATCATTATATCTCCCACATCCTCACAGCTATCGGCATTCGGCCAACGTTGTGCACAACAGGAAACTCCATGCTACTTCCACCCACAAACATCAGTGATCTGTGCTAGGTAGTGGTGGCTGAAAAGTGAAATATAGGAAAAAACACGTCTATTTTTATATATATATAAGATTTGTTATTCAAACATTTGTGCCGAGGCTTGTATTCTTGTAGAAGGTATGAATTAATGTATACGGTAATGTAATGGTACTTTCCTTAACAACTGCAAACAAAAGATTAATATACAAATAGTGTCATCAGTTTCCTTAAATCCAAGGGTAATAAATTAGTATTAGATGACATCAGGGAATCTCAGAGTTAAAAGATGCGTTGAAACCCCAAATTCAAAAAGGATTCAGAAGTTTCACAATGCTATCGTAAAACAGTTGTTTATTCTTTTCAGTATCGTTTACTCAGCTTTTCCTTCCTATCCCAGTTCAACATGTTGGACGTGGTGGGAGGGTTTTTCGTTCTAAATTTTTGGAGCTGAAATATATTCTTTAACTCAAAGAGTATGGAGAAACTCGAAAGTTGTCAAAGAAGAATGGAGAGAAGCATCTGCATGAGAGTTAAGAAACAGAATGTTTCTTGCCCTGTGGCCAAAAGCGATTATGAGAAAAGGCAGTGACTGAGTGGTTAGTAAAAGACGATTAATGCAGAAGACATCACCCAAATGTACGTGGTCTAGTATCCAGATACGATCTGTCGGACTCTCCTGGATAACAACAGTATAAGGTGGAGAACTATCGAAAAACACGGACAAGCATTTACTTAGGAAAAAAATTGTTAGAGGGTTAAGAAGAATATTTGGGAGCTCTGAAACCAACTGTATTTTTCCTGGATCCTTTTTCTGTAAGGGAGCGTCCATAAACTACGCAGCTCCATTTTGGCCTCATGTGAACCCCACATCCCTCCCTCCAAGCAGCCCCAAGTAGTCCGACGTGGCTATTGTCCCTCCCTCCCTCCCACTTAGCATATTTTTTTTTTTCGCTATTGAATCCAGAAGACATTTTGTACTGTTTTCTCTTGTCAGACTATCGTAAATTACATACGGAGATAATTAAATGACTGAAATAAATTTCGCATGCTGGGTTCTGTTCCTTATTTTAACTGTGGCAAATAATATGAATGAAAAGCTACGTGGCTTGGATCTGAACATCCCCCCCCTTTTTTGGGGCATCCATTAATTACGTAAGGTGTAATAAGGGGGGAGGGAGTCCGGCGAAATCTCACGAAACCTTACCAAGGGGGAGGGTGGGTCAACGGAAATCTTACGTGAGGTTTTGAAATTCTTGTATAATGGTAGAGCTAAAAAAAAAGGCTACAAATGACGCGAAACCGACTTTAGGGGGGGTATAACCGGCCTTGGGAACATGAGACCTTAAAAAGAAAGGTTGCGTCGTCCATTCGTATGGGACGGGGGTCTCCGTTACAATCTCACGTCATCTTAGGGGGAGGGGGGGTCCGACCAAATCTCATGAAGTGTCACCAGAGACGTAATTAATGGACGCCCCCTTTCCACGTATCTTCCAGCCAACCCCTCCCCCCACCCTAAACCGAGCACCAAGTTTATGGATGCTCCCTAAGTAAGTGACTCTAGGCTGCCTACCAAATGTGCCACGTGTTAATCTGTTTGAAGTAGGAGAAGGTTCTTTCGCGTAGACTTTAGAAGAATCGTATTCAGGATGGCTTACGCATGCGGCCGGGTCTGAACTCGGTCACCGAGCGAGTGGGTGAACGGTAACGCTCTGGCCTTGTATTCGGGATGACGTGGGTTCGAATCCCCGTCCAGCCATCCAGAATTAGTTGTTTTCATGATGTCCCGAAATCACTCCAGGGATGGTTGTTGCAAAAGGCCTTGGCCGAATTCATTCTCGTTCCTAGCTCTCAGTCCTTCCCCGCCTCTAATGACAGCGATAGTCGTTCTACTCTAGTTAACCATGAAATGGATAATGCGAAAGATGTGATCTAATGGAGTTCGGTAGTTGGTACCGAGTTAGTACGAAGACGTTAATAATGACGCGTACAGAGGATTGCTATTCTCTCGATCGTTTCGTACTACAGTGTTTGTGATTGAACGGCAGTCCTGTGGCTCGCTGTTGACAGAGGATGGCTCGCATTGTGCAAGTAAACACGCAGGCCACACTTTCGCCTATCACTTCTTCGTGAGGAAACACAACGCAATGCATTACTGGCTGCACCTCGTCACAGCCCGTATATGACAACAGAAACTCTAGTCGGGTACCGTAGTTATCAGAGGCCCAACACCAGCCACTGAGGCATAGAAGGACGCAGGAGGTCGCCTCCTTGACGAGCTGAAGTTCCCCATAAGCGGCGCTGGTGGTTGTTACAGGATCTGACGAAAAGTGTCTGAAACCTCGAAGCAAGTCAACGGCGTGTCTTATGAAATGGAGACTTTGTTTCTTGGAATTGGTTGGCTTCACTGACATAAATTCCTCAATTCTCAGCGTGCCATGGTGGGCACGCTGGCGTGATGTATTACGTCATATTCACAGTTTATCCTGTCATATTGTTACTTACAGCAGGAACATCCGAGGATTCGTAATTATTTGGCCTGAGAAATATTACACAGATTTTCATGTGTTGCAAAGCAACGCTCAGTAACCACAATAAACGTCATTTACTCTCCTGGGGGCACGTGACTCCTTAATGCGAATGGTATAAAAAAAATAAAAAATGATGCGAGGCTGGTCGGACATCGTAATCCTCCTAAACGAGGTTATTTAAAGCTTAGATACAGTGTTAGGACAGCCATTCTTTTGTTCTGTGGGTTAAAGAGTTCCTGTACATGTGCAGATGAATGCGTTGTATGTGTAAGAGGATGAAAAAAGAGAGAGGGTGAAAGACGGTATGCGAGCCTATTCTATCAACGACACCAGCGGACTTTCAAGTTTAATGATACCATCTTCGAAGAATCAGCATTGTCGTATGTCCTCCCTCACTCCATACTCATTGCGGGGTGCTGTAGGATTTTACCCAGTTCTTTGGAGCAAAATCTGGTGATTAGTAATTTTGCTCCATCACTTTTCGATCTCATTCTGGTCAAGTTCCGAATGATGAAAAGTTCTTCCAACGTTAGGGGTTTAAAAAATTTATTTACGTCTTGAATGGCAGACATGGTCATAGTGTTTTAGCGATCTCGACCAACCTGGTTTCGTATTTATGAGATACTCAACATCTCCATAACGTTTTTACTAGATCGCTCAACCAGCCATATGGAAAAACAGCAACGCTCGCACGTGGTGTTCGGAAACATGCCTAATTCTTCCATATCTGGGTTTTCCCGAAATGACGGCTGTAATTTATCTAGTTCCACTGTCCTCTACCTGTTCTAATTATCTTCACGTCGACAAACGAAAAAGAAATTTCATCATGATACTGGGTTGTTGTATCTTGTAAATAACTTACTACGTTCATTGTAAATTATGCAGGTTTTGGAATTGCGTCATCTAGTTTAATCATAAGTATATGTAGCTTACGGGATCATATGTTGGAATGGTATTGTTATGGAAAGGAAAATTGGATTCGAGAATCGGAAAAAATACTACTATCTAAATTTATAATGAAGATGGGAACATATTTGATTATTGTAGGCCATTTTCTTCTACAGTTGCTTGATAAATTAGTATTTGTTGTTTAATAATACGCCATTACAACTGTTGGATATTGTTTTTATTTTCCGGACGCGTTTCGCAACGCAACGCAAGAATGTAATGCATGTGAATTTTAATTATGAAAGAGTAATTTCGCTTTAGGTTTTCGTTGGACTCTTGACTTACACAACATAGTTCTCCATGATGAATATCCTCATATTCAGAGAGCACTCAAACCGATGATCATCGGAATAAGATACCTGCTAGCAAGGGATATCGGCTTCAGGGTAGTGCATACACGTCGGCACTTTGCAGAAAGTACACACTTAACTAGGCATTATAGAGGAGACACAGACAAATATTTTGTTATGTGCCAACATTGAGCCAAACCTTATTGTTCCTAATAACCTGAAACCTAAACCGTCTGTCGGAAAGCGGTTATTTTTCGTTTGTGGAATGTATGTATTTGTCTGTACACGCATTTACATAACTTCTTCGGAAGAAAGTTGTGTCCCGAACGGTAAACTTGTGACGACTTCAACAAGGCGCCAGTACTACCCCCTGGCCAACGCTGTGGGCGTTAACTAACCTTGAAGGCAGACACGAGCGAAAGTTCTCACGAGGACTGTCCAATTGATGGAAAAGGCAGATACCTATTCTAAAAAGAGACCTCATACGAGGTCTGAAGTATCTGTATGTAATGATATCAGGATAATCATTCAACCTTATAAATACAAATCAACTCATTTTGCTACAGGGACAGGTTGACGTCAATTGTTAATAGCCCGCAGTTTTGTAACATCTCAGTTCATTTATTAGCAGTCTTATTGTTAGTATTAATCTCCCAATACACCTCCTGAGTTTTTATGCATATTTTTACTTTAAGCTTTTTATCGAGCAATAACCTTAGTAATTATCCCAATCCCTAACTCCCTTAGCTATCCTCTCGTACATGCTGCTTCTAATTCTTCCTCCGACACCTACCAAGGGCTTTGACTTTATCGACTGTAATGTAGAGCAGCGGTTCCCAAACTTTATTGGTACACGACCCACTTTTAAATAATAAAAAAATTCGCGACCCACCTAATACGAATTTAATATCAGAATGGGAACTGTTGTATCACCTCGATACGCTATCCACTATTCTATCCTATGAAAAGGTAAATTTTCGTACAAAGGATATACACTCCTGGAAATTGAAATAAGAACACATTGACCCCGGTGTGTAAGACCCACCATACTTGCTCCGGACACTACGAGAGGGCTGTACAAGCAATGATCAAACGCACGGCACAGCGGACACACGAGGAACAGCAGTGTTGGCCGTTGAAGGGCGCTAGCTGCGCAGCGGTTGGGCACCGCCGCAGTCAGTGTCAGCCAGTTTGCAGTGGCATACGGAGCTCCATCTCAGTCTTTAACACTGGTAGCATGCCGCGACAGCGTGTACGTGAACCGTATGTGCAGTTGACGGACTTTGAGCGAGGGCGGGAGGCCGGGTGGACGTACCGCCGAATTGCTCAACATGTGGGGCGCGAGGTCTCCACAGTACATCGATGTTGTCGCCAGTGGTCGGCGGAAGGTGCACGTGCCCGTCGACCTGGGTCCGGACAGCAGCGACGCACGGACGCACGCCAAGACCGTCGCATCCTACGCAGTGCCGTAGGGGACCGCACCGCCACTTCCCGGCAAATTAGGGACACTGTTGCTCCTGGGGTATCAGAGAGGACCATTCGCAACCGTCTCCATGAAGCTGGGCTACGGTCCCGCGCACCGTTAGGTCGTCTTCCACTCACGCCCCAACATCGTGCAGCCCGCCTCCAGTGGTGTCGCGACAGGCATGTATGGAGGGACGAATGGAGACGTGTCGTCTTCAGTGATGAGAGTCGCTTCTCCCTTGGTGCCAATGATGGTCGTATGCGTGTTTGGCGCCGTGCAGGTGAGCGCCACAATCAAGGACTGCATACGACCGAGGCACACAGGGCCAACACCCGGCATCATGGTGTGGGGAGCGATCTCCTACACTGGCCGTACACCTCTGGTGATCGTCGAGGGGACACTGAACCGTGCACGGTACATTCAAACCGTCATCGAACCCATCGTTCTACCATTCCTAGACCGGCAAGGGAACATGCTGTTCCAACAGGACAATGCACGTCCACATGTATCCCGTGCCACCCAACGTGCTCTAGAAGGTGTAAGTCAACTACCCTGGCCAGCGAGATCTCCGGATCTGTCCCCCATTGAGCATGTTTGGGACTGGATGAAACGTCGTCTCACGCGGTCTGCACGTCCAGCACGAACGCTGGTCCAGCTGAGGCGCCAGGTAGAAATGGCTTGACATACCGTTCCACAGGACTACATCCAGCACCTCTACGATCGTCTCCATGGGAGAATATTCAGCCTGCATTGCTGCGAAAGGAGGATATACACGGTACTAGTGCCGACATTGTGCATGCTCTGTTGCCTGTGTCTATGTGCCTATGGTTCTGTCTGTGTGATCATGTGTTGTATCTGACCCCAGGAATGTGTATATAAAGTTTCCCATTCCTGGGACAATGAATTCACGTTCTTATTTCAATTTCCAGGAGTGTACTATCAACAAAAACAAGAATTCATAATACATAAAACAGACCATTACCTCATCAAGTTGACTGATGGAATTCCACAATTAGAAGTAACTCGATCAGCATATTAAAATGCAACCGGTCTGCTAAGTCGCTTTTTGGTGGAAACCACGTGCATATCCGATTTCAGTGGTTGATTGGTAGGTTAGTGCTGAAATTCCACGATCAAGATTAACTCGATCAGCATATTAAAATGCGACTGGTCTACCAAGTCTCTTTTTGGTGGAAACCACCTTCAGATCAGATTTTAGTGATTGATTGGTAGGTTTACTATTGTATTTTACTGCACCCAAATGTATGAAAGTATGGAACAATGGGAACAAGAAATAGATGAGATAAAAGATATATTTTTGTGGCAAAAACCTCGACTGTTCCGCGACCCACCAAAACACATGCCGCGATCCACCAGTGGGTCGCGACCCATAGTTTGGGAACCGCTGATGTAGGGAATCAATCATTAATCGAGATACAAGTCAATCTTAATATATTCATCGTGATGATTAAGACTTTACGACCCTCCAGCGTGCTATTAAGCATTTCTCCTAAGAATCCGTGTACACTACAAAGTCTGCACAAAAGGTAATTTGCTTCTCATAAAACTTTCGTGTTATAAATGCGAATCGAGCTGGCTTGTGGATCAGTTGGTTAAGGTGCTAGACTCGTTAACGGAAGGTCCCCGGTTCGAAACTTGGTTTCGGTTGAGTGTTTTACGGCTTTAAAATCTGTTCTTCACCTCTGGCAAAGCTTTGCTTTTTTCATGGGAAGAATGCTACGACGCTCCGTGGTTCGGATTCCTCTTAAAACTGTGGGTTCCCTTTACCCGATAGGTTTACCGGAGAAGGTTAGGATAGCCACGACAGAGGCGCATGCGAGGCAAATCAAAACTCTGTCAACGGGCGGCCGAACTACCCTTCGGCGTCTCCCCGCCGGCAATGCAATACTTTTTTGTCATCTACAAGTGGATAGGTATAATTTAAAAGAAACTAACGAAGTAAATAAAGGCCTAGAGTAAAGGATCATCACCAAGAGTGGTGGTTGAACGGTTAACGTTCTGGCCTTGCATTCGGAAGGACGCCGGTTCGAATCCCCGTCCGGGCATCCAGATTTGGGTTTCCATGGTTTCCCCAAATCACTCCAGGCGAATGCTGTGATGCTTCCTTCAAAAGGCCATGGCCGAACTCCTTCCCGTTCGTGGCACCCAGTCCCATCCTGCCTCTAATGACCTTGACGTCGACGAGGCGTAAAGCAATAAGTAAAAAAAAAAAAAAAAGGATCACCGTGGCTTTGGGTGGATCTAACGATCTGCTGAGAAATACTGACCTCACAATACGTTGAACACCGTCTTTTCTATAATATTCTACAGTTCACAAACATGGACAATGAGAAAGGAACAACAACTCTACCTAGTATCTATTGAACACAAGACGTGGTGTAAAGTAGAGCGTTGTGACAGTATCATCGATACAGGTATAGTATGCAGATCGAAAAAGCTCCAGAATATAGTGGTCGTGAAGACAGTAAATAAAAGTAATCAGTAAGTCAATTTCGAACAGAAACCGTCAAACAAATCTACGACAGCTCACCACTGGAGAATAAGATACCTGTCCAACATTATAAACAATCTCACTCAGGACGACGCGGCGGTATCCACTGTGTTGACGCCTCAACGTGTGTAGCACCACTGGAATGAAAAGTTACATTACAGGATGAAATCATTACAGGAAGAGAGAGCTGAAATGGTAATATGAAATGTTTGCATAAAATTAAATATCAGTTCATACTTCAAATAAAAAAAATGTAGTTGCTCTGTGATCACAGTTCTTTTTACTACAGATAATCTTTCACTATTTATCATCAAAGAGTGACTAATCTAACTACCACATTTTATTACCTACCTGTGAATATGGACGTGTAAAAGAATTTTTAAAAAAAGAAAGATTCTAACATATAATTAAATACTGGTGATACTGTAATACGAAACCTGAGAATATTCTATCAGATAAATTCGGTTATTTATTTTTGAATTGTATGTGGTAACAGAGTAATCGTACGGTACACAAAGTTACCCATGTTTCGCAGACAGATAACAACACAAACTTTCCTCCTAAAGGTAAATTGCTCCGGATCTTGCTAATCCGTCTCTAATTCGAGTAGGACACAGGCCCTCTCCCCTCCTTTTAATGATTCACAGTGGTCTCCTGTGTAAAAACAGGAGTACAGTTATTTGACAGAGCGTAGTGGGTGAGTGGTAACGGTCTGGCTTCACATTCGGAACGACGCAGGCTCGAATAGTTTTTTTTCATTTATACAGCCTAATATCTTAGTGACTAAATTATGCCCCACATATTAATTTTTAAACTGTTAATTACATAGTGTCAGGAAATTTGCACGAAACATTTGCATGCAAGGAATTTGGCATATAGTTCCATTACACTATGACTAATTGTCTAATTAATTCTATAATATTACATTTGGCTTACAATTATAACAGTTACAGCTGCTATTGCAAACTCTTTAATATTATATATAATAACAGAGTATTGTTGTTATACTCTGAACCTCCTACTTACAATTTAAGGTTAGAATTGAACCTGAGCTTGAACCCTCCTTTCTGGCTACTACTAATAATCGTATTCTTGTTTTAACGTTTAACCGATTCAGTTAGTTTTGCTAATGTTTCCGGGTCGAATTCCTTCCAGTTTCTTTCCTCAAGTCCTCTAATGACTTCGACGACAACGAGGCGTAAAGCCAAAAGCAAGAAGAAAAAAAGGAAAAAAGGAGAAGTTGTATGCTTTTTCGGAATTCAATACTTTATACCACTATTTATGAATGCATCGGTTAAGTATGAGCTTTAGTTGCATGCGCATTAGCTTCTAATTAATCGCAGTTAATGTCATCACTTTTAGGAATTACATGGTCATGATAATTAGTGTTCTGCCCTAAGGCAGGTTTTCACATGGCTGTTCTGCATTCTCCGCTGTCATTAACATGGTGTACTGCTCCAAAGTCACAAGAGGCAAATAAATCTATTTCAATCTATAATCGTACAAGTCATATTGCCTCTTACAACTGTCAGGAAGATCGGTTCAGTTGATTTCTAATAACGAACAATCTCGTAGTGCCCTACTGTTACCCTAACATTGCAACCCAGTCCCTACCCCTCCATCCATCCACCTCCCCCCTCCCCCCGCCACCTTTCTTCTCTTGCACATTCTGTATGATGTCATATTACGACAAGCCTCTTCTACGAGCCTCCTTAGCTCAGGGGCTAGAGTACTGGTCTTGTAAACCAGGGGTCGTGAGTTCGATTCTCACAGGGGGCATAAATTTTTAACGCAATTCTTGTGTCGTATCCTAGATCAACCTTAACGCTGTTGTGAAAATTTGCTAAGGGGAGTTAGAAGTACCGATATTCGGAACTAGAAAAATATGTGTAAGTGAATACTAGGTTACTTTTTCGCGTTTTATTTCATGTTTATCTATCAATCTCTAATTGGCGATGAAAGATTATACGTCAACCAGACCTTTGGTTGGAGAGCACTATTTTATGCTATGTTTTCTGATTAACTTTTACGTAATGCGGGCACAAAACACAAATCGCTCTTCTCGCTTACGAGTAATATGTAAAACGTAATAAATGAACCATCCGTTATATCAGAAGTATTTTGACGTAGTTCTTTGTATTGAATGGAAGAGTGATTCCCTGCTTGGATATTCAGTTCGCTGTTTTTAAATATCTCAGCTTAAGTTTGACTGGCGGCAAGGTCGCGAACAATCTAAGGATCGATAATTTTATACTACTGTCTCCTAAGATGTGAAATCAATCGACTTAACGGTAGTAATAACAGTGAAACGTGTTTTTAGAAGCAAGCTTATAAAAAGGTATTGTCATCCATTTTTCGATATTAACTCAAGTATTGAAATGTAATCAAATCCACGCTGATATTCATCTCATCTTATTGATGCTGCTAAAACTGACAAAAACGTCGTCTACAGACATACAAGCACAAATCCCGGTTTCAGAGATCCTGAAGATTCGTTCAAATCTGGAAGTCAGATTCTGCAGCACGTTTATCAGCCATCCTGACTGTTATATTCAGAAGCTTCGCCTCAACCATCTAGTCAAGAGCTAGATTTGTATCAAGTAACAGAAGTTCTATGGCCATAAACACAAAAGAAATATAATAGATTTAAACATTCTCGGATTACTGATATTTATAATTTTCACAGAGGAGATGAAGATACATATTAAGCTACAAGAGTTACTTGACTAGTTGTTATACTAGAAAAAAAATTAAGCGTTGCAGAATAGAATAAGAATGTTAAATATTTCGATGAATGAGATATATACGTTTCGTTGGAAGAGCATTTTAATGAAGGAAGGCGAGTTCCGAGTGATGAATGAGGAATGTCGTTGATGAAATTCTGGACCACTGTTAATAGTTTCCTCCATTCTGGTTTACCCGAAATCGTAAATCACATCTGGAACAGACAGTTAGCCGGTTTTCAACACCAAACGATTCTGGCGATAACCAACACAGTTATCAAAATTTCTTCCTCTATTTACAGAATGATACGACTCAAGGGCAGAAAACAAATTATAACGTGAGATAGTAATCAGTTTATCGGACGTCTTCGTCAAACTCTGCTTAATGTTGTCAATAAGTTTCGATTGCTACCATATCGTAAAGTGTAGCATTGAAGGACAAATTTCGTACTCTGTAGCTTAGCCATTTATCAGGTATATTACGACCTTACTAACACCATTTTGTCTAATGCAGCTAGAGAGAATTGAGTGTGCTTATCGGTAAAGAAAGATATGTAGCTTGAGTCCTTCATACCCCATGCGGAAAAAAGGGGGGGGGGGTAGAAATGCAAAATTCCTAACAACAAGTATATGCATCTGAAAGTTGGCTTATACAGGGTGTTACAAAAAGGTACGGCCAAACTTTCAGGAAACATTCCTCACACACAAACAAAGAAAATATTTTATGTGGACATGTGTCCGGAAACGCTTACTTTCCATGTTAGAGCTCATTTTATTACTTCTCTTCAAATCACATTAAACATGGAATGGAAACACACAGCAACAGAACGTACCAGCTTGACTTCAAACACTTTGTTACAGGAAATGTTCAAAATGTCCTCCGTTAGCGAGGATACATGCTTCCACCCTCCGTCGCATGGAATCCCTGATGCGCTGATGCAGCCCTGGAGAATGGCGTATTGTATCACAGCCGTCCACAATATGAGCTCTAACATGGAAATTAAGCGTTTCCGGACACATGTCCACATAACATATTTTCTTTGTTTGTATGTGAGGAATGTTGCCTGAAAGTTTGGCCGTACCTTTTTGTAACACCCTGTATATCAAATATCCACTCAATGTGTGTAGAGTGAGGAAATTTGGAATTTGTTAGTTGGATTGGGACGTTAAATCATACATTGATTTGGGCGACATTCGCAAGAAACGACCTGACGTGCCCATTTTTCATTCGCGCCCTCAAATAAACATTCACACACGCATAACACACAAATTCACAGTCATTCACAGCGTTTATTCTGTAAATAAAGACTGGTTACTATCATGCTTCAGAACATGAATATTGAGCGGCTTGGTAGCTCAGTGGCTGTAGCATTTGATATGAAAACTCGGGGTCACGGATTCAAGTCCCATTATGTCCAAGTTTTTCAGTTTTGGTCAATCGTATTTTTAATTGAAAACTCATTCTACTCCAACAAAAAATTTATTTCTTAGCCTTCATGCAAAATAATTTCCAATAATTTGTGTAAATATAATTGGTATAATCAGTGTATATATTGTTCTGCGACAGTGCATCTTCTGGAGTATACATCTGTTTTGCTATGTAATTGTTTGTCTGTAAACTGACAACTTTACACAGAGTCAGTCTTTTAAATGGGGATCTGCGGAAAATGAATGTATTGTATCAGCAACTCGAGTAAGTTTCATGGTTCGGATTCCACGTTAAACTGCAGGTCCATCACTACAGAGGCGGAAAGTGCGCCAAATCGAAACTACGATTGCAGCATGTGCCTGTGTAATACTGTGCAACTCTTAGTTTACTTACCTAATAAACGAATAAGACCCCTGCGTTGAACAGAAAGTCTCGTAAATAACATTGGCACTGTCTTTGTATATTATAAGGAAGATCATAAGCCATACAGTTTTGAAGACGTAATTTGTTAGGTGTCTTAAAGGTTTTAATTTCGCCAATTCATCACAGTAGTCGAGATTTCTTGAAGCTTCCTAGAAAGTCTAGAAGCAACAGAGACTAAAAGATTACTCAAATTGATATCAAAAGTTTTCGAGGCAACAAAGAAAATCGCTGATTGTGTTAAAAGCATTATTTGAAACTCCAAAAGTAAACTCAATTTGACAAATGTCGGATCTACCGTGTTATATCAGTTTTCTACCAAAAGTTTGAAATTAGTAACTAGAGCAATATACAGAAGCAACTTAACGAATGTCTAAGAGAATATTGATGACGATCGATTTGAATAATGGAAAAATGAGATTCAAGGTATAGTTATTCGGATGGATCAAGAAATATACTAGCTACTAAAAAGTAATTGCACACCTGCTAGGTGGTTGTCACCTCGCTAGACTCTTGAAGTCATCTTCTTATAACAGCAGACAACCTCTCTACCAGTGTTTAAGGACATACACTGGGATTCGCCACCATATCTCTTGCAACCATTCCATGAGTTGAGAAATGTATTTTGGCAGGTCCTGACGAGCCATCACCCGGCGATCCAATTCATCTCGCAAATGTTAGGGTTGACGTCAGGACTCAAGGTGGATCAGTCCAATCGGTACATTGTTGTCAACGTACAACTGCATAGTAGTCCTTTCAACAAGGCCTCTGGCATTGTCATCCTGCAAGAAACACGGGTCCATTCCAAAAAAACGCCACAATGTTGGGAGCATTTCATTATCCACAATGTTTCAATAGGCCTCTGTGCTCATGCTATACTGGACAAACGACAGCTTTCCTACGCCGAAGGATGTGAAACGGCCCCACACCATCACCACCGAATTTCCAGTTAGACACTTGACCGAATCCGTTCCCACACCCATACACCGGGATAATGTAATTCTCGACTCATTACTCCACAGAACCGATTCCCACTGCTCCTGTGTCCAGTTGCGACGATCCAAACATATCCTGAGTTGCCAAACATTATTAACTCTAGTGTTGTGGGGTTATGAGCAGCTGCTCTTCCGAAATATCCCTGTTGGCCTCTGTACGCAATGTTTCATTGGAAGCCGATATTCCTGTTGCTGCATGAAACTCCTGTCGGATGGTAGCCATGGGCTGTGCCCTATTTTTTGACACTCTCACGTTTCAGAGTTCTATGTCTGTCGGTCAGAATTGCAGGTCGCACAGAACGTACTGCATTGGCACAATGCCCATCGATCTTTCGCTTACGAAAGACGAATACGATCGTTGATTTGGGCCTGTTAAACCTTACTGCAATTGCCGGGCTAGACAGCCCACTGATATGGCAGTCCACAATCATGCCCTTACCGAAGCCCGATTGCTCTGTATCTCGTATCATCTCCTAGTCAACTGGTTCTATACCGACCAGCAGTATATGGTCATACAAGTCAATTTATATACTGAATTACCTATCTTCACAGGTACACAAATACTTTTTGGTATATAGTGTATAAACGAAGTCATTCATTTCGGCAAGATTAGGTGGTACACGACTTTCAATGTTTAAGGAAGGAAGCAGTCCTAAAATACCGCATATACGAGGAGGATCTGTAGAAGTACAGAATCACGGGACACAAATACAAACCGAAACAGTGTGGTGAAGCAAAGTTATAGTCTCCTACCACCAATACTCGCCTTTCATGTAGACAAACATCCCAGGAAATGAAAGAAAAATTTCTGTGAGGAAAGAATTTATCGCTATCCTTTATCACAGAAATTTCCACGTGAAGAGAAATTTATCTGTCTAAATGACGTAGAACATTTCAATAGCGGCAGAATTCTCTTCATTCAGTACATACGGAATTTTGGGGAAGAGAGTAAATTCCCAAACCAAATTTCTGTATCAATTTTTGTTTCTTAACAGCAAATAAACGTGAATGTAGAAACCTTCACAATCATTCAAAACGAATTCGTTACAAAGATTTGGGAGTTTTGGTTTACTTGATTTCCCCCCCCAGATACGGCCACAGAGGACCACGTGAACATAGGTCGCCTGTCTCACTGATGGCCGGTGCCATTCATGAAGGGGATCCTGTGTCCTACCCGATCTTAGAGCCGTATTTGTGAGATCCGGAACATTTAATCCGCTGGCGGAATGTTTGTGGTGCCATCTGTCTTCGAAATGTGTAACTTATGTTCTGTGAGACAGGTGTATTTTTGTTTATGAAATGTATAGTTTATGAGGAGGAGATTGGAGACAGACCGAGCATTTGCTTAGATCAATGTTCCTCAACCTTTTTCATCCCGGGGACCAGTAAAATGGCAAAATTAATTCTACACATCTGTAACTGATATGGATCTAATTTTAAACAAACTCACCAATAGTTATTGGCACATACGGCGGTCGCTTAAGTCATATACAAGACGCTTTAAAAATGATTATTAACTTAATCCTCAAAGCAATGCTGCTCTCTGGAAACATACTTGGTGAGCAGTAACAATACTGTTTTATATTCATAACCTAAGAGAAAAAAAACAACAGATTTTTACTGGTGGTGGAAACACTCATGTCTTTTAGAAAGTTTGGCTAGTGGTTGATACTCGCTTAAAGCCTTCTTCAATACGAGTATGGAAGAAAATTAAACAATATGGCGTAAAAACACCTAAACCCTCCCCTAAAAATGAAGGGCTGCAGAACACAGCAAAAACGCATGACCACGAAGGAAATTGGATGACGACTTGAAGGAAGCAATTAGCAGAAGGGGAATTACAGATGTGAGGACAGAGAACAATATAAATTGCGGAAGGAGAAGCATGGATAGCCAACGAATCCCATCTTTGATAATTTTAATTCCATCAGAGTGGAATATATGTCATTTAAAATTAGTACGTGAAAGATAAATTTGATTTCGACCTTATTTTAGGCAGGTATTCAGAAGTTCTTACGGACCTACGTGTTTGCTTTATTTCTACCACAGGAGCAGCTGATAAATCTTTTGTACGATCGTAGTGTTGTTTTAATAAGTTTGTGACTAGCACTTTGGCTGCAACTATTCTGGTCGAGTAGATATGGCTTGAAACCCTGCCGCTGGTTTGCCGAACACCTAATTATATTCTGATCAACGCTTCGTGAATGTTGCCGGGCATTATAGAAGCAAGCAAAGGAGCTTTGATGTTGCGCAATCTTTTCATGTACATCTAGTTTTTACCTCATTTTATGATAACAGACATATTAAAAATCACTCACAAAATAATTTTCCTCATTAAACGGTTTCCGAAGAGGTACTAGTAGCTTCAGTATTTCTCCATTATCTACACAGAAGATAAACATTCTTCTTTGTAAACAGTCGATTTGTATCCTTATTATTACGTTTTAACCTTCAAGATATCTTGCTTCTGTTCCACTTCAGGAATATTTAATACAATGATGTTTTATATCCCTTTTTTCTTTATTTTCTCGCAGTAACAAATAGAGAACATGATATTTACTTTGTAATACTTCAAGTAGTCCAATAAAGTTTTTTTCTCTTTTTTCACCGTTTTTGTTGTGTTGTTTATCCTTGAAATTGAGTTATTCTAAACACTGATAGATACACGATAATATACACTGGAATATTATAAGACGGTCGATTTGATATTATTTTAATATATTTCTACTGAAGGTTTATTCTGTATCGATAAAAACATTAATTTAACATGTGACCACACAGATTTCACCTTTATTTTTTTTTTTAAGTGTTATTCTTCTCAGAACGTAAAAGTTTCCGTCTTGTATTTGAATTCGCCAGCTGTTTTTTTTTTTTTTTTTTTTTTTTTTTTTTTTTTTTTTTTTTTTAAAAACAGTTTAACGTCCCTTTTTAACAACGTGGTCTTTTAGAGACGGGAAAGGATGGGGGCAAGGAATGGGAAGGAATTCGGCCATGGCCTTTTGAAGGAAGCATCCCGGCATTCACCTGGAGTGATATGGGGAAACCATGGAAAACCCAAATCTAGATGCCCGGACGGGGATTCGAACCGCCGTCCTCCCGAATGCGAGGCCAGAACGCTATCCGTTACACCACCACGCTCGGTGCCAGCTGTTTCTTGACTGATTTCGAAAACAAACACTGAGGAAGGATATTAAGTATCAAAGTAAACACACTAGATGTTTCAACAAACTTTGAAATCCTTGGCGAAATTTACTGTCGAAAAGTTACTCGACTTAAGGTTTGTTGATGCAAATATACTTGGCACGATTTGTAAAGAGAAGACTGACGTTTTCTTTTCTTAAGTGGGATTCATACTTATGTGAAAAAGCTCAAACAGTTTTCTAAAAATACTTATCAATTTCTTAAACATGAAATAAGGGAGAGTTTGAAATGCAATAGGATTGTGCTTTTCAACGTTACTCGTACGATATAATCGGATCAATGCGTTTTATGGAATGTAAATAAAAATTATTACTCATGTGACGAATCCGTTTAGCGAAAACAAACGTTAATATTATGTTCGCGTATTTCAGCAAATGGTAATCTCATTTTGCAGTAATATTTGCCATCGGACGATCTCAATTAAGCATTTAGTAACGTTAACTAATTTAACAGTGAAATTTCAATAATGTTTCAAGTATGGCATGGAATATTGAAATTATGAAACTGACTGGCAAAAATCTAATAACATACAGATGGATATACTAACGTACCTTATTATGAATCGAATTCAATATGAATTGCCGACATTAACTTAAACCACAAAAATAATGTAACTATTGCGTGATTGTTCTCTCTTGACAGAAATAAGACACTGTCTTGCTCTTTAATTAATAAGTGGTATTTAATCCATAATGTATTTATCAATCAGTTTCATGGTTGGTTTGATACAATGCTCCACTAGTTCGTGAATTACATTTCGTAAATAGACTCACTGCACCTTCAGCCTCAATCTCAAGGGAAAGAGGGTGCACTGGAATATTAACAGCTCCTCTTCCCTGCTGTCAGTACACTGTTAGGAAATAGTGACCGAGCGTGGTGGGGGAGCGGTTAGCGTTCTGGCCTCGCATTCAGGAGGACGCCGGCTCGAATCCACGTCCGGGCATCCAGATTTGGGTTTTCCATGGTTTCCCCAAATCACTCCAGGCGAATGCCGGGATGCTTCCTTCAAAAGGCCATTACCTAATTCCTTCCCGTTCCTTGTCCCCAGACCCATCGTGCCTCTAATGACCACGACGAGGCGTAAAGCCATATGTAAAAAAAAAAAAAAAAATATGTGTGTGACTCCTTATAGTGGGAGTAATTCTTTTGCATTAAATGGCGTTGCGTGCTAAATATAAAAGTGCTTGCATAACTTGTAGCATATACGCTAAGACTGGATTGTAAGTGTTTACATTAAGTGACAATTATCTTTGGTCAGCGGGCGCTGCCAAAGAGTAATATAAGTAATATTGTCTCTAGTATGAGAGAGGTAATCGCTGTAAGACAAAAGAGAGCAACGACTATGTTAAAAGAACTTGCGAGCGGTTTTGTTATTTTGGATTATGAATTTGAATAAACGTCTAATGTTGTTGGTGTTCTATATATAAGTGTGGTTTTTCTTGGTTTAGTAAATATTATTTTCACTTAAAGGCTTACATTAATATGCAACAACTGCCGAATTAAATAAAAAGAATCATCGGCATTTTATAACCTGGCTTGCCTGGTAAGGTTGGAGAGATAATATAGCCTTGTTATATTTGGCGACCCTGGACCAGAATTTACGGGTGTTAATTACTACTAATGAGCATAGCACCATAAACGACTGGACTTCTGATGACGCAGTGGAAGCGGTGAGTTCCAGATTTTTATTCTACGCAGCGCGGCAAGTAGAGAACATTTCATTTATAAGTTCTGAGGTGAAAGTAATCATCAGTCATATAAAAAAAGAAAAAAAAAAAAGAAAAGAAAAGTAATTAAAATTTGAACACTGAGTGAATGACGTACAGTAAAGAACTTGAAACTGAAGCAGTAATTGTTATTGAGAATGTCTTTCTTCATTAGTAAATCATTTATTATTTTGATAAGGAGTGAATAGTGAATAGTAAAGAAGTTAAATATGAAGCAGTGATTTTTGCTGTGGGGATTGGCTGTCCTGAGTAGTAAAACTTTTGTTGTTGCTTGTAATATATGAATTATATATAATAATTGTATAAAACTTGCTAGAATGAGTGCCGAAAAGAGTACAGACTTAAAGAGTACGGATCTTGAATTGATATTACATGCCATCCGAGGATTTGAACAGAGTCAAGAAAAAACCAGACAAGGATTTGAACAGAGCCTAGAAAAAACCAGACAAGACATCGGGATAATTAATGAAAAAATCACGCAAGTTGTACAGAGTAGTCAAGAATCTGAGAAAAGGATTACGGATTGTATTAATCAGCATATTAAAAGGACAGAAGAATTGATAGTAAGTGTGTCTGGAAGAAATTTGAAGATGGAGAAGGAGTCAGAAAAAGAACTGAAAACAATGAGGGAAGATACCATTGAAATCAAGAAAGTTATGGAGCAAGATGTCGTTGTTTTAATGGATCACTATATGGAAGAAAAGGAGAAAACTATTGTTGAAACTGTAGAAGTGTCATTAAATAAAAAAATAGAAGAAAGTCAGAAAAATGTGGAAAATAAAATGGAAAAAATTTTGGAAGGCCAGGTACGAAGTTATGTAGAAGCTGTTAAAGAAAAAATGAGTATAGCAGAAGCACGAAAAGAGTCGTTAAAAGAGACATTCGAGGAAGAAGAATTAGCAGATAATGATAGCGAGCTACCGTTAAGTATTAACGAAAGTGAAGAAATTGAAAATGTTCCTAGCATCTATGGAGAAGATTACGAATGCAAAAGTAGTGAGAATGAATATGAAGAAAATGATGAAAGTGAAATAAGAATGTTTTTTATAAGGAGTTATGACGAAGAAGAAGATGAAAATGTATTGCAGATGGGAACCGAAGAAAAGAATATTGTACCAGGTCCAGGTAGCAATAAAAGAACGAATGTATTTTTCCGGCACGGTAAAACAGAAGCCGCTACATATGTTTCTTTTGACAGGAAAGATGAGAAGGGATCGATGGAAGTATTGTTGCAGGACACAATCGATGACGGCCGACACCGAATTACTTCAAATTATTTGAGAAAAGAGGACCCACCTGATATTAATACAAGAGAAGTAGTTGAATGGTCTCATGAAAAGGAAAACTGGAAAACAAGAAAGAAATTACACGCAGGATTGGAAGAATATGAAAAAAGCGGCAGAAAGGAATTGGAAGATGCGGAAGAAAAAGCTACGGTAGAACTACGTGTATGCAAGAAACTTATCGGGGGCAAGTATTTCCATTATCGATTCGGTTGGAATTGGACGCTATATAGTGAATATGATGCCAAATTTAGTGACAAACAAAATTTAAATAGTGAACTGATATAAACCGTGAAAATACTTTGGATTTTTTTAATCGAAATTATTAGCATAGTGTGGAAAGGTAATGCCATTGCAAACTAAATTTGAGAAGTACTGTTGAATATTATATTCAAGGAAAAAAAAAAATGTGTCATCCATTGTATATTTCAATAACTTCTCGGCAAATTTAAAAATTGTGCTAAATTTATTAATCTGCCTCGAAGTGGGGGCAGGTGTAGCATATACGCTAAGACTGGATTGTAAGTGTTTACATTAAGTGACAATTATCTTTGGTCAGCGGGCGCTGCCAAAGAGTAATATAAGTAATATTGTCTCTAGTATGAGAGAGGTAATCGCTGTAAGACAAAAGAGAGCAACGACTATGTTAAGAACTTGCGAGCGGTTTTGTTATTTTGGATATATGAATTTGAATAAACGTCTAATGTTGTTGGTGTTCTATATATAAGTGTGGTTTTTCTTGGTTTAGTAAATATTATTTTCACTTAAAGGCTTACATTAATATGCAACAACTGCCGAATTAAATAAAAAGAATCATCGGCATTTTATAACCTGGCTTGCCTGGTAAGGTTGGAGAGATAATATAGCCCTGTTATAAACTCATGCCAACTAGTTTGCATTCATATACATCTGCTCAGCATACTGCTGAGAACAGATACGTAACATGCGAATTTTGTAACTCGTATTTACGAAAATTTGTTCGTAAGAAATTTACAGTTTGTTGCGGGACAAGAATGTCATATTTCCTATCGGATCAAACAAATTTCACCGTTATTAAAAAAAAAAAAAATTCTTCGACTTCACAGGACGCGCCAGTTTAATTTGAATTCAACCGATGTTTCTTGACTGATTTCCAGCACAAACACTGAGAAACGTAAGTAAATGCACCAGATGTTTCATCGAACTTTGAAATTCTTGGCGAAATTTAACGTCGAAAAGTACTGTGCTCGACTTAAGATCAAAGACGAAATTGAGTGCAAATACTTGAGTTGCGTCCAACTTGAATGTGGTATGAAACCACTAGCGTTAATTTTCTTTATATATATATGTACCGGAACCTTGCAAAAACAAACAAAATCGAGTACAAAACGGATACGTTAACGAGAAAACAAAGTTGAGTTGGGGGCAAGCAGATGTTGCTATGAATTTCAGATTGATTAGTGTTAAGTGTAGTTTCATTGTACTGATGGAGTAGTTTCGGCCAGGTCTACCTTTGTCACGTCTTTTCCAGGTTGGCGCAGTTGAGCAGGTGGGCCATTGTTTATTGTTGACGTAGTTAATGACACGCTGGGTAGCACCATCTGTGCATGTTTAGTAGGACCTTCATACTTGCGGGCAAAGACTATTTACAGCTCTACAGTACGCCCTTTTCTGGTCGTGTGCTGATGTTAAATATTTTAAATATCTTTTGGTACCAGTGTTCATAATAATAAAGATTTTAAAGTCAATATAAACATTACAAGCTGATAAGGTCAAATACGAAAGTGGACACAGCTAAATAAGGCACTCGGTCATTTACTAACCGAATTACTGCGCTTCAATCGTATAACCATTAACTTTAATGCTAGTAATTTGATTCAATTTGTTAAAACGCTGCCACAATAGATTTTCGAAGGTTAGACCGTTGTGATTTCAAAAACAGCTGTAGCTTTTATACAGGCCATTCTAATTTATGCATTTTTCCATTACTATTTACACAAATTCCGAGGTTTTCCGCTATTCGTGATCAAGCTTGCTAGGTTAGCGGTAACTCTTGGGCCTGACAAAATGATGGACGTGAGTTCAAATCCTTATCCATCCCCCCACATTTCAGTTATCTATGGTTTCCCGAAATTGCTCCAGGCGAATGATCCAACTCTTTCCCTTCAATGATTTTATTAATCAGTACAGTCGTTTAGATAATAAAACATGCATCACTAGTAAGCTTAATCAGTTCGGTGACACTCACAAGAAAGCTTGAAAAATCCAATGAAAGGCGAATTCTGGGAAGATCCACAATCCCATACTCTACACAACTACACATTTCGCAAACAAACAAGAACACTAATTTCACAGAACTTAGTTACCCGTTTCGCAGACAGATTTCAACACAATAGTCCTCCAATAGAGTAAATGCTCCGAATCTGATAAATCCGGTTCTATTACGTGAAGGCAACATGTCCTCTCAACCTCAAAATTACACACCAGACGCCAGAGAACAGGCGCCAGTGTCTCGTATTCCGCCAGATCCAATACGACCAAAAGAAAAAAAATTACTTTTAGTCATCTCTATCTTCTTAAATCCAATATAAAAAGAGGTGATTACAAAATTCTGAGGATAAGGAAGTAAAGAGTATATAAGCTGAGTTTTAAAATTATCAGATTTATGTAAACTCCATAGTTTTCTAGATAATTTACTTTCTATGTAGGTCTCAGATTAATTCTTCATTTTATGTATTTTTAGTTTGTATTGATGCTGATGTATTAATTTAAAACTATTCGATACGGAAGATAACAGAAATTATACATTTTGCACTTATATACCTCAATTTTAAACATTTCTCTACATTATATCCTGAATTATTATTCGTTGATTAAGAAATCTTTTTTTTGTGTCCTATTTGGTTTTGTGTTTATATCAGATAACACTATACAGAGAAAGTTCTTTGATGGTTTCACTACTGTTTTTTAACATAATTAAGGCTGTGTGTCCGGGAACTCGTTGGAGAGTACTTTGTGTAAATATTGTTTTCAGCACAGGTAGGTCTATCCATTTTTTCCCGTAGCTGCGTGAATGAGGTTAGTTCCTGTGTGTTTGCCCGCCTCTAATAACCACCGAATTACTGCATCGAATTCATTCAAATTTCACGTCTCGTGGAGTTCTCGACGGACTGTCAGCTGCCGAGCTTCTGCGAGGGGACTTAAAAATGCACCCACGCCCCTTCGTCCATATTTTATATGCGCCAACATTTATATTGCATTCAGCCCTCAGCCGGTGCAATATCGCGCACGCTGAAAAATTCAGCCCTGCTCATTTGGCTGCAGTAATTATGGCGTTGCGCTAACATTGGCTCCTTGACGAGTGAGTGTTGGACGCTCCATCTCTTCGCACGCCAACGGCGATAGTAGCAACGGTATTTCGGAAGAGGTATTCCTAATTGCTGTTCCGTTCTATACAGTAAACAAACACAAAAGTTGTCTTTGAAAATCCAACAAATCGATTTGGGTTTCCATAATTTCTCCAAATCACACCAACTGAATGCCGGGATGGTTGCTTTAAAAGCCCATGGCCGAATTCCTTCCCGTTCCTTGCCTCCACCCCTTTGACCTCGACGTCTACGAGGCGTAAAACCATAAACTCAACCAAATCCTTATAGTTCGTTCAGCGAATGGCGTCCATGAGGAGGAGATGCGAACCGCGGGATTTTATATCAGCATCTGGAAGACAACGAAACCATTACAAATTAATTCTAAATATAGATGTCAGCAGCTTTTTCGCCTGCGTCATAAGCACTGTACTAATAAGAAAACTTAAGAATCGTCATTTGTGTTTGCAACGTGTAATCTATGTTCTGTATGGAAAGTATACTTTTTACTTTGTGAATTTATGAGACGGGAGTACCATTCACCTGAAACCGTTATCAGGATGCCGATTGTGTCAGGATCGAAATTTGAAACTGTACCAATTGCATACGAGCGGTGACGGTGGACAATAGTTGCTAACGGTTTTTCTGAAGAGGTATTCGTAATTGCTGTTCCGTTCTATACGGTCCTTCAATCGTTGACAGTTTAATTATGTAGGCTAGTCAGCCAAAAAAAAACCTATTTGCAATATGCTGTATGTATTATTAGTCCCCTTTAACCATCCAACATTTTGTAGGCAACACAAAAACAATAAAATATTTAAAAGAAAACATTCATTTTTCACTCCTGAATCGAACAGGAAGCCCCAGGAATGCTAGCCACTACAGCTACGGGACGATAGAAATTAAGAAATGTTTATCGTGTTTGAATCGAGATTTAAATATGTTCCTAGGTACAACTATCTTGCATCTATACCAGAAAATGAACTCTACTACTGTACGTTATACTTCGAACATTTTTTGTTTTATTTTTTTATGCTTTGCTTCTAGCTTAACGCCTCGTTGACGTCGAGGAGATTAGAGGCGGGAGAGGACAGGGGCTAGGAATGGGGAGGAATTCGGTCATCGCCTTTTGAAGAAACCATCCCGGAATTTGCCTAGAGTTATTTGGGAGAAACCCGTACGGGGATTCGAACCGGCGTCTTCCCGAATGCTAGTAAAAAAAAAAAAATATTTTGCTATATCCTGGTTCATGCCGTCTGGTTTCATTAACTAGCAAAATATAAATAATAAAACCAGATATCTGAATGTTTTAACATCAAGTATTCCCCAGCGGCGCCAAACATTAGGAGTGTTTCCGAATCTGAACTGGGGTAGAAACAAATTCGTACTGTCATTAGATGTTTCTGTAAGAAAGAGATGTCAACACTTTCATGTTGATATGGTGGTAGAATAGGATTAAAAAGTGGCCATCCAAATTCCAATGGAGGACAATTAGCAGTGAAGATAATTCCTGCACACAATCACTCAGAGTATATGAGCAGGCTGATGGTTGACAGCTTGGAAGATTGAAGATATATCAGGCATTCCAAAAACTACAGTAAATCGCATTCTTACAGAATACTTGGACATGAGAATGGTTTCGTCTTTTGGTGGCAGACCGTCTGTCAGATCAAAAGCCATTGAAGGGTAAGGAGTCTGTAGGAAATTGAGCAATTTTTTAGCTAATTTTTTCTCAAGTATTACAAGCCATAGCCCGGTATAAAGTCAATAAATCGAGCTTGGTAACTGAGCAGTAGCGCTCTGATCTCGCATTCGGAAGGACACGGCTTCGAATCCCCGGTGTTCTATGGTTTCCCGAAATCACTCCAGGCGTATGGCGGAATGGTTCATTAGAAAGTCTATGGCCGAATTTCATCCCGTTCCTTGACCACAGTAATTTCCCGCCTCTAATGATCTCGATGTCGACGACGAGTAAAACCATATAAAAAAGTTAGTAAGATGCAAAGCGTGATATGACCGTGGCTACAGTGTCAATTCACTGAGCTAACGATAGTTGAAGACTTGAATCTGGTAACATCTTTATATTCCAGGTGATGCTTTGCAGCGTCGAAATGGATAAAACTGCAGGGAGGTATCACTAAGCTGTAATGATCAACACGAATCTTGTCATATTCCATGATTACTTAATATTGTAAAGTGTTCCTTATTACCAAGAAACCAGTTAGATTATTGGCAGTGGCGGATCTAGGATTTTTCCGAACCGGGGCAAAAACTTCACGCTGGCGCCGCCCTCCCCCCCCCCCCCCCCCAAAAAAAGAATAGGTACAGCCCCAGCAATGTTGAAGTGGCGCTGTATAAAACATGTTTAGAGATATTTCTTACTTTCAATGTAGAATATTATTTTGTACTTCGAATTTTAAAGACCTGGAAATAAAAAGTATTCTTAATTTTGACTCTCTCTTCAATAATTATTGTTTTAGTCTTTTAGTTAGCGAGTCTCCGGATTTTTGGACCCAATCTACGGAAATTATAGGGGCCATCTACGGATATTCAAAGCCAAGAGGTTGGCAGCATTGTCCAATATTCTATCGGCTTTAGTCTCATTTCTTGCAATATCTTAATAAGCCCTTTCATTAGTGACACAGAACGCGAAAGGATAATGTCCTCCTTTTGTATTTCCACGTTTACTCTATTAATTTCTATAGGAAGGTTAGCCCAAATTGTTAATTTCAGGATAAATTTAAAATCCAATAAATCATGTAAGAGATGAGCGAATTCATACTTACATTCTGCAGCCAGAGAAGATTCTTCAATTTCCTCCATTGCTTTGACAATATCAGGTAAATTATTCAATAGGGCCGCAACAGCAAGGTGTTTGGCCGACCATCTTGTCTGGCTGCTACTTTTTAAGTTGGTTTTTGTACATTTTTTCATTATTTCTCACCGTGTAGTGGATCCAACGAAGAAGCAATAAAGTTTTTGTACAATTACAAATAGACTATATATATATATATATATCGTCTCGTCCTGCATAAGACTGTAAGCGAGAATAAGCTAGTAATCAAAACTTTCTAAAAACAATTTATATTTCAACTACCATCAAAATACTGATATTTTCAAGATATGGCTGCTTAACAGCCTATTCCCTAAGTACATTTTCGGAAAGCGACGTTTTATGAGTGCTTTATTGTAGGTATATGTCTTGAAAAACGGCGGTATATGCTAATAACAATTGATAGGTTTGGTTCATAATATATACAGGCCCATATAAGTTAATGATCAGAATTTTTCCTCGGATTGACAAAGGATGAGAAATGCTGAGATATTTGATAACGATAGATTCTTCCTTACCTGTTAATGGTTCGTTTCCAGTATTAAATAGTCAAACTCGTTCAGCAGAAAAGTAGATATTAAAACAAAACTGGGCTAATCACTCGAACGCAGCTGCAAGAATGGGAACATAAGATGGCAAAATTTATAAATCCAAGAATATCGGGAGTTCCCGCTAACAATGACGGAATGAATTCCATTCCATGAATAGAGCTTTGTTTTAAGGTCGCTCTGTCATAGAACAATGAATTTTCCGTCCTATCAAGTTGCCGCCGCGGTCAGTAGACCACGGCGCTTTACCTAAAAAAAATGGTCGGCAGCACATGAATATTTCGCCCTGGCGCTCATAAAAAGATGCCACCAACACATGATTTTAACGCCCCCCTGAAGTTGCCACCCGGGGCAAGAGCCCCGGTTTGCCCCCCTCTAGATCCGGCACTGATTATTGGAGCTTCGCAACAGTTTTTGGTGTCTTATGTCAGCCAGAAAAAGAGACAACTAGGATAATTGGCGCAATTTGCAGAAGTGTAAATAGACTAGTTCTCATAAACAAAATCAGACGCATGGAAGCTTATTATATCATCTCAAAATAAAAGTAAAGTGTGTAGGTACACGCTAGCCCGGTATGGTATCGCCCCCCAGACGGATTTTGAGTCAATAATGTGGAGCTTAGCGCCGTTTTCAGACGTAAACAGTTTCGAGCCCTCCCGTGCTAGTTATTATTAGCTCATTAGCTGAGTCCAGTTAATTGGCAGAGACTAAATGGATTACCAAGCTTCTCCCCACTGATGCAAATGTTAGACGAAGTCAGCAGTCAGTATAGCTCGGAATACTCAAGTAGAACATCTGGTTTCATCAATACTTGATTAACGCTTGATGTAACTTCTTGTGTCGGCTCCCAGTTGTGAAATTTAATTTGCACCTAGAGTATCTCATCATTGACTGGGATGGTTTGATCAAAAGCTCATGGCCAAATTCCTTCCCGTTTCCTACCCCCAGTCGCTCACACCCCTATGACCTTGATGTCGACGAGGTGTAATACCATACGCAAAAATTATTCTTTTATTATTTACTTGCACCTTGCAACTTTCTAGCTAATTTTATTTATTCTAATTTACTATTTAATTCTCTCTGTGAACTTAATTTCCATCTCCAAAATGGGCTGGTGTCCTAATCTTAACTTGTCTTACTTACTGTCAATACAACGTTAGGTTAATTTTTAATTTCTGTTTTTTTAAACGTATGTGAACTCAAGTTGGAAGGCAGCGTTCAACGGCAAACTCTAATATGGTACTTGGAGTGAGCACTGAGAACACGATTCACTGTTTTTTTTTTTTTTTTATTATTTTTTTTAATTTATTGGCATCTAGGCGTGCGCCCATACAGCCATTTTCATATTACAGGATAGCATCATTAACATACCAATAATGATATATGCAACTAGTCATTTACATTTCACCGAATAACGTGGATGTTATAACAATAATAATAATAATACCATGTCATTAGCCTTCTTCCTTTTACCGAATAACCACTATGGCATTACAATGGTAGTATACAATATACTTTACAAATCAAAGTCCATAATATAAAAGTAATGATATAATGCAGTTAAAACATATTGTTTGAGTTTGTTTGAATTGTGTCACTTAAAGGAGAGGAAAACATCAATAGTATAACAATAGTGATATACCACGATTAAAACTTCTTACTTGACTATAAACTGTGACACCCAAATGCTGGTATCCAGCAACTTGAGATTTTCATTTTTCAGAATAATTACAATAATATTCTACCAGAAGTATGATACATTTAAAACAAGTTATTTACATTTGTTGTGATTAAGTCACCCATATGCTCAACTCACACAACCATTCATTTTCATTTTAACGATTCGCTGTTAATATTGATGCGTACGTTGGTTGGGATCGTAGACTTGGTGACTTTCTTCATGTTTTTCGAAAACATCGGCCTAAGTACACTGGCACCGGGGTTCACTTTCTCCCTTATTTTGTCTTTATGTACACAGCACACATAAAATACTACATTTAACAACAAAATCACTGTTATCTATATGCATGCATCAACACGGAGAGAAAAGCTACCAAACAAATAATACAGACAACAGTAAATGAAACGAGTAGAAGAGTGAGATGGTGTTTTGTACTCAACCATTCCATTCAACTTCAATGTCGTCATGGTGGAACGGAGTGTATTCATAAGGTAACTCTGCGCTATACCCACCAATGCTTCTACGTAGTTATGCGTCGATAAATTCTCCATTCTCACATTAATCATAAACCAATATATGCTGATATTGCCTACTTTAATATTCAGGATCAATTTCCTTGATAATGTTCTGAATTTTTTAGTTCATGAGGAAAGGCGAAAGTTTCTACAACCCATAACGGTTTGTTAGACCTAATACTATGTACCGAAGTTACGTAGGAACTAGGAAGGATATATGCTGGGAAGGATATATGTTTAGAAGCGAATTGAACATTCATCCGATTCTATTTTATATAAAAAACATTCGAAACTTAGGCAGAAGGTATTTTGATTCTGAACTTGACGACAATCGAATACACTTATTGTAATTTTGAAAGTTCTGAACTCTGACCACAGATGGCGATGTTTAAAGCAAATTATAAAGAAAGAAAATTCGCTAAAAATCCTTCTTCTGGAGGATAAAACTTACCTTCGGGTTGTGTTTTGTTTCCCGAAGTTTCGCAAAACAATCCGCATTTTTTTAAATCTTTTTAAGATAGAATATTCGGCACCGGCATCTATCTCCAGATTCGAGAAATTCCTCGATTTTTTTCCCGATGGCTCTGCGCCTGGTTGATATCGAGGATATTAGAACCGGGAAGGGACTAACAAGGAACGGGAAGTATTCGGCCATGGATTTCTTTTTAACTGCTTAACGTCTCTCTAACAGCGAGGTCTTTAGAGACGGGAAAGGATGGGGGGGGGGGGGGGCAAGGAAAGGGAAGGAATTCGGCCATGGCCTTTTGAAGGAAGCATCCCGGAATTTGTATGGAGTGATTTGGGAAACCATGGAAAACACAAATCTGGATGCCCGGATGGGGATTCGATCCGGCGTCCTCCCGAATGCGAGGCCAGAACGCTAACCGTTACACCAGCATACTTGGTCGGCCAAGGCGTTCTGGACGAACCGCCTGAAGTGTTTTCGGAAAACTGTGAAAAACCGAAATCTGGATGGCTGGTCGGAGATTCTAACCTGTGTCCTCCCGAAAGTGAGGCCAGAACGTTATTGCTCAACCGCCACGCCTGATTTCTCCAAATTAAGCTATGGTGGTGTGCCTGGTCGGAGAGACTGTGTACTGACCTTAAAAGTTTCCTATGGTTTTGTAATGGAGACGCAAACATTCTTGTATTTAATGAAGTTACCTGAATACCGTTTGTGTCCGCCTAGGGAACTTACTGAATTACCAACGTCTAACGAAACTCTGCATCGAGGTATCGACACAAATCTTTACTCCGTCATAAACATTTTCGTTTATTTCCGCTGAGCAGAAAGTGATGTTCTACAAAACAACGAATAGAAGCGCTGTTAGCACTAAAGAAATTAATGAGTAATACGTATTTATTCCTATTTGTTATTGTTATTATATCGAGGAAACTGTTAAGATCTTTGACGAGAGTAAAACACATTTTTTCACGTGGATGTAAGAACAGTTTTCAATTAACAAACATCTTCAAGAGATCCAACTATTACGCCCACAAGCGTTTCAGAAAGGTCTGATTCAATAGGCAATACAGCAGTGTCTTTTCATTCCATCGTGTCCCAATTAGAGTATCTTTGAGCTGGATTTTCAGTCTGAGTATCAGTTCAACATCGCCTGGAGCCTTCGACCGAGAGACGAATTAGGGGAACTTACGTTTGGCAAATAAGATCTGAATCAAATATTAAGAATGACCAAATTCCAAAATTTCATATAAACAAGAATTCGCTATGGATCTATATTCACAACTATGCTTTGTAATTCTGAAAAATGCGTGTGGCAGAGGGTACTTTGCACTAAACAATTCTCTCCTCTGTGAATTCCACTTCCTGAAGGAAAGGGTGAAGAGTGAGTGCATGTATAGTACGTATCAGAGCAACAACTCATTTCCCTTATCCACACCGTCACTGCAGCACAGCTATGTCGGAAGGAGAATAATTCCGGCGCAATCAAAAATAAAGGCAGATTATAACACGTCATTTAATAAATTATTATTACTATTATTCCACGATTCAATGCAAAGTGAGTGGCTGAGAGTGCGTTGCACCTATGTAAACGTTTATGCTCGGGAATGGACATAAGGAATATGACAGGGGGGCGCCCATGGGCTATTATAAGGAATCAACCTGGCGTGATCCATGGCACACCCACATCACGAAGGCTGGAGCGGTTTTCTCCAGACATACTCCTGTCGGATTCTAAGTTCAATCGAGAAGTCTATCCTTCAAACTATCACTAGGGAATTGTATAAAGTCAATAAAACTTTTGGGACAGTTGTCCCAAAGTAATCTTTTTCGATTCTACTGATCAATACGCTGGAAACAGGTGCCATATAGTACTACTGTACTCCAAAGGAACCCGTACAAGAGCTTTACACGTTCTCTCCTTTGTATATCATCAGAAAAGTGCGCGTGGCAGAGGGTACTTTGCACTAAACAATTCTCTCTCTGTGAATTCCACTTCCTAACTTGCTTCCCTTACCTCATGTATGCTATGCCAGACTCGTAAAGGACAGGAAATAGCTTCGGCCGAGACCGGGATTCAATTAGGGCGCCTCCTGCTTAAGAGAACACCCATCAGCTTATGACGAGATAGAACCGCCTGAAATAGCTGTTTTCCTTTAATAACTCTGTTCTTAAATGAATACTTACGCTGATTTTTCATGTTCGAGTAAAACCCATAAGTTTCAATTGCAGCGCTACCTTTCATTACAGTAAGGTATTACAAGTCGTTGTTTACTAAACATCAAACTTCCACCACAAGTTAAACAATTTGGATTAGGCATTACTCGTTGCAATCACGTTGTGAAAGTATTGTTTTCGTACATATCTAATATTATAATAAGCATCTGGTCATCTATGACCGTCAACTGTCACGTCATGACGTCACTCTATGACGTCACGCTTTACGCCATTGCTCTTGGTTAAGCACGTTATTTAATAACATTTCTAAGCATCAGCGAATAAATTAACTCTGAAATAAAAGTATGTATTGCGTTTAAATCGACATATCAATCATTAGATGCTTATATTTACGTAATATTCTTTTGATATACCGCTATAGAAGTATTCCTTAAATTCTTTGTCCTTAGACTTGTAAAATAAAAGCTTTAAGTTTCGAGCATCAATGTTAGCGAAAGTTTTGATTAGATTGTTACTTAGATTGTGTCAGAATTACACTTGGCATTATGAATAATTTAGTTGTTTTTCAAAATAATTTAAACTGTGTCCTATTATAAAAATTATTAAATCGTTTGAACGGAAATATTTGCACACTGATCGCGATCTGTGTAGCCTATACTACAATTAAAACAAATACTATGTGGCATAATGTAAGTTTATAAGATTTATTTTAATTTCCTTTGTTTCACTAAGCAATATTACTGGGGCTATTATTTCAGCAACATATAACTGTGTTAGCCATTCAAACGTTTTAATATTGGTCTGAATCATGGATAACAAAAAAGAAAGCTGTAAAAACCCTTGAAGATTTTCGATCAACTTTATATCACGATGCATTATTACCACTAAAATGCGATACAGTACATTTATTAATATGCGTGAGATTGAAGTATTGTTCTTCTGGCGGCAAGATTAGTGTAGTATGTGGTTAGGTTGAAATTCAACCTGAACGCGGATGGAAACGGAAACCTTTTGCTACGGCGCAAGGCACGAGGAATTACATTGAATTTTATTTTATAACAATTATATTTTGTTAAGCAATTGCTAAGACATGAATTGTCAGAACACTGAAAGAAAAGTATGTATTTCGTTTAAATTAGCATATTAATTATCAGGTTCTTTTCTGAAATAATTGAAAGAAGTTTCATATTGGTCGCGATGGATGTGGCGTAAACCACAATTAAATATTACGTGGCATAGCGTAAGTTGTTAAGATTTATTTTTAACATCCCTCGTTTTCACTGGGGTCATTATTTCAGCCGATGTAAGCTGTGCGATACAGGGAAAGTATTAATTCGCGTGTGATTGAAGCTTTGCTTTTCTAGCAGCAATATTTGCGGAGATTGTGGTTGGGCTGAAATGCAACCTGTACCAAGTTGACAGCTGAAGTTTTTTGCTACAGCACGAGGGACGATAAATTACAATTAGCTTTATTTTATAACAATTCTATTTAGTTAGGCAACTAGAGAGAAATACATTACCATAACACTACGTTAACCAGGCATTTTTAACGGGCTTTGGGGCTAGTTGAAATATAAGAAACAAATTAATATTTTCACAATGTGATGCCGAATACTGTATTTTAGTTTGAAAATTTGTTACGTGTATAGCTGTTTAAGCAGCCGTAATGAAGCTATGTATCTACTAGAAGCGATGAAAAATATTTATTAATATCTTTTGATTTCGTTTCTGTACCCATACCGACAGCATCTTCACTTTGGAACAATTACGTGATAAGTAAATAAATAAATTACGCTCTAATGATGAGGATACTTAGCTCACTAGATTTTTGCTGCAAAAGGTTTCTGTTACAGCAAGATTTCCTATTATTAAGTCTAAATTCTGGTTAGCTTTATATGTCACAATAGTGCGTTTAATGCCTATAAGGGACCGTGCACAAACCACGTGGCTTGGTACAGAGGGGCGGGGGGGGGGTTAGCTGGAAGGCTACGCTGGGCTACATGGGGGGAGGGGGGGGGGTTCCGGGCAAGACCACGTAGCTTTCCTTTCATAACATTTTTCACAGTTAAAATGAGGAACATAACTCACAACAGCATGTGAATATTTATTTCCCTCAGTTGATTAGTCTCCTGTATGTAATTTACAATAGTCTGACAAGAGAAAACAGTACAAAATGTCTTCTGGAATCAAAAGGGAAAAGCTACGTGCTACGTGGGGGGGAGAGACAAAAGTCACATAGGACTACGTGGGGGGGGGGGGGGGAGGGTGGGTTCACAGGAGGCCAAAATGGAGCTACGTGGTTAATGCACGCTCCCTAAGCAACTGTCGAAATTTGGAACTAATATTTCCAGTGCTATTGTTCTTGCTGTCGCCGATGTACCAATCCTTTGCAGTTCTGCATTCCACTTTTTTTATACGTAGTTTTTTTTCTATGTAGTTAATCTATCGATTTCTTGAGTGAAGAGATCTGCACCACCGAAGGCAGTCTTAAAAATATGTGAAGTATTAAAACAAAAATAATTCTGCACGGAGTGATTCACAATACTAATGGTTCAGTTACTTCAAACTGAACGGAAATTTAATATTTACGAGTGGGAAATTTAATCAGTATGACATAATAGCATTTTACGCTTTATAATTACGGATTTATTTCTAGCTCATTTCATTTTAATCTCGCAAGTAACTCGAGTATGACATCAGGGAGAGGAGAGAGGATTTTCGAAAATAAAGATAGAGGGGACATTTATTTCAGCCAGATAATTTACAATTTTCATAAAGGATTTTACAGCAGAGTAGGTTTATTTTCTCGGTGCTGTGAATGGATATTGTAGGATGAGAGTTGAATGTCAGTTGGAAATATTTGCTGAGCTTTGTGTGGTGACCTTATTGCCACTGCACACACACTAATTGTAAGATGAGAAAATCGTCTGGAGGAGAGACGGAAATTAGCAACTACAGTTTCCAGTTACTGTATCTATACTAATATTATAAATGCGAAAGTAACTCTGTCTTTCTGTCTCTCTGTTTGTTACGTTTTCAGGGCTGAACGGCTAATCCAATCGTGATGAAATTTGACAGGGAGATGCTATTTAAAATTAGCCGCTTCTAATGACCTCGATGACGACAAGGTGTAAAGCCATAAGTAAAAATAAAAAACTTTAATTACGAAGGACATAGGATACATTTTTCTGTATGGAAATATTGAAGGAATTTGAAAAACTAACTGAACTGTGTTAGACAGATACGTCTTTGTAGTGCCTGCCGCTAGAGCGGGCTGGTAGTGCAGTAAATAAGGCGTTTGGTTCCTACAGTTTCGCGTGAAGTTTCCGGATCAAATCCCGATGTGATCAAATTTTTTTAAGAATTGTTTTTCATCGTATGAGCCACGTAGGTCCCATAAACTCAGGGGTGGAATGCGTGGGGAATCGTAGGCGGCCACACAATACCGTAAGCGTTTACTTTTTTACGATATACTGGTCCCTCAGACTTCGTTTCTCTTGCAGTAACTTTGATTGTGATCTACACTAATAATATTATAAATGCGAAAGTCTCTGTCTCTCTGTTACGTTTTGACTACTAAATGGCTATACCGATATTGATGGAATTTGACAAGGAAATACTTTGTATCTTTAGGAAGTACACAGGATAATTTTTTCGGTATGAATAACGGCTTTAGTCATGAAGTTTTGACAACTTATCGAATGGTGACAGACAGACGGATGCGTGTGTAAGTCTGTAATGTTAAATCAGTCTCTTAGGCTGTACTTCTCTCGCAGACAAAACTTATTATCTAGTATAGATGTTGATTTACGCTGCACGGTACTATTACTTTGTGTCCGCCTAAAAGTTTCGGGCATCAGTTTATTTTGTTTTCTTTTTTGATATGCCTCGTAGGCGTAATCCAGACTAAAGACTGTAGCAGAGTACGTACGAGCAGCTAAAGTTATTACAACCCAGGAATCTGATGTTCATGTTGAATAAAGAAGAGAAGACCAAGCTGAAACTGAAGCTGCCCTCAGTTAACCCAGCCCTTCCCACCTCCCAGCACCTTCATTTTTTTTCTGTTTTTAAACATGTTGGACATTCTCTTGATGATTCATTTGTCTACAATACATAAGCTTTAAATTTAACACACAACGTCCTATCATTTCAGGCACGGCAGATAAGTCTTCACCTGTTCTTAAAGCGATTCATGTTTTCACTCTTCAATCAATTTCAGTTGCTTCTGAGAGTCTATCTACCAGTTTTTTGTAACGCGGAAATGGTCAGTGTATAAACATGCTTCAAAATTTCCAACCATTTCCAAAAATTGTCTGATTGTTCAAATCGAGCGGCCTGGTGGCTCAATGGCTGAGGCGTTTGACGGGAGATCGATAGCTCCACCGCTAGAATCCTTGTGTTGGCGGGGATTTTCATAGACCCTTACCACGACCTTCATCTCTGGAACAGCTTGTTGTGTAATGTGAAGTACGCCAGTAAGCTTCCGTGTTTCTGATTCCACGATAAACTGTAAGTCTCATTTACCCGGTAGGATTACCGTGTTAGGTTAGGTAAGAAGGAAAAGAACTGGCCTTCAGGGAGGTCCAACCAACCATCTGGTTGTAAACAAAACTTAGCTTATGTTTTAGATTAAAATCGTTGATGACTTTTGTTACTGTTATTTCTTACACTTATCGGTATTAGTTTTTTCTGCGATAGGCTCTACATTAATTATTAAGTATTTTTACGTCGAGGATTAGACTCATACTCCAATGTTAAAATGATGTTTATGACACAATATTAATAATTGTATGACTATGTGTTTGATGTTATAAGTTGGCTGCTAACTGAGAAATAATCGTTTTGTGTTTCAGAGGATAACTGGGACGCGACAACAGATTCGCTCCAGCGGCAGTCGGGACGTGGATATCATCTGGTTGGAGCGGATGCTTCGACTGAGCAAGTGAATCACCGCAGAAGACCCCACTCACGCTGGACTGCGGTCTCCTCAGAGAAGCACTCAGCTGCCATCACTGATGATGTCACTCCAAAGTCTGCTGGCAGGCCCACCAACAGAGGAACGCAGAGTCTTCCAGAAACTCTTTCAAGTACAAGCCCTTCTACTGTGGACATTCCACAGCACAGCAGGTTCACGTCTCTCAATAATAAACATGAAGGAAGGAAATACAGCTACGTCCCTGTCACTAGAATACCACGGTATCGCTTCATGTCCACTCCCGATCAAATCACACCGAGATATGACAATATCAAAACAACAAGTCCTTCTCCCTTGCCTTTAATAGTGTCAACTGGCGCAGAATCTACTACGGAACACACAACAGGGCGCTCTGCATTGGAAACAACCACCACAGCTTACAGATTGAAGATGGGTATCCCAATAGGCGTCTCGGTATCTACGACCGAGGATTTAGTAACTGAGACGCCGGATTCTCGCTCACGGAATAAGCTCATCAGTTCTTCCGCAAGTAGTGCACCTGAAACACCTGTCCATGTGACACCGGCGGCTTTCGAGTCCAGGAGAACAGTTCCACGAAGGAGGGAAAAGTTTTCGTTCGTCGGACATACTGTTGAACCTCTACCGTCACACTTCACCGGGCAGTCCGCCATTGAGAAACCGTCGACTGTTTCTGAAAACACTAACGGCCAGCTGAATGCTCGGCGTTCTGACCAGAAACTAATTGACGAACCCTCTGATTTTGAAGGAGAACCGTCACTGCTAGACGAGTCGGTCATTGAGAAAGATGTCTATCCCACTGACCAAAATCACTTTAGGAGACGTCGACCCTTCCATCCATCAAGGTTCAACCGATTCGAAACAACCGCCACAGGTTTAAAACCGACTATATCTCCAAGAACAAGCGAAAGAATAGACGAACACATTGAACCTGATGTCTCCGAACCAGAAATCCCTACATTAGCTACGCCGATTCGTAATGAAGTCCAGTCGGAACCTCCAGCTTCACCTGAACGTGACGAATATGAGAGACAGCCCGGGGTTGTGAGACGGAAACTCAGAAGAAAGGGGCAGCCAAGAAGACAAGGAAAAGCAGATGAAATCATGTTGACTGTTCCACCAGAGGCAATATCAATCTCTAAAACGGCAGAAACTGATCCTATTACAGAGTCTGTTGTACAAAGCACTTCTTCCACAGAAAAGTCATCATTTGGAACACGCAGAAGCTACAGAAATAGATTCAGCCGAACAGGCGAAAGAGCCATTGACCTTGACCAAGGATCAAAACTAAATTCAGCTACCTCAGCGATAGAAAACACGACTCCAGTGACAACATTTCTCGTTTCAACAGTCACAGAAACTAGAAGTGTTATTTCGAGACATAAAATCTACAAGCCAAAAAGGAGAAAGCCACTTTCCCCGTTGCTGGAAAAAAATTCTGACAACGGGTTGCAAAAAGTGACTCCTGAAAGCAACGGTATCGCAACGTCTGAAATCGTAGACACTACCACTCCCCATTCCAGCATCACCACCTCTACGACGACAACCACAACCCAAACAGAATCTTTGAGAGAGAGACGACCATTATTTGGCAGAAGACGAGTTAGCACCCCAAAGATTCCCACAAAGGAAGAATCCCACGTCACAGTTTCTTCTACGACTGAGGCAAGTTTAAAGACTACATTTTCTGACGATTCAACTAGAACTAAAAGCTATCTCGCAGATTTGTTAAAGAACAGAAGACCTTTCACCGGCTTAAGGCGGAAACCATTAATCGACGGCGTTTTAACAACAGAAGAGAATAAATCAGATAGCAAAAAATCTTCAAATAATAGTCAATCAGACGAAGTTCCTACAGAGCGCACTGAAAGTAAATCGGTCACAACCAACGGAAGATTGCCAGAAGTGACTACTGTAGCTTCAGAAACAGAGACAGAATTAATCAAAACAACAAAAATATCAGTCCCGGATGAATCAAATGATAAAGAAGATCGTAAGGAGAGGAGATTTGAAGCTAGTCCTCGTAAGATACTTGGAGGACTAAAACGAAAACCAACTCAAACACTTAGGAATGATGACTTATTAAGAAATCGTAGTAATTCTACTTTACAAAACGAAGGTTCATCTGATGCAACGAAAAAGGATTCTGAGGAAGAGACACGTAGCAACGTTTCGCCTACGAGTCCGACAATCGGAATTACCAGACCAATCACTGCAGCGTTAGGTCCGCGAAGACCGTTCTTTGGATTGAGAAGAAACCTAAAACACCCTGCGAAAGATGAAAGTGGGAACGGTAGAGACAGGACAGTAGATGAAAAGACTTTGGACTCAGCGAATAAAACGGTTCACGGAGAAACTAGCACTCCAGCTTCGGAAACACAAGAAAAAAATTCTGCAAGTACTGCTCGAAACTATCTCGACGTCAAAGTTTCTTCTAACGTACCAGAGACCACTCTGAGCAGTTTGAATCGATTGCAAGGAGAAAGCACTGATCATGACATTGCGACGACTTGGACGGAAAGCAAAACAGGAAGTCCTGGGAAACAGCAAGTATTGTCGACATCACTGGAGGTATCGGAGAAAGAACCAGCAGCTCAAAACGGTGAGAGACAACCAACAGACAGTGAGGGTGGGAACTCGATCCGTAGTACAACTGTTTCATTAGCACCAATACCTGAATCTAACATAGAGGATGGCCACCGTGTTTCAAGTTACGAAGACAAAAAGCTAGTGTTCAGACCAATTGAAGTAAATATAAACATCGGTCAACCCGATGGGAAAGTTGACGTCACATTTACGCAGCTTGCGAATGGTACAGAGGGAACGCTAAAAAACAAAACCAATAAGGAACAAATGGACAAAACCACTAAGATTGTAATTGGGCTCGATTTTGTCTTTCATTTTTTGAACGAAAAACTACGGAACTATATATCCAATGAGTTAACCATGCATGATTCGGATTCCGCTAAAACCCAACGTCCTGACCAATTCGCTACGAGCACGGAGATCCCACAAGCTGCTCAGAAAGATGCTGTAGACGTGATAGCAACAGAAAAGCCCAGATTATTACCAACTACCACAACAGCGAACTCAGTCACAGAAGTAACGGAGCTCGGAGCGGAAAATAGTTTCGATTTCATTTCTGTGCCCGTATCGACGACATCAGCAACGAAAGAGAATAATATGATGACAACTACCATGGCAGCAGATGTTGATAAGCCTACAACTTCCCCCGTCAGTTCTTTTGATGCGTCAGATTTGACAGAAACTGTGATATCAAGCACTGTGCCGACAAGAATACCGTACTTCGAGGTAGTCACTTCTAGGATGCCTACAGACAGCGAATTTTCTTCAACAGTACGGGAAGTTTCACCTGAGGCAGTTACTAATTTATATCCGTCAAGAAATCTAGACACCACTGCCAGAAACGAGCTTCCGGGAACATTCGTCACCGATTCAGTTTCAGAAAACCTGCCGGAAGAGATTTCGTCAACCACTTCGATTCCCGTAACTACTGTGGCGGTACTTATAACTGAAGCTGAAGTAGCGAGTACTGCTCCAGATACGGGCATCACAACCATGTCGTCAAAAGGTCCGCTGGCTGCAGATACGGCTGAAACCAGTACAGAGGCTGGTAAAGCTGAGACGGTGCTCCATACGATGCGAACCGTGCCTGGTGATAAGACCGAAGCGATCTCTACCATTTCTCCTCTCACAACTATGGTAATACAGGACGACAAAGAAGACAGTACTACGCTTCCTACACTACATCACACTTCTGAAGCTAGTCCCAAGGCCGCTGAAGCAGGCCATAGAACCACAGATGTTGACAATGAGTTCGGTGTTACTGAAAGCTTGAATTCATTCAGTGACATCGTATCTACGACCACAGATCCAGTACTATCGCCGGAAACAGTTGTAGCCCCGACACTTTCACCACCTTTCAAGTTGTCGTCTTTGAGTGACTCTGAAGCAAATGACAATATTTTTAGCACTTCGACACCAATTCCTGTTGAAAGGAATAATGCGGTCAACCACGGCTCTCAACATCAACAAGATGTCGACAATCTTATGTCCAACGGCGAAGTAGCAGCTGTTTCAACTACAGAGAAAGATAGTCTTGAGAACGAAATACTTCACAAGACATTTTCCCCGTTCGAGAAAATTGATGACACTGTTTTTTCGGATGAAAATAATGAAGGGGACACAGTATCGACGATAAACGGTCATCACAAGATAATGCCAATGCAGTAATAGACACAGGAGAGACTGCTGGAGACACAGCAGATGCTGGGAGTTCTATTAACTGTGTGGTAAATGAACAGTTTGACTATTCGACCAATGACGTCAGTCTGTCTCAAGAGGGTGTGACACAACAGACAGTTACAGAACACACTGAAGTTTCTCCAGTCACTGTGGATGTTTACACGGCAGTGAGCGAGACAACAGAATCACCTTTCTCTATAGCTGAACCCTCCGACAGCTTGTCGTCATCCAGCAACCCTCGCCTAGACGACGATGTTGTTAGCTCTTTTTCTCCCACATCTGAAGAGGAGCCTATTTCTGCTCTAAATTACATACACGACTCCCTACAAGGATCTGACCGTCTTCCCAACAAAGGTGAAGAGGCAACAGAATACCTACTGGCGGATGATAAAAGGATAGAAACAACTACTTCTCCGGATGCCTGGACTTTGGAAGACAGTAATTCGTCTACATTTACAGTGTCTCCTGAAAATCCAATCACTTCTACTCAGACTGAATGGACAGAAGCAATTGTTGCTGATGCCTCCAGTATTTCGCCTCCGTTTTCACACGAGGAATCAACGAATCCGAAGATTGAGACTGAAACCAACGATTTGATCCCTGCAGAAGTATTATCTGAGTTGCCACAGGAAATAGTAACACTTGGTTCATTTTTCGGTTCGCTTACGCCATCTACAGAAATTACCCCTAGTGTCACATCAACAACAGTTAAAACCGGTGATACTGATGATACAGAGAACGAAAGCACCCAGTCTGCTGGGCTTCTTTCCGCGTTGTATAAGGAACTGGAATTTATTGGTAACGGTAGTTACCCAATAAAAAGTATTCCCAATGATACCTTGAATTATACGATCAACGTTACTGAAAAGCAGCCTCCGCGGGGAAAAAGTGTCACAGAAGATAAATCTAATACAAATGGAGCTGGCACAACAGAAAGTGGGGACACAGTAACAGTAGAAGGTCCCAGTGTTCGTACCACAAACTTAAGGGATCCACCTATCACATCTGTTAGTGATTTTGAAGTTACAACACCATCCAATCAAGACTTGAATATGCAGACCGGGATTACAATCATATCTGACGATAATACATCAGTTACCGTTGACATAGACACTACCACGGCTTCTGCTGGCTATATTGTGACCACCACCAACTCGAATGTCGATCAACACAATGATTCCTTCCGAGATGACAGCGTACGAAGAAAAGGTGACGATACGCTGTTGGTGAATGCTTCTGGAGTGACTGATCCAAGTGCAGATGCTGCGTCTACTGCAGCCACTGACTGTTCTGACGCGCTCTCTTCTGGAGGATGTGATTACGTGAGAAGGACGACAGGTGTCGGCGATGAAGTGACTACAGCATCGTCAAGCGGCGATACCCCGGGGCCAACGTGAACAGTGTGGAGAGCATAGTTTCCGTTGAAACGCGGTACAAAATCACCTATCGCTGAAATTTGTCTGAAAGAGAGTTTAGAAGAAACCAAGACTATGAAAGTTCTCCTCTTTCAGCACCCGTTTCTCAAGCGACTAACCATCTGTGGTGATTCATATTTTGGTGATTTTTTCGAACCTTTTTTTATTATACATATGTGCATGTGTTTATCAGACAAAAATTTTTATTCGCCAGCAGTGTATTTGGTATTACTAAACTTAAAGCTGCCAACCTCGTGGTTCTAGGTAACCACTCAGTTAACGCCGAAATGATTCATCCTGTACGGTCATACCAAAATCTCGATGCACTTCAAGAGACATGTTTGAAGTGCAAATAGCCAGGAGCCGCATGCTAAATATAGGGAGTTTCCCCAATAACACGACCGAAAAATATGTTTGTACTGGAGTGTACTTCCACTGTGTGGCAATTTTATTCGGTATAGGTACTTCGTAAATTGTTGAGTCTTTTTTTAGCATTCAAGCTATGGATTAAAAAAGGGGGTGGAAATAAAATGTATTTTTTGCTTTCCATGTAGAGATGAGGTTGTTACGATAGTTCCTGCTAGTTCAAACGGGGACTGAGATGCTCACTGCAATCATGTTTCAAGAACGATTTCTCAGTGAAGCTGATTTTTTTTTCGTCATAACCTTCAGTAGATCGGGAAGAACATCTTCGAATGTTGTGCCTTGATTTATTTCAGTGTTGCTAACTTTTTCTGTTTACATATCTATCCATCTCCCTCGTTGTTCTGTAAATCATCCTTAATTTGGTTCCGACATGGCCTTTGTTTTCGAGACTTCTGCGTACGTTTCAAGTTGCCAAACTACTTTGTACTACACAGTCTTTCTTCCTGGTTGGCTTTCGTTTCTTTTCTTACATATATTCATTTTTAACTTCGTCGATTTCTTTTCTCTTACTCAGGTGGTATAAGACACTTTATTTCACAGCCTTGCGCATCCTGCTGCAGCCAACAATTTCCTTAAGGACAAGTCCTGAACTTCAACTTACGCCCCTGTCCACACAATATGAGGGGCACAGAATGAATCCATGTGTCAGGCAAACATTCGTCATAACGCACGCTGCAGAAATCCCTTGTGCGCATGGATTATTGTTGTTAGTGCCAAATTAGGGACGTGCGATTAACATTACGCACAGCCAGCTCAGTTAGTTTTACTTGTTTGAGCTTGAAATTGTGGTAAGAGGTAAGCCATGAGATCTCTCTTTTCATGTAATCTTTGTACAGTTCTGTTCTCCTTCTGATTGGTGCCGCTTGTTTATTATATCCACAATTACGATCACTTGTGTGTAACGATCATTGATGGGGGTATAAAACATGGTTGTACCTAATGAAATGGTCGCAAATTGTGTGTGAGGTTCACTGTTTCTTTCGAGCAATGATTAAATAACCTAAATAACAGACATGTATAGTATTCATGGTCAATGGCTTTACGACTTAAAAATACTGTTTAAACATGCGATAACCCACAAACATTATTTTTGCTTTTATGTATTTTAAACTCTCATGCACAAAATGGAGACTTAATTTACATTACACTGAATATCTTTTAACAAGATTTATATGTGAAGTATGTGTTAATTTACAATGTGCCTTAGAAATGTTGGCTGTTCCACCAAATAGTTTGTTATTTATTGTATTTATTGTTAATAAATTTGTAATATTTGTTTAAGTGAAACCTCTCTTGTATTTCACTACGTTGTTGCTTTTTTGTTAAAATTAGTCAAATACGCTAGTGCATTTCCCTTAGCATATTTTTACTGGTTATTGAAAAGTTGTAAACAATTTATAGTTACTTGTGGCAAAGCTATGATGAACATAAAGTATTCCTACCTTTACTTTCCTGAAATGTTCATGAATTACATGTTTCCATGAATGACGCCACAACCAGTATATAAGATCAGCGAAATTTTTACTGAAAGATGCAAGAACAGCGAAAGCACTAGATTTAGATTTATTTTTGGAAAAAAGAAAAAAATGAGGACTAATTATCATTCTCTTAAATATACAATTCGAGATGTGCGACGAAATTAATAGGTAGGGTTTTATTTATTAGTCACAGAGTTTCTTGCACATCCGTATTTCGCTTGTTTCATAGTTCAATCTAAGGACACAATTCTGTCAGATAAGATTTAACCTTAAAATGTGTAGTAATTATGGCAGTTTGACATAACGCAAAACGTGCTTGAAAAAGAAGAACTTTATGGCATTTAAGATATGTTGAAAATGGATTTAAACGAGAAGTACAGAGTAAGTACGTATAGTGTTCTGTTTATAATCTAGTTTCGCTAAAACTGTTAAAGTGGTTGTATTAATTTTAGTATATTCTTGAAATAGCTCACTGTCAGAGCTTCATTATTTTTCTCCTTTAGATAACGACTTTTATTTCAAACAGTTTTTATTTCTGAGTGTCTTCGACACGTATGTATCTTATTTTAAAATTTCTCGCGGGAAAATGTTGAACGATTCTTTGCGGCTCGTCAGGTAGTATGAATTCTGGAGTGTGCCTCAGAGAACAGATGATAGGCGCATTACCTGAGTAAGGGTAACAGTAAATCAAGACACAACTAGGAACTCATCGGCAAATAAACGTATGGCTCTGGGTTTGTATGTGTACTGAAATAATTATCGGGGTGCTATTTACAAGTAAATATTACTTAAAATTTTTATATCTCACAAACTTTAGATAATTTTCAAACCGAATAGAACAAAAATGTTCACACTGGTGCTGTGGCATATCAGTGTCAACTGTATAGAAAGATAGAAATATTTTAAAATATATTGGTTAGAAGTCAGTAATAACGACTTTGACTCCATATCAATTAAATAACACCCACGTAATAGAATAATAACTGAAGCAACACAATACTTGTATTTCGCAAAAAAAACTACGCCCCATGTGAAAAATATATTATTTCCAAAGTCCTCTTTAGTTTGCAAAGGCTAATATGAAAATTTTTGTACCTAAAAATTGATTATGCAGAAATTTGGACTTCTGGAAAAACGATACAGAGTTTAGGATTACCTGTTCAAAAAGACAGTAACAAAACTGACATTAATCTATAAATTCATCTATACGATGATTTTGAGACTTAACTAACTAACGCATTTCAAAAATGTATCAACAGAAAGCGAGGAAAGAGAATAGAAACAAGTAAAATATCATTTCTTTCAGTTTCAATATCAGTTTGTATTAATTTTGCTCTCAATACGGACATGACAGAACAAATATTCTGGAGAAACAGGTGTATGTGTTGATTACAGTTTAGATATGCTATGTGTAAATCCGTGACGGTGACAGTATTTTGGGACTGTATCGTTACGGGTCTAAAATAGTTCCCAGATGGTAGACAGGTTCTGATCTTTTTCTTGAGTTTGATCATAGTTGTATCTCATAAAGTCGATTTAAACCAAACATGCATTGCACAGAGTCTACCAATGACGAAGAGTTTGTTTTTAGGAGCACACTACATGAACACGAGACTTTTTTGTACCTCTTAAGATCGATATAAAGCATAATAACAATTCCACAGAGAGTGAAAAAAAAATGAGTTTTAGAGTCAAGGTCATGACTGAATAATCCGATCTGGCTGCAAAAATAAACTTGATAGGTATTTAATCCCAAAGATTCATTATGCAATTTTTGAATAATCTCTGTTGCATTTGAAGGGATTTTGAAGAATTAAATGAGGAAATAAACGATAGAAGAAGATACGATATACACTTATATCCATACGAATTTGGTGCAATTATTTACTTATTTCAATCAGTATTTCTTATAGCTATCTGTTTCAGTTCACTCTTTCCCATAATAAGAAGTGATGAACGACCCGATTATTTTTTTAGGCTAAATCTCTGAGATTTAGTAGTGAGTGGTTGTTTAATGATGTGCGTTATCAGCTATCGCCATTAGAATGGAGTTTCACTGAGACTGTGGCAGACTGAACGCGTAACGGTTTCAAAGAATTATGAATAAGTCGCAGAACTGCGAAGTAATTTCATATACATACATTTTGTTTTCAATTTGCTGTCTGTCGTAGTATTTTCTCCGTCTACTGATGCTATGGATGGAACTCGCCGTTCTAACCTGCGTCATTGCGACATTGCGCAAATACCTCACAGACTGCCTTCATGAAGAGCTGTAGTTCGTGACTAATGCAGTAGTTCAGAACGCCTCCTTAGCTCAGGGGCTAGAGCACTGGTCTTGTAAACCAGGGGTCGTGAGTTCGATTCTCACAGGGGGCATACATTTTTAATTTCACTTTCACAGTCTGAATCATACACTAAGAAAACCATAAGGTGGAAGCTTCTGTACATATGAATCTACCGTTGATCTGTAGGCATGGTATCTTATGTTGCTTATATTCGTGACGAATCTTTGATTATTTAACTTTACTACAAACCCTACTAAGGAAAAAAAAAATGATATTTTTCAGTTGAGGTAGTTAGAATTAATTACAGAGTTTCAAATTTAGCTTTTACAGAAGCGATATTAGCTGCATAGTGAAAGGAAAAGCCAGCTATCTACACGTATTAGGTAAGTGGATAGTAATTAAGAACAATGAACGCTGTAAAAAGTCTGGAGGAAACAATACGGAGCATCACGGGATGAAACCAGCATACAGTATGTGCTGTAGCAAACCTAAACACGAGATAGAATGAATCCTGAAGAAATTATGCAAGGAAGTGAAAATGTTGTTATTTATTGTTCAGGGAGACAGGGATTGGGATAAACTAACCCATCGCTTCCAATACACAAACAGAAATACCACAAGTTATTCACCTAGATTCAATCAACATCGAACCTTATGCTACATTTCATTTATCTTAAGCAGACCATTTCAACAGATGTTATAAAATTTCATAAGGTCACTCACTCACTCGCCTCGATAGCTATTGGCTGGAGAACGGTGTCACGTGTCAGCCTTCGTTCGCAAATTAAGAACGACCAGAGATATCATTACAAGAAATTCGAGGTTATGTCCACAATTTGATAGGTAAGCAACTGCTTCCAAATTAATTGCCGTAATACATTTAGTAAGTTTGCTTTTCGTAGATTTCATAGTTAAAAACATATAGATAAACTCGTCGGCTGAAAAATCTTGGAATTGTTTTGTCGCATGTCGCTAATGAAAATAACATAAAAAAAGCCTTTAAAAAAATTAAAATACCCATGGTCTCTGCTGTAACCACGGCTGCCAATTGTCATTCAGATCTAGGCTAAAGTTCAATTTAATTAAAACTTTCGCTAATGTTCCTTGACCAAAGTTAATACATTATGATTAATTTATTCTTTATCCATACTTTGCTGATCCATCTGGTTAATGATCTTTGTTCATGTTCACTGTACGTGAGTTATTAGGTTATTTAAAGCGGACATCCGGACAAATATGTCACCGAATCGAGTATTCTGGCAATTCATTTCTTCGGAGATGCTCATCTGTTAATAATTCCTAAGGTAGTAAGTTCTATTGCCGTTACAGACAATATGACCAAAAATTGCACTATGAATGTTTGCCCAGCCTTAATTAATAAAAAAAACCGAGCGGGACGGTGTAACGGTTAGCGTTGTCGCCTCGCATTCGGGAGGACGGCGGTTCGAATCCCCGTCCGGGCATCCAGATTTGGGTTTTCCATGGTTTCCCCAAATCACTCCAGGCAAATGCCGGGATGCTTCCTTCAAAAAGGCCATGGCCGAATTCCTTCCCATTCCTTGCCCCCCATCCTTTACCGTCTCTAAAGACCTCGATGTTAAAAAGAGACGTAAAGCAGTTACCAAAAAAAAAAAAAAAAAAAAATAATAATAATAATAAAAAAAAAATAACGTGATGCTTTCGAAGCAAACAGGAATTCTTCAAATTTTACAGAGTGAACTTTAAGGCTCAAATACAAGTCAAGTTTAAAATTCAGCAATTTTGAGTCTAAAACCTTTGAAACAATTATCCGATTGTGCGATAGACACTGTCCGTGTTTAATACCTATGTCTATTAATATTTCTGAGTTCTTCAAGCTCAAGAAATTTTACTCATCCTAAGCGTGAAACACAGTCAAGTTCGTATTTGGTCAGACCAGGTCAACCTGTCACAATGTTTGCCTATAAGACACTGGAACTATACTAGACCCGTGACGATACGTAAAAAACGTTCACGGGCTAATACTAGTATGCTATAAAGTTTCTTTGTTTACAATCAGTTATTACTTTCATAAAAGGGCGTCGTCGTACTTACTAAAGTAAATGGGTAAAGTGGTTGTAGGGACAGCCGCATCTATCGTAGCCGCTTCCAGTTCAAAGTGCAATGTGAACAACAGAAGCGATCTGAGCCAAAGATGAAGTTCGGGTTAAGGGCTTCTGAAAATCCCCGCCGAGACCTTTCGATCTCCAGTCAGACGACATAACCACTGAGCCACCAAACCGCTGTCATAATCACTGACCATGTAGTTTTGGTTCTTAATATCCTTTTCATTAAAGAGCTACATATTTTTCTAAACACAATGGCATTGTGGAAGAAATTTTCATCAACATCGTATATGACATGACATTTTTCCTTGCTGGTAGCACATCATTACGTGTTTTATTTTGAGCAGAAAATTTTGTGATCGGTTGTCCTGATGAAGTAAAAAATGTGGAGCAATATATCTGGAAGTTCATTTTGCTTTGAGAGGTCCCATCATGCCTCTGTAAAAAGCGGTGTATTTGCTGAAGACTTAATACGGATATGATATCGAAAATTATCTCCTGGAGATTTCAGCAACCGTTAATTAACAACCGGACACTTTTTCTCGTTTATGGATCTTCCTCTTGTAGACACCACTCACCCACCAAGCTCGGTAACTGAACAGAGCCGGATGTGAGTCTATAGTTCAAAACAGTTCCATAACTTTAGTAATTAAACGTACGGAATTGTCTCATTTATATTTTGACATTAATGTTCTACGTAAAATAACAATAAGCACATATGCCCTATTCATAAACTGAAAACCTTCATTGTCTCAAGCACTTTTCACCATCGCATATTCTCTTTTCAATAAACTCCTACATTTATCAATCTGGAGTGTGCTTATCTAGTATTTTATAAGTCAATTTAATCCTCAACATGTGAAATCAAAGGCCTTTTCGATCTAGAAAAGCTTTTGTCATTTTTTTTAACCCAAGGATGGTCCCAAATCTCCGCGCATGAACTACACATTACACAAACAAGAAATACACTTACCACAAACAGAACACAGTTATACATTTGGCAGCAAGATGGAAACACTTCAGTCACTTCCATAGAACATAGTATAACCTGGCAGTAGGTATAAGATGACTGGCATCAGCTAGGACATGCCGCCGTAAAAACCAAAGCTTCAAATTTGACTATGCCAACTCATCAAAGGCAGTCGCACCTTAAGTTGGGAAAATTTGGTGAAGAAGAAAAATACGTAATTTTATGAAACTTGTAACGTCTACCTTGGGGACGTTTACTTTTGGGTCGTACTGTTTTATCATTAGCAAAATTATCAATTTGGAATATCAAAAATCATACTTAATCTTCAGCTAATCACATGAAATATTATTGTAATGAATAGGAAAATTGAAAATTGGGTGTACAATTTATTATTGTGAAATTAGGCAAACACGAAGTTTGTTTTTATTCTGAGGTTAACAATTACATATCATTGAATGTCAAACAGTTAGAGCAAAATCTCAGGGTCATTGCAAAATCTCAGGGTCATTACTGGGTGGAACGATTGCATGAGCTTCCGTCCGGGCCGTAGCTTTTACCATTGTTCACAGCCCAGGTCAGCGACCAGGTAAGACCCGCACCACATGAGGTCGTCCAGCTTCCTCGACCGCACCGCGTGAATGCAGTGTCCCCAGCTCCGGCGTCGTTGAACGGCTGTACTCGATGAAGATCAGAACCAGAGTCCCCGTCGTCCGTTCTCCTCCTCCGAGCAAGACTCTGTACTTGTCGTAATGCGATGTCGGGTCGGGCCCTTGGCGAATCACCGCAATCCGCGCCAAAGGACCAGCATCACATTGGCCCAGAACAGACAAGAAAAAACACCAACACGGCAATAAATTGAGGCGGCTTCTCTATTGGCTGGATCGTCTTCCCCTACTCTCATAAAGCACTCATTTACTAGGAAACGTCACTAAGGTTTATTTTTGCTAGTCTGCGCCAGCTTTCGGCGGGAACTTTCCGAAACGTGCGAAAATAGAAAGCGGGTCTCAGTTATTTATGGGGGTTATAAATCCGCTTTATGTCCACGTTGAGAAGGACCTTGTCAGCACCCCCCAAGGTGCGTGTAAATCTGGACGCTTTAGTTCCGTCACGTTTCTGTTCGTTGACACGACGCATCGGCAATATTCACACATCCCGTGGGATCACTTAGTGCCTAATGGCACTGTACCTTTTAATTCATTACAAACTACAAAGTGTGAGAGTAAACTAAGCAAAATAATAATAATAATAATATGTTATTACAAAACGTTAATTTATTTTTGTTGTCGTATCTTCAATTCAATAAGAATAACATTTTTTTTAAATTTTCGCAAGCGCATTATCTCTCCGGACCAACTTCGCGTATCACAGCTTGAGAAATGCTTGTCTGGAATTTCAAGCGGATACTTTCTTCGAAATTGATAGACATTTCAGCAGCAGACTACGCCTCTATCATCAGTTATATTAGTGATCTGATCATATCATGAATTGTTTATGAAGTATCGTGCAATTTGGACGAAAGTACCACGCCGAAAACACAAGACTCATTTAAAATTCTCGACATGCTTTTATAAGACTAAAAATCAAATTTTCTATTTTTCCTAGTTTTAACATTCCCAGTGACGAGGATTCATTATTATTCACAAAGTGCTATGTTTTGAGCTTAAAGCTTATAAATGTTTCTCTGGACTGTTTGATACCAAAAGGTTTTCCATTCTGAAGCTAATCTAATGTTGATATCATGCTTATTGCGTCCTTTGCTTGTAATATTCCTTTGTAAGTTGCAGTAATATCTTATTTCTATTGGATCTTTTCCTATTACTGTTGTAATTTCTGCTAGACTGCATAATTACTGTTGTACTTAACGTTTGTTAACAGTTCGTTCGTAACATTCTCTGTTTGTCCAGTTTGTCTCCGTTATCGCTAGTAGAGCAACCTCGACAGCATATCATATATATATATACTGATCCTTTCTCCTCAAACCTTTTTTTACATTGGGATTTTTTTCCCTTCCCTTCCCTACCTCCTTTTTGATATCTCCTTCGAGAGGAGTCCATTCCTATTCATGCGAATGGGAACTATTTTACCCACCACGAAGCCAGTAACGCATTTTATTAAATATTCGGGGGATTGTGTTTTCTCGATACCCCTGTCGATTCTACAATGGACTGAGTAGAAATAATTATTTTTGGCAACGAAGTAAGCGACCGAATGACACTTAAAAAAAAAAACACATAAATAAAGAGGAAAAAATAAGTTATTTAGAGTATGTCCCAACTGAACAGTGCTGTATGATAATTTTATCAGAATTGGTTCCAAGAGCACGATCTCCATAAAAGAGCGTCAAGGGAGCGTCCATAAACTACGTGACTCCATTTTGGTTTTCCTTGGATCTCCTCTTTGGCTTTGACACCTGCCCCCCTCCTTTTTATGTGTGGCACGTAGCTCTTCCCTATTAATTTCAGCAGACATTAACATACTAGCGTTACGATTGTTGCGTATATAATGAACGCAACCGATATTTGTATTATTGGGAAAAACTTCAATTTCAGGTACAGTCGGAGATTTTTTTTTTTTCTTGAGGTGTTACTAAAACCATTCTTCTTACCCCGTTCATCTTCATTAATTGATGAAATAAAACAAACTAATCCAAGTGCGTGAAAAAAAACTTAAAAAGAGCTGCATTTTTTGTTTTATTTTGCTGCACTTGTGTGACATTTCTTTCTAAACTACCAGGTAATGATACACTGATCTGCTTAAAAGATTTTTACAACTCGTTGGGTAATGAGAACTTGTTGGAAAAATATTTTCGATAGACTTCGTAAAGTTTGCTGCACAGCGCGACTTTACCATTCATTAATTGATGAAATAAAACAAACTAATCCAAGTGCGTGAAAAAAAACTTAAAAAGAGCTGCATTTTTTGTTTTATTTTGCTGCACTTGTGTGACATTTCTTTCTAAACTACCAGGTAATGATACACTGATCTGCTTAAAAGATTTTTACAACTCGTTGGGTAATGAGAACTTGTTGGAAAAATATTTTCGATAGACTTCGTAAAGTTTGCTGCACAGCGCGACTTTACCAGCCAACGCCACTTTAAACTTGATATAACACTTCAGCGAGCAATATAATTAAAGTTTCACTGAAATTCACTTCACAGAAAAAAAAAAATTATTTTATCAACGAGCGATGTGGTCACAAGGCAGGCGATCCGAATCAAAACAGCGTTATTTCAAATCATAAAAACAATGCGAACTGTCACTGCCTTGGAAAATCCCGGGTGACATCTATAAGCGAATATTTGAGTCCAGGTACGGCGTGTGTAATGTTATTGCATTGTAATGCGCCGTCGCGTGTCGGTCAGTTCAACCCAACGCCAGTCACGTGCATGCGCGGCACTCAGTGTATAGGATAACTAAATTACATACAGAGATAACTAAATGACGGAAGTAAACATTTAAATACTGTTATGTGTTGTGTACCTTATTTTATCTATTACTATCATTATTACTCCGCGATTCACTAAAAGTAGGTGGCGAAGGATACGTTGCACTGTAACAAGTAAAGGAGCTTCGATAATCCACGTAGCTCCATTTTGGCCTTCTGTGAACCCCATTCCCCCCCTCCCACCACCCACCACGTAGCCTACGTGGCTTTAGTCTATATCCCCCTCCCCTCACCGCGGCGTAGCAAGTAGCTTTTTCGCTATTGATTCCAGACGACATTTTGTACTGTTTTTCTCTTGTCAGACTATCGTAAATTACGTACGGAGATAATTAAATGATGAAAATAAATATTTACCTGCTGTTGCATGTATTGTACTTTATTTGAACCGTGACAAATAATATGAATGAAAAGCTACGTGGCCTGGCTCGGAATTTTCCCTCCCCCCACGTAGCCCAACGTAGTTTTCCAGCCAATCCCTCCCCCATCAAAGCCGAGCCACGTAGTTTATGAACACCCCCTAATATGAATGAAAAGCTACGTGGCTTGGCTCGGACCACCCTCCTTCCCTCCAATGGCCCTGCGTAGCTTTCTACTCAACCCGCCCCTTCTGGACCGGACCACATAGACGCTACCCAATGGGCGAAAGTTACTTGATAACATAGGAGAAATGGCGTCTTGATGTTGCGTGGAGTTCGCTGGCATTTACTGATGACGAAGTCGTGATCGATGTTCATCCATATTCTTACATTTTCAGATTCCTTGCTGCATACTGAACGCTCGAGCGATGAAATGCCCAAGGCCGTTAGGAACAAATGAGCACAAGTAACTACAGTAACTACAAGTGAGCTCCCATCTCATTGCCGGAATCACTTTTATGTCGCGTGCAGCTGATTTCTAGCCTAACCGGAGTGTCTGAAAATTCCCACGTGATTTTCCATGTTTTGTCTCTTCCCACCGTGTAACAATAGAAGTCGCCGTTCATTCGCCTGGAAGGATAACAGGGGGTGGGATAAGGGTAGGAACTTCACTTGTTAATCCCCTTTTGTTGGACGGGAAGCAGGATGTTTCACAAACAAGGAAGTCCTTGGGAGCGGGAAAGGCCCGTCCCATCCTTGCAGTAAAGTCTGGAGGCTATCTTAAAAACGGTACATTACAAATATAAACGGGTTGTTCAATATACGTGAAACAGGCCAAGAAAGGGAGGCGAGTAAGGGCCTTATTACACTAGGCGACTTGGTGGCGCAACCAGCCGGGCCACTGGTGGCTCTGCTCGTCGCTGGGCACAGAGTCTTATGGAGCTTATTACACTAGGGCAGCCAGTGGCGCCGCCAGAAACTGGCGGCCGGCTGGCTGCCCTGCCCGGCCACCAGGCCGGCAACCACTGGTGGCCGAGAGTCGTGGCGGGGCATTGTATCTTACGTAGCTTATTACACTAGGCCACCAGGTGGAGCCGCCAGACTCGCCACCACGAGTTCAGTCTACTGTTCATATGCCCCCTTCCTACTTTACAATTTTAAAATTGTAGAGATACTGAGTGTCAGGTTTGGTGAGACAACTAGGGACAGTCATCCTGTGATGGGAGGGAATGAATCAGAGGAGATTATAAATGACGAACCTACAAAATTTGAAATAAATTCTCAGGAAATTGCGAAGTAACTCAGAAAGCTAAAACTGGTGTAGGTAATATTACTACAGATTTATTAAAAATTGTGGGATAGGATATTGTACCTTACCTAAAAATTTTGTTTAAAATGAATTTGGAGACTTGCTGCTTACCAAAGGATTGGAAAAGACCGATAGTAGTACCAGTTCATAAAGGAAGGGTTAAAAATATGGTGAAAATTCCTGGCCAATTAGTTTGTCATCAGTGATGGGCAGAATGATTGAGAGATTGATATGCAACTATATCAGAAATCTCTGTGAAGAACGAAACTAGTTTTCAGATCGACAACATAGCTTTAGGCAAGGATATTCATTTGAATCTCAGATAGTGGGCTATATGCAAGATATTTCAAATGAATTTGAAATGGGAGGCCAAGTTGATAGTGTGGCACTAGATCTTTCTAAGGCATTTTACAGAGTGAGCCATAAAATGGTTTTAAATAAACTGAAATGTATTGAATTGGATGAAAAAGTTACTTGCTGGGCACAGGAATTCTTAAAATTCAGAAAGCAAAGGGTTAGAGTAGGAAATACATTATGAAGAGAAGTGGAAGTAAATATGGGAGTTGCTGTTCATTATTCTAATGAATGACTGTGTTAAGGTCAGAATCTAGGTATTTTGCAAATGATACAATGGTATACAATAGGATAAAAACAGGTGAAGACTGAACAGTTGCAGGATGATCTGGATAGAATATCTAAATGGGTAGGTCAGCATGGAATGAAGATAAATGCCAAGAAGAGTCGGCTTATAAGATACAAAGATAAATAGATCTAAAGGTTAATTATGATTACAGAGTGGGGTCAGATTTGCTTGATGAAGTGTAAATTCTTTGCATAACGTTTGATAAACTCAATTGGGCAGGTGGTAGAAAAAGGTTACAAAATCCTTCATTTGCTGAAGAGGGTGATGGGAGGATGTAACAGAGAAGTTAGGGAGTTGGGTTACAAAACTTTGGTCAGATCATTTGTTGAATATGGTGGTGTAGTTTGGGACCACATTTTGGAGATCAAATACAGGAGTTGGAAGGTGTGCAAAGAAGAGCAGCTAGATTTGTTTGTGGAAATTATCGCAGGACCCAGTCAGTAACTGATATGATACAGGAGCTGGATTGAGACTCATTGGAGGAAAGGAGGAGGTGTGAAGAGAGTGCTGTAAATGTGCAAATTGCTACCGGAGTGTTAGCTCCATCGCAATTAAACTGTATTCAGACGACAACAAGTTTTTTAATTACTTAAGAATGTCTAAATCGTCTTTCTTTTAATCATTGTACTTAGTAAAGGTTGATATTACCGGAAAAGATACGAAAATGAGAAATTCTTCTTGTTTTACCCCTTTTCTCTACACTTTCACTTCCACTCATTTCCACAGTGACATTCTGTAGTTCACTGGACATATTCAACCACACAATTCGCATACAATGCGAGGATAACAGCAAAGTGACTGCTCGGTTGTGCGAGTGACTGGCTGGCGGCGCCACCAGAATCCTGGTTGCGTCGCCAACAGACACACCAGTGCCGCGGCTGGTTGCGCCGCCAAGTCGCCTAGTGTAATAAGGCCCTTACTGGCAGGCGGCGCACAGGTCGCGGACCAATCCAGGGATCGGCAATCAAATTGCAGACGACTGTGTCAGTGTGTGCATGAACCAGTGTGGTGAGACGATCAGCCGCATAAGATATTTGAATGGTGAAAACTTTTCTTACGTAGATGTTCGGTCGTATGTCTTCTCATAAGCAAGGTTCCCCAAGCGTCCCTTTCCCATCCTAATAATTTTGAGATACACTGCACATGTCTAAAATTTAAGGTTGATTTATTTTATCTTCGGAAAAACATATTTAGGGGGCGGAATATTCCATTAAATTTCTAGGTGTTGATTTAAAATTTCGTCGTTTCATATTTAAAAAGATAGTGGAATGAAATAAATAGCAAAATAAGTTCGAATGGTTCCGAGACCGGAATAAATAATGTCTGTACAGTCTGGGTGGCACCGTGTTCCAGTGAGATATACCTTCTTGCAAGGCAGAACTGCGCAGGCAATTCACACATTCCAGCACCATTGAAGCTAAAAAAACAATATGTTTGACATGAAGAATAAAGCTATCACTCATCTCGCAGGTGATTTCTAAAATTAATTTATGAGTTTTCTCTTCGAAAACTGGATTCAGGGGTATACATTCCAAACAGCTACTCATCGGCCAAAGATGTTATGCCGCCTTCAGTTCCAAGTCGCTACGATATGTTGTAGGGAACTGAAAAATAAGATTCATACCCCCCCCTCCTTTTTTTTTTTTTTTTTAATCTGTTCAAAATCATATACAGGAGAGAGAGCGCGGTAGCTGCAAAAAGTGTTTTTAAATTTCCCAGTGAAATATTGCAAATTTACCAAAAACAAAATTTGTAAGAATGTTATGGATCAATACGAAATGAAACTCAACGACTTCATTGCTTCATCGGAAAATTGAAATCTGTGTCATAACGCTCATACCGGAAAATTCGAAATGTCACCCAAAATTCAATTATTTTACTGCTCTCTTATAGCAGATTAAGATTGTAGGATAATCAATTTTTTGTAACTGTAGAGAACCGTTACAAATCCGGGTTTTAAAGCAAAATGGAGCTAATTTCTTGATTTTGAGGCTCGTCGACGTGAGCTCATTAGAGTTGATATAGAACCGCGTAGGAATTCGACAATGGCCTTCTTTAGGAATCATCCCGAATTCACCTGGTGTGATTCAGATAAACCATGGGAAATATAAATCTGTATGAACGGACAGGATCTGAATGCCAGGCCACTCATCCACTAGCCTCGGTCACAAATTTTTTTCATAAGGAAAAATTAATTAATTCTAAGAAAATATTTGCCATGAGGGAAGATAATAAACTCAACTTCTTTAACCCACTCAACAGGTTCTTTTTGTGGGAAGCTAACCCCCTGAATTTCTAAATTCCACCTAAACATTTTAAAGAGAAACGTTACCATCTGGAAAAAAATTGTTAAGCATCAATAAAAAATTAAATATAAGGATTTACTGAGTATCTGTATGTAAAATCGAAATTCTTGGAGTAAATAACTCCAAAATTTATTCAACAGATTAATTTTTTTACTGAATGTTATGGCTGATTAGGGTATGAGAGTCTTCAATTTTGCTCATCTGCAGAATATGCGGTATAAAAAATCTGATGTGATAACCTCAATTTTATACTTTTCATATGTAAAAGGTAATCATTTTCGATAAAACAAACTGAAAAATGTTTGACACGACAAGAAATAATAAACGCGATATCACCTTACTTAACTAATCTCGGAAGAGGGAAGGAAAGGAGATACACCGAAAATTATTAAAATTCATGCATAAAAACTGTAAATTCCAACAGATAAATCTGTAAAAAATATATGTGCTATGCGAACACATTCAACTAGCGCCCACCTTACTCAAATGTTTGGTACAAGAGGTTTGCGCACTATTATTCACAATTTAGAAGTATACTAAAAGAGCAACGTTTAATATTAACAAAATGTAACCACAAAGGGATGATTCGCAGGAAACAAATTGAACTTAAACTGGGGTTAAAAGATTTCAATAAGAGTACAAAAGTTAATGAGGTATTAAGTTTAGTTAGTTTGGGAAACACATATGCACGTCTATTTGCGCGTATGTATTCACAATTCGGATTAGAACGAATTTTATTCAGTGATCTCAATCTTTCTGGACTTTCAAGAGGGCTCTCCTTTGGGCATCATTTCAGCACTGACGACGAAGTCAGTTGGTCCTGACTAGGGATATTCACTAAACATCAATGCATAGCATCCATTCGATGTTTACCATACGAAACATCGGATTAATTCGATTTTTGACAAAGAATTTTTCTATTCGATGCATCGATTTTTTAAATAATAAAAACATCGAATCATAAAAAAGCTAACTCTGGCTAATAATGATAAAAGTAATAGAAATAAATGTTAAGATTACTAAATTGATTGAAGATTAAATTAAATTATTTCAGTTTAAAGTAACTGTCATTAACAGTTGGTGACACCTGTGAGAAATTAGAGGGACATAACAACGGTGGAAATGAATTTCTCTTGCGGTTGGCTATCCTGTCCGTATGAGTGAATGAATAAAATCAATTTCACTCCTACTGTTTGCTCTGAATCGAAATAAGATATTATTACTCTAAAACAACTAAATATTACCTGATACTACTCATTATTTAGATAGGGTTGCGGCAACATCTGATTGACTATTGTCAGGACTTCTGTTGCAGCCTAACGTTTATTTTAGAAGGCTGCTCAAATAGTCAGTCAGCAAAAGAACAGAATGAAACGAAAACGGTTGAGTAAACTTTTCATTAGTGTTAAGTGGTTGAACAGTAAAAATTAATGGTTTTAGGCAGATTTAGACTTTAGTATTTAATGTCTGGTTTTTTATTGTAAAGGGCTGGTATCGTAATGAAATATTTCTCTTAATTTGTAGTCTCTGATTCACTCACAAAGCTATACCTCACTCATACAACACTGCTTAACCAACACACAAGATCATAAAAATATTTTTTTAATGTTGGATGAAAGGTAACCCACTAGTCTCGCATTCGGGAGGACGCGGGTTCGAATCCCCGTCCGGGTATCCAGATTTGGGTTTTCCATGGCTTCCCCAAACCACTCCATGTAAATGCTTCAAAAGACATTGGCCGAATTCCTTCCCGCCCTTTGCTCCCATTCCTTTTCCGCCTCTAATGACCTCGACGTCGACTAGGCGTAAAGCCATAAACATAAAAAACGCATAACATTAAACACATCATTACAGCTACAGCACTATACTGCTGAAATCCAATGAACTACCTGCTTTCAACTGGAAATGGTGAATACCGAACTACTGTCCACAGTATTTATCATGGCAAGCAAAAGAGAAATTATGAAATTGCAAAATAATTTTAATAAGGGAATGAGGGCTGTTCTAAATAAAAGACGAACTGAAAATGTCAGTAATATGCTTAAGCACTTAGGATATTTACATATTGAAAAGGAAATAATTAGAGATGTACTGACTTTTGAATATAGGTTGGAAAGTAGATTATTATCAAGATATATGACTAGATTAGTACAAAATAATAATGATGTACATAATTATAAGACAAGGCAGGCAGATCATTACCATTCGACTTATAATAAAAGTAGTAAAGCACAGAAAACTGTGTTGCACAAAGGTTTAAAAACATTTAACAAATTACCTGATGAAATAAAAAGGATGAGAACTTTGCAAGTTTTAGAGAAAAGTTTGGTAAATGGTTAGAGGAAAGAGATTGTAATATTTTCTCGTGAAAGAGTTAATTGAAATTAACACTTTGTTTATATTTGTTTTTTCTGTTTTCTGTTTAATATGATGTATGAATTGTAATTGTATATATATATTAGCCATAGGCTATTTGAAAATAAATAGATAAACAAATTTTCTCTTGGCGATTTTAAAGGCATAGGTAAGAGATAAATGAAACGGCATTTTCCGACGAATATTGTTGGTTTGTATTTGTTGAGCTAAGAAAAACATAAAAGTATTCTATGTTGAAAAAACATCGATGTTTTTAAGCGATACATTGAAAAACATCGATGCAGGGTTCCGATGTTTTACATCGAATAAAAACATCTATGTACTTTCTAAGTGGACACCCCTAGTCCTGACAACACATTCTAGCCCATATGTTTCCAGGCTTTATGCATACGCTGGGAAGTACGAGGAAAAGTAAAAGTTTGATCCCCTCCTGCTATGAATTCTTTTATTTTATACAAACAGAATTCCCGATTCGATTTGAACTCCCTCGCTCATAAAAAAACAAAACCATCGGTTAGTGCAACTGATAGCAGGACAGCGAAGAAACGTAAAAAATTACGAACATGGAACAATTTTGAGATTTTCGGATTCGAATCGTTCGTCATCATAACATGAAGTGTACCGCCTTGGAAATTTATATGTACAAAGAGAGAATAGGGAGATGGTAGGGAGCGAGAAACAGAGGGAGTTGAGCAATCAGTTCAAACGGCTTAAAAGGACAGATACAAGACTTTTTTTTTATTTTTTAAATCATGTTTAAATTTTGAAGTAATGTACGATAATACTATTTCCCGTGTATAGTTTTAAAGGCATAATGCGATATACTGTATAGTCGTTTCCCATTCGTGTTCCAGCACTTCCCTTTACAAGATTCAATAACTTGTTGGCTTTCAGCCAGTCCAGCGGACGTCAGCCGGATTCGCTCTCTCCTACTCCAAAACAAGTGGCACGACTGACGTGTGATACGTAACTTATGAGCCTGTCCTCGTAATCGGTTGACGCAACCACGAAGCTTCACTTCAGTTTAGCACATATTTCTGTTACCAAAACCACAGTACTGAAGAAGTCATGTAAATTTTCGGGATCAAGTTTATATCTTGATACAGTGAATATATTACACCACGTTTTATTGAAAATTTGATTTTCTAGCAGCAATAATAACGCAGTTTGTGGTTAGGCTAAATGAATGCAGCCTGGACCAGTGTGACAACAAACTTCTTTCACAGCATAAGACACGAGGAATTTAACTTTTATTTGCAACTGCATTTATGAGCGTCCTGTTAATGACATCATGTATCGTGATGTAAACTATTACCAATTTTCGAATCTTCAGTCTGGAACTGCATCAAGTTTGTTTTATTTCCTCTGCTGCGGAATTTTAATTAAACTATTTTGATAGTCGCGCTTTATTTTTTTTTTTTTTAAATGATGATTTGAGCTGTTCATTGTGTTCTACGAAGCCGAGACAACTGAAAGAAATTTAGTCTTTATAATGCAGAAGTATATTTCGTCAAAAAGACAGAAATTTATCATTTTCATTAACGGTTGCCAGAGAGACATCAATTGGAGTGATCGCTTAGCTGAAGTTTATAGATCGGTACTATTTGTCCGGCTGGATAAAGTGTATTGATATACTGGGTATGATTTAATAATTCAGATCGGGCAAAACGCCTTACCAGGATCAAATAGTACCAGTACAGCTTCTATATTAATTCCTCGACACTTTCGACAATCTAAAGCAAATATGCAGCAGTTCTTTGTTCGTTTTCTGTACCATTAATCCCTTACGATACACTACAGCTACAATAATAAACTTGAGACTGTACTGATGTTTTATTACTCGCTTGCTTTGATCTTTGCTGCAATTATTCATGAGTTTAATCTGAAATTTGATTTTCCAATGAAAATTAAATTAATATGGCGATGTTTTGCGTGTATGCTCTTAAGACGTTTCGCATCATTTTCTATTTATGGTAATCGCAAACAACTGGCTTTTTCATTTTCACTACAGAGTTCACATCGCATTTTCTCACATTTAACTAGCAATTCTAAAATAAATTCGAACCCTCCGATAGCTGAAGAGAATCATCTTGTTTTCTTGGTACAGCTGAGGAGCGTTTTGTACTGTCTGATTTACACAGGACAGAATTCAGATGACATAATGTTATAATAAGATTGGAACGTGATAGGACGGTCAAAAACTGCAAATAGATCAACATGGAAATGAGATAGATGTGAAAATGAGTCAGATTATAAGCTAGAAAAATGACTGTTTGGTATGATTACACTTCAGAGGGTAAGTGCTTGCTAAAACAATAAAGTATAAATATCATGGTAAATTAGTTTGGAAGTTTGCATTGTGGAGGTTTTTGCATCTATTGGAGCGAGTCATGAGAGGGTGAGCTACGGAAGTTGGGGAACGCATTGGTCAGGCGCTTGTTCGGGTTTGACAGAAAAGTGTGCGGCCACATTGTGTATCAATCATTCAATAAATATCTATATAATTGAGAAAGTTTGGATGTATGTTTGGATGTACTTTTGGCCTCGATCACGCCTTAATAGCTCAAAAAATTTAAATGAAATTTGGCACGAAGTTAGTAAATTGTGTGCGAAGTGACATAGGATGGTTTTTATTAATAGTTCCTTTAGAAACTGACATTATGAATTCACAAACTCCAAAAAGTTTCCTACTTCGTACACGGCAGTGCCACGTTTACTCTTTGCTTTTTATGTACATCGCAAACACTTCTTTTGAGAAATAAAAGCGAAAAGCTTCTGATATATGCATATGTGCGTTTAGTTTACAAGCGCTAAAAATGATGCGCTTGATAAATAATAGTTAGGAAGTAGGAAATATAAATCTGTATTTAACATTAATTTTTTAAAAAAAAAAATCGTGCTGTCGGTAAATTCACAAAGAGACTTCTTCAGTTGCATACCTGAAATGGAAAAACACCTCAGGTATCACACCATAATTCCGTTCGTAATATATGCGTCATAATATACGTCAAAAACCAAAGCTTGAATGTAAAAAATGTACACTACTACGAGAATACCAGCACAAAACTCGGCTCACTAAAAGTGACAAAATGGTCATCCGTGCAATGCCGTTTTTGTATGTTCGTGGCAAATGTGTAACAGTTTCGTTTCCACCTCGGTTCAATTTATTGTCTGTGTGTGTGTGTGTGTTTTTTTTTTTACTATACCTTATAAGATAACAATTTTTTTTACCAAAATTTAAAACTTAACAGAAGATTACTGATCCTTTTTTGTTCAAATTTTTTGTAGAAATCAGTTCAAACAGTTTCTTATATGATTAACAAAAGTTTTTTTGCTTACTGTTCAATATTCTGCAAATAACTATTGAATACTTCACTTAAAACGAAAGTAATCAATGGTCTAAGGTAGAAACTTTTCGTTTCGAGAAACCATATTGGAGTAGTTTACATCGCGAGACACTTCGTCACTAACATTGCGCTTATGAAAGCAGCTTATTTATTACTAATAATTACTAAATTCCTGCTGCTCATGCTATAACAAGAATATTCTAGTCCAGGCAGCATTTCAACCTAGCCACTATCTCCGCTAATTTTGGCACTACAAAATCAAACGATATGGACACACCTTAACACATTAAATAAATCGGAACTAATATCGAGTTGTAGCAATATTTTATATATGAGGTTTCCTTATTAGCTTAGCATAAATTATCATAATTAATTTTATTATGCACCTTCAGTATGAATTGCAGCTGGACTAAAGCACGCGCACTAACATAATCACTGTATCGCGATGTAAACTTGACCTGCGACATTAACGTAGGCTGTGTTAAGAGTTGTAATGAATTCTGGATTCTTGTATTACAACGATAACAAGAAAACATCAGATTTAACTGGATTACATAGGACGCCAGGGAGTTAATTTGTTCCCACAAATAACAGTTATTGAAAGTTTCCAAACATGGAAGTCAGTCTTTTAATTCAAACTGGAAAAAGAAAACCAAAAAGCTCTCGGCTTTAAGACACAACTAGCTCAGGAATTCATGTCTGGCGGCATAAGAACTCACATTCATCAGGCCGTTAAAGGGCTATCTCAATGATTCGTCTGAGTACACACTGTCTCTGGAGGTATAATTACCGTGTCTGTCTGGCTGCACGAAGCGTCGCAACAAGAGCGCTACCGTCTCTCAACAGCGCCCCGATTCAGGCAATGCTAGGCACTTGTCACGTCAACCAGCATAAGTGACAACATCGACCGGACTTGGCACTATCATCCAAGCCTCCAGGATGGAACCATCAATACTGCTCTGGCTAGCAGTGACCAGAGTGATCGTTCCAGACGAAGTGACCTTCTCGCCTCTCCCCACCTCCTCGGCGAGCATCATGGAAACACAAAATTTGTAAATTTCAAATCATGTGAGGAAATAAACACATCGGATTGGCTTCGCAAAAGTATCCCCTCTCTGCCGGCTAATACATTGCCTCTCATTTGCTAAGAGTCTTCGGGTTTTGTCGGCATTGTTCGGGAGGATATGTAGGAATAATTTTCCCACGACACCGAGCGAACGCCCATTCAATGATTCCATCCGCAAAATTCCCAGCGTCCAGCCTTTCTCACCCTATCAGTGTCAACTTTCCAGAGATAATAACCGCATTGTCTCGACCTACCCGACACTTCCGGCTTAAGTCATAGTGTCGCTCACGCTAACACAACCCTTAGCTAGACGCGGATTTCTGTCTCCAACTCAAAAAACAATATCCATTTATTCCTTATGTTCATTAAATCAAACAAGAATTAATTTAAATTGTACGAGATGACCCATCTAGTCATCTTGTTACAAGTAGAGCTAAAAAAAAAGAAAGGTCCACAAAGGACGCGGGGGGTGGGGGGGAGGATAACCGTTCTTGGAAGCAAGAGAGCTAAAAAAAAGTCTTAAAAAAACTACATGGTCGGCAGCAATAGGAGGGGGGGCATACCGTAAAAATCTCCCGTCATCTTAGGGGATGTCCAACCAGATCTCACCACAAAGGGGGGAGGGGGGTTCCGGAATTCCGGAAAACACCTTACGTAATTAATAAACGACCCCTAAGTCAGTAATGTACATACCAGTATCTTTTGGCGTGCGTTACATCTTTGTTACCTATGTCCCGGCTTTAACGTAAACTTTTATTTGAAGAATAAAAGCCAAGGAAGCAGTTGACCATATTTTCAACCCTAAAGGCGATTTTTTTCTGCTGGTCGTACTCTGAACAGTAACAAAAACTTTTATACCATAACACACTTTCAAGCTCGCTGGTAACTGCTAGTATGAATTACAGAAGATAATGGGGGGCAAAGGACGGCATCTACATTTGACTATGGATATTACCGTAGAAGACAGTCAGTAAGTCATATGATAAAGGTGATGGGTTGGTACTTGTTGGAAGATTGAAGGCGGGTGAAGAGTGTGCTGGGTGTGAATAGACCCTATATTAGCATGAGACTTGACTAGATATTACGAGAAGAATTTGGGGTGCTATGCGGAAGTGAAGTGATGATCGTGAGCTAAAACTTGATTTCAGGCATAAGGAAGTGGAAAAGTTTTTATTTCTAAATGAGCGAGTCAAGGACTTGAGTAACTGTCGATAGAAGTGCTCAACAATCTATCTCAAATAGTGGAAAAATTTTAAGTTAAAAGCTGTGTAATACAAAAGTAGGTGTGTAGTGAAACTATCACCAGTCCATATGCTCAATTATTGCTGTTAACAATTGATTAAAATAACGAACGGTGTTAGCTTTTTCTTTTTCGTTATATATGTCTCCTAATCCTTGTCAAAGTTTATTTAGCATCTCTAAAATTTATTAGCACTTACCGCTGGCTGAAACTTTTGGTTAACAAATTCTGAACGTTTGTAGTGACGTGATTATTAAAGATCCACTATGCTGCCAGCTACCAAAAAAACATTGCATGAACGTATCAACACTTTTACTTCCAATCAATACCAGAATCTCTTAGCTAACATTGTGGGTAAGGCTAAATTGTAGAAAGGATGAATTTAAAATGAATGCCCCCTGTGAGAATCGAACTCACGACCCCTGGTTTACAAGACCAGTGCTCTACCCCCTGAGCTAAGGAGGCTGCTTCATGACACGCATCACAAGATTGAGTGGTGCAATACTTACATTGCTGATAGGCACAGACATAAACCAGCGCGTGCACATCATCTCTTGGATGCCTGCTGACCACGGCGCCAATGTAAAACATGAAGCATGTAAAGCAATGGAAAGAGAAAGCGTATTATGGTGCTTTGATGATTTCCTGCTGTGTGAAATATACAAACTCATCCAACTAGAGTACTTTTCATATCGTACAGGACTCTGTCAACTAGCCGATATATCATTATCATCATACACAAAGAAATTCCTGTTACTAAGCAAAATGGAATATTAGTAGTCATTCTGGTCCAGGCTGGTATTCAACCTAATGACAACTCGGTTACGCATATTACCGAACTAGTGGCAAAAGATCTCGTTCCGCCTATGACGTAATTATAGTCAGAATTCGACATGGCGGCCACCTTCATGGAGGAATTTCCTTCCTCCATGGCCACCTTATTCACTTAAAATCCACAATACACCATGGAATATTAAGCATAATTCTGGTCCAGGCTGCATTTCAACCTAACCACATCGTCCACTATTACAGCTCTTTGATAATCAACATGTGTACAGCTTGAGAAAAAGCACATTCCTGGCAAAGATGGCTGCTACACATCGACTAATACCGTACGTAACCTGACAATTGCTTCTTTCCTACCTATTTTATCGGCTTCGCGTACACTTTTTCTTGAATAGAAATGCTTAAGGAATGCGTTAATCACATTTTCATCGAGAAATAACAGTTTTTTCTACTGGCCGTACTTTGCACAGCACCCGAAATTCCATTCCATATTTGCCTCTTCTCATAGAAGCTAACAAACGAACAATTTCATACAACATTCCATGATGTAAATAAATCCGAGCGCCTGTATATGGGTGAATCTTTACTCGTCCTCGGTGTACCCAAAGTAATCAAGCTCATGCACAGGTTAAATCAAATAATACCAAATTTACTAGCAAATTTCTACAAGACACCGATTTATAAGTATTTTCACATTAAACTGTATAGAAGAAGAGATATTTTTGTTAACAAAAAATTGGTTCATAATCACGTGATTTTAGTACTTAATTTATACACTCAACAACAGAGGACATTTAACACGCTCCAAAATGATACGCTATCTTCAAGTACAGATTTTAACTTCGTTAACAAGTATAAAAAAATTATTATCTATGAACATTCAGTTCCGTTTGACTTATTTGTAAAGATTATATGGTGTTCCACTGACATTATTTTCTTGTTTATTTAACAGACGATAACTTAAAGTATTAGCTGTTTGGAGACTAAATTTGTGCAGCAGCAGCACACGCCTTCACTGCCTTATTGTAACAGGCAGGGTATGATGGAGGTTTTGCTGGTTGACATTTCCTCGTATTTGTGGTAGATGTTGCATGTCTTCTCGTATGGTATGTCTTCATATAGGCGTTTTTTTTATTATTGTTGAAAAATCTTCAGTGGTCGGTTATGTGGTCCAACATCCATCGGATAATTGCCAAGCTCGTTAACCAATGGAATTTTTGATATATAACATTGTTTGTAGAACTTTTTCGCAAGCTCGCGGAACCGATCTTTCAACATTGGTAAATTTGCAGCTTCATGCAGGGCAGAGGTAGGAAAACTTGTGTCAAGATGTAAGGCTCTCTTCAGAGCTCTATTTTGTATTGTTTGCAGGCGGCGATGATGTGTCGCGGCCGCGTATCCCCACACTGGACAGGCGTACTCGAGTATCGGTTTGACCAATGAGTAGTAAAGACGCACACCCATAGATGCTGCGAGATTGCTGTCCCTGTTCAAAATTGGATACAGGGCTTGTAGTCTGGCACTAGCTCTTTTCCGAACATCTTCAACGTGTGCACGCCACCTCAGTCTACTGTCGAGTGTCACACCGAGATAGCGGGCTGTTCTGGCCCATGGTATGCTTTTCCCATTTAACTGAAGCTGAAGGTCAGGTTGAATTCGCTGACGAGGTCCCAATCTTCTGGTGAGCATAATTGCTTGAGTTTTGGCGGGGTTGATTTCAATCCGCCACCGCCTCGCCCAAGCTACTGTCTTCTGCAGGACTTCCTGCAAGCGGAGGGTGGTTACTGTCCTGCTGTGGCTGCTGGTAAAGAACGCCGTATCATCAGAGTAGGTGGCAGTATGGACTGTTGGCTGAGTTGGCACATCAGCAGTATAGAGTGAGTATAATGTCGGTCCTAACACCGAGCCTTGAGGAACACCTGCCATGATTAGTCGTCGAGATGAATGTTCTGCGCCAACTCGTACGCAGAAAGTCCGTCCCTCGAGATACGACCCCAGCAACTTGATAAAATGACGTGAGAATCCCTGGTCATATAATTTCATCAGGAGTCCAGAGTGTCAGACTGAATCAAAGGTTCGTGATATGTCTAAAAGCACCAGGCCACAATATTCCTCGTAGTTGAATGCATGTGTCTTCAATCTGTGAGTTACGATTAGCGACATCTAGCAGCCAGGGCGCCTACTACTGACAGCTGTTAGCAAACAACTGCCCCGGAGATTGGCAGTGCGTCTCTGATACGAACTAACGCGCTTGCCAACCATCACTGTCGCTCATCGAATATTAACAGAATAAAATATGCAGCTCGACAGGTTATAACAAGTCGGTTTGTCACTGATGAATTAGACTAATGTAAGAGGAGCGTTCATATGTGAACCATAACTAGGTGACCCGTGTGAAAATTTCGCGATTACATTTAATAGTAAGGTTGGCGGTTTCTAATATGATGAAAGAAGAACCGCCTCATTTGTAGCAATTGTTTATTTGTATAGTGTAAATGGTAGATGACATAAAACTTACAACATATTACGAAACAATGAGGAAAAACTTTTGAACGCGTAAAACACATACAAGCTGTCACTGACCTTATAGGAATAGAACTAACGCGGACAAAAGACATACAGAATATCCATATCTCGGTGATAAACATTGCTGTGATCGTAAGGTCGTGAGAAAATATCGTGAGTAAAATGTTTCTGTAACAGAAAAAAATCCGAAATGCTACTTAATGTACAAAAAACACACAGTTTATTGGTATCTCTGTGGAATGTGGTGTTGCTCTCGTATTTATCGGTAACATGCTAAATTCTTGTCGACGTCAATGAAATAGTTTATTAATATCTCTGCGGTATGTGCTACTGTTATCTAGCGGCTGGGCTCTGAACCGTCTAATGCGCGCGACTTTCACGGTTGTTACTTTTCTCCATCAAGGGACAAATTCCGAAAAAATCGTTTTTAATTTGTGATTTTGCCTAGGTGAGGACCTTAATATTTAAAACGATACCTTATTTTTTTATATTTCGTTTAGGTATCTTGAAAAATTGTAATGAACAAACAAAGGAGATAGCGTACAAATCTCTTGTGCGTCCACATTTGGACTATTGTTGTGCCATTTGGGATCCGTTTCGTAAGGGGTTGATCGAAAGTATAGAGCAAGTACAGAGAAGAGCCGCTCGATTCGTGACCGCTTGCTACAGTCCTTATGAAAGCGTCACAGAACTGATTAGTAGACTAGGCTGGGAGTCTCTGGTAGATAGACGACGCACGTTTCGTTTAAACTTATTGGTAAACATGCGTACTCCCACTTTCACTCACGAGTGTAGTGAAATACTTCGTCCACCAACCTATTTGAGCCGGAATGACAGGATAGATAAGATTAGAGAAATAAGGTGCCGCAATGATTCTTATATGAATTCTTTTTTCCCTCGTACCATTAGGGATTGGAATGCACAACAAAGAGATTAGCATTGGTGCTGAGCACCCTCTGCCACCCACAATTTAGTGAATTGCAGAGTATATATGTAGATGTAGATGTAGATGTATCAAGGGAGATAAATGGACAAAATAACACGTTGTGCAAATAATAATACTTTTGCCATTTAAGGGTCAAATTCCGAAGAATTCGTTTCTTAAAAAATGATGTGACCAACGCAGAGACCTTAATCGTTAAAATAACATCTCATTTATCTATTTCGGTTACATATCAAGGGAGATAAATGGCTCGTGACACAGAAACGCGGTGTAGAAATATTGATTCTTTTGTCCTTTAAGGGTCAAATTACAAAAAAATTCTTTCTGAGTGTAATATCTCACAAAAGCGGAGATCTTAATCTTTAAAATGATACCTTATGTATTTCGCTTAGATATTAAGGGAGATAAATAACTCGTGACAGAAAAATTCGTTATGGAAATAATGATACTTTTGTCCTCTAATCGTCAAATTCCGAAAAATTCTTTTCTTAAAATATGATTGACCAAAGTGGGGATCCTAATTTTTAAAATGATTCCTCGTTTATCGATTACGGTTAGGTGTAAAGGGAGATAATGTCTTGTGACAAAAAAAGTACCGTATCGAATTAATATGTATGATTTATTGGTTTGTACAAAACATGAAACAGATAGAAGTCTCCCGCACTGGCTGATTATTTCGGTAGTTCACGAATTCCTTGAGATAGTTATTCTGTCGAACTTGCGGACTTTCCGTTAATGGATGATAATGTCTGACCACAGTTGTTATTACTATTAATTGCGATGGAGCATATGCCCCAGAGGCAATTACTCTACATAACAAGTTTCTTTTTTTTTTGCTTAACAATTTTCCCTGGAGACTTTCGCCCCAGCAATTAAAGTATTAGAATTTCATTTATAAGCTTCAAAAAGACAAAATAATGACTGGCGTATACTATAAATGTCTTCTATCCCAATATTCGGTTACGTATTGTCGCAATAAACACTTCGACCTACCATTTCACCTGACGAAGATAGCGAAAATAGCTGTTGAAACGCCGGTAGAATACCCAAGAAGAGCAGCTGTATGACCAGAAATACTCAATTTCCACAGCATTAGTAGTACTGCATTTATGATGTGTTAATACAAACTTATTGGTGTACAGAACAAATGGCTTTTGCGAAATGGAAACATTGAGTCACAGAACTGCAGATTTTTACTGTTGCTACTACGATTTAAGTAATTTTTTTTTAACTGCTAATACTTACAAATAAAAAGCAGAACGTTTTGCATCGGTAGTAGATGCTTCAATGGCCCCTGACTATGCATTAATAGTTCTTTCTGATGTACAACTTTTTTTGTACTGAGAGTTTAAGAAACGAGCTTCTAAATGAAATGCATTGCTAAACCAGAGGCAGGGCCCTTCCACATTCGCCTCGTGTATCCGTCGGGGGAAGCCTTTCTGCGCACTTTGCAGTCTTCGACCGTACGGGAAAAATCCCCTCCCCGCGCAACTCAAATTAAAGAGAGAGGAACACTAAATCAGTTTTGATTAGTATGCGCCTAATCAAATTTCGCTTTTACTCTCTCCGCCTTCCATTACGCCGGCAGCGGGGCGGGAGCAGTCAAAATACAAAGTGCTGTTCGATAGGACAGCGATCACAGGCCGCGCATCAATACTGAAAGCATCACAAGGCACAGAGCACAGTGGGCAAAGTGTGCCACTACAAGATCCCTTAATGCTAAATCATTCCAACGTTATTTCATTATAGTCTGAACACTTATGCAACTTAGCAAAAACAATTCAGTATTTTGGCGCAAAATTATTATCAAATTTGTACCCATCTCAAGGTTTTTTTTTCTTTTATCCGTTAAGATGTTACGACAATTTCCAACGCGATGTTTGTGTATGTTTTTGTCAGTGAAACTGTTAAAGGATCTACTGCTAAAAAATATCTATTATAGCTTGTCATTAATGGACTCTCAAGGTCATTATATTTTCCCACATATGTGGAACTTTTTAAAACTCTATGTGTGGAGCACAGCACTTTACGGTAGCGAAACATGGACTTTAGGAATACCGGAAAGAAAGAAACTTGAAGCATTTGAAATGTGGTGTTACAGAAGAATGCTGAAAATTAGGTGGACAGACAAAGTAAGAAATGAACGAGTTTTGCAAATGATGGGTGAGAAAAGAAGTTTATGGAAGAAGCTTACAGGAAGAAGAGACAGGCTGGTAGGTCATATTTTGAGACATGCTGGATTGGTTAATTTGTTAGTGGAGGGAACAGTCGAAGGTAAGAACTGTAGAGGTAGACAGAGATTAGAATAGATAAAGCAGATAATTGAGGACGTGGGTTGTAAGGGGTATGTAGAAATGAAGAGGTTAGCACAGGATAGGAAGGGATGGAGGATTGCATCAAACCAGTCTAAAGACTGACAACAGCAAAAAAAAAAAAAAAAAAATTTATCAAAGTTTTTTGCGAATGGCTACGGGTCTAGAATAGTTTCCGATTCAGGAGCAAAGATTATGACAGGTAGACCTAATCTGACCAAACACGAACTTTAGCTGTGATTCAATCAAGGTTTTTTTTTTTTTTTTTTTTTCTTTTTATTGGCAGTGGGCCGGTAAGCCATATAGCCATATCAATTGTTACATCACTTATTTACAGGTATTATTGATCGTGGATATTGTATCTCACATGCCACAATTATGAGTTCTCTTACACATTACTTGGACATTGTTACAATATTTCATATCTCTAATTACCTAAAGCTATGATTACAGTACATTGTGTTTCCACGGGAAGACCTGGTCATGATTAATATGTGGCGCTTATGGCCTTAACACAAATTATAAGCTCTCTCACATATACATGGTTTCTATTACTTTGCGTAATGACAGGAATGAGAATTCAATATGGTTGGTCTTACGTCTCTAGCTACATACATATTATACTGGTCCTTGATATTATGTGACATTTATAATTGTGTCACAATCTGTGATTTCTCTGAACAAGAGAAGATAGAGTAGGATAAAGATAAGAATACCTGGTCGTTATTACAATGTTTCATATCTATATTAGGTATTTGATATCACCACGGTTACCTGAGCTATCCACACATAGCTCTAGTCATAACAATTATGTCTATAACAGTATATGGACTTCTCTCCCAAGTCCTTGGTCGTTATTACAGTACTACATTTTTATTATTAGGTACATAAAGTAATTACAGTTATATCACTTTCCACACAAAACACAGGTCATGAATGTCATGTAGCCCGTGTGTCCCATCGCACAATTTGTGGCTTCGCTCATACTCACATGGTTAGTGACACAGTGTTACATATCTTGCGTCAGGGTCTAATGTCTCTATTTTACGTAACATATTGTTATTAGGTGTGTAAAAACAGGGATCGTGGATACTAATGTTCTTAGAGATCTTTGGGGTTTATATGTCAATACCACCGTCCTTTCAGGAATCTGTACAGCACCATGAAAACTCTGGCGTCGTCGGTCGTCAGTAGGTGTGACACTTTTGAGGGTGGAGAGTGACCTAACCTCACTAGTTCCTCTATCAGGTCTGTGATGCTATCCTGTCTGTTTTTGCAGCCGAAGAAGATGTGGTCCATGTCCCCTATGCTCGTATCGTCGCATCCACATAAAGGACTTTGGGCAATGTTGATTCTGTTTAGGTGTGCCGGGAAACAACCGTGGTTGAACTTTAATCTAGCGATTGTTACAATAGCTTTCCTTGGTATGGTTGAGTTTGTAGTGCCAATGGATGGTGAGTGATAACTGGGTGGATTTTTCCATAGTGTTTCCCTTTGATCAATAGAGATTCTTCCCATTCTCTATGCCATGCGTCTCTGGTTGTTTCTTCACAGTTGCCAGTAGGTCCCTCGCAGTTAGGAGGGGTAGTCGCCACCTTCTCGCAAGCTCGTTCGCCAGTTGGTCCACCTGTTCGTTACCGTGCAGACCGATGTGGGCTTTCACCCACACGAACACAAGTGTTTTGCCTTTCTGTTTCGCCCGGTATGCTGCTTCCAAGATGTTGCATAAGATTTTGTCTTTGTTGGTAGTCTGCGTGTGTCCTTGCAGGCTGGTCAGCGAAGATAGGGAATCTGATATGATGACCGATGTTGTGTCCTCCAAACCTCAGCATACTCAATTGCCTTTTGAATTGCCACCATTTCCGCAGTGAGATGGTTTGCTTCCTTGCGTAGTTTCAGCATACCGTATGACTTCCTCTTCAGATCCAAAATTGCACAACCAACTGATGAACCTGATTTTGACCCATCTGTGTAGATGTGGGAAGCATTTGGCCATTGCGCGAGAAATTCTGCCAGTCTAGCGGAGTTGTTCTGGCTGGAGTCCTTCAGATTGATGTCGGTTCTCACGTTGAGAGGTGTAATCGTTGCTTCATATGGCACACAAAACTCTGGTAGGTGGGAGGTCGACATTATGTTGTTGCTGTACATGTTGATTTCATTTTCTGCTATAATTAGCTCTGGAGTCCTTTTGCGTGGCCAGTTTCTTCTATTAGTGAGCTGACTTCCAAGTGCCTCAATCTTCCGGATGAGGGGATTGTTTGTAATCTTCATTTGCTTAAGTAGAAACTGTTTGCAGAGCTGCATTCGTCTTATATGAAGAGGTGGCTCTAGCGCTTCTACCAATAGCGCGTTGGTTGGGGTTGATGTCATTTGCCCCTGTGCATATTCTTAGTGCTTTGTACTGCAGTCTATCGAGGGTTTTTAGGGTGGTCTCTGCTGCTGATCCGTAGAAGATGCTTGCATAATCCAGGTGTGGTCTAATGAGCGATCGGTATAAGGTCATGGCAACTTTAGGGTCTGTACCCCACCAAGGTTTTGTGGTTGCCTTCAAGACGTTAAGTGCCGCCTCACATTTGCTTGAGATGTCTTTGATTTGGGGTTTCCAGCTGAGTTTGTTATCTATTGTGACCCCTAGGTATTTGACAACTCGTCGATACGGGAAGCGGTAGGGGTCCGAGCTGTATCTCGTCCATGTCAGGTATCCTGCGTCTGCTATAAATTGACACCGCTGATTTGGTTTGGGATATGTCCAAGCCATTGTTAACGAGCCATTTTCGCAAAAGGTTGACAAAGTCTCCCAAGACCTTCTTGCAGTCAGCTAGCTCATTCATCATTACGTAGAAGCACAAGTCGTCTACATACTGGAGCATCATTACCCTCCCTATTAGCAGTCTTCCAAGGTCACTGGTATATATGTTGAACAGCAGTGGTGATAGCGTGGAGCCTTGAGGGAGACCGTGAGATGCAATTCGAGGGCCTACTGTTGTACCATTGATGTGAATTTCTAGCGCCCTATCTGCCTGCAATGACATGAGGTTAGTTACGAATCTGCTCGGTAGGCCTAAGTCCAATAGTTTTCTAGAGAGTATCGATGGAGCCACATTATCATAGGCATGTGTTAAGTCCACGTACAAGGCCATGAGATACGCTTTACTGCGATAGCATTCATAAATGTCTGTCATTAGGTTAGCAACTACCTCTATAGTGCCTTTTCCCTTCCTGAAGCCTATTTGGTGTCTTGGTAGTTTACTTTTATTTCTAGGTGCCACTCCAGCCGGTGTTGACCATTCGTTCTAGTGTTTTAAGAGCACAGGATAGAAGAGATATTGGCCTGTAGGACGAAGCAAGTGCGGGGTCTTTGCCCTGTTTCAGGATAGGTACTATTCTTACGCGCTTCATCTCTGGTACACTCACGCGTTTGCTCCACACAGCGTTAATCAATCTTAAGAATATATTCTTCCCTCGCCTTGGGAGGAATGAGATCATGCTGTAGTGGATGTTGTCTGGGCCTGGGGCACTGTTGTTATTACGTTTGAGTGATGCTTCAAGTTCCTCTTCTGTAAAAGGCGCTAACAGAGGGTCATATTGCCTCCCATCTTCTGTGATCTCCACCTTCTCCGAGGCTGTGGCTGGGGTAAGGTTGCCCAAGATGTCCTCCGCAACGTTTTTTAGTTGGAGCCGTATTAGGTGTAGTTCCTGTCGAGTTCTGAAAGCCTTTTATTTTTTCCATATATCTTTTACTGGAGCAGTCCTGTTGAGAGAGTTACAAAAGTCAGTCCAGCCCTGGCGTTTTTTCTTCTTTAGGACTTTTTTGGTCTTTGCTACTGTTCTCTGAAGATGCAGGTAGTTTTCTTCTGTCGCCAAGACTTTGTATTTTCGGAGGGCCATCTGTCTTTCTTTTATTGCTAGTTGACACTCTTTATCCCACCAAGGAGGTGATTTCTTATGGCCGGTGCGTGGTTTGATCTCGGGGATAGCTTTTATTGCCGCCTTTTCAATGACTGTCATAAGGCCTTGGTAGTCAGCTACTACGTCGTCCGAGAATTCGAAGCTCTCGAGGTTTCTTGTGACTTCCTTCTCATACTGCGACCAGTCCGCGTTAGTTATCTTCCAGCGGTATGGCGATCGTGTCGGTGTTATTCTTTGTCTAGTCACAGGGAAGGTGATCATTATTGGTAAGTGATCTGATCCAGATGGGTCTTGGATGACCTGCCATGTGGCTGCCAGAGAAATGGCTGGTGATGCTAGCGTTATGTCCACTGCTGATTTTTGGTGTGCTGGCCCAACTATCCTTGTTTCAGTGCCATCATTTAAGATTATTATATCTGTGTCGTCCAACGCATCTAGCAACAGTCTTCCGGCGCGGTCTGTTCTTCCACATCCCCATGTGCTATGGTGTGCGTTTAGGTCAGCCATTATCAGGGCAGGTTGCATGACATACTTCAGAATATTTGAAAATGCTTGTTTATCGAACTGAGTGTTTGGAGGCCGGTAGAGAGCCATGACCGTTGTTTCTGTCCCCATAATTTTGAGACGTATCGCGCAAGCCTCGATATTCGGAGCAGTGCTCCGGATTTTTATTTCAGAAAATTGTATGTTCTTCTTTATTAGTAGAGCCGCTCCCCCGTAGCCGCCTGGACGGTCGGCACGCACTATTCTGTAGCCCGCGCACTTAAATTCCTCTTCGGGTTTCAGCCAAGTTTCTAATATGGCGGCTATGCTAATGTTATTTGATTTCAGCAAGTGTTCTAGGGATTCCTTGTTTGAGCGGATAGACCTGCAGTTCCACTGTAAGATATTGGGGCCGTGGTTACCCATCAGTACAGTTATAGTGAGATGCGATATTGTCGTTGTTTGCCATATTTGGTTGTGTATTCCACATAAGATCTGTTCCATTGTCTCGTGCGTTTGTCTCTGCTTCTTCCTGTGGACCGTCAGAGTTTAGGAATGCGGCTATGTGTTCCCTCAAGTTGTGTGGGAAGTTTCCTGTGTTGGCCATACTGAAAGGTGAGGTCACAAGTCTACATACTCTGTCAATTGCTTCCTCGTTCGCTACTGTATTGCTAGCACCGTGTGGGTTATTCTGTATGGGAAGTCCACTGGCCTGTGCATATGCGTCGTAATACAACTCCGCGGGGGGCAGGTTGGTTCTTCTTCGGGGCTGGAGGTTTTCTGCGTCATGTGTTGCCTGTTTCCTGTCTATTCTGTCTTGTTGCCGACGCCCATGAGGAACGGCGGGTTGTTCTGTACGGTTGTATACAGACTGTGGGTGTCGTGGTTTTATGGTGTAGTGATTTCTCGTGGCCCTGGCTTGTGGTATGAGTGGAGTAGTACCGGCTATTTGGGCAACTGGTGACGGTGGAGTATTCCACATTATTACGTAGCGGCAAGGGGGGGTATTCCTTGTTGCTTCTGGGTGGGGGTGGTGGAGCTGTGCGTTTTGCATAAGTTGACGTATTTTCTAAGGTCAGAGCCTGTTCCAGAGTCATGTTATGGAGGATGATGTTCTCCTTAATCCTCTTTTGTTTTTTGAATTCTGGGCAATTGAAATTAGTGGCCAAGTGGTTGCCTTCACAATAGATACAGATGACTGGGCCCTGAAAGTCGCAGCTAGTTGTAACGTGTTTACCCATGCACTTGGCACAGCGGGATGCGCTGCGACACTGCTTGCTCAGGTGTCCAAAACGTAAACAGTTAAAACATTGAGTTACACGGGGTATATATGGCTCTACCCTACATCTTGTGCAAAAGATGCTAATATATTCAGGTAGTCGCTGTCCTCCAAACGTTAGGCGGACCGATTGAGTCGGAACGTATTCAACCCCTCCGTCTTTTACAACTTTCCTCATTATACGTCGCACTTCCAAAACTTCTATAACGGATTCCATTTCCTGCAAGATTTCTGAGTCAGTAAGCCCTGGGTCCACATTCCTAACCACGCCCTCCTTAACAGTAAAGAAACGAGGGATATAATATTGTATATGCTTTGGCTGGTTGTTGGAATTCGCCAAAAGGTTTGCCCACTTAGCAGATTTAAGCTCAATTTGAACTTTGTTTCTCCCTTTGCTTCTTATGTCTAAGATAAAGTTTCTTATGCCGGGCACAGCATCACGTATTAATTTCCCTACCGCCATTGGGTGCAGACGGCCTAGGTTTGTTTTGTGCTGCTCCACATAACTTGCTTCATATTCTGCATGTACAACAAATGGACCGCAATCTGTTTCTTTATAGAAATGGGGCTGCCTCAGCACTGCGTTAGGATCACTGGCTTGCAAAGCGTCTTCACTTACCAATCCAGCTGAGTGTGCGGGGATTGTTGACTGTATGCTGTAGGCTGGAGTTGACAGCGACGTGCTTGGAGGAGCTGTTGGCGGCGTGTTTGGTGCAGCTGGCAGCAGCATGTTGGCTTCCTCTCCCAGTGCTGTTACGTTGTTCTCCTCTCGGCGTGGTCTTTTCTTGGACTGCTTTTGGAGTATAGGGGCACCGTCGGCGTAGTCCATTGCTAATGTTTCCAGTGCCTCGCCCACTACGGAACTGGTGCACGTGTTACCCGATGGCGCACTGTCCGTATGTGGCTGTATGCCACCTTCACCATACTCGCCACCCTCCATGGTGGCGAGATACACACACTCTCCTAAACAAAACTTTTTAGTTGGTTTACTGGCTGCTATTCACTGTATAATAGTATACACAACTGGTGCTTGCACTGTCCTAGTTCACGCGTTATTCGTCACAAGGAAAACTCGGAGTATAGCTCTCTAAGCGCCGATGTTGCCTCTACGGCGATCAGGAAGCGACTGTGATTCAATCAAGGTTGAAGAACTTAAAGTAGGCGTAGTAAACACGGACAGACGCGATCGCGGTATAGTACTATTGTTTCAGATGTCGTTGTAGCTAGACTCGAACTGACTGAAATACAAACTTGTATTTGACCATAAAGGTTCACTCTGCAAAAGTTGAAGAATCTCTGTTTAGTTTAAATGGAGTGCGATCATTCATCGCAGCAACAATTGCTTCGAAAGCATCACGTTGTTCTTGACGGAGGCTGGCCAGACATTCATAATATAATCATTGCTCATCGTGTTTGTAGCGGCGACAGAGTGAATGAGTGAGTGAGTGAGTTTAGAAAGTTATAGTATAGATACCTTACAAGGATAGTATTTTCACAGGCCTTTCCTTAAATAACTTAGGTCAAATGTTAGCACCCAAACGGCAATTATACCTGATACCCTTTTTCTCTATTTGAGAATTACAGCTAGTTAGCTATTATGTCATTAGACAGAATTACAGACAGAAACTTTTCCGTGACTCTCAGAAGAGGACATGTCATTGGTCACGCTGATTGTAAAATGCAGTAACAAATGCCGAGTTTTGTATTTTGTTTTTCTGGATGTATGGAATGTACTCCATTGAATAATCTCTATAGTGCAGTTGGTTTCGCAAAACCTGCCTTCGGTAGAAATACAGTCAAATATACGGATTTTTTTAAATAAAGAAGCCAATTTGCTGAATGCCATCCTCTTCATGGAGTGGAAAATGTTGACGGGAGACTCAGATCACGAAGAAGGTTTGTCAATACCCACCGGGTGAACCACCACCCAATTATCCAGTTATAGCGTTATACCCAGTGGCTCACACTAAACTAGAAGATATGTAAAACACCGAACCACGTAAGGACAGGTATAGCCCCAGTGAAAACCAACCTATCGGGGTGGGGGACTTACACATGTAGATGAAGATCATGTAGGCTGTGACAGCGGAATAGTGCAGACTATGGAAAACCTGCTGGTGTGCCCAAATTATCCTGCCACCTGTATCCCCGAAGACATGTGGACTAACAGGACTTGAAACAGGCTTTTGACGTAGCTCAATATTGTACTGAGAAGCTTCTAGTTCCGGACACCAAAAAGAAAAATGTTTTTTGTGTGTGTGTGTGTCATTCTGCAATTTATTTTTTTGTTTTCCTTTTTTTGATCTCCCTGAGGTTTGATCATTCGCGTTAAACCGCCGCCTTTGAGGGTGAGGGGGTGTGCAGGATCGAATCTACGACGCGTCCTAATTACGGTTCTTAAGAGATTTTCCGTACGTAAACAAATGTGACGATTTCTCCATTCCAGATTCTCAAAACAAAAAAAAAACAAAACAAAAAAAACAAAAAAAAAAGCCCCAAATAATCGCCTACAGGCAAATAGATGATTTTTTTAGTTCGTACTTTGGCAACTATGGCTTTGACTCAGAATTTTCACTATTAACCAGTGTTCGTTTGTTCGTTTATCATTGCTACAGAGAGTCCGGCTCGAGTAGTAAGTGTTTACAATGTTTTATTTTTTTGCTTATCGCATTACGCCTCGTCAACGTCGAGGTCATTAGAGGCAGGATTTTTTTTTTTAACTACTGCTTTACGCCTCGTCGACGGCTAAGGTCATTAGAGGCGGGATGGGACTGGGGACAAGGAACGGGAAGGAATTCGGTCATGGCCTTCTTGAAGGAAGCATCCCGGCATTCGCCTGGAGTGATTTGGGGAAACCATGGAAAACCCAAATCTGGATTGCCGGATGAGTTGCACTTCTGTCACGTTGAACGATTCTTCAGTCGTCGTTGGTCCAGTTCTTGCAGGATCTTTTTCCGGCCGCAACGATGTCGGAGATTTGATGTTTTACCGGATTCCTGATATTCACGGTACACTCGTGAAATGGTCGTACGGTTAAATCCCCACCTCATCGCTGCTTCGGAGATGCTGTGTCCAATCTCTCGTGCGCCGATTATAACACCATGTTAAAACTTACTTAAATGGTGATAACCTGCCATTGTAACAGAAGTAATCGATCCAACGCGTACGTCAGACATCTGTTATCTTATATAGTCGTTGCCGACCGCAGCGCCATACTCTGAGTGTTTACAAGGCGTGGTCAAATGAAAAGGTACGAAACAAAGTAAACACGTAACAGTTAAATATTTGCATATTCCGCCATGGGAGAACGTAGCGAGACATCCCGGGAGTCTCTCACTGGGATCGGAGCATGCTCGGGCGCCCGCATGCGCAGTAGAGGGTAGAGGCTCTTATCAAAAGCGGCGTACAAATGATGCGGCAGTCTGTATGAGGACTGGATGGCGTACAGGTGGGGGATGTGTACTGTGAGACACTCCGACGCCTACGCAGGTCCATCAAGAACAAAAGAACGGGGCTACTCACGGAGGGTGTGGTTCTACTCCATGATAACGCGCGTCCACACGTCTCCAGAGTCACACACATGGAACTGGCCAAGTTCAAGTGGGAGACGTTGGACCATCCGCCCTACAGTCCGGACATGTCGCCCTGCGATTTCCATGTGTTTGGTTCACTGAAGAAACACCTGAAATGGAAGCGCTTCAACTCGGACGACGTACTCAAGGACGCTGTGAAGGACTGAGTCTCGTCACGGCCACAGGGATTCTGGGAACAAGGAATCCTGCGGCTTGTTCATCAGTGGGATCGTTGTGCTCAGGCCTATGGTGTATATTTTGAATAAAGTCTACATTTATACCCACCGTGTCGTTTCGTACCTTTTAATTTTATCACCCCTTGTACATATCTCTGTGTTTGCATACGCATGCCTTTACCAGTTTCTTTGGCTCTTCAGTGTAAATTCGTCAAGTTCCTACGTAAGCTGATATCCAGCAGTATATGGAACAATGCCCCAATCTTCAAATACGCGAATGTACTTTATCGCTTTACTACTCATTGACAGTATGGTCTTTAAAGCTGGAAGAATATTGTTGGTAATGACGGGAAGGAAATATATCATTGTCTTTCAGGGTGAATCACCTCTGATTTTGCTAGAGGAAACCGCTGAAAGCCGAAATCTGGATGGTCGAACCCAGATGTAGTGAAACACTTGGCCCGAGGTAAAATCCTTGCCCACCATGCTTAACGTCTGAAATCCCGATATCCAATATATCCCATTTTGGAGACGAACGTTGATTATTTCGACATACCATCTGAAAATCATAGCACTTCTGAGGGACTGCAATAATTGCTAAGGCATTGGAACAATCAATTCTGCCTGTAAAGTATATTCCAGGACAAAAAATAAATGCTGAAGGCAACTGAGAAGCGAGTCCGACACAAGAAACTATCAACATGCAGAAGGTACGAATCATTTGCTGTTTTCAAGCTTCACCTTTCATGAAAACGCGTATCATGTTGTTAAGCAAACGGAAAAAAAACACGGAACTAACCCTATAATGTAAATAAGCTTCCAATTACGATAAAAAAAAATATTTCGTTTGCTATTTACAGTGATACAAAAAATATATAAGGATGATTTTCGTAGAACTGTCTGTTAACATTCAAGTTGATACAACAGCGGTATATCGGTCACGATTAAAGATGGTAATTACTAAACTTTTGTATCGGTGTTATAAAAATTATCGTTATTATTCATAAGCGCGACTGTTTTGTGGAAAGTGTAGGACTGAGAAAAGAAAGCCATAACACAGATTGAACTCACTCAGTAGTTGAAATGTGTCACTAAGTCGACTGAAGTGTATTTAGGAGTGTCCTCTTCAGCAACAACGAATGCTTTTTTACTGCTGTTATTCGTGCCTGCCAGGTATACGTTACAACAGTTATCGTATTTACGTCATACTATAAGTAAAAATTTGTCACTGCTTTAAGGGTTGCCGCGTTCACAAAAGTGTTTCTGAGATCACTGAATACGAAGACGAGAAAGTCTCTCGAAACCTAAAAATCGAAATACTGCATGAAACCCGCTTTTTTGTGATGTTCTGGCTACGTAACACACAAAAAAGGAATTAATGGTAAATACTGTTTAACATAGCGCAATATGGTCTAGTTTTGTCTCTTTGAACACACACGGTAGATTCTTCGTGGCCTAAAGGCTGCTAAAAGAGAAGAGTAAATTAAAGGGATACATACAGATTGCAGCCATGTTGAACGCGCTTAAACAGAGGTTAGCTGGTTGCAACCAAAGTGGTGAAAGAACTGTTCATCATCCACTACTTCACCAGCAAGCTAGATGTGTTGATGGACAGTTTGTAATCGCCAGATTTCGTTCCGAAGAATCTACGAAAAATCTGTGCACAGTGTTTGAAGTTGGTGTTCTTTAAAAAAAAAAACAATGGTTCAAATTTCAGGATCGTTTAAGGGTTGGTACAGAGAGTAATTTGATACGGGGAACATACGGTCGTAGAAGCCTCCAAAGCCCTGAAAAATATGGCTGAAGTAGGCTCCCTGCCTCGCTACGGTAGACAGCTTTCAGCGGTGAGGTAAGACTTTTTGTACTTATTTTTTATTATTTTTATTTTACTTACGGCTTTACGCCTCGTCGACGTCGAGGTCTTTAGAGGCGGGATGGGACTGGGGAAAAGGAACGGAAGAAATTCGGCCATGGCCTTTTGCAGGAAGCATCTCGGCATTCGCCTGGAGTGATTTGGGCAAACCATGGAAAACCCAAATCTGGATGCCCAGACGGGGATTCGAACCAGCGTCCTCTCGAATGCGAGGCCAGAGCGTTAACCGCTCACCCACCACGCTCGGTAGGTAAAACGTGGTTAGTGACAGAAACAGAGACAGATGCGCGAAGGAGTGGTAAAAATGGTGGATCTCTCTCGATCCGCATCTGTATTTGTCTCACTTCCAGCTACAGTCACTAATCTCGTCTCTCTTCACTGCCGCGAAACAGTTGAATGCTGCCTGGCTACATTACATGGGCGGGCACCTGCTTCAACCACATTTTTCAATACTTTGGAGTCCGCTGCGAACCAATGTCCCCTGTATCAAATCACTCTCTGTTCCAACTCCTAAACGATCCTGAAGTTTGATGCATTTAGGCGTCCTTGTTTTGTTTCGGGAAAGTATGATCCAAGGAAGCTTTCAATTTGTCCCTTCTATCATCCTTACATGCACTAACAACACAGAGCGTGGTGGGTGAGCGGGTAGCGCACTAGCCTCGTATTCGGAAGGACGGCGTTTCGAATCTCCATTCGAGCATCCAGATTTGGGTTTCCCATGGTTTCCCCAAATCACTCGAGGCGAATGCCCGGTTGCTTCCTTCAAAAAGACCAGGGCTGTATTCCTACCCGTTCCTTGTCCCCAGTCCCATCCCGCCTCTAAAGAACTCGACGTCGACGAGGAGTATAACCATAAAAAAAATTAAAAAAATAGAAATGTCGAAGATCCCTGTCATTTACAAATAAAATAACACTAAAGATACTGGGGAACGCAATGATAAACTAGCACAGTAACAAGTTGCTATTAAGGAAAATACGTTCTACGGTAATTGTCGGCATCCTGAGACACTTTATTGACCAAGAGATTGCTCTACAAGACGATGAGAACATCTCTGGGCTGAAGTAGGAGCGGTCGCGTAAACCTCTCTGCGGTGGCCGGCCGCATCTGCAGGCGAGAGTCGTTCGTTAGAGCGCGGCAGCTGTGGTGCATCTGGCGCCCTCTGCCGGGAGTACAATTAGCCTCGCAGGGCGCGGTGAGTCAGCGACACGCGCCGACAGCGCTATCTCCCTCGCGCTGCGTCGCGTCGATACCGCGCCTCACTCAGACGCGTCCTTATCGGTCCAGCGCGGAGCCAGCAATGCCGAGAGTATAAACAGCCACACTGCCTACGCCAGCCGCTACGCTCCCCCTTAACACAAACCATGGTTCAATAGCTGACGTAGCCTCTGGTGTCATATTCAGCGTCATAATTCATCGCTGTGAGACAGTGAGGACTGTATTGCTGGGGCACTAATACGTGGGTGCAAGGCAGTGCACCTGCCAAGTCGAGCCAATGGCGGCACTGCCTACCCTTTTCTCGAAGTGATTTGGACCGTTTTTTGTACCTCAATTTCTTAGGTCGTATTAATGCTACGTGTCTCAAATTTCCGTTATATATAGATATTAGAAATCTTAGCATTCATACTAAATTGTGTTTCGTTACTGTTCTTAGTTCGGATGTTATTAACATTCAAATTACAGCGATATTGTCACTCACTATTTCGCTGAATGACTGAAGATCATCAAAACCATACGGTACTTCCCGTAGTCGTAGAAGGCTGAAATGCGGTAAACAGATAACATTTTACCCACATATTATAGGAAAATTATGGAACTTGTAAATTTCCGTATATCTACCCCTTACCTACCTTAATAGCTTTTCATTGTAGAGTGAGCTTACTGAGTTTGAAGAATCATTCCTTACTTTGGAAGTTAGTAAAAAAAAAAAAAATCGGTCACGACACACCGACATCAAAATTCCACTGTACTTCCATTAATCCTAGATACAAGTAATTTGGTACACGTACATGGTTTCATCCCTGAATCATAAGAATAATATTGGTGTCTTTTTCCCGTATTTATTTAATTACAACCCCAAACATGAAAAATTCCTGCACATATTTGTAGGTTAATTGCTTTGCTCCGGATCAAGCTGTATGCCTGAGATTTCTTTAATGTATAGAGATCAGCAAGTTTAACTAAAATATTAAATTTTACTTTTTTTCCTATGCTTAATTTGGAAATTACTCGTTATTTACTTTTGTTGGTAGTTACACCAGCGGCAGTCTGCATTTCTCGGCTATGGCGCACAACCATTGTTTTCAAAGAGTGGGGCATTGTTGGTAACGTATATTGATGTCTTCAATTCCGAAATGTTCTAATTCGCCGATTTTCGATTTGAATCATTACATTTGAGAGACAATTGATGATAAGCGATCAACTTACAAAAGAAATAAGATCCCAGAAAAACAATACTGATAAAAATAGGACAAGTCTCGTGCTCGTGTATTGACAAAAAGTTATGAGATCTTCTTCTCTACACTTTACAGTGTGTATCCACTTCACTTTGTGAAACAGAATGGTTTTTGTCGGTGTTATATATTTTATTTAGAATAAACAAAAATATAATGATTAGGCTATTATGTATGTCATAATTTTTTAGTAAAATGGAAGGCATAATGTATACTTGTCAAATTCGAAAAAGTGCGATGTAAATCTTGGCTTTAATGTATTTATAAGTTTGTCATCATAATATTTTTTATTTTAACAAAGTGAATACACACTGTAAAGCGTAGACTTGGTTCAGAAGAAGATGATATAACTTCTTGTCACTATACGAGCACGAGACTTGGTCTACTGTAACAAAAATTGTTTTTCTGGGACTAATAATTTCGTATGGCATTACTAGCCGGGATATCTGCAAATGGTTCGACCGCTGATCGACAGTGTTTCGATTTGCCGCACATGCGACTCTGTCGTGGCGTACTTAATTTCCATTTTTCTCAACATTTTGGTCGACTGCCTTCGAGGAGTTTTATTCGTCGTTGGCATACACACAGCTGACATATTCTACCGGGTTCTATCTTTCCCGGAGTGTAGGGAAGTTCTTACAGCGGCACTGTATCTCCTTCCATTTCAAGCAGGTTGACATAATCGATGTGGCCTTACTGGATTGTCATTTCCGGTTTTTTGTTATAGTGCTTTTTGTTATGTTGCTTCCATGTCAATCTTGTATCGAGGGTGATTCCGAGGTATGTAGCATTTTGTGTCCATGGGATGGGCTCATTGAAAAGAGTGATTGGCGGTAGTTGAGGGACCTTCCTTCTAGTGATGAAGACCGCTTGACTCTTTCCTGAATTAAATGCCAGACGCCATCTTTTGGCCCAGCTTTCGATGTTTTTCCACGCTCTTTGTAGCATGGTTCGTGCTCGAGTGGCTCTCATGCTGCTGGTAAACTGGGCCGTGTCATCGGCGTAGAGCGCAGTATGGACTCGGTCCGTTTTCGGCATGTCAGATGTGTACAGGTTATAGAGTACCGGGCCAATTACTGACCCTTGTGGGACTCCGGCCTCTATTGTTCTTGCAGAAGAAAGTGAGTCTTCTAGGAGCACCCTAAAGGTCCTACTAGAGATGTAGCTCTTTAGCAGTCTTACATGCGACAGGGGGAAACCTAAAACTAACAGCTTGTAGAGAAGCCCCTGATGCCAGACAGAGTCGAAGGCTCTAGTGACGTCTAAAAGTACGGCCCCAAAGAATTCTTTCTTCTCCATTGCGCTGAAAGCGTATTCCACTAGACGTAGCAATTGTTGTGAAGTAGAATGTTTTTTTCTGAAGCCGAATTGTCATTCGGTAACAGATGATCCTATGATCCTGGTCTATGTGACGGCTGGCATGGCCACATCTGGAGCTATTATTTTACGGCCGCCAGCCCTTGTTGAAGCCAAGGGTTGGCGGATCGTGTTATGCCGGTATGGGTAGTCAGAAAAATGTTATTTTGTTCACCTAAAAAGAAGTATAATATTCATGTACTATAGACATACATAATAAGCCATGCCCTACTGACTGACCGCAGAAAAAAATATGAAGATGAAGATAAAGCCACGACCATTCTGTCTCTATCTAACTGGCATTCGGTATTAGAAAGTCCTTAGCCCTGGTTCCATTGTCTATCTTGGTGCCTTGAATTATGAGGGAATGAGCTGTCTATTACATGCAAGTCTATGCTCAGTGGTCTGATCTCTTTCCCTCAGTTCTCTCTCAATGCACGCCGCACGCTTGGGATGGGAACTGCTACCCACCATACCCATATCATCGGTCGGCCTTGCTGCCAGTTCGTACTAAGTACTAATGGGGTAAGTGAAGTGTTCATATTTGTCACTATGTTTAGCGTGTGATAAGAATATGTTTTGCTTATGAAATGTGTACTCTGTGAGGCGCAGATTGGAGGCAGTCCGTACATTCGCCTAAATGGCTGCGGGAAACCGCCTGGAAACCACAGTCAGGACGGCTGAAACGCGAGGCCTGGGCTCGGGACCGGATCGTAGTCCCTCTCCGATCCAGTGTCGTAGTGGCTACCTCGACCTAACCCGGTAACCCGTCGCGTAAATGGGAACTACAATTTAGTGCGGAACCCGAACCACGGAAGCGTTCTGGCGTACTTCACATTACACAGTAAGCAGTACCTTTGAAAATTCTCGCGGAGCGAGGGACATTTAACACTCCAGTCCAGCCTTAACCACTCAGACACTAAGCCGCTTGAGGGAGCTCTGTGTTATTGCCTCAAGTACGACATACTGATACGATGAATTCACAGATAAACACAAAAATGTGAAAAGAAGCCGGTACGTGTAGTTTGGCCGCCATGCTTTCCACGAATGGTGAGAAGCCGGGAAATATCTCACAGCCACTGTATTCTTTAATTTAGTTAGTTCCAGAAAAAGTATTTTTTTTTTTTTAATTTGTTTGTTTGGCTTTCAGCCCTGCAGGCCATCTAGCCATTTTCTATTTACTTGGTTAGATACAGTCATGTGACGGTTACATGATTGATTCAACACGTTATAACTACACATTACATACTACATTCTGTACATTTGAATATCTAGTTAACAAAATTTACATTAAAGTTTTAATTGCATGATTCATTGTACAGGTTAAAATGATCAATTGTATACTATCTTCGGTGCATTAAAAAAAATTATAAAAAACTGGTTTACAGGGTAAAAATATACATTAAAACCTTTATAATACATAGCAGTAAAAATATTGGTTTGGTGAAATGATATAGAGCATATATAAGGAAACAAAAATCCTCGGAATTCGCAGATATTTGTAAATAGTGTTCTTTGTAACCAGAAACATAGTATCATTTTAGTCATCAAGATCAGAGATATCATTAGTAACATTGAAATACAACTCAAACATCTTCTTTTTCAGAATGATTATTTTTTTCCGTAATAGTGATCTTGTAAGAATAAACCTTATATACATATATTGACGTGTGTCCCTATATTTCAATTTTCTGCCAAAATTATCCAGTGCAGACCACTGGTGCTTGTGTGTGGTAGCAGCCTGGACTCACCGATCGTGCAAAACTTTGGCCGAATGTCGGTAGCTGTGGGGGTGTGAAAGAAATGGTGGTTGAAAGTGGTCCACCAAGGACATTTTCGTATTTCGATCAAATACATATGTGTCCGTATATTTCACTTTGCTGCGTCCGTTCTTTACCTTACCGCCGAGTACCCTCCACGGTTACTCAGAGGACAGCAGGCTGAATGGACCTGGGTTGCCGTTGCGCACGTTCAGCTTCGAGGAAAAAGTGTCTCGGCTTCATCGGGAATTGAACCCCGAAACTCCGGGCCGCAAACAGACGCTCCACCGCCTGAGCCACGCAACGCCAAGCAGCCGATCCCGAATTCATTATTGACTCAGAAAACCTAATCAACGTGTAGTACGAGACAGAAACGAACGAGAACACCGCTCATTGGTATCCTGGATCCTTCTACGAATGCTGAGAAGCTTAAGATAATCTGTTATCTAGAACACGTAGGAGCCGCTTGATATATGGTGTTTAGCGAAATTGTACAGAACAGTCACAAGAAAAGCAATCGCTGAATTCTTGGATATCAGGAAACGTTTTCTTTGCAATTAAAAACATAAATGACATTTAAATAATGACCAGATTTATAACCATAGACGATTCCATCTGTAACAGATTTATTAACAACGCAACATAAACATCTCTCGTGCTTAAACCAAAATACAAATTTATTTGGAAACAACTGTTTTCGTAATAAACCACACTGATTCACAGGTGTTCTTTACACTTCAACTGATGAAAACAGCTTTGAAAGTAAATGTTATAAATATCTCCACTATGAGGTGCTACATTCCCTGCTTCTTGCCGAGGCTCTGCTGATAATGTATCCAGCAAAACAGCCTCTTTCAAAAGCGGCGGTAAAATGTACAGTACCTCCCATGACCAACAAATTATACCCCACTTATTAAAAAATACTATAGGGATACTTAATGTAAACAATAATGCGACTGTAAAGAGTGGAAGATGTATTTACAGAACTAAAAATAAGTCTCAAGTGTTTTAAAGACATGGTCGCAGAATTTTTATTTGAAGCGCATTCAAACACTAACAAAATTTTATAAGTGCCTACTACGCCTGTTTATCTCTGAACATTCTTAGAACCTTGTTCAATCCCTTATTTGAATATTTATGTGAACCGAATTATGGGTATCAAGTTCTGAAGTAGGAAGCCTGGCTACAAGGGAGACGGCTAGATCTGTCTGTAGAAATTACCAAGAAAATCTTCTATAACAGCAACGATAAAGCTTTTTTACGCCCCGTCGACGTCGTTAGAGGCGGGAAAGGACTGGGGGCAAAGAAGGGGAAGGAATTCGACCATGGACTTTTAAATAACCATATGGCATTGGCCTGGAGTGATTTGGGGAAACCTTGGATTACGCAAATCTGGATGACCGGACGGGGATTAGAATCCGCGTCTTCCCGATTGCGAGGCCAGAGCGTTACCTCTGTTCCACCACACTCGGTACAACGCTAAAGTAGCTGGGTTGGAAGTCACTGGGAAATATGAGGTAGACAAAGATACTTGTGGAGACGTTGAGGATGAGGTCTGTAAAAAATTAAATAAATTAATAGGAGTAGTGCATTGCAAAGAAATGAGGACTATAACGTTAAATGAACATATCTTTTGATGCATTAGAGCAGTGGTTCCCAATTATTTTATCCCGAGTACCACTGCAAGAAGGAGCTCAACCACGCGTACCCCTTACATCTGAAATGATAAATAAATGAATTCGTTCATCCCAGTAGAGTGCTTCTCACAACCATAGGATTACAATAATATAATTGACACAAAGACAGTTTATCTTAAAATATATTTGGGTGATAGTAATGTTTCTTTGGCTGATAAAAGTGTACTTTTTTCAATTATTTTAGTGATCACCAGCCAAGAGACTACCGCGCGTACCCCCTGAAGAAACCTCACGTACCCCTGGGGGTACGCTTACCACTAATTGGGAATCACTGCATTAGAGAGTGAATGTTTTCAATTTTAGGCGATGGAGTCATGAGTTGGAATATGTTATTGAGAGAGGTGCTAATTCTGTTGACCTCAATAATCGAAGAATTTAAAGTAAAAATTCGCAAAAGGGGTCACTGAAAATTTAAAAATAAAAATTTATTGAAATGCGAAAGTAGATGCGTAGCGAAATCATCACCATGAGTTTCAAAATATTGGATACTCGGGAAAAAAAGGTCTTATGTTATACAAACACATGTTCTAGACTGCCGTGTTTGAAAATACAGCATTCTTAATATTTGTTCTTTACCACTGTAACGCATACAAATAAATATATTTTGTTTTTTTTTTTTTTAAAAAAAAAGAGACAATTAGGTACTGGATCAAAAAAGGAGCAATATTTACGGTTGTATCCGATTAAAGAGAATGACAGAAATTAACGGACGATCGGGAATAATAATGTACACAAAAAAAGCGCGCCGTTTTCTTATGGTGTGTTTCTTCGATTTCACTACTTCTGATTGCAACACAATACAACCACAAACTCTAAAGTTTTAGTGAATGTCATATGGATTGAATATGTAACGGGAAAGTAAATACAGTGGATTTTCACAGCTTTCAATCTGTATTTCCGTCGGATTAGGGAGGTAGAGCTCCGCATTCCTATTTCCTGAGCGTGCCGTGGTCAGCGACATGGTCCGGCCCTTTTTCTTTACCTTCTCGCGGAGTTCCCCCCTCCCCCCCAACCGTACCAAATGGATAGCAGGCTGAGTGGTCCTGGGGGGTCGTTACTGAAGATCGGAGATCGAACCGCGGTAGTCCGGGCCGTAGTCAGACGCTCTGAGCGTACGCCCTGAATTGAACATACTAAACAAATATTCCATATTAACTACTGTTTAAACAACGTAGCGTCTCATATTGTAGATGTTCCATCGTTGTTACTCTGTAGCACACTAAAGAGCCAAAGAAACTGGTATAGGCATGCTTATGCAAACACAGAGATATGTGAACACTCAGAGTACGGCGCTACGGTCGGCAACGCCTATACACCACAACAGGTGTTAGATCGCTTACTTCAGCTACAATGGCTGGTTATCACGATTTAAGTGAGTTTGAAAATGGTGTTATAGTCGGCGCACAAGAGATAGGGAACAACATCTCCGAGGTAGCGATGAGGTGAGGAATTTCCCATACGACCATTTCACGAGTGCACCGTGAATATCGCGAATCCGCTAAAACATTAAATCTCCAACATCGCTGCGGCCGAAAAAATATCCTGCAAGAACAGGACCTACGACGACTGATGTGAATCGTTCAACGTGATAGAAGTGTAACCTTTCTGCAAATTGTTGCGGATTTCAATGCTGGGTCATCAACAAGTATTAGCGTGCGAACCATTCAACGAAACATCATCGATATGGGCTTTCGGAGCCTAAGGCCCACTCGTGTTCCTTTCTGAGTGCGCGACACAAAGCTTTACGCCTCGCCTGGGCCCGTTAAAACCTGGTCTGACGAGTTTCGTTTTCAATTGTACCGAGCGGTTGGACGTGTACGGGTATGGAGACAAACCCATGAATACATGGAACCTGCATGTCAGCAGGGGACTGTTCAAGCTGGTGGAGGCTCTGTAATGGTGTGGGACGTGTGTAGTTGGAGTGACATGGGATTCCTGATACGTCTAGATACGACTCTGACAGGTGACACGTACGTACGCATCCTAGCTGATCACCTGCTTCCGTTCATGTCCATTGTGCATTCCGACAGACTTGGGCAATTCCAGCGACACCCCACAAGTCCAGAATTGCTTCAGAGTGGCTCTTCTGAGTTTAAACACCTCCGTTGGCCACAAAACTCTCCAGACATGAACATTATTGAGCATATCTGGGATGTGATGCATCGTGCCGTTCAGAAGAGATCTCCACCCCGTCGTACTCTTACGGATTTATAGACAGTCTTGCAGGATGCATGGTGTCAATTACCTCCAGCACTACTTCAGACATTAGTGGAGTCCAAGCCACGTCGTGTTGCGGCACTTCTGCGTGCTCGCGGGGGCGCGACACGATAGTAGGCAGGTGTACCAGTTTCTTTGGCTCTTTAGGGTATAAGCGTGTGTGTTTACTTTCCTCCAAAAATTTATTGGAGAAACAGTTTAAAATCAAAATTGTGGAGAAAGGGACACTGTCATTTAAAATCTATTGATGCAGTGCCTGTAGTGTATTATCTCACAGTCAGTGATTCCTCGTTTCATATCTTCACAGTTGCAGGTTGTTCCTCCACTGCGCATGTAAAGAGCAGAAGTTCGACGTCATGTGGTTAAAACAGCAGACAATCATGCTGCGCCTCAGCGCGAATCTGGCATGGGCTGAGCACCAAACGTTAGTATGCTAATTTGTTCCCTTTTTTTAAATTTACTGTTAAATTTACTGGAGAGGGTGGCGAGGGGATGTGAGGAAATAGGGATACAAAATCTTTGTCAGAACAATTGTCGAATATGTGGAGGGTCTACATTATGTGTATCAGATACCGGAGTTGGAGAGGAAGCAAAGAACGGCAGCTAATTTTTTTTTTCTTGTGGCTTTACGCTGCGCTGATGTCGAGGTCATTAGAGGCGGTATAGATCACTGTACAAGGAACGGGAAGAAATTTGGCTGTTGCCTGAAGGTACGATTTGCCTGGAGTGATTTTGGAAAACCGAAATCTGGATGGCTTGACGGAGATTCGAACCTGCGTCATCCTGAATGCAATGTCAGAGCGTTATATCTCATCCACCATACTTGATGTGGGCAGTTAGAATTATTTATGAAAATCGACGTAGAACACAGTCTGATATGATGGGTGTGGATCACAGAGAGACTGGAGATGGCTACACATTAGTTAATTTTTTTTCACAATTTTATCTGTGGTATTGTTTTCGAACCTACTAATTTGATCGTTTTAGCATCACGGTTAGATTTTCTAGGCCATGACGTGGTTAGTTTTTCAGTAGACAGACCTCTGAAAGGATGTTTTTTTTGCGTCGCTCCATGATTACTAGTTGCCAAAATTTCTGGTCTGTCACAAGTTGACTTTTTTCTATGGCAAATCGAATAAAACAACAGTAAAAGTGAAACAGTGAGAATTGTGTTAAAGAGAATAATCACATTTCAGTATTGTATGGATAATTTTTTGCCTATTGGCAGTTTAAAATAAATTGATGAAAGAAGAGTTAAAGATTATTATTGAATCAGACCAACGGAACATTTCTATCGTACCTTACATACGTAACGCTATCTCTTATTTGACAATCACCTAATGATAATTCATCTACAAGGTCTGCGACCGAGCGTGGTGGTGTTACGGTTAGCGTTCTGGCCTCGCATTCGGGAGGACGGCGGTTCGAATCCCCGTCCGGGAATCCAGATTTGGGTTTTACATGGTTTCCCAAATCACTCCACGCAAATGCCAGGATGCTTCCTTCAAAAGGCCATGGCCGAATTTCTTCCCATTCTTTGCCCCCCATCCTTTCCCGTCTCTAAAGACCTCGCTGTTAAGAGACGTTAAGAAGTAAAAAAAAAAAAAAAAAAAAAAAAAAAGTTTCGCGAGAGATCTCCAGAAAGTTCTCAAACTTCTAGAACTGAAAGTATGTGCGAACCGATGAATTGATGCTTAATGCGCTAAATCTTGTGTAAGAGATGCCGCTTGTCTTGCCTTGTTTGTCTGAGTACGTGGCAGTGCATAAAACAGAGTTCGCCAGAAACAATGCTAATTTCATGTAGCACTAAATTAAGGTACGAGAAATCGTTAAGAAGATCTCTCCATCGGATTTATCCAGGATCTCAAAACAGACGTTCGAGGTGTGTTTTGTTTCATGGCAGGAATTCAGGATTCTGTACAGATATCTTGGAGGGCACTAATTCCTGGTATACACGACGGACCACTTTTGAATGTGAAAAATTCTGTTTAACGCCGCGAACTGTACAACAGAGCTTATACTGCCTTTGTATGGGATGTGAGACTTCTATATTGCACGCTTAAAGGATACGCGGAATACCAGCTCGCGTGTCGACGGAGCACGTACTAACGCAGAATTTAACCCGACGTTCGTCTCTAACAAATTCTGCTTTGTGTATCAAACTACGCCAAGAACGCTGCGTAGTTAGAATTCCACGTTTGACTGTTCCGGTTTTCGGGATGAGGTTAAGCCACAACAAAGGGGAAAAGCAAAGCAACATTAAACTCTGTCACCGAGGCGAACGGACTGTTCTGAACGTTGCCCCTGCTCGTACAGCCTGAACGTTTATTATTATTACAGTGATTCGCTTCCTTATAAACAACTAGCGTAATCCAAAATGTTTCGTTTAGTTTTGTACACATTATTACTATCTTAAATATCAGTGCTTTAGTTATTATTTATGCCCTTATGCATCATCGACGACGAGATCTTTAGAGGCGGAAAGGGCTGAAGAGCAAGAAACGAGAATAAATTCAACCACGGCTTTCTGGAAGAATTATCCCGGTATTTGCCTGAAGTCAATCGGGAAATCATGGAAAATAGTATTCTGAATGGCAAAAAAGGAATTTGAACCTGGCTCCTTCGGAATGAGAGGCCTGAGCTTTACCAACCACCCTCCACGTTTTTAGTGCTTTAAAATCGGTTTCAGTGTCCAACTTAGCGAATATACTGGTCAACGTTATAAATTATTCAAGTTCACATCTAGAGATTATAGGATAACAGATAGATCATAGAATACATATTTTATGTTATTCCTATATCTTTGAAATTTTAGAGTTCCCTTGAAAGGTTTCCGTAGTAACAACAAATACAGATAGATATAACTAGGAGATTGCCTAGGTTGTTAGCGCCTAAGGAGAACTTGCGAATAAGAAGTCCGATTATGTAATTAATGTGGTAATTATGTAATTTGAAGCATATTAAAACTAATTGAAACTGTGCTGAGTATAAAGACTATCAGTTCATTTATTTAGTTTAGCTGCACATTCAGAAAATAAAATAAATAGCTCCGTTTCGCAGTAAAACAACGAAGTTATTAAGGAGCGTAAAAACACGACAAATATAAGTAAAGTCTCTTCGGAAATACAATAAGATCTAAAGAAGTATTTGAAACAGTTAAACGATTGATGAAGAAAACTGACTGAAGATTACTTGTTTGCATCTCCCTATCACATACGATGAAATTATGAGATGTTTATTCAAAGATTATTAAATCTATATGTTAGCTAAATATCTTAATGAATTCAAAAAGTACTCTTTCGACACTTGAAACCATTACCATTATTTTGCATTTCAGTTCTTTCTCAGTGGGGTAAAAGAGGACTGATCCGAAAGAAAATTATTTTTACTCTAATCCAGAGATATTGTTTAGTGTTGGACGACTGCAAATTAACCTAAAAGAGAAGAAGTTTCACTCAGCAGTGGACTTGTAAGGATCAAGGGATCGCAGCACTGCACATGGGAAAGTCATAAACGGAGATTTTCGAATCATGCTAGTGAGATTAAGAGTTTCATCTTCCAGTGAACAGTGTCACTCCATAGCTTTTGTATTAATAGTGAAGTATTTCTACACCAACGTTGATGGCAGGATCAACGTGCGAATGGCTAGTTTGGCTGGAGAGAGAGAGGTCATGCCACCTACCAACAGAATGTTAAGATGTGTTCTCTTTTCATGACGCTACTCGAACTGAAGACGCTGGATTGGCTGTTGGAATGTCGAGCGCCAAATGGAAAAAGAGTGCACGGACTGCGGATAATTACAGGGCAGATATTGCTGATTACTGATTAGCAATAGGTACCCCTCTCCACATATAGCCAGCTGCGCTTCTCTCTCTCGGAGGGAGACACTGGTCGGCAGGTGGCTGAGGAAGCAAGACCCCTGTGTCACCTCTTAATGGTTCCTGATAATTAGTTTGTATGGAGTGAAAAGTGATCAATAGAAGTGTTGTATCTGCGGGGATCTCCCCATACTAGTGAAGTGGGTGAAGCTACGGTTTCATGAAGTCTATGGTTGCTTGGAGTAGCCATGCATAATTTTATACCGCACGCAGCAGCAAAATGGTAAGCAGACTACTTCGGATCACTGCAAATGTTTGTGGATCAACACCAGTACACGCTACTGGGTGAAGCAATTCGCCAGAAAAAATCTTCTTATGTCTATCCAAACAGTTTCAATATGAGCTAGTTCGGACAAAAAATTTTTATTATTATTATTAAGAATTAACAGTGGGTGAACATATAACTAGTCTCATGTAGGTTGGCGCCCACAGTAGGTAATGTTTATTGTAAGTAATAATTGTATTAAAAGGAAAGTGACTGAAAACTCTGGTTAAAATTAAAGACAATAGATTTTGTATATGTTTGAAAATAAATGTCTAATTATGTAACTACTTCTTCCCTGCAAAGATTAAAATGCTTATATGATATCAGTGCATTAAATTTAAGATTCAAGTAAAATTAAAATATTAGAATATTTCGCTGTTATGAAGTACAGAGACGGTCGGTCCGTCACAATCTATCGTCAAAATGAATACCATTTTCCGTTCTCTAAATCTCCGTTCTCGAAACAGAGTTACTTTGAAAACTCTTGTAACAAATTCACTTGACTGGTTTGAATTATTCTGCTGTTGCGAGATGGTCCAACAATACGAAATAAAAAAATGGAGTTATTCTGTCACTAAAAATTGAATTTCACTTGTGAACATAATGGTTTCCACTACAGAGAGATTCCACCGGTCGCTGTAGGTTTCCAACTTGGTCTCCATCCTTTGAAGTTGAGGCTGTGTCCTTTTTCTGCGTAGTCATCTCCGGTATTACAGATTGCCCGGTGATTCTCTATCACGTGTGTTTGCGTTGTCCTTGTGTTACCAGGTAGAGAGAGCTGTTGGGACGAAGACATCTGCCTAAAAATTACGAGGCAAACATCGCTTTTGATCGCATACAAAGAATAAGTAATAGAATCACTACACATCTTGATTTTTTGTTTTTTCAGTGACAGCGGTGCTATTTTCAAGAGACAACTCAGAGATTTAAGGTACCAGCAATGAGGTTCTTAGTAAAAACTACTGATTTAATTATTCGGGCTTTTCCGCTTTTATTTTTTTCTGTTGTTTCCTTCTCCGTAACTTTTTTTTTAAATTCTGAAGTTGTTTGTTCAATCTAATTATGAGTTTTTGGTATCTAATATTGTTACTTCTCATTTGCTTTTAACTCCGGATTTTTCTTTAATGGGTTTTCCTGACATTTCGTTTTTTTTTTTTTTGGTCTTACCTTTCACCTCGTCGACGTCGAGGTCATTAGAGACTAGAAAGAATTTGGGGCCAGGCATTGGAAGGAATTCGTCATGTCTTTTTGAAGGAACCATGTCGGCATTCACATGGAGTGATTTGGGGGAACCATGGAAAACCCAAAACTGAATGTCCGACCGAACGTGGTGGGTGAACGGTTAACGTTCTGGCCTCGCATTCGGGAGGACGGTGGTTCGAATCCCCCGAATTATTATCAACTTTGCCAGTTCTACTAGTTATTCGACTGCTGATCTTCGGGGTAGATGTGTAGAAACCTTCAGAGAGAAGAGTTCATCGGTCAACCAGAGTGGTAGATTCAGATAAACCTTTCCCAGGGGCAGTCTACAATGCATGGCTATAGTTATTCAATGAGAAGTTATATAATGCAGTTTGTTCAAGTATTCAGTAATTTCCAGTTTTTCCTGTTGTGAGGTAATCGTGTAGTTTATTATTAAAGCATATTTTTGTCAGTAAACAATTATGGTCATATACAGGATGATTCACGAAGAAATGCTAATATTTTAATATGTTAGTCTACAAGTAAAATTAAAGAAAAACGTTCATATAAACATAGGTCCGCAAATGTTTTGTTACGGAGTTACGGCTAGTAAAAGATTTTGCCTGAAATTTAGCAACCTCGCTAAAATGAAGCCATCGCAAAACTGTACGAAGTTAGGGGGCATCCACAAATTACGTGAGGTGTTTTTCCGGATTTCTGGAACCCCCCCTCCCCCTTGGTGAGATTTCGTGAGATCTGGCCGGAACCCCCCCCCCCCCCTCTGGTGAGATCAGGTCCGTGAGAACCCCCTCTCTAGAAATCCGCACTCGAAACTTTTGTAGACCTTTTTTTTTTTTTTTTTTTAGGTCACACCCTAACTTTTTCACGAAATACCCTCCTAAAATCGACTTAGGCGCAAATTGTAGACCTTTTTTTTGGCTCTACTATCCCCAAATTTTTCGCAAAATCTCACGTGAGATTTCCGTAGACCCCCCCCTCCCCCCTGGTGAGATTTGGTGAGATTTCGCCGGACCCCCCCCCCCCCCTATTTCACCTCACGTAATTTATGGACGCCCCCTTACAGTAAAGCACGATTTCCATTTATTTTGTTGTTATTGATCTGGTGAATGAAATAAACCAAGACCCAGACGTGTAGCTGCAGTAGTTTTCCTATTCATAAATGTGCAGTAAAATACATTGAACTTGGTGAAGACATTTTTGAGCATTTATTGTGAATCTATTGTGAAATTGTATGTACACTGTACAACTTCCTTAACACTGAGATATGGTATTAATAAAAGCAGATTATCTGACACATTCATACTGTTTTAGTTAACTTTATTACCATCATTTTCCAAAATTAAATTCTCTACAACTTCTGTTGAAAACTTTGTGCAATTGTCTGGAATTTTTTTAAAAAATTGGGCCAAGTAGTTAATAAATTACGAATTTTCCCAAATTATTTCCTTGCTTGTCTGGAATTTCTGGAAAAAGCCATGATACTAAACCCACCAACGGAAATTAGTGATAGTTCCAAAATAATTAGTTCAACTCAAGCTTTCATAATTCGAAATTTTTGTAATCGTTACTTGGTATAAGTTTCTCACAATTACCTTTTTGCTACATGTACCAGTTTTCCGAATTCACGTTTCCCGAATTCCGGTGCGTTAGCTCAATGCGCAACCCTGCCCTCTTGGCTTGTCTTCCCAACCAGTTCTGGAGGGCACCAGAATAGATGGCACCCCGACCGTGGTTCCTGGAAGAGTGATCCCCAAGGTGGCCGGACTCAACGGCCCACCAGCTCAGCTCCAGCCATCTGCCTCGATAAATTCCGTCACCGCCGGCCTGCTAGTTTATTATTCGGCACCACGCCCAATTCATAACCAGCCAGCTGCGGCTTCTCACGCTACCCACTGTGTCGCAATCAAATCCATCTGTTACCATCGAAAGGGCAAGCGGTTAGGCGGTGCTAAATATCGACAGCAGTGTATCGATACTCTATACTACGTAACTGGCATTCGGCAGTCGTGTTATTTCGGTCCGATATCAGAAGCCTACGTGATAGGAGAGATACTGACAGATTTTTCTGATTACATCAGTCAAAACTCCCGAAACAAACACCTGCTGGAAAACGTGTTATCAGGAGAACAATCAACCTGACATCGATATGAAGCATAAATATTTGATATTACGTAATAAAACACGCAGAATAATTGTTAGGAAGGAGAAGGAAAACTAGCCGATAAACAAAAATAGTTCAAGAAAAACGGGAGCACTAGAAGGGAAAAAATGCTGGTGTATCATAGACGGAACAAGATGTATATTTTTTTAAAAGTATGAAACGTCTATAAATTTTTAAATAGGAAATACCAAGACAAAAGATTTATTTACAGTCTACCCAAGGAGCGGATGGCTATGATAGAGAATTTTTATTCATTTTAACATACGTAGTTAATTATTTTAAATTTTTATACCACTGTCTAGTAACAAATTTCGAATGAAGAAGCAGGTTCTCTTTAACTAGCAGAAGAATTTTATCTGTTGAAGATTTATTATCAACAGCGATAATGTTTACTTCTCTTACGACCATTTTCCCTTACCTACGTTTGCATGATTGATATGTTTACTTTCAATTCACTGGTGCGGGTAAACTGTTATACCCCTTTTTTTTTTAACTGCTTTACGTCTCTCAACAGCGAGGTCTTTAGAGACGGGAAAGGATGGGGGGCAAGGATGGAGGCAAGGAATGGGAAGGAATTCGGCCATGGCCTTTTGAAGGAAGCATCCCGGCATTTGCCTGGAGTGATTTGGGAAACCATGGAAAACCCAAATCTGGATTCCCGGACGGGGATTCGAACCGCCATCCTCCCGAATGCGAGGCGAGAACGCTAACCGTTACACCGCCTCGCTCGGTGTTATACTCCTGATGAAAACATTCATACTCCCTAAAGCCGATTTGTTGTAAGTACTCCCATAATTTCGAAGACTTTTTCCAATGCTGTTAAGTGAAAATAATAGATAGTTTGTATCTGCCTCATTAATCAAATTGCATCCATTCAAGGGGCGAGCGATTTGTATGGATTCCGTGAGGTGATCTGGAAAGTAGCTGTGATGTAATTCAATTCCATCTGTTTCATTACTTTCGTTCAGTTATGTTTTCAACGCCGGAAATGTATGGGGCAGAATCTTATTCTTACGACCACTTTTGTCTTTGCATTCCAAGCACATTCCAATCGGAAAGTGAACGAAAAATCGAGTTCTTAATATAATTCGATAATAGGGGATTAGCACTCGACCATCTACCCTAGAATTTGGCACTGCTATATAGCCGTGGTAGGTTCAAACCACTAATGTTTATTAAAGTCGCACTGATTACGCCAGACGGATGGAAGCATGATCCGTAGTTTCGGCGTAAAAAATTACGTTACCTATAAACATATTAACACTTATATAGAAAACTGATATTTGACCCGGACACTATTACCAAGCGACAGTGTTGACATAGTATGTCTACGTCAGGGCTACCATAATGTATATTTGGATACAAAATACGTATAATATTCCATATCTTGTTTGTATAGCAGATTGCCTCGTATAATTAGATACAGAAATAATAATTTAAACGTACATTCTAGTTCCTTTTAAAAGCGTTTGGCCATATGTTTAATTGCCTAGGCAACACTTCCTGTGCTGGGAGGAAACTATTTACAAATAAATTAAAAAATATAATCCTACCATTGCGTAAATTTACACGGGTTATGTATTTTTTGTGTGTGTGTGTGTGTGTGTGTGTGCCAGGTCGTTTTTGAACTTACGAATACTATATTCACTAAAAAAGTCCTGCACAAGAGTGGAAACTAACACTATAACCTGATACTGAATGGCTTGTTGCATGAAATAAAACAATTTTTAAACAACTGGTGTTTGTTGTACGAGATGTAGGCATAGAATAAAGTATCTATATATGAAATTTCAACAAAATCAGTTGTTTGTGTGTGTGTGTATGTGTGTGTGTGTGTGTAAACGTGGTAAATATAACGTTTATCCTATATCTATACATATTAAACTTCCTTTTTCAGCTTCAAAGTGTAATATTTTTCTCCTTGTGACTAGACTGATCACTTGAAATTTTATCAATAAATACAAATAAATTATTTACTTTTATTCCAATTGAAGAAAATAAAAAAAATTATCTTCAGTTTTGTTGGTTTGTCTAATAAGATTTGATTTTGTATAATGTCAGGGACCCAGCGGTATATAATAAGTTGGCTCAACTTACAGCGTATACTCTACGCTTCGCGGAAGCCTTTTACTGAGATATATTGTTTTAATCCATTTGTCAAATTTGTGCATTTTGAGATTGAAATAGGTGCCCGTTCTTTTCATCTATCTGATTACTAAAGAACTCAATCTGGATGGCCGGTATGCATATTTTTGCTGGGTTTGAATGGCACCAATCATAACCCTGACGTCATAATACTCAGTAATTCAGACAGGTTAATGTCGTACCTCAAGCAACTTGAGCAAACACTGTTGGGTTTATCGAACGTGGTGGGTTAATGGTGATGCTCTGGCTGTCCAGATGGTTTCTCAAAATCACTCCAGGCGAATACCAGAATAGTTCTTTCAAAAAGGACATCTATGAATTCTTTGTGCCCAGTCATTTCTCGTCTGGGATTTATGTAGGCACACCTAACTTAAAACTGTTCTAACTGCCATACGTCACGCCAGTATACTAATGGTATGAATTATTTGTAATTCAAATTGTAAATGTTGGTATTTTTGGACCGAGCGTGGTGGGTGAGCGGTTAAAGCTCTGGCTTCGCATTCGGGAGGACGCCGATTCGAATCTCAGTCCGGGCATCAAGATTTGGGTTTTCCATGGCTTCCCCAAATCACTCCAGGCGAATGTCGGGATGTTTCCTTCAAAAGGCCATGGTCGAATTCCTTCCCGTTGCTTGTCCCCAATCCCATCCCCTCTCTAACGACTTCGACAAGGCGTAAAGCCATAAGTAAATAATAATAATAATTAGCTCTTGTCTGAGGCCGGACCTGCTCTTTGGTCGTACTTTTATTTATTTATTTATTTTGTTACAAGTCTCTACAGCCTAACATCTAGTATTTAAATTAGGTCATATTTTCAATCAGAATATGATTAAGGGGATACATAGATTTCCGCTTTCTAGCGAAATCAAGTGAATTGTTGTTAACAGTTAGAATACTGTTGTAAGTATAGGCATTTTATTACAAAAATTCAAGTACTTGACTACATGTAGATTAAATTACAATAAAATAAAATAATACATGATAATAACAATGACATAATATATAATAATAACATAACCGAGTAACCCACCACCACTATTTACTAAAAATTGTACTACGCTACTGGTAACTACGGTATGAAAGTCAGCTTTTTAGGATAGATGATCAGCGGGATCCACGTCCTCCGGAATTCCTTGAGGTCTGGCCCATCAGATGCGAATTCTGGAATGGCCAGGACCATCCAGGGTCTTCAGAGAGGTCGCCATCGGCTTCCAATGGCTGTATACCCTAACTCCTATCTGGGTCAATACGGTGCTGAGGAAGTGTATTACATCTCCTTTGTTCTATCAATTTGCAGTTTATTGCCTCCTGTATAATTGCTTTTATATCTTACGAAAGGAACTTAATTTAATAGCTGTCTCCTTTCCATTTTGTTGCCACATCATTTTCATAATTTTAAGTGATGAAAATAAACAATAGTCGTACTGCTTTCTCAGAAAATAAGTTGATAAAAGGTAACCAAAAATTTTCCTACCAATAGACTGAAGCTTGACGAATAATTTCACACACGGCCGGGATGTCCATCCTGGGGAAAAAGCTTTATCGATGCGACAGAGGAAGCAGTTAATGGAATTAAATGCGCTCGTAAGTGTGTCGAGGCGCAGGTGGACCTCCAGGACAAAGGACCGACGAGATAAGGACTAGAGCGAGCGGGTAATTAATTTTTAGTTACCAGAGTTCACAAAGGCTTCAAGCCACCTCGAGGCCACAAAGGGAATCGCTGAATGTAATTGCGTCAGGTCGCTTTTATTAACGGCGGTGTCCATCTGCTGAATGCTCAATACCGAATGGTTTTGGTTTCCGAGTTGTAACGCCTGCTTGCTACAGTGTTTCATTCAGGCAACGAATTAAATTACTGTGTGGAGTGAGCAACAAAGTGTTGGCAGATAAGTTTCAGAAGAAAGGTGGAATCTTCTGTGGAGATGAGGCTATTCCAGTGGCCTAGTGACCAGAAAGCTTGTGATCTGGTTCAGAGATAATGGAGTGAATTACTGAGCTCCACCACTGTCAGACACAATAGTCTGGAGAGGGCGAACAAATTAACGAAATATTTACAGAGGAATTTAAAAAAGGGTTACATTATTTTGGAAATAAAATTACAACCGATGAATGAAGCAGAAATGATATGAGATGCAGATTAAAATTGTGAGAAGGAGCATTTTTGAAAAAGAAAATCTTTTTACCATGAAGGAGTTCGTCCATGGTTTTTTAAAGCAACCATTCTAGAGTGACGTGAAAGATGGAAAACCGTAAGCTGGCTGGACGGAATGGGATGCCCGGTCGTACAGCTAACCCAATACGCTTGGTACCAGGAGAAGTAAGGATTATATTGACATAGGACATTTTTCTTTTTTAAAAAAATGTAGTGCATGAATTTTCTAAAACTTCGAAAGCGTGATACATTCCTTACCGAATTGATCTGCAAGACTGCAAAGTTTTTAAAGTGCTTTATGGGAGTTGTTTCTGGGTAAGGTAGGTTAACCTATTCGGATTAGACTGCAATTAGATGTTAGTGAAGACGATAAAGTAGTCATGTATAACAGATGATGGCCACAGTCACTTCCTTACCAAATTTTACCAAATGCCAAGGTACCATTTTTTTTTTTTTACCTATGACTTTACGTCTTGTCAACATCGAGGTCATTAGAGGCGGTCTGGGACTGTGGACAAGGAACGGGAAGGAATTCTGCCTTGGCCTTATGAAGGAAGCACCGCGGCATTCGCGTGGAGTGGTTTGTGGAAACCATGGAAAACCCAAATCTGGATGCCTGCCCGGACGGGGATTCGAACCGACGTCCTCCCGAATGCGAGGCCAGAGCGGCCTAGTTACAGATTTATTATATTACTTGTAAGTAATTCTAAAGTCACAAAGTTAGCAAACGCGATCCTTTGGTCCGAATTGCTTGGTATTCAGAATGATGTTTTGTGGAAAGGTAATCAATGTTTGCTCGTCCATCATCCATTAAGCTCTATTTTATTAATTTATTTAATGGTCAGTGGATGGACCACTCACGCAGATACAATGTTTGCAGTAATATATACAGGTCAATGGCAATTAAAACAACGCAGCAATAAACAGAATTTAGCTCAACTAAAGTTGAACCTTAACATTACCGTATCAGTTGATATACATTAATTAAGCCTACGGCGGTAAAATTATTTCATAAAACAAATAAAAATTACTCAGGCTAATTTTTTCCAGATTGAAAATTTTAAGGTAAATAACTAACTTTTATCGTTGAAGTAGTGTACAATAAACAAAATCAATAACACGTGCGCACCCACTGATGATAAATATTACATCTTTCCAACTCGCATTTTTGTCATTTTGCTTTACAGGGAATAATATGTCCATACTGCAACAACAAATCTTACATTTCTCATTGCAGACAATATCTTTAAATATAATTTAATTTCATTGCAATGGAGCGCACGCTCCGGGGGCAATTTCCCAACACAATTTTAGTTAACTAAACAGGCTGTGATCGGATTCAATTACATCAGGGCGACTATTTCGGACTGATTGTTGGCTCTGTGTTTAACTTTAACCGTGATGGAGCTTATGCCCGAGCTACAATTTCTTTGCGCTAATTGTAGTATTTTTAGTTCAAATTCTTTCACTGTTTCATATAAATCACTCGACACTTGCATTGATAGCGTAATCTAGTCCAAGATTCCGTTACCTACAAATTAAAACATTCCTATTTTTTTACTCTTGAAATCAAGAGCAAATTAATAGTCCTTCCAACTCCTTCCAGATACTCCTAATTCTTCGCCTAATATCGATCAAGCAAGCTTTCGTATTAAAAATATACTGTTATATCCGTATAATATTCTCTGTGATTTCGTAGTCTCGTATCGGGTTTGTAAGCGTGAGCAATCTGTGAGTCAGAGATAATGTAGTTAGTAGTATATATAAGGAATCTAGAGTTGGTAACACTGCGACTGAAATAAGTTGAAAAAGATATCGCTTTCTAACCTGGCTTTCCTGAGGTTGGGGGTTCAAATCCCCGTCCGTCCATCTTGATTACGGTTTTCCGTAGTCTCTGGTTAGGTCCTTTAAAAGGGCATGGCCAACCTCCTTCCCGATCCCAGTCCCCTTAGGTCCAGTAAGCTGAAAAAAGGCAACTAATAAACATAAAACGAAATATAAATATTGGTACATATATCATGGTGTAACAATGGCGACTATTCCGGATGTAAATATACGTCGTCACATGATTTTCAGTGAGTATTAAAGCAATATAAGCTTTAAAATACAAAAGTGCGCATGCGCAGAACGTTGCGGCGCTTGTGCACATGACACGTAACTCGTAATGCAAGCAAATTTCTTCCTGCCGTACCCAACGGAGTTTCATTTCCAAAAGTTGGTAACATAGCAAACGGCAGACAAACCAACAGCAGTGGCGGAAGTGTTAAGAACAGGTATGGTTTGATGGTAACAGACTCTCAGACACTATCCTTGTATACTGCGTCACTCAGACGTAGCTGGCATAGAAAAATTTATTCCTTACAGTTGTGGACTTTGTGATCTGTTCTGATGTTCTAAAAAGAAACTATGTTTGCGGAATAGTTCAAGCAAAAGGCGGAACTTCGGAGGCCGCTCACCTGTGTATTTTTGTGGAGAAGAATATAACAAAATAATGATTTGAATGGATCAGCTTCAACATACTTGACGTTTTTATTGAAATTATTTGTAGCTACAGCTTGTTAGGATCCAGACCCATACCGGGGTACGTATCGGCTTGTACACCTAAACTTGAGTTCTTCCAAATGGTATGAAAAGTCAGAGAAATGTTCTAAAACCGTGAAAAACCTTTGAAAATGCTAACTGTATGATAAAGCCGGCCGCCACTTACAGAATTAACCCCCTGTAAGGAGGGTACTAATTTAGAAATGAAAGTTGTTGAAGTCTATGTCACAGAAAAAATATATTCTTAATAATTTTCACACAGTACATTAAATTCAGTTAGCTGAGGCATCAGACTAACGTCACTCGTAAGACCACAAGTAATGAAACAGAACAGACCGCTCAACCCCGAATCCGAAAATGAAGTCCTACTATCGAAGTCTCACATGTCTAGTAAAGTTAAGTTTTTCAAAGATGTCCTCCCTGTCATGCCCGCCATCACGGTTTCCGGTTACCCATGAATGCCCGCGCGCCGAGAGCGCTCAATTTCGTTTAACACAGTACGTGTTCACTCGACCCGAGGCTTCCGAATTGTGTGTCGAGAACAACCCCCGGACCTTCCTTTATGGAAAATGCCTAGACTGCGATGATCAACAGGTGTACTTAATTATTTTTTCAAGCTGAGGGCTTCCAGAAAATCACGAGATGAAGAGCGTTTTGTACCGTGTTGTGCTGTGTGTATTTTTATTCTCAGAGCTTCCAGACCGGTGTAAACTATTTATGAAGTTTGATGAATAGGAAAGCTAGCCGACTTTGAAACTGCAAATCGTCATATCCGGAATATGAATTTGCTAAAGTTTAAAATATCAAGTTTAGACTATTTCCAAACTATTTTCCTGCCCCTGCTGATTCCCAGGAGGTAAAAATTTTCCAAATCGGTTGAGTATATCGAAAGTTATGGAATTTCTTTGGTAGTTTTGCAGCATCACACAATTTTATTCACTTTTTATTTACAGCTTATTTCTGCCTGAGACTATTTTTAAAGTGTTCCTTACTTTAATTTAAGTGTTTTAGAAAAGTTTTTAGTTCGTGAAATATGTTTGCCCGATCAAAATTCCGTTTACCAGTGGGCTGTTTCTGCGTAGTAGGATTACGATTTTCAACTTATTTATATCTTTTATTTATCGGTTGATGGCTGTTGGAAACCTAAAGAATATTGAAGGATATGTTATTAAGTGTTGTTAAATTTACTTTTGAAGCTCTGAAATTACTTGGCTGGACTGAAACATTTTATTGAAATTAGCACATGGTTCGATGTTTTAAAAATCATATTTACTGCTCTAAACCTGTCGGAAACTGCTAGTTACTAGTGATTTAATATAAAACGGTGAAATTATTATTATAAAATTGCTTTATTGTGTCGAGATGTGAGGAATATTAGTGATATGGTTGCTTAACCAAATCTGTTTACTTGCAATTATGGAAACCTATGGATAACGCTCATTTAGGTAAGTTTTACAATTTATATTTTCTTAGAAACTGTTTAATTATTATTATTATGTCCTGTTTATTTACTTTCCTAACTCTGAAGTGTTGTTATCTTGATTTTAGACTGCGGTATCATGTATCAAATGTTAACCCAAACTTCGTCGGATTTTAACTAAATATTGCAAATAAGGAGTAAGGTAGCTTATAAGCTATCGTGCCCGATTCAATGGCTGAAGTGTATTTAGAATCTGTTTTCTATATCCTGTGAAGGTGTGCATGTGGCTGACCAAATGGGCACATGTTACCAATGTGAATAGAATCCGAAATCGCCAAAGGACCGTTTATAATATATGGAATCTTCTTTTTGTCCACTTCGCGAAGCAGATAATTGATATTTATGTTGGTGCAGTATCGATAAGAAGCACAATTTTTGCAATAAGAGACTGTTGCAATTTATTTTGTGTTTTCTTGTGCTATTAAATGGGGTCTGGATGTTGAAAGTTACTTGTTTGAGTATTGCTCAGCATATCTCTTTTTTATGCGAGAAAGGTATCTATAAAGTATAGATTGCCGGATAAACTGAATTAGATTATTTACTGTAATCATAGTAATAACATAATCTTGATTTTATAAATATATATACCTCACGACCGTCATTTTGATGGAGAAACGTGAATCATTCCAATATTTCTTTATAGAAACATTGAATATATTTGTGTAACTGTTTTTTCAGTGATCAATATATAGATCGTTAATGGATCACGGAATTAGGTTATCTTCAACGATATTTTTATTCCCTACGATTTTTGTCGACTGTTACTGTATGCACTCTTAAACTTATTTGGAATTATTTTATATAAACTCCAAGTGTCACATCCACGTAAAAATCAAGGATCTGTTAGTACGTTTTACCACGCTTTATTTAACAGATGACTGGTACATTACTAGTTTAAAGCCACCTATGTGATTAAATATAAATTATCTGGTACTTGCAAACAAGAACCGATAGATGGAGTCGGAATAGTGTCAAATCTTAGCGAAATCCATTAAAATTATCCCTCAGCGTTTCACAAAACAAAAGAAACTTTTACTAAAAAAGTGTAATCATTATATTGTTAGAGATGTACACCAGATAAAAGCAAAACTAATTGATATAAAAACTCCACATTTATGAATGCCATCAGAAAATTTCATGAAATTTTGAATATTCTTTTACGCTATAGCTATTGACTGAATTTATATATAGCTTTCACTCTGCACTGTCAAAAAAGTTTGCTATTTATATGGTTATTTGTGTTTCCATCGTTTGTGTAGGCGTTTGTTTTTAGCGTTCCGCAGTTTCCTTCCAGCAAATAACTACTGATAAAAGAATTTTTTGTTAGGAATTTGAATCGGCTTGTTACTCAACCTCTGCATTAACCTGATTTATTTCTCTTTCCTACACTAATAAACTGACGTTTTCAACACATTCGCCATTAAAGAAAAAATCTCTAGCAATGAGGCGTAGCATCCCAATAGAAACCTTCCAGAAACGTTTAGTTTTCATGACAAAAATTTAATCGAATTGCAATGACAGTTTCCCTTGTGATCTGATTCCCCTTTTATTATTATTGTTATCTTATACAGGGTGTTACAAAAAGGTACGGCCAAACTTTCAGGAAACATTCCTCACACACAAACAAAGAAAATATGTTATGTGGACATGTGTCCGGAAACGCTTACTCCATGTTAGAGCTCATTTTATTACTTCTCTTCAAATCACATTAAACAAGGAATGGAAACACACAGCAACAGAAAGTACCAGCGTGACTTCAAACACTTTGTTACAGGGAATGTTCAAACTGTCCTCCGTTAGCGAGGATACATGCATCCACCCTCCGTCATATGGAATCCCTGATGCGCTGATGCAGCCCTGGAGAATGGCGTATTGTATCACAGCCGTCCACAATATGAGCTCTAACATGGAAAGTAAGCGTTTCCGGGCACATGTCCACATAACATATTTTCTTTGTTTGTGTGTGAGGAATGTTTCCTGAAAGTTTGGCCGTACCTTTTTGTAACACCCTGTATACTATGAATGTAAAATCCCCACCCATCTACTTTTACCATTTAAGAATTTTAATATTAAATTCCGTCAGTGTTTTTTGGTCAATTATTCGTCACTTTCCTTCCTAATTTATTGCAGTCCCTGGCACCCTTTCCCCCAAAATCATTTTCGCCCTCCCTTGTGCATAAAATCGAGTGCCAGCTTATGCTTATGGTCATATTTTTCCTTTACATGTACGATTTATAATTCTTCCATCAGTATGTTTCCAAGCTTCCTCACCAACCTACGCCTTGTACTCTTAGCGCTCCTCCTGTCTTCCAGTTACTCCCAACTCGGCTTCTTTATCATGTGTCAGTTACAGAGTGGCTCCTGCGGTAAATTTCACAAGCAAATCTGCATCCAACTCTTCTATTTGATACCCAAAATGTTGGTCATCAACTACACCACGATATTCAAGCAAAGGCCTAACCAATGTTTTGTAACCCTGTTCTATCACTTCTCTGGTACATTCTCTCACCAGTAAGTGAAGGATTTTGTACCCTTACCCTCCGACCTGTCAAATGTGCTTTGCCCAGTTGAGTCTGTTATCAAATGTTTTGCCAATAAGCAGTTCTGTCCCCATCGTATGATCATAAACAACCTTTAGTGTTTTATCAGTGCACCTAATAAGCTGACTCTTCTTGATATTTATCTTCTTTTTTTTTTTAAATTAAAAATTGGCATTTGGCCATGTTAGCCATACAGCCAGCTCAACGTGTGTGTTTCTCTTACAATGTAAATATTTCATTTCAGTGTGATTATATTCTATATTCTGTAAGGACGACACAAGACAAACACAACATTTAATTAAAACCACACCTGCCCTTGGCCGGACTCGAACTGGCGACCCCTGCAACGCGAAACAAGCACGCTACCTCTACGCTGCCGGGGTCGGCTTCATCTTCGTTCCATGTTGACGTAATCACATAGATATTCTATCCAGGTCACCCTGCAGCTGTTCATATTCTCCTTCTAGTTTAAAGCATTATGTCATCAGCAAACAATATAACTTCTTACTATAAGCCATCAACACAATCGTTCATTAGAATGAAGAATAGCAATGGTCCCAATACGCACCCTGAGGCATTCCTATGCTGAATTGTGAGCAATTGTATTGTCGCTGGGGTATATTTACGCCATTTGCCAATAGCCCGATCAGAACTTATATCAGAAGCAAACCAAGTACTATGAGAATACATTTTTTTTATCTCTCATTGCAGCCACTGAGGACACCAGCTACCTGTTTTCATAGATAACTGGCGTGAATCAAGAGGAAATAGGGGGGGGGGATGCGGAGGCCCTACCATAGCTAGAACCAGATCAGTCATAACTGGAGCCTTTATACTAGGGGTGGGTTAGTCGTATTGCCATATGTATGCGAAACGTGTTACTTGTATTCTGTATGGTAAGTGTATTTTTGTTTGTGAAATGTGCAGTTATGAGGCGAAAATTGGAGAATGTCCAATAATACTTCCTCGGTGCAGAGTGGTGGCGCCTTAATGCAAGCAACCGCAGTGGCAGATATGTAAATGCTTCGTATTTATTCCTTAGTACTCAGTAGGGAATTTATCGATATATGAATGTGATGTAAGCACAAAATGAGACTATATTCAAATTATGAAATAACCTACAACTTTGAATTGTCACAATCTAGTATTGCCGGAACTCATATCGTTTTTGAATATACGCAATTCATAGTTCTTGTACGAATTACAGCCAAATTTACTTGTCCAAATGATTAAAATTGCAACTAGAAATTACAGACCTATAGTGTTCCTATTAAACGTCACGGATTTAACAAGTGGGCCGAAAATTATTGAATATCTAATTTCATTACAACTGTTGTATTATCCCCTAAGCAATGATATCAACAATAGGCCATTAATCATGATAGTAACCTATTTTTCGTTCAGCTGTCGTCAGGTAGGTACTAACTTAACTTTCTGCTTGTATTTTAAAGTGATCCGTACGTAGGTGCAGCTCATGGATTTTGTCACGGAAACCGCCCATTAAATAAACTTGGGAGCACTTGGAAAGCTTATAACTGAGAGACTGCCAGCAATGACACGAGGCTATTAAAAGGTTGGATAGTCTACATGACCACATATCCGGCGGCATAAAACAATTCCGCCTATCTACCATCTCTACCTCATAGTAGAGCAAAGTCCGCCTGATTATCATGGTTCCCATGATAATCTGAATACAGTTAATCACCGAGGACGAACGTGTTCCCCAACAATCGCTAAATAAGTGTCCATTTTTAGTCTATAGTCTCCAGTTACAGTATAAAATTAAATCGGGTGGAACAATTAACACATTAAATAAAGAAACCTGATTTTCACATCATCGCATTGTAAGTCCAAAACGTTTAGTTCAATATCTACAAGAAAATTATCACAGCTTCCGTGGTTCGGATTCCATGTTAAACTGTAGGCCCCAGTGGAAAGGAACTGACTGTTCTACCTCTGACACGCTGGCTTTGTACGCCTCCTTCGGAACAAGCGTCGTGGGTGGGTGGTTAACACTCTCGCCTCGATATCGGGAGGCGAATCCGGGTCCGGGAATCCAGATTTGGGTTTTCCATGGTTTCCCCAAATCACTCCAGGCGAATGCCGGGATGCTTCCTTCAAAAAGGCATTGGCCGAATTCCTTCCCGTTCCTTGTTCCCAGTCCCATCCCGCCTCTAATGACCTCGACGTCGACGAGGTGTAAAGCCATAAGTAAAAAAAAAAAAGCCTCCTTCTGGTTGTAAACTAAGTTAGTTAATCATCACAGCATATAGAGACTTATGCAGAAAGCAAACATACTTCTACTCGAATCATCGGAAAGGATGTTTGCCTACAGGAGAAGTAATGTGCAAGCTTGAGAAAAAGTATAATCTTAACGGTCCACGTCTACCCTAGTTTTATTTTGTAGGTCATGCATTCCTGAAAATACTTTGTTGTATTTGTTGTTGAAAATGAATGACCTAGAATAACGGGTGTAAAATTAATGTAGGATAATTAAAGTATATTTATATACAGAGCTCATGTTGCTCAGCTTCGTGTGAAACATCATATACATTAATTCAGTGAGAGCTTAGACGAAATGTGCCACATACATCGATGATGCCGTAAATTCTGGGGCACCCCATACATCGATGATGCCGTTAATAACGAAGACGAATTCAGGGCCACTCAAAATGTGAAGATCCACTCAAATCTCTGACTGTAACTTCTCCACGATTTTCGTAGTTTCCCTTCATCCCGTCTTTGAAGCCGAGTAGTTCCTTCGAGAGCAACGTACTGTAGCGCTCCAAGTGGTATGTCGAACTGTACCGTATTATACGTGGGACTTGAACTGGTAGATATGGGAGGCATTGCCCCAGAGGAAGAGGGGCTGAAAGCTCACGCAGGGGAGAGTGCAGCATTAATTTATTAAATGAACAGGTTGCCGACAAAAGCAGCAAGCAGAGTAAAAAACGAGTGTCCTGGGGCGGCGAGGTGCCTGTTTCCCACGTCCACGAGGGGTCCCCTGGGGAGCTCTGAAAACTACTCTACTGTAAGCGCGGTCCAGTTCTACGCTACACACGTTTATCGCTAGAAACAGACAAACCTGAAACCTTCAGTGTGCAATGTGCAACGTCAAACTCCGTGCGATGTGTTTAAGACGGTAATAATCACCAGAGCTTTGAAAAATGTTGTTAGCAAAGATAATTTTCAATGTGCCCTCTATTTACCCTCTCCATTTATTGGAAATCAATGCAGCAAAAACTAAGAGTATGGTGATTGGCGAAGGAAGAAAAGTAATAAATATTAAGATAGGACCAGCTGATATCAGCGGAGTACAATCCTTCAAATGTCTTGAACACACCACAAAGAAGTAAAAACTGGCATTGCCGTAGCGAAGGAAGCGTTTAATAGGAAGAGGCGACTATTAACTGGGAAAGTAGACAAAGCACTCAGGAAAAGACTTGGAAAATGTTTTGTATGTAGTGTGGCTCTTTATGGGGCAGAGATCTGGACGTCGGGGCGAGAAGATGAAAAACGGTTAGAAGCGTTTGAGATGTGGACGTGGAGGAGAATGGAGTGTATAAGCTGGATGGATAAAGTAAGTAATATTGAAGTGCTGGAAAGGGTTGGTGAAAGGAGAAAATTACTCAAAGTCATAAAAAAAAGAAAGAATAACTGGGTTGGACACTTGGTGAGAGGGGAGTGCTTGCTGAAAGACGGGAAGTATTAGTTTGTGGGAGGAGAGTGAGAGGAAGAAAGAGGTGCAAGATTACAGACATCATCAGAGAAAACCGCAACTACATGGACATGAAGACTGAAGATGGTGGAGATCAGTCATGTGAAAACCTGCCTTAGGACAGAACACTGATGAAGATGATTTCTTGCACATTGCTGACAACTGTTCTTTAAAAATCTTCAGACATCTCTAAGGCAAGAAAGATGCAAGTGAAAAGCACCATTGATTCTTTAGAAGTAGTTTTTCGCTCAGACAACTGTTCTTTAAAAATCTTCAGACATCTCTAACGCAAGAAAGATGCAAGTGAAAAGCACCATTGTTTCTTTGGTAGTAGCTTTTCTCTCAGAAAGAATATAAAAACTTCACCTTGGTTGTTGTCCAGGACATGGGGCAGACGCAATAATCCTTCTAGACTTCCACGAAATTTACTTGACTTTAGACGAAGGCCAAATGTTTCTTTCTTTATTTATTTTATTTATTAGGCTTAGGCAGAACAGTGAGTGGAGGGAAGTCAGTTATGGCAGGAGAGGTAGGAGACGCTGTCTGTCTGATGGTGTCCAGCTGGAGACATCCAATGTGTTTCGGCCGTTGGAGTATCCAGATGGTAACTCTGAGGACCGTCAAGTTGGACTGAACGATATGGGATCTTGTAAAGTAAAAGGGAGAACTTTTCAGGGGGTCTCTAAACGTAGGAAGGTCCTGTTACTTGGAAGCAGTCATGTGAGATGGTTCAGTCTGACTTGGGGCCAGATTATGAAGTCTGCAGTATTTTCAAACCAAATTTCTTGCAAGAAATGAATCACAGCTGTGAGAGTGTGTGTACGAGTGCGCGAACTAGTGCGTTTACAATGGTGGGTCTCTTCCCTCAAGTTTTTGAAAGTAAATTACTGCTCTTTATCAGTAAACAATTGCACTGTTTACTGGGGAGACAGAAGGAAGATTTTTCTTTAGATAGTCTTTACGGCTATTAAATGAAAGCTGGCAGTCCGCAGACTCTCAGAATGTATGGATTTTTATTTTTATCCCACGATTACAAGCTCCAAGCATATAGTAAAAAACCAAAAAAAAGAGATTCTTGCTGTACTTGCGAAATTACTGATTCGAAAAATCTTTCGAAATTTTCAAAGTAATTTAACTTCCTAAATATTGCCAAAAAAAAAAAACTTATTAATTCAGGGTGTTATGAGCCAGAAAAATATTTATTTTATACAGGTACATTTTAAATTAACTATAACGTTACTACTGGAGTTTATAATACTTCAACAGATTGTTTTCGGCAAGAGGGATGCTGAGAACGGAGAAGCTACAATAACAAGAAAAGGGTTTCTTGGCTGGCAAGAAAAGATGGCTAGGATTACAGGAGAAAAAGGCACTTGTAATGACAGGAAAAGGAGGGGCTAAGATGAAGGAGAGAATGCTACTTGGGTGACACCTAAGGGCTACTTTCATGACACCATTCTGGTAGACTATAATCACAATTTTATGTAATTGGGGACAGTACCAAGAAAAAGCAGGAGAGCAAGTTGGAAATTTTTTTTACAAAAAGAATGATACTGATAAAAAGGAGTACAAACCACTTTATCCTAAAACGCAATGATACTAGTTTATTTTCCCAAAACTCAAACTGTATAATCATTTCCAGCAACCAAAACCACTAGCGTGGGAATTTTTTCGAAACCATTGTTGGCTTTATGGATCAATTTGTCTCTTTCCTTCATTGGTGTCCCTTCCTTCCACAAGACTGATTGTGGTCACCTACAATATTTTGCTCTCTATTGTCAAATTTACCAATTTTTGAGCTATTTATTATGTTTACTAGGACTGTAATTATTTAAGTAAGTTGCTCTACTGTCAAATTTAATTTACCAAGATTTTTTCCTAACTTTTATAATTTATCCATCTCCATGATACAAGAATATTTCAGGTAATTAGCTGCTTTCTGTAAATATTCTTTATTTTCTTAAAATATTCCATGGTTGTTAATATCCTTTTATATCTTCAAAAGATTTAGTAACAGTCTTTAATGGTTCAAAGGCCGGTTTTACCATCTGTTGTGGTGGCTTTGGTGCCCGATCAAGGCTTTTTACCTTTGTCTCTAGGTTAGCAACCGCTCCTGTGAAGTCAATTAAACTGTTTTCTTTTTGTGTTTCCTCTTAGCTCTCTAAATTCCGCTCCCCCCTCTTCCCCCTGTGCTCAGTCTTTTAATTCTAGTATCATTTTTTCTAACTTTTTTTTCCGTGTATTTATACGATAGACCATTTTATGAGTTAAGATAATAAATGTGTCCTGAACTTACTTAAATATTTAAAATTTCATATAAATATTCCAGAAAATTTTAAAATATTTCTAGAAATATATGAAATCTGTAAAAAAAAGTTCAAATTTCCAAGGGAAGATCGCCGTAATCTGCAGTGTAGCACAGTTTGGTATTAAATAAGGGTGTCACGAGTCAGAAAAATTTTAAGTTAATACATCATTTTAAATTAAACACATCGTGGGGAAGATTTCATTCCACCGTAAAAAGCATTTGCTATCACTTTCCTAATTTCATAACACTGATGCAGAAACGTCTTATTGATTTTTAAAGTGATATAATTTTCAAACTCTATAAGAATTGTTCTGCAAACACTCAGAATAAATAATGAGTAACAGCATAAATCGTTATATTATTAACTTGAGTTCTATAATGTGGTACAGATAAGCTAAAATACAAAGATCGATATTTTATGTTAATGTTCACTATATACACATCACCAACATTATATTGAAAACTGATATAGTTCTGGGTGTTAGGTCTGATGTCGTGGAATGTGGTGGATATACTTTTCTTCGAATCATTGCATCATTTTCGATTTCACTCTAGGAATAAAGTTAGTTATTTTTTGAGGGATTATTGTAAATAAATCCACAAAAAGGATAATACCAAATGACAGACTATGAAAAAATAGTGCCGAATATTTAACAGAAAGATTGGCTAAATATAAATTGAATTGTAGAGATTATGAGAAGATAGCAATGGTGGGCTGTATCTTAAAGAAATCTACTACCATGTTGAATTGTAGCTGTCATAATCCAAGTGATAGAGACATTTCACGAATCTTACATTTCATTCCCGTTGCGCGAAATAGAATGTAAAGGTGATGAATTGGAGGTTAATACAGGGCGTTCGCCGGAAAACGCTACCCTCCCAGTCTGTTGCCGTCGGCAACTTGCTCGGTCAGTCGTGCCAGCAGTTTCCGCCACACGGCACCGTGAATCACCGCACTGTTTAACACCTCCGCTGCCCCAACAGTGCAGTGCAGTGACCCTTACATTGTTAAGAACGGTTTCTTTGCATTGTAGATAGTTTGTGACTTCAGTCTCTTATTAATCAGTGTTGTGAATAAACGTTTCTTTGCGGTTTGGCTGGTTTGGGGCTTCATACTCTTATTAATCTGTACCGTGTTTGAGTATGAGTAAAATTATGGTACGTTACAGTTTGCAACAAAGAATATTTCTCTACGATACATATGTGAAGAAGAAGTCGTTTAAAAAGTGTCGCAGTAAATTTCGTCGCGAATTTCCTGGCGCTTTACTGCCAGCTAAATCAACAATTCTGCGTCTGGTTAAAAAAGTAAGAGAAACGGGTTCATTTTTTAACAAAAAGAGACTGTCGGTCAACCGTATTCTCACAGAGGAGAAAATTGACGATATCGCTTTTCGACTAGAACAGTCACCCAAAAAATCATTAAGTCAGTTAGGGCAGCGTGTGTCTCGAAATATGTTCAGAAGATGTGAAATGTGCATTACACAAGAGGGTCAACACTTCCAGCATCTTTTATAAGGTAAGCTAATGAATTACGTCACATTTAAATGCTTAGCACACAAGTTTATGAAGTTTATGAAGCGTAATTATTATGAAATAGTCCGCGGCCGACGGTCGAACAATGCCGGAAACTGACCGCTCGCTCGCCGGGAGCAGTTTCTTCCTTGTAGCGCTAACAGTGGGTTGCGTTTCCCGGCGAACGCCCTGTATCTCTGACTTAGTTAAGCAACTGTGTGCGGTCACATTTAAATTTCGCAAAATTTCAGCACCAAGTGATCTCAGTATATTTTGATTGGTTTTACTCCTAATTACTTATATCATAATCGTCTGGGGCAATTTAACTCACAGAGATAAAGTATTCAGAGTTCGGAAGCAGGTAATAAGCATTATGTGTGGGGTAAGCAGTAGAACTTCGTGCATAGAGCTATTCAAAAATTTATGAATTTTAAAATTGGCAGCCGAATACATATTCACATTAACGTGCTTAGTAGTCACTCTGGAACAAATGGTAAATTACACAAATATGCCACTAGAAGCAAAAATGATCTTCAGAAGGGTTACAAGCTATTGTCATTTGTTCCATACGTAGTCAGATATTCTAGGATACCGGTACGCATCATCAACAAGCTCTCAACATATTTGTTTAGCAGGGGATAGGATTAATTTCAGGGGGAAAAAAAAGATTTTTTGATTGTAAATTCTTCTTCTCCATAGAATAATTACTTTCAAAGGCATCTAAAAACAATTGCCAATATGTTACATAAATGGGGTTGTTATAATTAAGGTACATATTATTTATTCTGTGACAGTGCAACTTCTTTGTATGTAAATTTGTTTTTTTAAGTAATGATTTTGTTGAAAAATGACCTCTTTCCAAATCCCACAGTTAGTATCTTATATTGGGAGCTATTAAAAATGACTGTATTGTATTCTTGTGCCCTTCTTTAAGAAAAACACCGATTTAAATTGCTACTCGAAAAAATGTATTATTTCTTTTTTTTTTTCCTTAGGTGCTCCTCAAACGAAAACAGTTGCTGTGAGTCACGGGACCGACATATAATGTTTTTTCCTTCCATGTACGCTAATCAAGTTTTTCTCCGTGATAATGGCGACGGAATGTTTAAATCGTGTTTAAATACTGGAGTCACTAGACTAACCTTCCAGATTTGATTTTATTTGTATAGAATTCATTTTTAGTTATTATTTGCCTATATGATTACGAAAATTTGAAACTAGATTTTACCACTCTCAAATCTGTGGTCAGTTAAACGTTTGTAACATCCAAACGCCTAATCTAACTTCATCACATAATGTAGAGAAACGGGTTAATTGTTTAGGAAAAGTGTGTTAAAACCAAAGTTTTTAAAAAAAGAAATGTTAAGGGTACATTACTAGTCGTCTGTTCTGAAATACTAACAACACTGATGTGTTTTTGTATTCATCAAAACAATTGATGTCCTTGTGAGCTTTCATCTAATGAACATCTCTAAGTAAACCAGGATCCGAAACATACAGTAACCAAAGGAGAATTGTACCCGTATTATATGTTTTTGAATTACGTCTAACGTCTTGATAACAACCAATAGATTTAAGAGGAATGGCAAGAAGTCTGTTACATGTATCATGATATTGTGCAAACATTTCAACCATTATAGTTAGATTTCTTTTTTTTTCGTAGGAATTTAGGCTGACGTCTCGAGTCATCAAAGACAACGCTTTACACAATAATTAGGGATCAAAATACGAATTTCCTTTTTTATTTAAATGGCGTTTTGTCTTTGTGACCTTGCGTGAATTTTCACAACTGGAGAACTAGTGCTGACATGTTACTCATAGATACTATTGTATATTCATATTTTCATAAAACGTCTATAAAGAAAAAATTCTGTGATAAATTTGTTGGTGATTCACACTTTCCGACCCGTAGCAAGACGTTCTTACTGAAACTGCGTCAACGTTAACTGCATAATCCACTACGTATCCATGTACTCAGAGCGTAACTCAATTCCTACGTGTCGCATAACTGATCCGATAGAATGACAATCTGTGTGAGTTAAGTTGGGAACGGCGTGAAACAGCTATTTCTGAATAAAACTCTTTGTAGTGCCATGAGAAAACGAGAGTTGAACAATAGCAGATAGCGCGAATTTTTTCTGCTAGAGCCTGGTGAAGCAATTGCTTACATACATTGTGTTGGCATTAGTCTATTACGCTGCTTGCTCCTGCGCTGCTACAACCAGCTAGCGGGTTGGGTATCGATAGTTGCATAGCCACAGGCTGAAGCTTCTCATCTATGTCTAGTGCGCTGTTAGTTTCAGGACAATTAATGAAACGATTAATCGATTGCGCAGTACTTAACGATTATTCTTTTGCGCATTGCTTGATGAAAAAAGACTGGTATACTTTTTAAATATATTTTGATGGTACAAGAGTTGTTTACAGCTATTAAATAAGATTTGAAATTTCATATCATTTAAATAACTACAACAATAAATAACTAAAGTACAACTTAAATTGGAAATAAATCATTCTCAACTAGTGTTATTGGCTGTCAGTAGCTTATATACGTGAAAAAATAAAATAATGATGGCAGAGCATAATTTACATTTTGCACAGTTCACGAGTATAGAAATAAATGCATTTTCCCTATCCTATAGTAAACGCTTTTCTACAATAAAAACATGTCAGTATGACCTAACTGACTATCACATAAGAGTTCCTGTGTTGCATTCAGCGCAATTTAAAGTGAGAACTAGCAAATTAAGAAGATTCCGGAATCTGAAAGTGATTGAGAAAACAAGGAGAGATACAACGAAAAATATATTTAAAAAAATCAGTCTGCGCAATCAGCATCAAATTCAGATGAATGTTGTTTGGCTATCTGATAAATACAGAATAGGATGAACTCAGAGGCAAAGGTTAGGTATTAAACCAAACAATAACGCAACTTAGAACGATGCGCGTTACACAGATCGAAAGTGCAGAGATTTACATTAATACAATTCAGTGGTGAGCGCATATATGTACATTGCACCTTGAAATCTAGGTATAATAGAGCATCATGAACTACAACTTTTCAAATGATGAGAAAACTTGGACATTCTTGCTGAAAGTCGAAACAAAATAGCTAGGAAAATTCACGAATTCTTTTTACGATAAATGCCTAATTTATCCAGAGAACTCGTAAAAATTTCTCAGTACCAAATAGTATAAAAATCCATTGACATTCGAATAGTTAAGAAACTTGAGAGGATCGAATTCCTCCTGGACATCTCACGCAGTGTGAGCGTTGCCAAGGAAAGCTTCTGCTAACAGCAGATTTTGAACTTGTGAAGGAGTTTCTGAGTTTAGTGAAATACTTCATCCACAGACTTACGTTGACTGACAGCATGAATAAGTACAGTATACGGTACTGACGATATTAAGAACTTCTTTTCTGATGTGTGAGCTAGTCTACTCTAAATTTGAAGAAATAAATATTTTCTCTTCGATTTAGACTGGATTTGGACTGTCAAAAATGATAGAGTTCGTCTCCTAAGATGCTTGAAAGAATTGGCTTAATGGGCTACAATATGTATTCGTCCACTGCACTAGCAGAGCTTTACTATTATTACTGAGCAGATGTTATTTGAACGAGGTTGGTGTTGTATATGTATAAAGCTTCATTGTAACTTTCATCTGCCCAACTGTTTTGAGAGTTATCGCATGCGTGTATCTTCACATGATAACGAAATACAGCTTTTATATTTTAATAACGAAAACAATTGTTAGAGAGAAACGTTAAAAGTGGCAGATGTGAACTAGAGCATCAATGAACACAGGACTGGGATAATCTGATGGATGTAGAAACAAGTAAAAATTTACTAACAACACTTTTTTCAAGTCACCATATTGGACAATCAGGCTTGGCAGCTTCGAATACGCCACAAAAAAGGCGGAATGTGCGGCAAACTGTAACTATGCTACCAGACAATTAATACAAAACAAATTTATTAATGTAAGAATGCAGGCTTTTCCGGCGTATAATTTCAATGTAGTCCACATCAGTACCGATGTTTTCGCACTTGAGGAAGACGGAGCTAGTCGTCGAGATATGTGTTTTCACAACACAATCCGGCGCGGCGGTACACCCGTGAAGACTCTCATTACAAATTTATTATCTGCTATTAAGAGTGGCAGCAAGTACAAACTCTATCAGGTTTATTATTGTAGATCATGGTTTTGCCATCTACTAATATGACACTCTTTTACTACCGAAGAAAGTGTCTTAAAAATAACATGAGTGTAAATTAACAGTCAAGAAATTAAGATGAATAAAATTGAATCTAATAGGATGAGAACTCATGAATTACATAATTTAAAACAAATTAATTGATTATTTCTCTATTTATTCTGTTGACAAGAATATGTCGTAGAAACAGAGAATACTGAACTGTAACGAAAAAGTTCGAACACCTTTAGCAGATCACATAAGTGTTAATAGACTGAAAATTTCTAATACTGTGATTTTTGAAAGACTTAAAAAATGTTAACGAAGTTGCCTCTCACTTTTTTGTGAAAGTTTGTGTTAGTTTTCTTTCTGTCAAGTTTGCTAATAATGTTCAGTTGAAAACACTGCACGGCAGTGTTAATCTCGCTGACCGAAGTTCCCTCACTGTTGTTACTTGGGGTGGCAAGAAGAGAGGGAGAAATAAAGATATGTGCAGTATGGGCTTGGCAAGTTAGGACCATCATAGCGTCAGTTCTCAAGTGTATATTGAGCCATAGCCGAACTGGACGGATAGAATAGTAAAGAAAAAGGAATACGGATTAGTGCAAAAGAAACACTGTGTATTTCTTTTTGCATTGAATGACAAATATGTCGAGGAATAAAAATGAAGAAGTCGGATGTTGTTGTAGAAACACGATATTTCGACGGCTAGTTCCGTCTTCTTCGGGTTTGAGTCTATTTGACCTGGTCAACGGACAAACAGCTAATGTCGGTGCGATGACCAGTACATTGCATTTTTGTAACATACAGTTTTTATCCTATTTCGATGGAACTTTGCATACGCATACTTTAAAACAACCTGAAGAAGACGGTGAAGCTGGCCATCGAAAGTCGTGTTTCTACAACAATATCCGACGGCTGCACATCAGTGAAGATTTCATTGCTTTCAAAATGTTGTCTCTATCTAAAGTACGATTGAAATTATCTATGTTGCTCACCTTTAAAAAAATCCTCTCAGAAGGGACGAAAATGAGTATTATGATTTTTTTAAGCGAAAGCTTCTATGTGCGAGCTTTAGCCGGGGGATAAATCTATAAATTCGCGTCACCGACATGCTATGACGTGTTACACGTATGATATGCGCGTTAAACGCTTTTTGGAACAAACAGTTTTTATCCGATTTTGATGGAACTTTGCATACGTATACTTTAAAACAAATGAAAAAATACTGTTTATGCTTGATTTACAAAAACCTAAACCCTCTCCTTCTTTCCCCCTCACCTTAATTTCTGCCAACGTTGTACATACAAACTCACTGTTTTCAATCCAATTTAGATAGTACTTAGTACACGAATACTGCGAAACAAGGCAGTTTGGTCAGACGCTTACTTCCAAAACTTTCTAATTCTGGTCGCGAGTTCAAATCCCCTGGTGAGCTGGAATTTTTAGGTGTTGTATTTGATTATATGAGCTACGCCGAGATCTTCCGTGGTTTTGATTCCACGTTAAATTGTAGGCCCCTGAGGAAAGGAATTAGCTTCCATGCCTCTGACACAATAGCTTGGTACATCTCCTTCGGGAACATTCGACCACCCTTCGGGTTGTTGACTAAGTTAGATTTTTAGTTTTTGAAGTGAAAACTTCAACAGGCGCGTTGGGCGATTTTTGGATGGGTAATATTTTAAGATTCGCGTCACCGACATGCTAATGTTAACAGTATACCTGCAACTGTCTGATGGCCCAGTGGTTAAGATGTTTGACTGCGTCACGAAAGGTCCTCAGTTCGAATCCCTGTCACGGTGAGGATTTGCATAGATCCTTAACCTGACTTTCACCTCTAGCATAGTATGTTGCGTAATGTAAATTACGCCAAAACGCTTCCTTGGTTCTGATTTCAAGTTGACTATATATCCCCTGTATTTGGTAGGTCTCTTGGGTTAGGTTAAGGTGGCTAAGACAAGTGTAGAATGCGCAGCCAATAGAAACCCTATCACCAATTCATAGCGACCACACGGAGTTATTATTATTTAGTATATCTATAGCTGTATGACATGTTGCGTGTATTATATTCATTGATTAAAGTTTTTATTTCTGTCGGCAGTCTCCAATCACTACCAACTGCTCAACTGTTAAACTGTTTTTTTTTTTCTTTGTCACGGAAATACAATAATTAACTGCCAACCATATTGTACTGAGAAAAGGAAAGTACCGTTACTTTATCTCGAAGTAGCTACTGTCCGAAATATGAAAGACGCCAGGACGTGGAGAAACGACATTGGGAAGCTGAAGGTTGGTTGGACATTACCTGTACCTCTGCCGCGGCTAATCGAATAAGGGTCGCAGTAAAACGCGGTTGGAGTTGTAACACAGGCAGAGAAGCCGCCTGGCCACGAGTTCCTGACGGCTGTTTCTGTCAGCCTACAAACAGAGGACCTCGACCATTGTCCGTCCACCTCCCACGTACAAAGTGGCCTGGCTCGCAGCGGGGGTACAAAGAGACTGCCCCTCTGTCGCGGACACAGCCAGCTCGCTATCACATACGTCTTCACCCACAACTCGCCTCCACCCCAGTTCTAAACTTCATCTCCCTCAACGTTCTAAACTAAGTCCTCCCTATTTCTAAGCTGTTTATTATTACATTTACATGCCAAAAATTGCACAGTGCGTATTTTTTTCCTTTCATTTTCCTGTTAGAAACGTTTTTAAGGGAAGAAACATGGATAAGATCAATAAGAATTTAGGTAGATACAATATTTTGAGTTAACACCGCAAAAGTTATCTATAAAAAATGACAATCACAGAATGGCACAAATGTCCATTTCAGATAATGCAAAAACACGCATTACATCCTCATTTATGGCTCCTGAGAACAATTAGGAAACAATTTTGGCTAAGCCCTTGCTAGAGTATTGTGGAGTGATATAGTAGTAGAGGCTCTATCAATCTTCCTTAGCCCTTAGGTTAAGGGATTCTTGTCAGAAGTACTTGCCGTCTTGGCATTGCCTTCTTTTATTTGTTGTTTCCGTGTAAGTGCTTGTTTTACTTTTATATTTTTCATTTCTGTTGAGCCTCTTTTTTTAAAAATTATTTTTTTTTTTTAATTTATTTATTAATTGTATTTAATTTAATTTAACAGTGTAAGTGCATCAGTTTCGCACTGTATTTGTCGTTTTCTCACTAGTTTTCTTCTGTCAGCAGCTGGAGTGGTCTTCTATGTGGACCCTCGTGTATGTCATACTGTGCTAGAGAGCGAATAAGGTGGTTGTAGATCTCCTCAGTTTTTTGGTAAAAATTTCTTGCTATTTTTTTATACCTATCTCGAAGTCTCGGGATCCCCGCTGTCTCGTGGAGGATGTGTCTGGAATCTCATTGGCAGGTGGAGTGCTCTCTTCAGCGCCTTGTTTTGCATTCTCTGCAGCTTCTCAATATGCGTTTTTGCGGCATATCGCCATACAGAGGATGCATATTCCATAATCGGACGCACCAGTGCTTGATATAATTGGAGGCCGCATCTGGGTGGTAGTGTGCTATTGTAATTCAACACTGGATAAAGTTGCCCCAGTCGTTGAAGAACTCTGCTCCTGACGTCTTCGAAGTGCGGCTTCCATGTTAGTTTCGTATCTAGGGTCACCCCAAGATACTTTGCCGTGGTCACCAAGGGGATTCTCTCCCCGAAGAGCATCAGCATCGGTCGTGGTGGCTTACGCCTCCGCGTCAACATGATGGCCTGGCTCTTCGATGCGTTGATCTTAATTCTCCACTTGGTGGCCCACTCCTCGACGTCTTTCAGTACTGCTCGGAGGCGGCGTCCCACGAGGAACCGGCACCGGGACGTAGTGAAGATCGCTGTGTCGTCGGCGTATAATGCCAGTTTGGTCTGTTGCCCCATCTGAATATCCGCTCTGTACAGCGTGTAGAGCACTGGAACCAGCACACTGCCTTCAGGTACCCCGGCGCGGATGGGTCTTGTTGATTTCGCGTCGCCTATTTTCACCATGAAGGTTCTTTGCTGGAGATAGCTCTTCAATAACAGGAGATATGGTCCTGGAACTCCAAGTGTGGCCATTTTGTAGACTAGCCCTCGGTGCCACACGGAGTCAAAGGCCTTCGCTACGTCGAGGAGGACCACGCCGCAGTGCTCTCGTGCGTTGAATGCTGCGGTTGCTTCCTCGACGACCCGCAGCAGTTGGTGCGTGGTTGAATGGCCAGGTCGGAAACCGTACTGCTCTGCTGGTATCATGCTTCCGTCGCGGATGTGCACCTGCAGTTGCTTGAGTAACAGCCTCTCAAACAATTTGCTGAGATTAGGTAGGAGGTTGATTGGTCTATAGTTCTGCGGGTCAACTGCGTTTTTGCCAGGCTTAGGAATCGGGATGATCACCGCTCTTTTCCACGCTGTCGGGTACACTTTGGTCCTCGCGATCTTGTTGAATAATTCTACCAGCCTCACGATGGCACCTGCTGGTAGATTCTTCAGTACCCTGTTGATGATGCCGTCGTGTCCGGTGCCTTCTCCGGGGGAAACTTCGAGATCTCTTACCGTAGGTCTTCGACGGTGAATGGGTCGATTTCACCCTCTTCTTTATCGCCGTTGTCTCGAAGGTACCGAAGGAGATGTTGCCTGACTCTCTGGCAGTGGCGTCTGTCTATTGGCTCCGCGACGGGTCTAAAGTTCCCCTCAAATGAATCCGCCAGCGTGTTGGCTTTGTCTGTTGGCTTACAGACAAGACCATTCGCTCCTTTCAGGGGTGGTATTAGGCTGCGACGTCCAGTGAGTTGCTTGGTCTGCTTCCAAGCCGTACCGTCTTCTATTTGCAACGTTGACACCTTGTCTGCCCACTGTTGGTTTCGGTGCTCGGTTTTGCTGACTTTGATCTCGCGGATCTGGCGATTTAGGTGTCGTCTGTCCTCGGGCCTCCTGGTTTTTTCCCAGAGACAGGCTGCCCTGTTCTTAATTGTAATCATCTCCAGGATGTCAGCTGGAAGGCTCTTCTGCTGCGCACCACTCCGTGATGGTGGTGTTGCAGAGTCGGCTGCTGTTTTGATGTGGTCCATGATTTTCTCAAGCTCGACATCAAAATCTTCGTCAGCCTCTTCCCCGTGTAGCTGTTCTGCCAGGTTTATTTTGATTGCTGCCAATCTGCCTTTGATAATTTTTTTTCCTTTTTTAGTGTTTTGTTCCGCTTCTACATCTGGTGCTTCTATAATCACTGGCTTGTGGTCTGATGATAAGTGGTTTACCACTCTGGCTTCCAAGAGACCTGGAATATTCCTTGCGATAGCAACTTCCAACACGTCTCTGCAGTGGCGATGGTTTTTTGGGGTGTGTGTTGGAACGTCTGGTGCGAAGACAATACAGTCGCATCGGTTTGCCCCTCGTAGCAGCCTGCGCCCGCTAATGTTGGTGGCTCTGCTGTTCCACATCTGATGCTTTGAGTTCAGATCTCCCGCGATAAGTAATCTCCCAGGGATTGAGAGGAGAGCCTCCAGGTCCACTTTGTCTACGTGATTCCGTGGTGGATGATAAACTGAGATCACGTTGACGGGCTCATCGGATGTCTCCACGACAACTCCCGTGGCTTCGATGGAGGTCATCGCCGGCATCTGGAACTGGTAGTGTGGCAGCGTGGAGCGTATCAAGATGGCCGTTCCTCCCCCGGCTGTGGGGCGGTCGTACCCGTACACCCTGTAGTTCCTCGCCGACAGCCTGATCTGCGGTTTAAGGTGTGTCTCGCAAATGAGACATATGTCTATGCCTTCGTCTAGAAGGAACTGTCTTAGTTCTCCCTGCTGTTTGAAGACTCCATTAGCGTTCCATAAACATAACGTGAGACTATTTGCATGTCTACGCCTGTTCATGGTTGGGTGTCTTGCTTTCGGTTGAATTTGTGATTGCGTCCACGATCTTCTGTGGGAGGCTTTCCTGGTGGGCCAACAGGGTGGCCATCTGCGTCAGAATCTTCTGGAGCAGCTGGGTGACGCTGGGATGGTCTTCCTGACGTATCCTGTTGGCGTTGATTGAGGCCGGATTTTGTGGATTGGCCGGAGGTTGGGGCCATGGTTGACTGGCAGTAGCGCTGTCAGCTGTTGTCTGGTGGCCAGGCAGAACTGCATGCAGCCGCATGTGAAGGAGGCTTTGGGTTGTCTGTAGATTGGTTTTCCTGGCGGTGGGTCGCTACGCGTCCTCGCAGTCGGGCCAGTGCTTGTTTGGCAGTGGGACATCCCCTCCAGGAAACCACATGGTTTCCCCCACAGTTTGCACATATGGGTTTGCCTTGCCCCCTCTGCATTTCATACGCCTTGCTGCCATGAAGTGCTCCGCATTTTACGCAGCGCTCTGGCATTTAACAGTACTTCTGTACGTGTCCAAATGCCTGGCAGCGATGAAACTGAGGTGGTACTCTGCTTGATCGCATTTTCTCAACACTCACTGTCAATCCAGCTAGTCTACGAAGATGATATATTGTGCGATTTTCCGGGCTGTCCACTACGGGAATCACGTACAGGGGCATTGGAGAGTTGGTACTCGGCCGGTATCTTCATCTGCGTGACTGATAGTGCATCAGTGCATCATAACCGCTGTTTTCCAATTCGATCTTGATGTCGTCTGCGGCGAACGTCAAGGGTGCACCTCTCAGAACCACTTTTAGGTGCGTTGTAGGGGTGGAAGAGTAGGTGAATAGGTCTCTCTCTGAGGGCCTCTATCGCGGAGTTGAAGTCATCCAATCAGTATAACTTCACCTTATAGCGGTTTCCCGTTTGAGGCTCCATAGCAATGTGCCGCTGGCATTTCGAGTTGATCTTGTCTTGCAGCACCTTGTAGCTCCCATTGTATGATATAATTATAGGCGGGATGGTTTTCAGATGTGGTACTGGATTCGGATCTGTAGGCTCTTGTTGTTTTTCATCCTAGGTAGCTAAATTCGAAAACCTGTTGCTCGTCTCTGTATTGCTGTTTTTGCTCGTCATTTGTTGTAACACCCGAGCAGTTTTCTTTGGGCGTCTGAATTCGCCCTCATCTTCACCACTATTTCTTCCGAGCGACAGTGCCGCTGGAAGTAACGTGGCATCTTCCGGTTGTGTGTCAGTTTGGGGGATGACATCAGCTGGGTGAACGTCCTTTGAAGTGGAGTCTGCAGTCTTCTGCTGGCGTCTAGTTGGCTGTTTGATGTTCTTCTTGACTGCGCGGGTATTTCCTGGCGGCGCCATGACAGGCGCCGCCTTCTTGTTGGCCGAACCAGCCTGTGGCTGGCGGTCAACTGTGCGCTTGGAGACGCTGGCTGAGCGAAGCTGTTTCGCCCCTGACATGTGATCCACAATATGGGCACCAAATACCGGATCTGGAAGGGGTGCAGAGGAGAGTAACTAAATTATTAAATAATGCACGCAGCAACTGAAGTGATAAAGGTCAGCGTTTGGCAGGCAATGGTCTGGAGGAGCGGAAGGGCCCCGGTTCGAATCCCGGTGCCGACCGTATCTTTTACGGCCTTTAAAAACTGCTTTGCTTTGTAATGTGTATTACACTAGGACGCTCAGTGGTTAGAATCCACGTAAAACTGTAGGTCCCGTATTTCTGGTAGGATTTCCAGATTAGGTTGGGGTAGCCACGCAAGAGGCGAGGCAAATCAAAACTCTGTTAACCGGCGGCCGAACTACCTTTCGGGGTCTCCTGGCCAACAATGCCATACGATACGTCCTTTCTTTTTACTAGGGAAGGCAAGGGGAAAACGAAAGAAGTTTTAATTTCCCAAGAAAAAAGTACCCACCAACCTAATGGTTGAGGAGAAGAAGATCTCTATTCCACAATTCTTACAAAACTGTGTGTGGCAGAGAGTGTTTTGCACGAAAAATAATGTCTGCTCTGTGCATTCAAATCCTTAACCGTACAACAAAAGAAATAATAAAAAATCTGGCACTTTGTTTCCAAGGCCTTTCTTGTCACCGTAACCAAAATACTTTAGTGGAAAATCTAGTTTCCTGCAGTCATAAATGAATATGGTAGTTCGCCAATAAATTTAGGTGAAAACAAAGTCGTTTATCTTCCAGACAAACCCAACCAACACTGTATCGAGTCACTTCTCTGAGGGCTGTGTCAAGGAGCCACAAAATGTGTCGCCATTTTTGTTGTATTTTATCGACAATCCGTTGCTATATGAATTTTATACAACAGAACTGTACAATTTTTCACAATTCGAACCATGAATCATAGTCTAGAAGTAGTTTTAAATTCGCCTGATTAAATATGTTAATACCACTGTATATTAACGTGTACCTTTTCATCTAAATTCCAAGTTTTGAATAATTACTTTTACTCATGCACAAGTTATATCTTTTTCCTTCTACACTGTTAATTACCTTGTAATTTTCGGAATTCAGTTCAAGTTACCAATTTTCTTACCATTTTGAAGTAGCATCGAGATCATAACGAATCTCTGAGAATCGCATATTTCTTTACTAACTCTGTCGCCAGAGCATTAGCTGTGGAAGTCGCCCTATACCTATGAAAATTTGCTTCATACCTCCTAACTAACTTAGTTCAAAACCCGAATGTTGGTTGGATCCTCGCGAAGGAGACGTACTAAGCCATTGTGTCAGAGGTAGCATGGCCAGTTCCTTTCCTCTGGGACCTACAGTTTAATCTTACCCACGGTCATACCCCCATATTAGATTTATTTGCACGCAACCACTTTTATCCTTGATATCATTCTGGAAGCATACGATTGGCTCATGCAACACTCGCTCGATTTTACAAGATGGGTTACAGAGCTTGACTCTTTACTAAATTGCACGACACTGCTGAAGTACTATATGCAGAATACCAGGCATACTGCATCTGCTACTGAAATCGGTAACCTTTCTGTTTGGGATAGCTTTTTCATACTATAAGAAAACAATTCACTTACATATTTTTGCATTATTCGTGTGTGGGATAGCTTTTCCATACCGTAAGGAAACAATTTCCTTACATATTTTTGGAGAATTCGAATTTGCCACTTTTATTTTAGGTAATTTTGTTGTTTTGTGGTACAGGAAAGTCGGAAATGTTCAAGTGTGGAAGATAGAGAAGTCGCTGTATTGCTTGTCCTGGCGATATAGTTGCCCGAGGGTCCGTTTACCGTACGAAACAGGGAGGTTTAAAGAGAGAAGTCAACCCAGCTTGAAGAATGTCCTGGACTATTTGGGCAGATGAGACATACGGGTGCCCGCGAGGCAGAAGGGTAACATATGCAGCTGAGAGGAGCTGTAGTGTAAGAGATATGCAGTTGCAGCGGTGGCAGTTAGGCAGAGGAGACGACTACAGCTGGAGGTCAGTCGCGGCACGCGTACGTTGGCTAGCGTGAGTTAGATTCGACAGAGCTTCTCTTCCTGACAGACTGAATGCTTGAATCAAACTAAAGAGACATGTGGTTCCGCTACTTATGAATAGCAGCAAAAATATTCTTCTTCTTATTCTTATGAACGCATAGGTGGGTACCATGGTGCATGTTTACACCTACTTGGAAACGTCTGGGAAGATGAACTAGAGTGGTTTTACCTTCCCCACTGTGACAGTATTCTTAAGTGTAGAGTGTTGTTTGTGTTAACGTCCCCATACAACGAACTAATCACCATCAACAGTGTAGAATGACCTTAAATCATGCGCTGTGCGGAAAGGCTTGAGATTTAACCAAGGAATTTGGTGCACAATCACCTCTCCAACTCTGCCGACCAAGTCCCGATGATGGGAATTTCTTCCGCCGCCAGGACACGAACTCACGGTGCTGCAGTCAGCAAGTCCAACCGGGGAAGCAGCAACAAAAATACAAAGTTTAAAACAAACTATTGATGAATAATACCTACTGCATACACAGCGCTAATAACATTGTATGGCGACTGCTTACAGGATTAACCCTGCACAAAAGTATCGTTGCAATACCTCGCGTAGTAGGATCCCTTTTACCAAACTTTATTTTAATGAATTTTGAGTGGAAGTGTTCATCGCTAACACATTATCCTTCTTATGATTTTTGCTCTTTTACTTTCACCGTTAACATAAGAAAAATACTGCGTTCTATACCAAGTATTGTAATCATACAATATTTGTGTTTAAATAACTAGACGGTTGACATGCCATATGATTGGTTCTTTTTACTAAACAATGGCCAATTTATTCCTCAATCTTCCACGACAACCCTCTCTCAGCTATAACAGATATCTTCAGCCGTGATGCTCAACGAGGAAAAAGAACTTTGAGGTTTATGGCTAACACCTGTTCTTTGTGCTACTGCAATGAAATTCGGAACCCTTTTCCAATATGCAGCAGACATTTATATTTTTGTAATGTATCATTTAGTTAAAGAGATAGTAATAAACCCATAAACATGGAGATTAATTATTATTTAAAGAGAGGTTCATATACTAATGCATGCTTAATCTTCCCAGCGGAGCAATATTCATTCGCACACAGAGCTAATGCGAGAAAGTTAGTTTACTTGCGGTTTTATGTAGATATGGACATTGGAATAAATATTCTTAAACAAGAGATACAGAAATTTTGAGTAGTAATATAATACAAATATAACAGCCGGCGTATGTTTATTCAGTGGTTTCTAAATTGAAGAAATATGTTTTATTTTGAAAGATTGGAGCAAAAAAGAAAATAAATGATATAATCTTTTATTGGAACGAATTTTATGACAGATATAAAATATGATAAAATAAATTTCTCATCACATTTGAAAACATAAAAATAAAAAAATCGTTATTCCTGTAGTCAACTGAGTGATGATCAGTTTAAAATGTTTTATTTTTAGTCAAGCAGTATCTCTGCCAAATTGGACCAAATACGGATTTTGTATTGAGATGTTTCTTATATTACTACCGTTACATTTAAAAAGTACTTCCTATCTAATGAGTTCCAGAATCTGGTGTCTCACAACGGCAAATAAAAAATCGGTAGCATATTGTAGGGAATACGCCACTATAACTTATTATCTCATTATCGTCTCGTGTATCAGGAAACATCCTTGGAAATCAATGGTAAGATGGTTATCAGGCGCGAAAATATAACATAAAAAGAAGCCTGAGTAAAAGGATGAGAGTTTTAAACTGAATACGCGTATATAAGGAACTTCGTTTGATCCCCGATTTTGGAAATAATTTTAAGTATATCAAAACCCGAATATTAATCACATTTGAATGTTTAGTTTAGGCAGGGCACTAAGTTGTCACTATAGAAAATTATATTTGAGTTGAAAGCACGGGTAAAAAATTGCATATTTCGACGAAATAGATCTTACACTATCGAGACATTGTAAATAAGCCCTAGTAAATAAAAACTTGAGAAGCAATGTATTTGATTGGTCTCAGTCTCAAATTCGAATCCTACACAGCGTCATTTTTACAGATCTTGATGTGACATTTTTTCGGGCATACTACGTTATGAATACATGAAGTAGAGTAATTTTTGTTTCCAGATCTAATTAACAATGCATAGGAGGAGCGCCCGCAAATTTAAAACTGTTTTTAATACAACGCGAAGGTTTCACCAGAGTGTATTACCGAAATTGTTTGGATATAGCTTGATTTGATCTCTGGTTCAGAGATGTTGTTTGTTCACCTCATATGACAGACTGTGGGTTAATAATGGAGACAGGAGTAATGGCGTACTTGATGGCTCATCCATTAGCAGCTTCCGGTTCTGCTTACATCCACTTCCACCACTTACAATCGAGCGACAAAATAATATTTAGACAGTAGCCCGTAGATGAGCTAAATGGAAGTGAATATTCCAGCGATGAAATAATCCTTAAAAATACACGGTTTTTACTTTCATAACGTGCATCAACAAAGATAAAGTTTTTAATGTCCATTGAAGATATCCATGTAAGGTCTTCTCTTTTTAGAGTAATCTAAGCCGATTCTGTGACTTTCATTTTCAAATTGTGATAAATAATTGTATTATCAGTATTAAACACTCAGAAACAAGTAGGATTTTAGCGATGATTTTATTTATTTGAACGATCTGTCCCCCGTCTGAAATTTATTTCGGTTCGGCTGTTAAACGAAAAATCTAAACATGTCAACAGAACAATTTTCATAGATGATATAAAGCTTCACGCAAAAGTAACTGAAATGTGCAAAATGCGTTTTGTTTGACTGTTAAACTCTTCAAGGGCTAATAATTTCGGATGATAATAATTCCGTGTGGTTGGAATGACCTGGTGACAGGGTTTCTATTAGCTGCGCATTCCGCCCCCGTCGTAGCCGTCTTCACCTTGGCCGCCAATCCTGCCGGGTACAGGGGACCTACAGTTTAACGCGGAATCCGAACCACGGAATCGTTCTGGCGTGCTTCACATTACAGCAGGCTGTGCCAGAGGTGAAGGTCGGGTTAACTGCCTATGAAAATCCCCACCGAGACAGGGATTCGAACCGGGGACCTTTATATCTCCTGCCAGACGCTTTAACCACTGAGTCAACAGAACGCTCATAATTTCGGATAAAAAATACGAGGAACAGTATCGTTTGTTATTGAGTCAACTCGTACAGATATAAGGTCCATTGCAACTTGGTTACTGTGCACACCACCTGCCACTGTGCGGTAAAGAAACTATTATAAGCAGAGAAACTGAACTTAATTGCAAACGTACAGTACATGTCTGTGCCAGTGTCCCTGAAAAGATTAATCAGAAGGAAATCATTATAAATACGTACCTGAAAGATGCGTGACACTAATAAGCCATCCGCAGCTTACAATACTCACTTCTGATTAATTATTAATATGCAAACAAGAATAACTGACTGTAGGGTAATCTTCAAAGTTTTACTGTAATGCGCGTTTATCTTCACATTTATGTTTGAATTTTATTGGTGGATCAGGTCCCCTCCCACAGTGGTTCCTTGGTCAGATGTGACCAACCGGCGGGTTTCTGAATCGGCCTAGAGTTTTCGGTGATTTTCGAATCAGCGAGCAAGACGTACTGTACATAGTGGTTCAACTGAGAGCGGTTATCCATCAAACTGATGACCGAAATCGAGGATGCTTGACTCAGATACTCGCAGAAAATAGCTTCACTTTGATTTCCCTCTTTACGTTGGGTATTTGCGATATAATTAAATGTATCAGTTCATTATAACCAGCCAACTCAACCACAAAATGATAAAGTCGATTAGGTCTATTCTCCGAGTAACATAACAAACCAGCTGGCTTTGCAAGCAACCCTTTTTCTCAAAGATATAAAGATATAATTTGTGACTGATCCGATGTCAGTCTTCTTGTCCTTCCTGGTGGAAACGAGCCCTAACTTTTCTATGACTCTTTGGCGTGGTGACTGAACAGTTATTTATCTTTGTTATTTGGGAGGACACTCTCTAGATAGTTCCTGAGAAAATTGCTTTCTTTTTTTTTTTTTAATCTGCTTAACGTCTCTCTAACAGCGAGGTATTTAGAGACGGGAAAGGATGGGGGGCAAGGAATGGGAAGGAATTCGGCCATGGCCTTTTGAAGGAAGCATCCCGGCGTTTGCTTGGAGTGATTTGGGAAACCATGGAAAACCCAAATCTGGATGCCCGGACGGGGATTGCTTTCGTTAAGAAGAAGATCTTAATAACAGACTGAAGTTCCTATACCAGAAGAAGTTGGATTCTTTGTGGAAGGCATGTTGAAGAGAAATTGGGAAGAACTTCCGTAATTCATTTTATTTAACCATACAAAATCATACAAAGTCAGAAAATATGTAAAATGGTAAGTGTATATGAAGAGTCAAAAGTGAATTGTCTGTTTTTGACCATATCATAGTCAATGATAAAATTAACAGGTACTGACATCAGAAACATTTTTATAAGTAATATCAGAAGGCAGCCAGGAAAAATGGAATAAAACTAAACCAAAACATATTAGTAATGAAAATAAAAACCTCTGTTCTAGCAATATATTCGATTCTTTCAACGACCAAGAGAGGAAAGAAATTTAGCTTTTAGATGGCAAACAATGAGCACCAATACTCTCGTCAAATCGAAAATATCAGTAAGTCTAAAAAACCAAGGATGTGAGAAATACTAAAATTGGCGACAGCGTTATTAAAAACAAAACCATTGAAGTCAGATGTATGTATACAACTTTTCTTTTCTTTGGCCTTCACTACACAGTAATTTCACATATTTTCATGTTTCTTAATGTTGGCATTCACATAAACATTATATAAAAAAATAATATACAGTAAAAAAGATAAATCATGGTATGGCATTGTTGGCCGGGAAGTCGTTAAAGGTTGTTCGACCAGCAAGTGACAGAGTTTTTACTTCGCCAAGCAATGCGCCTCTTGTGTTGGATGACTATCCTATGACGTGTACGGCTAATCACGGCGTACTTCACATTGCACAGTAAGCAGTGCTAGAGGTGAAGGTCGGGTTAAAGGCTTTTGAAGATCCCAGCCGAGATCGGGATTCGAACCGGGGATCTTTCGATCTCCAGTAAGACTCCTTAATCACTAAGCAACCAAACCGATCGAGTGTTAAGAGGCTAGCAGATAACAAAACTAATCAATAAAAGTTGAAACAAGGTTTTTTTTTTTTTACTTATGGCTTTACGACTAGTCGAGGTCATTAGAGGCGGAAAGGATGGGATGAGGAAGGGGAAGGAATTCGGCCATGGCATTTTGAAGGAAGCGTCGCGGAATTCTCCTGGAGCGATTTTGGGAAATCAGATGGGAATTCGAACACACGTCCTCCCGAGCGCAAGGCCAGAGCGTTAACGCTCACGCACCACGCTCGGTTTGAAATAAGAAAATGCTAATGTCAGATCTAAATAGAACTTAAATTTAAAATTTGTTATACATTTTGTGAAAATATATCATATATACATTAAGAACATGATTTTAATATGATATTTTTTTAAAAAATTTATTTAGCACACATTTTTACAGCCTAGTATCTAGAAACTAAAATAGGCCTTAATTTAACACAAGAGTTTTACATTTGATATTTCAACAGATAATTTCACAATGAATAATTTCAATTTTTGTTATGTATGACTTTGGCAATATCTGTACAGTCTTTTCTTGTTGGCACGATACATACGATTGTTCCGCTGTTAACATATATTATAACTTTCTAAACTTGCTGCATTTTGTCATAATTGATTTATTATAGTGTTCTAGTTTTGTATGGTGTCTGCAGTTTCCTGTCCACTTTATGGTTAGAATAATATGATAGTGAAAATTTATTCAAATAGGAAGTATTTCTTGCGTTGGGTTTTGAAATTATTTGCTCGTATTGCCCTTCTCTGCCAAATATTTCGCTATGGAAAGATAATCTTGTAGACTACAAAACAGGACTAATTATTGTTGTCTGCTTCAATAAAATTTGTTTTCAGATTTCTTTAGGGATGCCTAAGTGCTACTTAGTTCAGACCGCCACATTTTCATCGAGCAAAATTTTGAGATGATTTCTTGGAAAACCAGTAGTCTCATTTGTATTATCATTGTATTTGTCTCATTTGTATTCTGATGCATTTTTTTTCTTCCATCATCGATCTCTGGACTGGTTTGATTCAGTGCTCCATCTTTACCTTTCTTGAGCTAATCACTTCATTTCAATATAGCCATATAATCTAACTCGGTAGCTATCTGCTTCATGTATTCTAATCTTTGTCTTCAGTTGAAGTTCTTATCCGTGACTGTTTCCTCCACAAAGAGATTAATTGATACCACATGTCTGAATATGCCGGCTATCATCCTGGCTTTTCTTTTTGCAAGACTACTCCAGAAAACTTACTTCATCGCCCAACAATTCAAAAACGCTTTTATTTCATAATTTAACTGTTCATTTAATTTTCAACATACTTATATAGCATCGCATTTCAAGTGCTTTGATTTTCATCCTTTCTGACATTCCTGAAGTCCAATTTTCAGATCCATAAAGTGCTGTGCTCAATAACTTAAATTTTAAGAATGTTTTTTCTGAGTGCTAGGCCTATGTTTCTTTATATCACTGTTATTCTGCCTTTGAAATCGTTTTCGCTTCAGTTATCGGTTCTTACATTACTTGTTAAATAATAAAATTGTCTTATTTCTTCTGCATGATCTGAACCTATTTCATATTTAGTCTACTATTACTGTCATAATTTCTGCTACTTCTTTTACTTATGTCTTGCTTTAGTTTGCATTTATCTCATATGGTCTCCCAGTATTCTGTTCACACTAATTTTCAATATTGTGACTCTTATTTTCTATCAAGACAATGCCATTGGAAAATCGGGGAATATTGGTTGTTTTTCCTTTAACATTTATGTCACAAACATTTATTTAAATAAATTCTATGCTTTCTCTACATAGAAGTTGAGTAATCGGGGAATATTGGTTGTTTTTCCTTTAACATTTATGTCACAAACATCTATTTTAAAAAATTCTATGCTTTCTCTACATAGAAGTTGAGTATTGTTGTGGATAGACTATAATGTTTGCTCATATCCTATCCAATCAATCCATCTTTCTTCCGATTTATACTTTTGTTATAAACAGCTGCTTTTTATGTAAATTTTATCTTACTAGTCAGTCTCGGTATTTTATACCTGGCTTTTACATCAACTAACATTTTTAAGTTCTCAAATTCCACAACCACATAGCTGTTTTTCTGCTTTCAGTATTAATATTTACGCCAGGATTGCTTCTTTTATAGTGTTGTTATTCCTAAATCCAATTTAATGCATCTCCCAGTTTCGTTTTCATTCTTCTGTATTTTGTCCTAGTTGATAATTTCTATGACTGTGATATCAGACTAATGTGATATAGTTTTCACGTTGTTATTTCTTTAGAAAATTAAAAATGATACCTATATTGAAATCTGTCGAAATATCTACTGCTTCGTGACCTTTGGATTACTCTTTTAGTCTCTTATTCTCTCAGATATTTTAGAATTTCTTTGGGAATCATTTCAATTCTTATTTCCTGAACTGAGTTCAAATCTTTCAAGGTTTTTTCAGACTCTGTCTTTCAAACAGGATCTCTACAATCATTTTCAACATCATTGCTCTTCCCAGCTCACTTTAGCTGAGGCTATCCCCTGCATATAGTTATTGTTTCTTCTGTGGCGTGTTTTGGACAGTATTTATTTTCCAAAACAGATTTTGTAAAACATGGCCAGATGTTGCTTTCCCAATACAGCCCGTAAAGTCTACACAAGGAAGTTGTGAATATCACAAGTGTTGGTAATGATATAGTCTCCTTTCATTACCTTGCTGCTCCTTCCTATGTAGTATTCCTGGAGATGAACTCAAAAGTTTCGATATATTTGGTTATGATTTGACATAGAGGCTGAAATTTTATACTCGCACAGAAGATGTTTAATTTATGAAGTTGGTATAACAAACATAATTCTGTCGTACGGGCAGTTGTAATACAAAACGTGTCCCAGCTAACAAGGTCGTCAGTTTTATAGCTGTTTCCCACGTCCCATTTCATGTTATGAACCTTACTTTTTCCATTTTTAACTTTTCTGACTTCAGATATTTAACGTTGCTTCCTTGTATGTTGCCCTTTGTTTTCCTCTTTTACTTCTGTTTCATTTCTCAGTTAAACTTCATTATTATTAACCATTGCTGCGAGAATTTCAGATCAATTCTAAAGAGGAAATGGGGAAAAGAACGAGCCAATATCTCATACATTTTGTGCTAGAAGTCGTTGAATTTTATATGGCAGACAGTTTCATGTGTTCTATGTGGATTAATTCTCACACTAGAATATTTTGAGGTAAAAAAAAAAAAAGATAAGAACTTCAGCAAGTTTACTTGATATTTGACTTCCATTCATCCATGAGTCCCCTCATTAAGTGCAGAGTAGAAGTGAGAAACGAATGATTAAACAAAGGAAAAATGTTACTGGACCGCATTCTGTTTCATTTGTGTATTTTTTGGCTGCTTTTCTGAACTTATATGTTTGTGTATTTTTACTTATTGTCGTTTTTATTAGTCCAGTATATGTCAGTATCTGATGATATACTTGTGTGTAGATTTGAAATAATTTGACTATTGCTAAATGTTTCATATTTTCTTTATGGACTTTTGAAATATATTTTTTCTGAAATAATTGAAGAAAATAAAATGTAGTTGCCAGTAATATTGAAGTTATAAGCAACAAGTTATGTTGTGGTGTTAAATGTTGCTGTCTCAAGCAAGTAATATGTAATTGTTGTATTGTCTAAAAAAAAAAAAATATTGAAGAAGGTCAACTAAAGAAATAAAACAATAAGTATTCGGTCAAAATAAAATTTTTTTTTCATCTTCCATATTGTCCTCATGTCATTGCAGGAAAACTCGATTTTAAAATTATATTTACAACAGAAACCGTGATTTTCGTTTTCTCATATTTTTAAAGGAAAATTATCTACAACATTTTGATGTATTTCTGACAGGAAACGATTGTTTTATGTGACCGAAAAGTCGATGAGGTGAATTAGAATTCCTTTACTTCCATGATTGTAACTTCTTATTTTACGTGTCAAATACAGGAGTTGGAGAGGGTGCAAAAAACGGCTGCTAGATTTGTTTCTGGAAATTATCGCAGAATGCAATCAGTAACGGATATTATAAAGGAGCTGAAATGGGATTCATTGCAAGGCAGGAGGAGGATGAGGAGGGTCGTGGGAATGTACAGGGCGTATACTGTTGATGAAGCATGGGAAGTTATTGGAGTAGGTATGAAAAGTAGTGCATGGAAGGGAAAAGATGACCATGACCACAAGCTGGCACTCGATTTCCTTTTTTTAGGTAAGGGTGTCAGGGATTTGAATGGGTTACCAATAGAAGAGATGAATAATTTGCCGAAAACGTTGAAAGATTTAAAGATAAAATTTGTAGAGGGCAAATGTGGGTGGCCGCAGGATAGGGGAAAGATGGGGGTCTAGGGATATTGCCACCGGAGCCTGTGCTCCATTGCAATTAAATTAAATTAAAGTCCTTGAACAGCATGAATACATCACATATTTGTTAAAAGCGACTATCTTAATTCCTTGAGTTGCTTAAAAAATAACCTGTAACAACGATATAAACACTACAAAGATCCAGGCATGCAGGTTTTCCTTTAACGAGGAACATAGACACTTGTATTTTCAACTTTTAGTGAACTAAACACAGAAAGTTTCTGTGTCTCGTAATGGGAGAATGTATATTGAGATCGTACAATGTCAGAAATAGAAATTGACTAGAAACATCTTTAGTATTTGTGGATACACTTATTTTGGCGAAACATAAAAGTTTAAAATTGAGAAACATACACGAAAAAGCAAATTAAGGAAAAAGAGAACTGACAGGTAATTTTGAAGAAAACAAGGATGGAAATAATTAACAGTTGCAAAACAGTAAACAACTCTCCTTATGGCTATCAAATAAATTTTTACTGGACAAACTGTTTCGCGTCGAAAGATTCCGATTTTTAAACTTAACATTGTGAGGTACACAACCTCACGAATTGTGAAATTTATTATTATAAGAATATTTTTGTTTTAATTAATTACGATTTTATATAGTAACTTTTGAATATTAAAGTTTCAAGGTCAGTCTGAGAGGGGAAGATCTCTTGTTACGAGTAAATGTTGAAAAAGTTGACCTGAGAAGCACGAATTATAAATACGTTCCATAATCCAAGCGGGAGGAATGTAAAATTAAAAAAGATTAACCCGAGGGCAAAGGAGAAGCGTAATTATACAAATGGACTGCAAATATTGTGTTCAGATAGCGTAATGTTTGCAAAGATAAGTGCATAGTAACTGTTATTGTGAAAGTGTAATAAACTATTTGAGTTGATATTTGAAAGGATAACTGATATTATTTAAAAGATAATTTATTTCAGCCCTAATTTTAAACCCAGTAATGGATTTAGAGGATGAATAAAGATTCTGTAGCACTGATCCGATACTGGAAATTGTAAAATATAATTATATTAATTTATAAATAAGGAGGAAACCTTACAACCGGTAACGTAAACGAGGTTTCTACACAAACACACACACAAAACTGTATTTGTCTCATTATAACACCTACGACATCGATATAACACTAACATATTAAGCGTGGTTTGCCGGCAAGATATCATTTTCTATTCAGAATGCACACATTTAACACCTGGAATAAGAAACCAATACAAACATTACACGTAACGCCGACAGGTGTCGACAATTGTTGTAAACCTCTTCGCATATATCGGCTTTAAACGACCTTCGATGATGATAAAACCCCGCCTTCCAGAAAAAAGGAAAGTGAAAGCGAAGGAAACGTGGCTTACTGAAGCAAAAGAGAGTAGGATTGAGTGATAAAAAGTGGCGACAGGGTTTGTTGGACAGTGTTGCAGCTGAATCTGACCAGGTCCCACCCAGAAGCGAGGAGGCGCTGGGCCCTGGCGAAAAAAGCACCAGCCACCTCGAAACCGATTTCTCGCCGCGAGAGGACCTAGCGGAGCACCGCCACGCTATTGATCTCTTCGGCGCGGGGCCCAGTCGTTCTAATGTCATTTCATGCAGCCAAGTGGATGGAGGCTCCCCTCCACCGCCGCCGACGCCCCTACCAGAGGAGAGCACCGCCGAAATCCTGCCGGCCCCTACCCTACCCCCTTCTCCCTCACACCCGCCGCCCCAGCCGACACAAGTCGCTAATTACACGTCTCCAAGATTATTGCTCGGGCTACAAAAAAAGACTATGGGGCGTTGTGTATGTATATTGGTGCTGGGGTGCCCCCTCTGGGTTTCGGGCGTCCCCCTCTCCGCCCCTCCCAGCGAGCACCTTACCGCGTCCCAGCGCTTTGTCGGCGCCGCCGCACCTTGTACGCCTGCCATGTGCACGCGGAATATAAACAAATGTGCTCTCTGCGGGGCCTGCGTCAGCTGGGCACGCGGCCCGGCAGCGAGCGCGGCGAGCGGCTGCGCGCATGCGCGCCGCCCCTCCCCCTACGGCGCTTCCCCTACTCCCGCCGGCCGGCCCGACTCCCTACTACGATCCGGCCGCATTCCGTGGCGGGAGGGGAGAGAGGACGGTCGGGTGGTGCCTGTGCTAGCGGCTGGCTGGCTCGCTCGCTCGCAAAGCAGACGCGAGGCGGCAGGCAGGCAGGCAATGTCGGGGCCGAAGAGGCTGTGTTGCTCGCGCGTCGGAGGCGGCCACCACCCGTTGCTGATGTTGCAGCCGCCCACGGCAGACGGCCACTCGCCCTTCTTCTTCGGCGGCGGGCCGCCTCCGTCGGCGACGTCGACCGGCTGCGGGGAGCTCCGCGGCGCCTCGCCAGACACCCTGCTCGACATCACGGCCAAAGTGGTCGCCGAAAACATCCCCTTCCAGCGCATCGAGGAGCGCTACAACCGCATCCCCGAGCCCGTGCAGAGACGCATCATCTTTTGGTCATTCCCCAGGGACGAGCGCGACATATGCATGTACTCGTCCCTGTCCCGTGTGCCCCCAGTGAACTCTAGTGGTGAACACCAAAACTTGTCGTTTTACAAGGGATTAAAACTGCTCGAGTCCGGCTGTGTGGATAACGTGCTGCAAGTCGGTGAGTACCGCTCTTGTTTACAGCGCTCGTGTGAGCATGACAATTAGCGGCCTCGGCCGCTGGTGGTTCTCACGCTCCGCAGGCGTCGGTTTTCCGTTCCTATTTCCCCACGCTTATTCATGCAGGCGGTATCTTGAGAGTGATAACGCCTACAATTTGATAGTGGCTGTAAATACCACACGTCAGCACAAAGAAGGAGACTTTAGCAATCTCCCTCAAAGCTGATAAAATATACAGACCGAAAGTAAACGTGTAACAGCAGATGTGCTTACAGCATTTCAATGCACGAAGCTAACTGTGGTGCAAGGTGGATGCATCTCCATAAGTTTTTCAATTGCGGTCAGTAACTATCAGTTATTACATTTATCGGTCTTCAATGTATAAAATACATCCTTCTAAATATTGAATGCATCGTCTGAAGGTAGCTAGAATTAATACACTATCATTTTCCGTTTTTTACGCTTTTACCTAATTTTTTATATGTAATTTTATGTTATACGAGAAGCTTAGAACTGGTAGGATAAATAATATTTACTTTGGAATGTTTGTTTCATACAGGGGCCATTTAGAAGTTTCGGATTATATGAAATCCTGCAATTGATGTAGGGAAATGATTATTTAGAAATACTAGCACAAAAGAATGTTCCCAATGAAAATACGAAAAGTAAAGAATTTATTTTTATATTAACTTGATTGTGAACAGACAGATGTGTAAAAATGAGGAAAATTTCTGCTGCTTGTAAAATCTGGTGTACAGTACAAACAGCGTTTTGCTTTCGTGGTACGTCACGCCCTGTGACGTTTGCTTTGTGTGATGCACGCTGTCATGGTTATCTTCAATAAACAGATAGAAGCGCATAAAGCCAAGTAACAGTATTAACAACAATCGGGCTGCTCTGTTGTGCCGAGATGGTGCAAATTTTTCCTATCCAACTGCGTAGCACCAAATTTTCCGTTTCACTAAAGTCTGTTTATTGCTGCTAACATAATTCTCTGAAAACACAACTTGCAGACAACTGAAGCTATTTCTTTCACTGCCCCCTCAACTTCCGTTCTTCTCCGCTACGTTTTTAACAATTGCTCTTTCGAGAGGAGGGGGGAAAAAGTACTCGAGACTCGTGGGAATTATTTTGTTTCGGTTTCTCTGAGCGACCGTTTCGGATGTGGTGCCAGCGAAGTGTAGAGCCCTCGTCGAACAATGGAGTGGCTGCCGCGACTGTTTTGAATGTCGCCTTGTCTGCTTTAATCCCGAGACTTAAGCGTTTCTGCAGTTGAAGTGCCAGCGAGAGTTAGAATGTTGAGCTGCAAAGCCAACAGTCTGAGAATTGAATTCTGTAGTTGCTTCAAGCATGTAGAAAATGGTTTCAGTGTCGATTATAAAAATGGTTATCTCCACTTATGTTCAAAAGTTTCGTCGAAGGTTTAGTTTTAATTAGAAACTATCTTCCTTCATTTAGGGAGTATATTCTTCTTTTATTGGGATGTCTTTTCGGAAGCATGTCCGTAATTTCTTGGCAAGGTGAGGTCCTGGAAAATACTGAACTGTAGATGGAAAAAAGGTTGGTAGTGCGGATCTTCCCCCAATGTAGTTTAATAATCAAATATATGACGACGATCTTGTCTAACACGAAACTGACAATATTTCGACTAAGAAATGGTGATTGCTGATTATATTTTTGCACGTGGTATATTAGCAAAAAAATAAGTCTAGCAAAGGATAGTGTTTTTAAAATATTCTGTCTTGTTATAAAAAAAATGCACTTGATATTTGTAAACACAAGCTCTGTGCGACCCAAACTGCATAAGTTAGCAGAAGTTACTTTGAAAATTGGTATTATGTCGCTATTATTACTCCTCTTCTCTCATTTAAAGTAATTCATAAAAAAGTAATTCAGTGATTCATCAGAAAACTAGCACTGTGTATTCCGGAGCAGGGAAACAGTAACCAGTAACATCCATAATTCTTAAATGTATTAAAGCTCTGAATTATAATTGCTATCGCAAAAATGAAACCGAAACTTCGTTGATATTAAACTGTGTTTGGAATGATGCTCTGTTCATTAAAGTCTGATATTCAGTTTACGAAAGTCTTGTAATAAACCACGTCTGTCTCTGACAGCTTCACTATTTGGTTCTTTTTCACAGTTGAAATTCTAAATATTTCTGCTTTCTTCGGTAGTAGATACAGTATGTAATGTGAAACCGATTTTCATACCAAATCCATTTTTTTAACAATGTGAAATGGTAGTTTCTTGTACAATTTAATGGACACTGTTTTGACTTTGCTTTGTTGACGTTACCGATACAGGATGCTAATATTGCATGATTTTAAGTTGAGGGGCTACTTCCAGAGAGATTGAGTACAACGTAAAATAGCATTTTGAGTTTCTCTGCACAAAGCTTTCTTGTTCTCTGGACTTTATATATTTATATATATTTTCCGAAGGCTCTTTAAGCTAGAAGGCTTTTGTTTCAGATCATTAACAAGCTGCGGCTATTCATGATAGTAGTTTCGGATATTCTCGTTCGCTTCATTAGCCAAATTTGCTGGTATTTTGGTGCAATTTCTTAGCTTTGCCATTAGAATCGTAGAGTGGGATCAAACTGTTGGTTATTTGGTTTAGAGCGCCTGGAGAACTGCAACGGAGGCCGTTTTGTATGCCGGCCCTGTGGTCGAGCGGCTTGTTCGATGCTGGCCAGGGAGACTGCGCATGCGCCGGTTTCTCTCCCAGGCTACACACACACTCACACACACACGCCAAGTTTTTCCCTGCCCTCCTCACAAGGCCTAAACTAACCGGAGGCCGGCTCCGAAAAACTGGCCCCCCCGCCGTTCCCCAGAAAGAAAACTCAGAAATAGGTTTTTGTGGCCGGCATCTGCTATTACTAAGGCTGTGAGGGGGGCCTGCGAGCTCTGAAAGCCGTTCCGAAAACATCGGGCCTGCCAGCTACCTGGACACTGCGGGCCGATTCACGCACAACCTCCTGCCTTGTATTGTCATATCAGGCAGGTGTAGGCGCTTCTTCCGAACAGGAACTGAAACTGGATTGAGACCCATTGGGCAGTGCTGTTTTTAATGAGTAAACATTGTAATCTGAAAGTAGCGGCTCTGAAATTCACACTTGGTATGAATAACAGGGTTTTTGAAATAGTCGCTGCGTGTGTACTACTGGAAAGGATTTAAATGTAGCTGGCATCCTTTTGGCGGTTTTTAGACAATTCTGGATAGCCATGAAGCCTAAAGTAGTAATGTAAGCGTTTCCTACTCATTCCCCTTTCAACTCTAAACAAGGAGAGCTACAGAGTTAAATGTGTTATTTAATCGGAGCTGTTCAGTATTCTATGCTCTGTTATCCTGCGCTATATGCATCAAAGATTTAGTTATCTCGTAACCTTTTCTGATGCCTTTATCATTAATTTAACGAGAGTAAGGTCTGCTATACGGCATTCTGAAGTTTTATCTAGGTACAATCGAAACACTGACACACAAAATGAGTGAAATTCGATTTTCACAAGAAACTGAATTTATTTTCAACTTATAGAAATACAAATCTCCAGCCTTGAATTTACATCAATTTCTCAAATTTGATTTGAAATGTAACAAATCTTGTAAGTATGAACACTTACTTCCAATAAAGTTTCTTCGGTGACAAATGTTCCCCGACATTTCTAGCTGGAATGTATGATTGCTTAACTGGTGTAGACGATATTTTTTATTTCAGTTGTTACACATTTTATAACGTCAGTAGCAATTCGCTCTGAGTAGGCTGTCTTTCTGGGATCTTCGACATCAACAGTCCAGTTTATTCTTAATCAACCTTTATTCCTCAAATAGTCGATTCCTTTTAACATTGTCTTTTACAGTATCCATAAATTGAAGCAAGTGTGTTGTAGCCAAAAAATATTGCCAAGGCACAGCTAATTAAAAGCAAAATTTATCAGTGCTTGTTTTCGGCTAAATTTTTCGTTGAAGCCATTCCTCGTTGTATTTCTAAATCTGGTCCAGTGTCGGCTAAATTGGATGTAGACTGGTTTAACTTGTTGGCATCTCTTTTGAAGTAAGTGCAAACTGGTGTAAAATTTTGTTACCACCCTTGAGTAAACCATAGTATTTGTACCAGTAATTTAGGTAAACGATTACGGATTTGAAATATTTTCTTTTTATTCCATTCTACATCTTGGGTTGTAGAATTGAACTGCTTGAAACAAATATGTCTTTCCCGTTTGGGCAGAACTACCTTCATCCAAATCAAATAGTCAACCTATGGATTCATTGAATATTAGTTTCTCCGTAACGCTGGGCATTCGGGTGGACGTAGACTCCCCGTCCGGCTATGCGGATTTCGGTTTTCTATGTTTTTCTAAATCAGTCCAGGCGAATACCGTGATGATACCTTCAAAAGTCGATGGACGTATTCCCTCCAGTTTTCTGATACAAATTCCCTTCCGCCACTAATAACCTCGAGAGGAGTAAAGCTGTCGGAATAAAAAATCAGTTTCTCAGTTTTCACTCATTTACAATAATTACTTCCTTCAGAATAGCCATGTTATAGAAATTATTTCTGATAAACTTAAAAAAAGTAGGTACAAGCAATAATTTATTCATAACTTTAGGTACCAGAGGAAAGGAACTGGCCGTCCTACCTCTGACACAATGGCTTAGTATGCCTCCTTCTGGAGGATCCAACCAACCTTCGGGTTGTGGACTAAGTTAAGTTTAACGACTGTATAGCGATACTAAAATTATCTGCGTATCTGAAACTTCGTTCTCTATAAGAAACGCTGACGTATCGTATATTTTTACATGCCGAGAGCTTAAGACCAGCTTCAGATGGTTCCGTTTGCTGTTCTATGGTCTTTTGCATATTTTTCACGAGTGTGCCAGCGCATTCAGATGCACGTAGCCTCGCATGCGCTGACCATACCCCGCTATGTAGATTATGCGGATATACTTTTTTGACGATTGAAAGTCTCGTAGTTCCATTAGTCCACTTCGTGGGCTTATCTACCAGAGTCAGCTGGATAAAGCTTGCAAATTTCGTTTTAAAAATTGCAAGGATTATGGTGTCTGCGATATGAATTTTAAATGAACGCTCTGTCTCTTTTTGTGCCGTATCGGCGACGCAGCTCGCCTGCGCTTGCAAAATTACTGTTTGGTAAATATTTTATCAGGTGAAAGCTAATATGCTTTCCGAGTCTCGCATGTCAATAGCAGTAATCCGCCGGCTCTACCAGCCAACTTTTATTTTTATTGGTCCGTCCGGTTTGTGCGAAGAGCTCTATTGCCCCGGTTGCGAGATCGGAAATAGAAGCCTCCTCACAATCTGCTTTCTCCCCCAGCATTAAAAATACATTTTAAAACCCGTATAGTACTCAAGACTCACTGAGGCGTCAATATATTTTCTTAACTAGACAAAAGGAAGTCTAGGGACTTAATTATTCAGCTAGGGAGGAAATGTCAAAGAATTTAAAGCAGAAAACGAATAATTGTGAAAGCAGAATGATACCGAACATAATTTGTACAGCAAATAACATCTTTATGCAAAAAGAAAAGTTGATTTTTTAATGTGTTACTCTGGGATAGTGGAGGAAGTGGTAGACTAATAAAGTAGAAAAAAATGGTAAATCATGGATTTAAAAAGGGGAAGAAGAGTGGATTGTGTACCAATTGCACAGAAGATAATAGGTTGAAGATCGATTTTCTGAATTTTTAACATTACTAATTATGACATTTTACACGATTTGGCATTAAGAGAATCATGAAACGTTCTTGGGATACTAGTCTAGTGATAAAACACGACGTTCAAGTGCCAAGTGGTGACTGACAAGATGGCCGAAACGATGAGTTTTATTACTGGACTGACTTGGTTTAGTTTTTTATATAGTAGACAAATACTGTTCAGATATTGACATAGGACTAGGAACTTTCTAAAACTATGTGCAACACAGCATCTTGTTGATGAGAAGGAATACCAGGAAGAAGGAAAACTGAAACAGCTGAAATGTGGTTCTGTAGATGGTTGTAAATATACATCTTTTGAAAATGATGAGCGAAGAAAGAAGTTTGAGGAAGACTCACCCAGAAAACATATAACAAGGGTAAGTGAATTTTGTACTGTAGGAAAAGTCATGTAAAGGAAGAATAAGATAAGAATACGTGAAACAAATAGTCATTGACGTAGGTTTCAATCGGTATGACGAGAGTGAATAGCTCAGGATAAGAAGAACTAGAAGATTGCATGAATCAGTCCAGACACTGATTTTTTTTTGTGTGGGGGGAATGGTCGGACAAACTTAAACATATTTTTTAAAACAGTATGCGACTGTCGAAAAGTTCTTCGCCTTCTCTTTTTACACTACATTCAGTATTATTTACTGTTAATACAGACTGTTGTAAGAAACTACTGAACGTGGTGGTGTAACGGTTAGCGTTCTCGTCTCTCATTCGGGAGGACGGCGCGCGGTGGTTCGAATCCCCGTCCGGGCATCCAGATTTGGGTTTTCCATGGTTTCCCAAATCACTCCAGGCAAATGCCGGGATGCTTTCTTCAAAAGGCCATGGCCGAATTCCTTCCTATTCATTGCCCCCCGTCCTTTCCCGTCTCTAAAGACCTCGCTGTTAGAGAGACGTTAAGCAGATTAAAAAAAATTAAAAAATGCAAGAAACTTATACTTGTTAGTAGCGAGTGACTATCATAGTGGCATAATTCGCACTTTGCCAACAGCAACAGTCTGTGTCTCAGCCTTGGAACGTTTCAGACAAACACGGAATCTTTGAGGTTGGGGCATCTGGGAAGTCTATGATGAAATGTTTTTGTCTAAAAGTGAGTGAACTTGATGAGGTACTAAAACGTGTTATGACAACGTGTATGGACAGGCACGTTTATATAAGAATCTTATGAAAAGAAGTTGAGATAGAGGGTGACTTCTGAGGAAATTGAGATGATTAGAAAGGCCTGATAGGAAGAATTGTAGAGGAAGACGATCATTGGAGCTTTACGACCTTTCGGAAAGGACATAATGGCTAAGTGGATTGTTGAAAAACCTCGGTTACGTCAACCATGGCCTTTATTAGCATTTCCCAACCCTTTTGAACGGTGTATCCCTTAGAGACTAGTCACGGACTCCTTAATAATAACCGAGCGTCGTGGGTGAACGGTTAACGTTCTGGCCTCGCATTCGGGAGGACGCGGGTTCGAATCCCCATCCGGGCATCCAAATTTGGGTTTTCCATAGTTTCCCCAAATCAATCCAGGCGAATGCCGGGATGCTTCCTTCAAAAAGGCCATGGGCGAATTCCTTCCCGTTCCTTATCCCCAGTCCCATCCCGCCTCTAATGACCTTAGCCGTCGACGAGGCGTAAAGCAGTAAGGAAAAAAACCTTAATAATAATAATTGGAAATAGGCTATTCCAGAACTGTAATTTGATAGCTCGACTCGCATCTGACACATTGTGACAATAGTTTGTGTCCTCACGCCTCCATTTACATTTTGGTAATTATTAATTTTATTTTGCCGTGGACCACAGGTTGCGAAACGCTGGCCACCGCCTGCAGCGATTTTAGGAAAATCGGGTCGTGCCCGGTGGGCAAGTGGTAATGAAGATACTGGCACAGCGGAGGTGGCGCAATGCGACAGTCTGACGGCAGAAGTTATTTCTGTGTTAAACCGTTCGCAGATATTGGACGGAGCGGCCGTGACGCTACCTGCGATAAGCGAAGGCCGCCTAATAATCAGCGAAGGACGGCTCACCTCGCGCCGGGCTTTTCACAATTGGCAAGCACTCCAGCGTGTCGCAATGGCCGTCCTTCGGCAGAGGGACGTGGTGCCAGATAAAAGACGAATTAGCGCAATGCCGGCCACGGGTCCAGTTCCTTGTATGTTTACTCATTCATGTCGACAGGGTGTATCAGGAGGAGAGGTAAACACTAGAGGAGGTGGTAGTTTGAACAATATTGAGTAAAACAATTTCACATTTCCATTCCTTTTGGAGACCCAGGTGCCGGAATGTTATGCATAAAATAAACCTCAGAATATGATAAAGAGCGCACAAATGATTTACTGAGGGAGCCTCCATAAACCACGTAGCTCCAATTTGGCCCCCTGTGAAGCCCCCTCCCCCCTCCCTTCCACGTAGCCCGACGTGGCTTTTGCCTCTACCCCTCCCCCCCAAGCGTAGCACGTAGCTTTTCCCCCTATTAATTCCAGAAGACATTTTGTACTGTTTTCTCTTGTCAGACTATCGTAAATTATTTACGGAGATTATTAGATGACGAAAATAAATATGCTGTTGTGTGTTCTGTACCTCATTTTAACTGGGTCAAATAATATGAATGGAAAGCTAAGTGACCTGGCTCGGAAACACTCCCCCCCCCCCCCCCCCGCACGTAGCCCAGCGTAACTTTCCAGCCAACCCTTCCCTCTCTCCCCCTCCCTCCTTAAACCGAGTCACGTAATTAATGGACGCTCCCTGACGCACTTTATTCATGCAGAACTCGCGCATATTTTACAACAGGTAAAATTAAATGTTCGAAAATCCAACCATCGACCTCAATACACAAATTGAACCATTACGCCATTAGATTTTTGTGAGTGGGGTTGGTTGAAAAAGTGTACAAAGAAAAAGTAAACATGAGAATAATTACTCAACTGCATTGTAAACACTGTTACCCTCATAAAAGAACACCATGACATACTTTTTTATCTGCTTAACGTTTCTGTAACAGCGAGGTCTTTAGAGACGGGAAAGGATGGGGGGCAGGGAATGGGAAGGAATTCGGCCATGGCCTTTTGAAGGAAGCATCCCGGCATTTGCCTGGAGTGATTTTGGAAACTATGGAAAACCCAAATCTGGATGCCAGGACGGGGATTCGAACCGCCGTCCTCCCGAATGCGAGACCAGAACGCTAGCCATTACTCCACCACGCTCGGTATGACATACTGAGAACTACACGTACTGTTGCGAAGTGAGCTGCACAGTGTATTGAAGTCGATGGTGGGGCTTTCGAACATTTAATTTAAAATATGCGCGTTTCTTGCCTGAATAAAGTACTTCAGTAAGTCATTTGTGTGCTCTTGATCATTTTCTGAGGTTTATTCTGTGTCTCCAAAACGAATGAAAATCAGACACATGCTTATGTGAAATTTTTACTCAATATTGTTCATACTACCACCTCCAACATTTTCCTGACTTACCCTGTACAATACAATGCAGCCCTACCACATGAAGAAACTAAAGGGAAAACAGAGTCTCGCCTCGCATTCAGGAGGACGGCGGTTCGAATCCCCGTCCGGGCATCCAGATTTGGGTTTTCCATGGTTTCCCAAATCACTCCAGGCAAATGCCGGGATGCTTCCTTCTAAAGGCCATGGCCGAATTCCTTCCCATTACTTGCCCCCCATCCTTTCCCGTCTCTAAAGACCTCGCTGTTGAGAGACGTAAAGCAGTTAATAAAAAAAAAGGAAAACAGAGGAGACTAAATTATATCTTTGGTAGGACGTTGAGCTGCCTTTTCTCGTTTAATTACGGCAACATATCGTCTGTAGTTTCCGGGAATCTTTTAGGCTGCATTTCTGTCTGAATATTCTGGCTGTCAACGAAAACAAACCAGCCGAGAAGATGCCCGTGGGCTTTGGGCGAAACGTTGCCATGATTAAATATCAACAAACGCAGACCAACGCTTGACTAAAGGAACAAGCTATGGAATTTCATCTGCGAAGTGGTATATTTTTACCAATTTCCTCAATGTGTACATGAAAAATCAAACCTACAGCTTTACAGTCCTTCAATATCGCGCTTAATAATATCCAGAATAAATTAGAGCTATTGTGTTTAAATTAACCGTTTGGAATTACCGAGGCTGTGGGTGATGTTATTAAACCAAATAGTGACAACATATGAAAGATATCAGTAGGAAAAAAAGTAATGGCATATTATGGCAGAGAAATAAAATCAATAAACATAGTGTTGACAGAGATGCGATTAAGTACCTTGGATACGCTATCACTTACGATCGGGTCAATGATTTTAACAGTAGAATCAACAAATTCGTCTGTATAGTGAATACTGTAATCTCTGAAATATTTGAAAATGAAACCAGACTGACGCTTAAGTTCTCTTAGTTCGTATCAGCTTGGTTCTGACATCTTCTTTCACAGATTGTCATAGGATTCTGTTTTTATTTGATTATGTCATCTTGATGTACATCTTTCAAGTGATTTTTGTCTATCAGTTCCATCGACTTTTTCAGTTTCTTTTTTTCCACGGAATAACGTGTCCAATGAGTCACATGAATCATTTACAAAGTACGGGAAAATGTTTCATTCTCTCACAGAATCACGGAGATTGTTTGAATTCATGATAAGGTGCAGTTCCTGGCTGGCACAGTATAATACGATCATTTTCTAGCAACTTCTAAAAGACTTCTTCTAAATTCTGTCATACATACCGCCAGAAGTAGGAATAGTCTTCCGTATTTGATATTACGCCCAAAAAAAGATTCTAAATCATGTCAATTTTAATGGAAGATTGATTAGAATTATGAAGAATTATAGTGTAACCTTAAACGAATATGGGAGTAATGATCGGTGAATGCACCAAAGGACTATACAATTATAGTAAAACTATTTAAAAAATAATATGTTTGGTAACGTTGCACAGAATGTGTTATTTAATGTGTAAAATATATTCCTATAAAGCATTAATGTAACTTTATATTGTGACACTAAAGATTGTTACCATTAAACTTTATATTTGTTATGTGGGAAGTGTTTTGCTCTTTAAATTTTCAAGGAAACCATTACAACAGTTAAAATAGCACAAAACATTTCTTGTTGGTGCTTCTCCGTGTTCAGAATCTATGAAAGAGCGTGTACAAGTTAGTGAGCTCACTTTTGCTGAAGAATTTCTGAGTGGAATGCATGGCCAAGGAGGCAAACAGGCGGATATTAAAAAGCAGATTTTCCTCTAAACTTAGGAAGGGAACTTGTTTCTTAACTTCTTGGAGTGGAATCTCACATCTTCAAGAGTACCGTAAACAAAGTGGATTCTTTCTAATTCTTGGGAAATTGTCGGACCGCAACATACTCAACAGCTACTTCTAGATTACAGCTGCAAAGTAAAATTCTGTGGTTTCTGTAGAACTTAAAATCTGCCTGCAATTAAGTTAACCGAAAAGGAAGACTGGACGAAACTTTCAGATAGTCTTAAAACAGATATTAGCATATTTCGGACATACTTTATTGATCTTTGCACCTATTTAGGGAGCATCCTTAAACTACGTGGCTCGGTCTAGGGGGAGGGAAGGGTTGGCTGTAGAGCTGCGTTGGGTTACGTGAGAGGGGGGGGGGGAGGGGGTCCCGAGCCAGGCCACGTAACTTTTCATTCGTATTATTGGTCACAGTTAAAATGAGGTACAGAAACACAACAGCATGTGAATATTTTATACCCTCATTTAATTGCCTCCGTAAATAATTTAGGATAGTCTGACAAGAGAAAACGGTACAAAATGTCTTCTGGGATTAAAAGGGAGAAGTCTATGTGTGTGCGCTCTCTCTCTCTCTCTCTCTCTCTCTCTCTCTCTCTGTGTGTGTGTGTGTGTGTGTGTGTGTGTGTGTGTGTGTGTGTGTGTGTAGTTACGTAATTTATGGACGCTCCTTTATTAGACTGCAATGAGAAACCATATACATCCAACGTTTATTTTAGCATTGGATGTAAGGTGTAACAAAAAAGGCAGAACCGTTAATGAAATTATGGAGAAACTGGTTTCGAATTCTGATATAGCATTCAAGATTTTTACTTAGAAACATTTTACGAAATCATTCTAACGAATTTCCTGATAATCCCTGAGAAGGAAGTCTAAAATGAGAAAGGAGCAGGAAAATCTTTGGTTTCAGTTTAGGAATGGATGAACAAAATTAAGCGTATGGATACTGTATATTTCTGTTTGGTTGGTTAAACAAAACAGTAGATTTTCAGGGAACTTTTAAAACTTTTTATTTATCTTGTAGTGAGCGACAGGCTCAATAAGTTTGCTAATCTCTGATCAGTGCGACTGATATCTTTATCGTTCCGTTTAAAATCCAGATACCGAACCTACTGGGTGAGCAGTAACGCTTGGAACTGGTATTCCGTAGGATGTGGGTTCGAATCCCAATCTCGCTTTTCCATGGTTCTCCGAATCCACTCCTGGCTAATGCTGGTCTGGTTCCTTAAGGAGACCATTGCAGAATTCCTTCCCGTTCCTCGCTCCCGTCCTCTCCTGGCACTACTGACCTTTGTGTGGACGAGCTATAAAATCCAAAAACAAAATTATAATAAAATAATCTCAATATACAAAAAGAAGGAAAATTCTGGTGTTAATGGGTGAAGAAAGAAGTTAGTGGAAGTCTCTCGTAGAAAGAAAACAGAAGGGTGGGTCAAATTTTAAGACGTGCATGATTGGTTAACGTGTTAGTGTAGGGAACAGTTGAGCCAAGGAAGTGTGGAGAAAAATACTGGAACTAGAAACTGATATTTAAAAAAGCTAATACCCATAAAATCAATGGGAAAAAGGGATGTTGAGGTATCATCGGTTTGTTTACAAACAAGCATTTTACTTTTTCTGTAAATTTTCTCCTATAACCCAGCATAGTGCTGAAAGAATATGGGAAAATCTGAGGTGTGGGTGATCCAAATGCAGGTGCGCTTTCAACTTTGGGATTGTTGAGTCTGTCGACAGACAAGTTATTTGGCCCAAGTTTGTTGATCGCGGACTGTACCATGCGTACTGTAATGTTTGCTTACAATGTACACATCCGCAGAGCGATAACCCTGTGTACCCTGCCGATGTGAACAGCTGCCATTTCAGATTACAACCTGAAACAACAGCCTTGGTTTCTGCGAAGTGTGACACAGATTGCTTATCTGCAGTGTTGCATCGGAGCAGAGTGCTATGTGATTAGGGACTGGGAAGATGACAAGAAACGGAAACTAGCAAACAGACCTGAATTCTCTTATCGACCTGGTGGAGAGCGTGATACCTTTAATTTTATTTACTGAGGAAATACTACCGAAGTGGACTCCCGCATTGAGGTTGAGTGGATGGAGAGTAATGATGCGATTGGAAGGTGACATACATCGAAAGGAACGAACTAGCAAAACTTTACCATCTTGAAGACATGGCTCCTGAAGTAAAGTGTGCAGATGAATTTGGAGGCTCTGAAACACTTCGTCCTTAAGGTAACTCCATAAAAGGACTTGTTATTGCATCTGCAGTTTGCCATTGAAGTCTACCCAAACTTTCATACTCATCGTGGGAGCGTCCATAAATTACGGGACTCCATTTCGGCATCTTTTCAACCACAAACCATCCCCCCATGTAGCCTGACGGGCATCCTACAAGACTGTTTTTTTATTCTGTAATTTTGCTTTGAACTAAACTATTAATTGGAAGAATGAAGAGATTAGCGAAGGGAATGAGGATTTGGAAGATTGTATCAAATCAAACTGAAAAAAGCTACATTAATTGTAAGTTGAAGCTTGTTAATTTTATTTATTTATCAATCTCTCTCCATGGATCCCTGCTGAGGAATAACCTCTGGGATGTGAAACATGTCATGATTAATACACATACATACGAGTCATAATCATAGCGAAAACAATTATACGTTACAAAGACAAATAAAGAGTATAAAAATAAACATCAATTTTTACAACTGATTTTTGCAAAAGGTCATATTGAATACAATTAATTATTTTGTTCAAATTCTTGAATGAGTAGGAGTTGCCAATAATATAATCTATTTTTTTCTTTAAATATATCTTTATTATCTGCAGGCTGCTTTATACTCTTGGGAAGTTTATTAAACAGGGTTTTTTTTTCCCCTGTCATCGGTGTTTCGACTGGTTTGATGCAACCTTGCACCCCTTCCTATCCTGTGCTAACCTCTTCATCTCTACATATCCCTCACAACCCACGTCCTCAATTATCTGCTTCATATATTCTAATCTCTGTCTTCCTGTACAGTTCTTACCTTCGACTGTTCGCTCCACTGACAAATTAACCAATCCAGAATGCCTCAAAATATGACCTACCAACATGTCTCTTTCTGTAAACTTCTTCCACAAACTTCTTTCCTCACTCACCATTTCCAAAACTCGTTCATTTTGTACTTTGTCTGTCCATTTAATTTTCAGCATTCTTGTGTAGCACCACATTTCAAATGCTTCAATTTTATTCCTTTCTGGTATTCCTAAAGTCCATGTTTCGCTACCATAAAGTGCTGTGCTCCACGCGTAGAGTTTTAAAAAGTTCTTTCTAATTCCTAGATCTATACTTGAAACTAAAAGATTTCTCTTTTTCATGAAGACTCTTTTTGCTAGTGCTATTCTGCTTTTAACATCATTCTTGCTTCGGCCATCGGTTGTAATTTTGCTTCCCAAGTAGCAGTATTCACTTACTTTTCCTACTGCATCTGATCCTATTTTTATATTTAATCTACTGTGATTGGTATCATTTCTGCAACATTACATCACTTTTGTCTTGCTTTGATTTATATTCAGTCCAAAATCATCCTTCAGTATTTTGTTCATGATACTGAGTAACTTCTCAATATCCTCAGCTCGTTCTGCTACCAAGACAACGTCATCAGCAAATCGTAGCATACTGAGATGTATCCCAGAATAATTAACTCCTCTTTGTATTAGTGACAGATGTTTGTGTTTAAATAATATATTTCAAATTACATTGTTCCTTCATGATGCTTGGCCTTTACTAAACGTGTGAGTTATTCACTAATCAGTTTGTTAGACCTGAAAGTTTTTGTCGGCTCTAATCACCTTCAGCGCTTTGGATTTTTGAATTTTCGTTCGCGACAGGAAATGCATTTGCTATAGTGGCAGTCACGAAATTAGTCCTGTGAAGGTCACGGAGTATCCGAACAGTGTTGCAAATCAGCAAAAAAAATCAACTTTCAGTAATGAGTGCGAAAAAATTTCTAAAACATAATACTTAACATGCGGGACAAGGTGATGTTCTTTATAATTCCAAATATTTGTGTGACTGTTTTTTAAAAAATAGTAATGTGTTTCCATGAAAATTTGAAATCAAAATACTTTTTCACTTCAACCGACAGAAAAAGCAATAAAAATAATAAGTAATAACTCAAAAAAAATTATGCGCCTTCCTGAAAGTTAACAGACTCATACCGAATACATTCTATTCATTAAATAGGGAAGCATGTTAATAAAAGAAATAAAATGTTACACGAAGCGCTTAGTTGTTTCGGCTGTGTAATGTAAAATGTTGTCGCTGACTAACTTACGTTTTATTTGTTTACGTAAAAACTTCCAGCGAGAAAGTTTCTAAGAAAATACTGAAATTAATTCTGGTAGCAGGCAAAGCCTCTTCAAACAACCCCTTTTGGATTGTTTCACAGTTTATATTTGCGCGAATGATTGCGCGCAGCGCATGCCGCAGTGCCGGCTGGTCGGTCGGTTCGTTTACGACTGAGAAACATATTTCCTGTCCTCCACAGAAAAGATATTTTCAGCTTCTGTAAGAATTATTATTGTCATTGTACACAATGGCCCATATATGACAAATTTCGCGAGAAATCTTCAAAAGCAAAGACAAAACGAAAATTAATTTATAAAATGTAAGGGATCGATTATACATAGAAATGACTGCCACAAATACCTCCATGTCAGTGTTTGTAATTTAGCGAAGTATTTTTTATTTTTTTATTTTTGCGTATTAGTTATTGGTAATATTCCTTAAAAATACTTTAAAATATCTGCTACAATGATTTTAATTAGGTTTCCAATGCCCAGGCGGCCTGCAGGTTCGCGAATATTACTTCTGTCTGTTAATACACTAATTGCATGATTATGTTCCTGATCATCACCACCATTAACATTACTCGAATAGGCCTTAAACTAAGGAAATAAAGCGACCGCGTGTAAATATACGCATGGACGACCGGCAAAAGCTAATGTGGCAATGTCGCCGGCCCAACCAAGGGACAGAGGGTTGGTGCGGGCAGGGGAGGCAGTGGAGACTACGTGACCTTGGCAGGCCTAATTTCATGACGCTAGGTTTGTTGGCTGTTTGACCTTGCGTTTACCGCCGACTGTTGGCAGGTTGCGAATGGTGGTTGCGCACTGTCGGTTGGTATTTGCACAGTGGTTGGGCGCTCCTCCTGGCGGCTACCTGGCCTCCCGCTCGGATGTGGATGTGGGAACCTGTTTGCGAGCTTTCTTTGTATCTTCAGCAAACAGGATGCGCACAGTTGCCCAGCTGGGATCCCCTCGCTGCCTGAAAGGCCGCTGGCCGACCAGAGAAGTCCAACCCACATCCGCCACTCTGCACGGCTCCCACAGCACAGAGCCCTGTCACACGCTCAGACCGCGCTGTGTTAATTTGATAATTGTATTATTTCTTTGAGGTTAGTTCTCATCTCTCTATACATTAAAACACATACTCCGTATATAAATTCAATAAACCAAATACAGTGAACTTCATTTAAAGGCATTGTTTCGAATCCTCGTTGAAGTCTGCTGGTGATTTGTGGTCAGGAAAAGTAATTATAACAAAAACAAATGAGTACAGTAGGTCTTCAACATGGCTTCCGAATATAAAAAACACCCTGTATCTTGAGAATAAATCTGTATAAGCATTATGTTCTTTGTATTGTATTATCACGAGATGTTTCTGAGTTCTTTGACCTTAATTCAAAACTAATTTTTGAAACATTTTAATAAAATGTTACTAAATTTGGTTTTATTAGTTTACCATCATATACCCACAGTGTCAACCAGGTGGACCTAAGTGTACGAGTTAATGCATGTACAATAGTTTATTTCTTAAAGTAACAATTATTAATCCAGAAAAAGGGGGAAAAAACCTAAATGTTATCTAAGAAGTTTCCTTTCCACTAGCTACTTTCTGGCGACTTCAGAAAGTTTGGTCAGAATTCAATCCGAGGCTCGTAATGTAGTATCTTTTTTACCTTTATCGTAAAGAAAATAAAAATCAAAATTTCGTGTAGGATGGCATGAACATTTTTAGTAAGGATAGATTACATTCTCATGGAGGTGACCCACTTATTGCTGTCAGTAAGTGCCTCCCATGTAATGAAATAGACATTGATACGGTCTGCGAAATCATTAACCCTTTACGAATTATAAAAGCTTCACGGAATTGATTAGTAGATTGGGCTGGAGTCTCTGGTAGATAGACGACGCACGTTTTGTTTGAACTTACTGGTAAAACATGCGTTCACTTAGAAGTGTGGTGAAGTACTTCGTCCTCCAACCTATTTGAGTCGCAATGACAGGAAAGATAAGATTAGAGAAATAAGGTGCCGCATTGATGCTTATATGAATTATTCTTCCCTCGCATCATTCGGGATTGGAATGCACAGCGAAGAGATTAATTTTGGTGCTGAGCTCACTCTGCCACCTACAATTTTGTGAAATGCTGTGTATATATGGGATATGTGTAGATGTTGGTAGTTGAAGTAGACAGATTTAATGTTAATGTTTGGAAGTCATGTAGCAGATTTTAAGTCTGATCCCAAACTTTCTAGGCAAATGGGGGTATTGTCTGTGATGGCGTGAACAATCTCTGGAAAGGACAATAGTAAGAATCTTTGGCGCTTGTCTTCAGGTTACGAACAGGTTATTTTTTTGCTTCGTGTTCCGGTCATGTGGAATCATAAGATATACATAAATTAGGCTATACTCCATGTTTGAAAACTGTATAAACCCCATCCAATTCGACTGGATGGTATTTGCGTGGTGCCAGAACAAAGAAACAGACTCATCCCACTACATATTTATGAATGTATCTTTGCTTCACTCAAAGTTGGTGGCAGAAGGGGTGTTGCTCTGGTTATACAGTGCTTAAAAATTGGTGTATGCGGCTCATAGATTATTTTTGAATGATGGGAATCTATGCTTCTTCACACAGTTGTCAAACAATGCATATACAATTGCCATATACAGTGTTATTAATACGTATTAACGTAGTACATAATTAGTTTTCATAGTCTCGACAAACTTTAGGTTGTTTTACCATAATTTGAGCCAACATGTGAACATTTTTCATAAAACTGTTCTCTCTATTAACATCAATTTTTCTGAGAATATTAAGCATTCGATTTTATTGTGTGTTCACAAACTCTGTTCCTTTTGTAATTATGTTTTACATCTATAAGATGAAAGAAATAATGCATGTAGGCATCAGTAAGAAGCTTAATTTTCCTAATTTGTCATTGAGACCCAAAAATGTTAGTTTAGAAATATTTAATTTCAATCTGAAATGGGAGTTAATGTTAGTTTGTTAGCCAACTAAGTCAAACTGAAACTACGTCTTTGTCTAAAAGACAACCCCGTCCAAGTTCTGAGACAAGTGTGCGACACTTTAATAAGAACTGTCACAAAATGCGGGACTCTTTTCTATACTTTTTCGATACTGTTTATCTTTCGCGTACGGATCCCATACAGCACTACTACTCTGGACGAGGACATAGGAGTTTTTTAACACGCTATCTCCTTTGTACATTCTTCAGAACTCGACATCGTATAGCAAGGTACTTTCAGCTTTACCTACGACCGAGATTATACACTGATCCGATGTTTCTCGGGAAACAAACCGAGTAATATTATTATTGACACACAATATTTCGGCGACATAATACTCCGTCGCCATCATCAGGTGCAGTTGTAAGCCTTGAAGTTGTCCTCAAGATGGCGACGGAGATTTATGTCACCGCAATATTGTGTATCAATAATATTACTCGGGTTGTTTCCCGAGAAACGTTTATAAATAAACAGCGCCGAGAAAAATTGCATTCATGATCCGATGTTGCTTCGAGCTATTATACTTGAATACTTTAGGCAATCAACGTTTTCGAGGATTGAGCAGCTCACTTTGTACTGACGGATAAGCAGCCTTTCGCTTTCGCTGTTTGTCGTCTATCGCAGTGTTGGAAGAACGTCAAGTGCAATGCAGCCCAATATTCGTTCGGTCTAATTGGACGGTGACGTAAGCGTCAAATCTCGGCCCTGCCTAGTAGCACTGAATCCTCTGCTGCTCGCCGTCGATGCTTTGGCAGTAGCGCTCTTGTTTCCGTTTGTAACCGGAGCGGTGACGGACTGTATAGAAGGCGGATAAACTTGTTTAGTTTGTATAGGAGCGACCGGGACGGAGATTAAAGTGGACGCCCAGAGGGAACTTGTTAAAGAGGAACTGCCGCCGGCAACTGCGGACTGCCTCAAGAAATCGCCCAAAGGACTTTACGGGCTGCCTGCAGCGTAGTTCAATGCCAGCCGAGACGGCCTAAACATTTAAAGATATCAAGGGGGAGTATTACAGCTAACAAAATCGTTGAAAGAGGAGAATATCTAGTATTTTATTAAGTTTTCCATCATTCTTGACCTGTTAGATGCATTCGCCATCTGAATACTATATTATACTCATCACCCATATCTACGCAATAAAAAATTAACGTCTTCGGTTACTAGTTTAGTACAGCATTCTTTAACCTTTTTTGACCCGACGACCAGCAAGTTGTCAAAAATAATGCTGCGGACCACTAAATTATATCGGCCTAATGTTTACTTATGTGTACGTTATTAACATTTCGGACATATTTTATTGTAGCATTATAACATAATAAATTTAAAAGTATGTTTTGAGTCCCTAGGGAAAAACGGTTGTGAAACTGTAAGTGAACTATCAAAACTTAATTACATATTGACCAGGCTCCTAATATTTAGTAACCAAATGAATAATAAAGTTACTGTGGGCTGGGTGCTGCATTATAACACAGACCTACATGCACAAAATAATAATTCTTACACCTTATATGGTTGTTTACTTCACCACTCTGTCACTAACCCTAGCTCGTACTGCCATCCCTCACACCTACTATAAGACCCTCAGAAAACGGTCATATACTTAATCCTTAGGTGAATGACGCTATTTTTGATGCCACATATACATCAGGAGGCTTGCTGTCTTATTCTCATCCCGGAAATATTAGGTTTTTGCCTGTTCACTGAAATTTTCGTGACTTTTAAAAAGTTAGACTTTTAGTTTATATTTACATATACTACAGGTTGAAAAACTCTGGCTTAGCATATTCTCAACTTCTAGCCAGTTCTGCACTGCATTAGTCAGTCTTATTACGATCGCCTACTGTGCCTCTGTCAGAACATCCTCATTTTGTTCATCTTCACCGCAAACGTACTCATGTTGCATCACACTTCGAATGCAACCTCTTTATTTTTTTTTCTTTCACTTCTATAGTGGTTTTTGTTATATATTATCTAATTCCGCCCCGCTGGTCGTTACGGCACCAAGATGGTGTCCGGCTGTTGCCACAGTTTTGCCAGCTTGGAGCCCCGCTGGCGAAAGAAATTTTCACCACTCTGCATTTGGATGGTGGCATAGAAGTAGTGGTGCACGGTTCCTAATCACCAGATGTCCTCTGGATTAAATCTTAAACTACTCCTCGATTCCTATTTAGTAGGGTCATAGAAAACTGGTGGTTAGTGAGCTGGATGAGAACGTTAAATATGGCGACACCGTTTTGGACACCTTGTTCAACTCTCCCTTATTTTCTCTTCCATAATATCAACACACACACACACACACACACACACACACACACACACACACACACACACACACACACACACACACACACACACGCGCGCGCGCGCGCGCGCCTTTCCCCACCCCACCAAAAAAAAAAGTTATGGTTTTCTATATTATCGAAACTTGTTACCGTTCTAAGGTGTATGCAAGGAAATGAAATTTTCTGCACGTTATTTTGACAATTCGGAAGCCCCAAATTGTGTACAGTCAACTGGAGCGCCATCTACCGTATCCATCCACTGATAGGAATTGAGGTTACGTGACATTTAGAAGATAGTGTTACATACTGTCTCACCTGTATCAAACGTGCCATAGATACTTGTGAATCGGTGGTCACACTCCCAATCAATACGGACAGAAGACCGATCCAGAATCTCAGGTCATGTTCTGAAATTTTTTTTCTACGCTGAGAAAAAGTTATCTGCTTATACCAAAAGTGTTTATATACATTAGCCTATGGTCAACGACGTTATTCTCACACGCTTAGTTACACTGACGATCGGTTCGAAGCTTCTTCCAAGAAATTTAGATTCTCTGTCTTCCAAGGACGTTAAATAGGGACAACATTGGTTACGAAAGGAAATTTTGTTCCATTGAACCATAAGTATTAAAATACTGTTAAAACTTTAGAATATTTAAAAGTTGCCAAAATTTTTAAAACGAATGGTATTTGTTTCCCTATATCCATAATCTCTTAGAGAACATATTCTCTTTTTTAGGTGAGGGTGTCAGGGATTGGAATAAGTTGGCAAGGGAAATGATGAATAATTTACCAAAAATGTTGAAAGAATTTGTAGAGGGTAAATGTAGGTGGGCGCAGGAAAGGGGAAAGATGGGTGAGTAAGGAAATTGTCACCGGAGCATGTGCTCCATTACAATTAAATTAAATTAAAAAAGTAAATTCGACTAAAAGCTGGAGAGCGATCAACTTTTCCTTATTCGGCCATTTGGCTACGTGGTATTCTTGTTGTTCTACCTCAGGATTCGATTTATTGAGTGCTTCTCATGCACTCCAGTTGTTGTTGCTAGAGGGCTTGTAACTAAGGCCCTTAAAGATAATCTATAGAATAATATCTAAACTAGATCTGTTAGAATTCCCTACAACTATCCTGTTTTACATACGGAAGTTTTGATGTACGTCTAGAAGATAAATTACTGATATATTTCATAGTGAGAAAATGTCAAGAAAATAATGGAAAAATTGATGACTTCAGGAAATCAGGTGTTTTAGGCTGAATCCTGGTCTAGTAATCGTTTAGATCGTCTTGGATGTAAGCTAATCTGTCTTAATGTGACCGATAACGTTCGGATCTGGCATTGGCAGGACACTGTATTAAATCAACATACAGAATTCCTTTTTCTATGGTTTCCCTAAATCACTCCAGGCGAATGTCGGGATGGTTTCTGCAAAAGGTCATGGTCAAATTCATTCCCGTTCCTTGTCGCCAGTCTTCTTCTATGGCCTTTACGTCGATGAGAAGAAAAATTTAAAAAAAATCTTAATGTTATCCCTTACAATTCATTTTAATAATACTCTGAACATGATATTCTATTGTCGGTGTGGAAGAGCCATGTTGCAAGAAACTCTTCCATTAAGTAGACAACTCAAACGTTATGCGGATGCTACCAGGAATTTGAGCGTATGGCAGCGCGGTCAGTGATTTGCTTCGTTGGAAGATTAGTTTTAATTGGCCGTAGGTTAAATTCAGTATCAATAAATGAGCGCGTTAGACGAGGTTGAGCGAAGCCCAGTATTGACGACATACTGAATTTGCTGCTATCTCCATAGCCACTTATTCGAGAAAAGTTTGTGCTCTTTTCCAATTGGCTGCCAGCTCGTCCATTATAGGCCCCTGGAGATGGCGGATAGCTACCCGGGGGAGACATTGAAATGGCCGTGTTTGGACGAAGTCGTTGGTAGTGCAGATACTGGGCAGCAGTGGCCATAACACTGTCAGCCGCTAATTGGAACGGACCGAGCTGCGCGGAGGGCGTTTAATGTGTGAAGTATGTGGTCGGCCGTGAGAATGAACTGCCACCGTCCTAACTGCGGAAGTGTTGGTCATTAGCGTCTGAGATATGGAGTCGACTCCAGAGAAATACTGTTATATTCTCTGATGGCCTGGATACCGAGTCCTGTTGCGGATATTAACAGATTTAGAACTACGTTGCTTAAACTTGCCTTAGCTCTGGATTCTTGCTTTGATGCCTGCAGTGATGAGACGGTTCATCTCATTACTCAGTAAGTTAAAAAGCTGAGTGGCTGAATTTGGGGGTGATATCCATATCGATGCACATAAATTGCTGAAGTTTGTATTAATCTGGTGGTAGGCCAAATTTCTACAGTTGTTGAACAATAATTTTATAAATAATTCCGCCAAAAACAATTATTTTGATGAATTTTGTTTTTGATTCCCCAGACACGTTTCGCCCTTGTAGTGTAGGGCATCTTCAGTGGCTGTAAAGTGTTTTTAAATGTTACAATAATTATCTACAGTACAACTCTTTACAAATATATATATACACACTCTCTGTACTCGCAGATATATTGGTATTCCTCATATGCCAGTCTGGAACAGCACTTCACACACATTCCCATCAGTAGTTGTTTCTATTCTGCACTTGTTGTTGTAGTGAATATTTGCTGTTGATTTGTATATGTGTTACAACATATTCACTACAACAAATGCAGAATAAAAACAACTAGTGATATAATGCTCAAATGAAACTGCAATGAATAGTGATGTGAAAATGTGTGAAGTTCTGTTTCAGAACGGCATGTGAGGAATACCAATATATCTTTGAGTAGTAGTGTGTGTGTGTGTGTGTGTGTGTGTGTGTGTGTGTGTTTATAAAGAGTTGTACTGTAGATAATTATTGTAACAACACATGTAAAAACACTTTCCAGCCACTGAAGATGCCCTACACCACAAGGGCGAAACGCGTCTGGGGAATCAAGTAAAAACAAAATTCATCAAAACAGTTGTTTTGACGGAATTATTTATAAAATTATTGCTGAAGTTTGCTTTACATATGTGACGTAACTAGTCTTCAAGGTTTGTTCTGATTGCTTAAAGCCTCCATACAAATCATTCTTGCAGTCTACCCCAAGCAACCACGTTCACGAATAGTTTTGCTGATATGAATAAAACCCCCCTCTTTTTTTACTTGCTGTCCCATCTCTCTAGCTTCGAATGAACACACAAAAGTGTAGTGGCTTAATTCCGGAAGTCATTTAAGAAACACCTTATTATGAACTAGAATCTGACACTCGAATATCGAATATCTTCATATTTAAACGGACTAAAGCAATTAAATTTTCTGGTCCAGTTGATCGCTAAGCGACCGTGCGTAAAACAACCACAGCGTATTAAACAAGAAATAGCCTCATGTGATAAAATCTCTGCAGCATCTCATGAATTTTACAAGCTGTTCCCTGAAAACTACGTATCATACAAATCTTCAATGCGGCGTTTTCATCGCTTCGGGTTGGCACTCTTAACTGAACTCCCTGTCATCCTCAAAGATGATACACGACATGGACATCAGCAAACCTTATCAGATTGAATATTGCTCCACTGAACTTCTGGCAGAAGCAGCCATTCTGCCTTCAAGTCTGGAACCACCGAAGGGATGCTGTGCAAAGCCCTGAGTGGTATCAGATTTCTTATGAATGCCAGTTTAGAGTTCATGTTATTTGGTTTAGTGGAATGTAAAATGTTTGAACGAAAAGTAATTTAACATTGTTTTCGATTGCAGATATTGGCATCTCTGAGAGGATCTTGACACCTGCGTCGTGAACCAATATGGTTTTTAGATTACTTTACCTAAATTTCCTTTTCCTGAACTTTTGAGTCCCCTAATGGGCCCTTAGTCACGTCTTCATAGTTCATTTTCGAGTTATGCAGGATCGCGTTTCCTATGCTATTGTAAAGCTCTTAACATCTTGATACTTCGGCTTCACGAATCCTGTTAAACGCGTCGTAGACACACCTGCCGCTAACTCAATCGTCGTAAAACTAATTGGAAGTCGCCGTGTTGGCCAGGCTGGTGGGTAATTACGACGCTATTAATGAGCGAGTGCCTAGATTGGCTTCTTTCTCCTGCGTCCCTACTACTAGTTCTCGCTGTCATTACCCGTATAGCTGTTTCCACTTCAACTGGACTACATTTTCTTCAAAAACACGAAGAAAAAAAATGTTGTAAGCTGAGTGATTCTTTAGGTAAAATTAACAATACTAATACTCGTACCTTGCACAGTAGTTAATAAGAAATGGAACATCTTATACTAAGAAAATACTTAAACTAAAACTTCCCTAGGTTGCTGTCCATTTACAGTTAACATAAATATATTCTCCTTAGAAAAGTTGCCAAACTTCTTACCCTGTCAACACTGAATGATATTAAATTCTGAACTGTTAATTAATTTACATTAAATTTTGATCATCTGACTGTACCAAAGAACATTTTGTTACTAGTCGTTTCCGCAAAAGCTTCCTCTGATTTAAATTTCTTTGTACCCCACGTTAAAGGAGAGTAAAAGTTCTCAAACCTGCTTTTTCACTCGTTCTTGTATTTCATTGTATTGTTGTAAATTCTCAGAAAATAAAGTTCCTCGCCCAACTAAACTTTGGATGTCGCAATGGTTGTCTTGTCTACTCTTCGCAAAACAATTCGTTGTGAAACGTGATTTTATTTGTGATTTGTCAGACTCATTCTATGTCGAGCACTGTTACAAATGTAAACATAATCATTAGCGGAAATGTCGTAGGAAATAAACATAGATGCCCATCGGCACTCTTTGTTTCTTCGCGTGCGTTCGTACACAATTCTCATTCTAGTTGTGGGGCCAATGTTCGTGCATACTTCTAAGTTAATGCGTAAACTTCGTTTCTAATTACCCCTATTTTCGAACACGACCCTCGCTTCTAATCGTTTCAGACGTGGCCGTCGGATGGTTTTGGCATTTTCATGGTTGGATATGATTACCAGCGAACTCGGCCCAGCGAACTTGTGTTCAAAGCCACCTCCTTTTATAATCGACGTGTTAATTGGATCCTTTTGCGAGCAGCCGCGGGGCCTGTTTAGGTAAGTGGGACAGCTGTCACTTGAATGTGTGATGCTAAGCCTGCTCATTATAACGGCCCGGACGTGCCGTGTATTTAATTAATCTCGACAAACAAGAGTTATCTGATTCAGTTTTCACAGCGGGAAACCCTTCGCTCAGTTCGTAAACAAAAATTAGTCTTTGAAGTTGTCGTTAGTCTTGTAGTATTTTTCATATTCACCTAGAATTTTGCATGAAGCAATATGTGGGCTGGTAAAACAAATTTGTTGACTCAGTGTCTGAGCCTTAGCTTTGAGTATTAACAATTTTTCGAGTCTTAAGTTCAAATAGAATCTGCACAAATTTGTTTAACGTGTTCCCATCAAAGTAAACAGGAAAATTAAAGATCATGTAGAGGTATTAACACAGGATTCATCAGAAAAGTGAATATCGTTTCGTGTGGTCTTCTGCCAGACGCGAATTTTGTGTAGGAATTGAGGTTATTCAGAATATATGCCGCAATTTACCAGTTGGTCAACAAGACTGTAGACATATCGCGATTTGAAAAGTACTGAGGCAAATTAAAAGCGCAGAGAATCTTTAGGTATATAAAGAATTAAATCCAGTTCCATGAAAAAAAAAAAAAAAAGTTTTTCAGAGATAGACTGCATTTACGTCAAACGGAATGGTAATACAATTTCTGTAGCATTAATGGCTTCTAAGCATTTCTATTTTATTTCAACAAAACGGTCAACACTGTAAGTATTATATTTGTTCACTAAAATCGTCTGATGTGACTCCAAAATGTGTACAAGAATATTGAGGATGGTTTCAGGTCTGAAACTGTGCCATAGGGAGCGTCCATAAACTACGTTGCTCGGTCTGAGAAAAAGGGGGGGGATAGCTGTAAAGCTACGCTGGGCTACATAGCTTTCGATTCATAATATTTTTCACAGTTAAAATGAGGTACAGAACACACAACAGCATGTGAATATTTCCTTCTATTAATTACGATAGTCTAACAAGAGAAAGTGGCAAAAAATGTCTACTTCAATCAAAATGGGAAAAAAAATACGTGCTACGTGGGGGAGGCAAAAGTCACGTTGGGCTGCGTGGTGAAGGAGGGGAGCTACGTGGTTTATGGACGCTCCCATATGAGATGGTGTTTGTTGAACGTTAAATTCACAGATCGCTATACCCCGCTTAATTTCACACTCTTTAAGGGGTGTATAATTGAGGGTCGAAATGACTGCCATTTGATCTGAATCATTCTCCCCCGAAACGAAATTCCACAGATTTGTACTTGAGAGGGGCAGCTCAGCACTAAGGTGTCAAAATCGTTTTTGTAAGGTTGTTTGCTCGAATCTTTTCCGCACTGAGGTTTTAATCTTTCCTTCACTTCTGGCAAAGCTTGTTTTGTTTATATGAAATGCGTTAGAACGCTTTCTTTGGATTCCTCTGAAAACTGTAGGTTCCCTTCATCCGCAAGTAGCAAAGAGTTGACTTGACCAGCCATGATAGAGGTGAACTGCGTAGCCAGTTTAAACTGTCCTTTAGTTTATTACGTAACGATTGTTAAATCGCATACTTACAGCACCCTTTAAAACTGTTGTCAGTGTTACACTGCTGTTGGGTGTGTAATAATAGATTTAACACGAGAAGTTAAGAGTAAAGTTTTCTCCCTAACATATACAAAAGTTCATCAAATGTGTATGTGAACAGGTGTGTTTTAATTCATTTTGTTAGCACTCTAAAGAAAATCTTCAATAGTCTCTTATGTATTCGTTTCGTTGCATGGACATTAAATCGATCGCAACTAATTTGCAATGTGCAGAAACTAGTTAGGTGCAGCTGTCGCGTGCTTTGCATTGTAAATGTTGGTTCTGCAATGGAAGTCGCTGCTCTTCAGTCGCCCTGGGGCAACAACTGCCCTCATCTTGTTGAACAACTTCCTTCTAGTTTATTACTGTGTAAGGTAGCTTCATGTATTCACCTGGAGCGATTCCGGTAACTGATAAAATCTTTATCGTAGAACCGGGACTGAAAATACAGCCGGACGCCGTAACTTTTTGCATCTTTTATCGTTTGCATTTAACACTTTTTTCTGCTCTTCACATTTTTCATTCCCGAGTTAGTGGTGTTCTTTAGGAGCCTCGGATCGAATGTCTTGCCTGAAATTTTCATTATTCCTGAAAACTGACAGTCACCTACGGTAGAGATTTACTTTGCTCGTGAAAAATATTCTAGGACGTTTGTACTTTTCACTCAGATAGATTAGTTTAGGTTAAGCCACGACGAAAGGTTATTTTATTGTATTATGTCTCTTTGAGGACATTTGAGGAGTTTACAGAATTGAAATGGGGCAATGAATTGGATGGAATTCCGTCATGACCTTTTTAAGGAGCCATTCCGGTATTCGCCTGTCGTAACGTTGGTAATTAATGGAGAACCGAAACCTTGAAAGCCGGATAGTGATCAACCCGCGTACTCCTGTTCATTAACCATTCAATCATCTGCTCGGTGGTGTAACATGTGGTGAACAGAAACTGCCGTCATAATGTTAGGTCTTCACGAGAATTAGTATTTTTTTAGTAACTCATAACCTGTCGATAAGGGAGCGTGCGTTAACTAGTGACACGGTCTACGGGGGAGGGGGTTGGGGGGGGGGGGTGGCTGGAAGGCTACACTGCGCTACGTGGGGGAGAGAGGGGGTTCCGAGCCAGGCCACGTAGCTTTACATACATATCATTTTTCACAGTTAAAATGAGGTACAGAACACACAACAGCATGTAACATTCATTTCCGTCATTTAAGTACGTCGTATGTAATTTACAGTCGTCTGAAAAAAATGGTAAAAAATCTCTTCTGGAATCAAAAGGGAAAAAAGCTACGTGCTACATGGGGGGAAGGGAGGGGGGGTAGAGGCAAAAGCCACGTCGGGCTACGTGTGAGGAGGAGACGGGGGGAGATTCACAGGAGGCCAAAATGAAGCTACATGGTTTTTGGACGTTCCCTAAATGGCAAGAAATTCCTAAGTCACTTGCGATTCTGCACGACAGTCGTTCGCAGCACCTTGTTTGGGTGAGTTCAGTCGTTCCAGCATTAAAGACCCTACCCAATAACACTGCACTATCTCATTTTCGTAACGACACACTTTATCTTTATAACCCAATTGAGAGGACGGTAAAAATATTCCACAATAGTGATAGAATGTTTCGTCTCCTGGTGCGTCGAAATACAAGAATATATTATCGTTTATAGATATGAACATTTTAAGTCCTGTCACGTGTATGACCATGTCGAAACAAACATGATTCATATTTTTAACATGAATCATAAAATAACGTAAGTCTCGTTTGGACTCGCACTTCATTTATTCCAACTGCTCATAAAATAAATCACCACTTGATCATGTATCGAAGATTATTCTGTATAATCTTTCGCTTGAGTTCAACTTTCTCGCTGTTAGCAACAACCAATCGACATTACATTTTTATTAACTTTTTTTTTTTTAAAAAAAGATTATCTTAGGCAACCGCTTCATAGATAAATCTTACTGTATGCACTTGTATTTAAAATGAAATTAGTTTACATATTCTATAACCCAAATCATCTAAAAATATTTTATTATGAAGATAGTACTATTAAAAACTAGCCGTATGGATGCTTGTAATTTGACAGGTGGAAAGAAATTCTTAGGTATTTTAAGATTTATGTATCAGGACATTGAACTATGAGACGTTAATGTCATGAAAATAACTGATCCTCATCCGGAAGCCACCTCGCATGTCTGCCTTATTCCAATTAGAAGCTGGTTAACTCCGGTCACCTACTTTGTTTTGTACATATCTCACCCTCCCTGAGGAAAAAATGTTTTCAGTAGGTGTCTGTGTCTAATTACGAGCGACGATCAAGCCCGAATGGCATCTCCTCGTATACGATTAAGCGCACTGACGTGTGCTGTAGCAACCAATTACAAAATTCTTCGCTGCCTGGAAGAAATTTCTTGACTAGCAGCAAGTTAGGAAAGATGATGGTGCATAATTCCCAACAGTCGCATTGCGTGGTAATGGGTTTGGTTATATTTTAAATATCTCCCCAGTGTGTGTGAAGCAGGGCCTCCGAGCACGTCAGTGACGAGAAGGCTCAAATCTTTTACACAAAAAGAGTAAGACTTAGTGTGTTGGATGGATCTCTTCGAAGGAGGCTTACTAAGTCATACTATTAATGCTAGGACGGCCATTCACTTTCCTCCCAAAAATCTTTTAACGTGGAATCGGAAGCCTGTTAAAAAAAATTTGACTGCACCAGGATTCAAACCTGGGACCTTGAATTTTGAATGCGAGCACCTTATCCACTCAACCAGAAAGACCAGAAGAGTGTGAAGAAAGGTAAAATACCAAGAAATATACACGGGCAGAAGGTACACGGCTAAGGACTCAAGGGAAAGCAAGCAATAGACGGATGAACGGAAGGTTGTCTCAGCGGCACCGTGGTTTTGTCCGGCGTTGACACGGGGTAAGCTGGTTCCAGTGCTGATACTGGAAGAAATTCTTATCAGGGCTTGACTCACAGGGTAGGAAAGGCTGTGGTTCACAACCTCTAATCTGCAGATTGTGCACCAAAGTACTGCGCTAAATCACAAACCTCTTCGCAAGTCATTTGGCTTGAGGCAAAACTGCATTGTTGATGGTAATTCGTCCTTCACATGGGGACGTCAGGGCGGCATCACCCTCTCACTTCTTTCATCTCTCATCCACAACACAACAACATTAACACAGTCAACACACACTTACAACAATACTTACAAACACTATCACTATTGGGAAGGCAGCGGGAAACAGTCCCAGTTCATCTACCAGAACGTTGCCCTGGAGGGAGGGTTAAACATCCCTCATGGAAACCGTCTACGCTTGAACATGGGAAAGATGTGCTTAGATGGGACTGCAGGATCTTCAGGAAACGGCTGGATCGAGGTGATTACACGACTGGTGGATAGATATAGCAAACTTGCCCAGAGGCTAGAAATTGCACGATTTTATGGTGGTGAATAAGATATGATGGTGGCTTATGGTTGCGATTGTGCTGTTTACCGCTGGAGACAACAGTTTCCTAGACGAAGTGCGAGGTTATTGTCCAGCGCGGCGAAGCGCCATCACGGATTCACTGCGACGCCGAGCCCGGAAAGGGTCGAGCCAGCTCGTCGCGATGCAGCAGACGCCCGCCACTGTGCTTCCTCGAATTAAAATCGACTCATCGCGCCTACCATGCGCTTCCTGCGGGGCCCCAAACTGGTTTTAAAAGGGGGGCAGCTCGGGGAGGGGGGAGGGCGCCTATCAGGTTTAAATCCCCGACGCTGCGGCAGCGGGAGCTGTGAAGGTTCAGTGAACTCTGGTTGTTGACAGCACCCGGCGATAGGACATTCAAATACTACACCACTGCGATAGAGCCAGGCAACTGGCGCGTATGCATATCAAGCCGCCACAGTACAGGCTTTCTCATAACTTCCCTGATGTCACCAGTCTAACGTAGTTTCAGATTAGCTGCATGAACGTAAGGCCATCCAGTGCTACCCTCTCAAGGATTTAACACTTTTTCGACGACTGAGGTTATATGGAGAAAGAGGCTAGTAAAAGTGAAGACGTCTGTTTGTGAACCGTGTAACTATGCGCTGTAATGTGCTTGTGGAAGATAGGCGAAAATTTTTGACAATCGCAACATTTTCCGCTGTTAATTTGGCAAGCTGTCAATGCTGGACTCATACAACATAGTAGCTTTTATGTTTGACTTCGTTAACGTGAAACGGAAAACTCTCAGATTTTTTAGTCGACCTGAAAGTTAACAATTTCCTGTTTTGTAACTTATAAAATACAATTCAAATACGAAAATATATAACAGAAAATCTAAAATAAATATTTCCAGTCTTATTTTTTTAAAATTCAAACCAAATACAAAATCGAAAACAAGAGTTTATTGTTTGGCTTGGTATTTAATTTCTTGTTCTGTCACCAGTATACGTAGAGAGATTAAACATTCTTCTTCAAAGCCGAAAACAGTATCAAAATCTATTAAGTAGCTTTTGTGTGACGAAGGAACAAACGAAAAATAGTCAAATTTTAAAAACAATTGTTTTGGATTCTGAGACTTCGAAAGTAATAATAATTATTAAAAAATATATTAAATTCCCAGTCCAGTTTTACATTAGACTATAGATAAATGGGGAGACAGCTTGAGGTACATGTTATTGTAATACTAACAAATAAGGATGACTGTAGACACTGGCATAAGTAAATTATCCTTTGCTGGCTAAAGAATAGTTCAACAGAAAATACTTGGGAGACGAAGTTATTAAAGAAAAATTTGCACATAAAATAAGTTAGTATATACAGTTCCCACGATAGTGGAGCTCCATGGTTGTTAAATTAATATTAAAACTAGAGTTACCCAGGAAAAGTTTCCTCAGTCCTACCAGAACGTTGTTTGTCATAAGCTGTATCACAGTTTCACAGGCAGAGTTTTTGACTTTACATTTGTGGAAAAGTAGTCTCCAAATCAAGCGAATACTCTATTTACAGCTCAAGTCGGACAAAAGGAAAACTGAAGTTTTTAAAATGTGATGCTACGGAAGGAAGCTCAAAATTAAGTCCAAGTGGATAACAAATTTAATTATTTTGGAAATGATGGGTAATGAAACAAGTTTGTGGAAGAGACTAGTAGAAAGTAGATGCAATAGGGGCCACAATTTAAGACATGTGGGATTGTTTAAGTTTGTTAGTGGAGGGAATAATCGAATTAATTTTAGAGGAAGACAAATATTTGAAGTAATTGCGAATGTAGGCTGAAATGACTATTTCCAGACGAAGAAATTAGCTGAAAATTTTAGACCTGAGGCCGTTTTGCGACACGATTCACCTTATCATTACAGATGACATATGTTGGAAATACAGTACCGAGCGTGGTGGTGTAACGGATAGCGTTCTGGCCTCGCATTCGGGAGGACGGCGGTTCGAATCCCCGTCCGGGCATCCAGATTTGGGTTTTCGATGGTTTCCCCAAATCACTCCAGGTGAATGCCGGGATGCTTCCTTCAAAAGGCCATGGCCGAATTCCTTCCCATTCCTTGCCCCCATCCTTTCCCGTCTCTAAAGACCACGTTGTTAAAAAGGGACGTTAAACTGTTACAAAAAAAAAAAAAAAAAGTGGGGTCGAACTTCGGAATCTAACAGAGTTGGAAGTGAAGAAGCAGCATACCAAGGAAGTATGATAATAGAAGCGAATTATGGTTCACGTAGTTAAATAGCTCTGACAACCACAGACACCAGTTTCGTAAGATCTGAAGGATTGCACAGTAGACAAGAGGAGCAGGCTGCTGAAGTTCTAGAGGTGACTGGGTACCACACAGCATTTGGTTACAAATTGAGTTTCTTGTCCAGTGAACGGCATAACTCATAGCAGCTGTCACCGTGTCATTAATTATTCATGTTGCAACTTAAGGAGGTATTAGGACCAGGTACACCGGAAGAAACGCGGGGTTTCGGGCCGACAGCCCCGAACGATGGAAAGCTTTCACAGGCCGGAAAGCGGGGAAGCCGCATACATGATGTGGAACCACGCTCTGGGCTCTCCAAATACCAGCTGCACAGTAGTGAAATTTTCTTTGTCTCGATGTGGGCGATGGTAGATTTCCTTTCCGGAACCTTCCAGAGATACCACCTGTACGGATCTTTATTTTACTGAAACACTAAACCATGACAGCCACAGAATATTTGACATAATATTCTAGCCCTAAAACCGTGTCAAGACAGTTACACCACAGAAACTATGTGCCACTCTATCGTTTTCTCACTTCTCTAAATGAACGATGTGGATGTTTTGTATTGTCTGTGCAGGCAAATATTTTTAAACTTAATTACCTAATGTCTTGCGTGTGTAAACAAGTAAACTGATGTTTTCAATACCTGTTGGTACGATGAAAATTAGGTGCAGTGACGTGTAGCGTGGTTTGAATTCATTTTTGTTACACCTTGGAAAGGACTCAATACTTTCTAAACCATAACAGCTCACCAGAATGAACGCTGACTGAGACTGAACAGATGTGAAACAGAAATACATATAACCACTGAAGATCCTTCGTGAAATGGAGCGAAGTGGAAATAAAAACAAAACAAGTAAATCGGGTTAGCGTGATGTTATTTATATAAATAAATTTTACCTATGTTCTTTACGTTTTAATTTACCTTGCTCTGCTGTGTTAGCAAAGGCGTAGCTGTAGTATTTCTAAAATTCACTGCCTCTTTGACACATTTTACGTAGGATGGTTAAAGACGAAATTGCTGGTTTGGTAGAAGCAAAGGACAATACTTGCAGGCGATCTACTCCATTCCTCATACTTTTAATTTACATTCTATCTTCCAAATTTACAACGAATTTACAGCGAATCAAATTAAATCGCAAGAACGTATTCTAACCAACAATTTTAAGGAATTCCAGACAGACTGTGAGAGACAATGATGTACAGAGACACGTAATGTAAATAGAGAATTCAGTTTGACATCTGTTCCAATTTTGGGCAATTTCATCTGCAAATACTCATTACAGCTCAACGATTTGCTTTATACATTCCGAACTTTCTTTCCCTCATTAATTCATTTATCCACTAACGAAACTCAAAACTTGGCCTAAAACCTGATACACATATTTTCACAAATTGTTTTCTTCACTTGTTATTTCAGAAACAATTCGTTAAGAAATTCACTTAATTTTCAAAATCCTTCTGTGGCATAATGTTTTGTAGTGCTTCCATTTATATTTTTCTTGTCTCCACATTTTACAGGTTTCTCTCACATAAACCACGGTGGTTTATACATACAGCGTGTCTAATGTTTTCTGCAGTTCAGTTACGGAGCGTGGTGGGTGACCTGGCATTCGGGAGGACGAAAGTTCGAATTCCTGTCCGGCTATCCAGATTCGGTTTTTCGTGGCTTCCAGAATTCACTCCAGGCGAATGGTTGGCTGATTTCCTCAAGAAAAGACTATGGCCGAATTCCTTCATTTTCCTCTCCTTTTCCCGCCTCTCACGACCTAACGTCGGGGCGTATATCCATTAAGGAATTCGTCCAATTCGATGTTTGGACCAAAATATTTTTACTAATGAACCAGTTCTTTTTCTTTTCTCTTGTTATCAGTTTACTTTTGTTTGATGTTCATACTGTATCAACTTCACTGTGTTTCTTGGCGCTCATGATATTTTGCAATTACTATTATATAATTACAAAATACTTGAATAAAAATTTTCAACGGTCAGTTTATGATTGTATGAGGCTATTTCGAAATTTAGAGACGCGCTAATTATAGTCAACTAGTTCAGCAGCTTTCAGTGTGATCAGAAACATAAAAAAATAATAAAAATGCTTCCATTAACACCGTTCCTTTTCACTGACCCATTCATATATTTTTTGGTATTTCTATAACATTTCAGCATCGATAATTTTTATAATCACTCGGAATTAGAGTAATTAGTATAAAGATAATTTTTTATAATAAAAATTCAGAGATGCGTTTAAAAGTAAAATCCTTACACGCATCTATGGCAAAGTTGTTTTTACCGATTATTTTTTGGCTAGAGATTCAATAAACGGATTTTTGTTTTCGCTGTGCGACGTATTCGCTCATAAAGTTGGCAAACACTGTTATAGTGGCTTAAACAAATTGAATTTCAAAAACTCTGTGATTAAGTAGTTGGTGTGGAAATTAATAAAAAGTGCACTGTTACTATACGAGATAAAATCAGTATTGATTTGATGATGATATTTACAAACACAGATGTTTTACTTGCATGCCACTTACAATGTACTTTGAAATTAGCATTGTTGGTCATTAAAAATAGTTAACTGAACCGACGAATGATATATTTCAGTCAATGCATTCGACTAAATAATCCATTTTATGTTTGCAGAAACATGGTGATTCAGGTTGGGTGTTAATTATTCTAAAACTGTTAGATATAGAAGCCAATTACTGGGTTTTTAAATTAGTATTCAGAATTCGACTTGTATTCGAATTTTTCTGAAGTAGCTGTCATTGCAAACGTAAAAAATCGCGATTTTCCTGTATTTTAATGCCTTCTGTTGCTGTATAGCTATGTAGGGAATGTGACTCTGGTGCTGTATGATCAAAGTACAGACGAAAGGAAATAATATGTAACAGTTTGAATCTTCAATTAGGCGCGAATGTTTTGTTTATAATACAGTAGGATTGCCAATAATCTGATTTTCTTTCTTTGTCATGGCTTTGCGCCTCGTCGATGTCGAGGACATTAGAGGTGGGAAATGACTGGGGGGGGGGCAAGGAACGGGAAGGAATTCGGTCATGGGCTTTTGAAGGAACCATTCCAGCTTTCACCAGTAATGATTTGGGAAAACCATGGCCCTTACTTTCATTGCCTCCTTATTCTATAGCAACAACTTGCATCACAGCTTCCTCGGTTGACGACGTAGCCTACATGGCGTTTTGGACGGTAACACTTCCCACTAGAACAGTCCTAAAAATATCCTCAACGCTAAAGGTAAAAAAAAATTGTAAATTAAAAATAAGTAAAAATAAGGTAGTGTGATTGCCAATTTTTAAATTTGTTTCTTTAAACTGACGAGTGTTTTTATCATTTAGAATATCACGTCTTGCTGTACCTGTACATTCGAAATTTCCAATTCTGATAACTTACCGTAATTATATGTGCCCATTGGGAGACAATGAAGGTTTCTTTCCTAAGAATAAGTCCTTCCGGGGCGACTAAGTTGGGTGATTTGTCCTCGATATTTTTTAACTGCATTGAATTAATAATCTTCATATCTCTTTCTTTAATATCGTCTGCTTCATTTTTTACATGAGATTTGATGTCTCGATGATTATTTTACGAGTCTGAGGCAATGTGGCGGAGACATTGACGGGCTTCGCTTCTCGGAACTGTACAAACTGGAAACCTTCCAACACATAATCTCAAGTTGCTTTGTTCCCTCTAAGATGGGACCAAAGCCAACCAACTTCATTTCAACTACGGAGAATCGAGACTTAAAATCCATTCTTCCTTTCTGTTAAATACCCTGTTATTAATTTGCCGCTTTCAACACACATTGTTCTTTGTAGCAGTGCTATATTGACTTTTCTATGCGCAGGAAGAAAACGTATTATAGTGAAAAATGAATTTACGATGGTAGCAGAAATCACTGTTTTGTAAGAAACATTAACCATTTTAATGTCTTAACTCTAACTGACAATGTTCAAACAAAGATTGCAGAGGTAGTTAACCTGGTCATCGCCACAGCTCTTACTAACCGCATCTCGTTGTTCCTCGCTGAGAAAACTGGAGGATCGTGTAACGTTTCTTTAAGGGTCCTGTTGTTTCATTCTTGAGTAGGAGCTTTTATTTTTCACTTCTTCCAAACCTTCTCTCGTAGTTTCAACATGCAACCAGATATCAGTTATACTTGCAACGCTTCCTATACACCTCCAGCTAGGGGATCTTCACTAGTTTACTGGCTTAACCTTGTGGGGTCTGCTTTTGAGGAAGGTAAATTCCCGATCATACTGTTGCGACAGTAAAAATTTAATGTTGAATGTTATTAGTGATCATGCGTCTTAAGCTAGTTACATGACATATTACTGGACTTAATAGAATCGATGAAAAAATGGGTGGACACTTTAATTGAATTTATTAAAACTTGAACATGGTGAAATTTACGCAAACAAGAAGTTCATTTTATGCATATATGAACAATTACACCTTGCCGAATGTCTTTAATTTTTAAACAGTTAGAGCAATTTGAGATTTCTCAGGGTCGTTTTCAGGGTAGAACTGATTGCTTAAGCTTTCATTGCGAAGGCAGCTTTACCGTTGTCCGGGGATAGCGAGGCCAGACGAACCTCGCAAACCAGAACCATGAGGGTCTGTAGTCCACAGTCGGCAGCCTGGCCTGTCGAGGTGCGAGCCGCCTTGTGTTGCCTAGACGGAGTGATAAGGCATCGGTGTAGGTTACCTGATGCTGTACCACATGAGAATCCCAACCAGAATGTTCCTCTATCCGCTCCTCTGCTCCAAGGAAAACTCTGTACCCCTCGCACTGCGATGTGGCGTGTGATACTCGGCGAATCACAGATTTGCCGCGATGATGATTGCTCCTGATTGGTTCAACAGATAAACAAAAAACACCAAAACAGTTAATAATATTCCTGGCGAGCTTCTTTAATGGCTGGATTGCCCTACACCACTCTTCGAGCGCGCCACTTTTCTGAGAAACGGCACTAAGGACTTTTTCTGTCGCTGCCATTAGCTAAGTACATTTGGCGTTTTTTTCCCGGAACGCTTCCAAACGGAAAGCAAACCTTAAAGCTATTTATGATGGGCAACAAACCCATTGAATGTCCAAGCCAGGTAGAATGTTTATTCACCTACGCAACGTGTAAATCTGGGCACTTTGTTGTGTTACGTAGCACTGAGCACTGTCTGTTTGAACCATGTCGCACCGACAACATCTCGCAGATACTGTACGAACACTCGGTGCCTGATAACACTGACACTTTGTACGTACTATTTCATTACAACCTGAAGTTCACAGAGTCATCCAAAATGATGATGCCATAAGTTCCACTAACAGTGTGGTCAATGGTCTTTCGTTTTGCACGAATATTTCGACATCACTTCTTGAGAAAATCTGTTCATCTGAACGTAGTAATTACAACATACGTCCTCGGTTATCTGCTTCATATATTCTAATCTTTGTCTTCCTCTATAATTCTTTCCCTCGACTATTACTTCCACTAACCAGTTAACCAAGTCGTCATTCTCTCTCTCTCTCTCTCTCTCCTTACTGTGAGTTCATTCTGCAAATTTCTTTCCTGGCCCTTCATTTCCAAAACACTTTCATTTCGTATCCTCTCCGCCCACTTAATTTTGAGAATCTTTCAACAGCATCTCATTTAAAATACTCTAATCTTCCTTTTCTGGTATTCCTAAAGTACTAGCTTCAGTACCAACGACTTCTAGTTCATTATGACCGAGCGTGGTGGTGTAACGGCTAGCGTTCTGGCCTCGCATTCGGGAGGACGGCGGTTCGAATCCCCGTCCGGGCATCCAGATTTGGGTTTTCCATGGTTTCCCAAATCACTCCAGGTGGATGCCGCGATGCTTCCTTCAAAAGGCCATGGCCGAATTCCTTCCCATTCCTTGCCCCCCATCCTCCCCCGTCTCTAAAGACCTAGTTGTTATAGGAGACGTTAAGCAGTTAAAAAAAATAGTTCATTAAGCATAGTACCTTTTAGCTGCTGTGTAAACCATATTCAACATACAGAAAGAAAAATGTTTTCAGCATTTCTTCACATCAGTATTGGTACTTTTGTTTTGAAATGCTCGATGTGGATGATATGATAAGTTCTCAGTAACATATGGCGATATTTATTGATGATATTGTATTTGATGGTGATTTTAAAAAATGCAAATTGTCGTAACAAAATTCAATGGTTCTATGGTTGAGGCTGAAAAATTTTCAGGACAGCATTTTTTAGTTCTCAGTTTTGCTGGTAATGCGAGCGATATTGGAGTAGAACCCGCATTACATTAAAGCGTTAAGGCAAGCTTGAGTACAGTCAACGATCTGTAGCTGGGGTCACATGATACATCTGCTGGATGCATTGGTTGTAAACACACTGCTGCTTTGGGGTCACCATTAACAAAAAAATGCCTACACCCTCGCATTCTAGGGCCTTCTGCGAAGGAAGGATACAATCTGGAAGCAGTCAACAAAAAGGAACTCCAAATGGTATGTTTGAGTTACTGACTTGACGTTATATCAAGTCACCTAGAAGCCCTTCTGCTCATATAGAATACTATTCGTTACCCTATTAGTTAGTGAGTTTTTAAGCTAGTGTATTTGCTTCTCAAAATGTAGGATATTGAACACCTTTAATAAGTTCTCCTCGGGTGTGTGGAGGTTGCAATGTGAAAAAATTCAGGTAGAGGTGGGGCAGGGAGGGGAGACGTTGCTCATCCCCTCAGACAAGCGGAATTATAATAAGGGCATCACGCAATCGTTGGATAGCTTTAATCTCCCTTTCGTGGGAATTAAAGCGGTCGCCGCCGAGGGCAGTATACTCTTCAAAAGCTGACGAAGGAAAAAAGTGGATTGTAGCAGTGCGCACGCCGTTCGTGACGGCCTGAAATGATGGATGTCCCTGGGGCAGGACGCCTTGAGCGTCTGTATTTCCATACCCGCTCGGCTACCCTGTTTCGCTGGCGGCTTACGCAGGACGCTGTGTGTAGGTAGACAACCCGCCCGGTTCATACATAGGCATGAGCGGTGTGCTGCGGGCTGGATGCACGCAGGCGCTTTATGCACGAAAAAACTGGCGGGGAGGGGCGAGGGACACTACTCACTGTCTGTCGTGGACCATTAGACACTCATCGTTCGTTTATGGGACTAGGTGATGTGTATTTTTTAAAAATCCGAAGATTGCTTAGATTCGAACGCACGAAAACTAGGGCTGTTTGCAGATGTAGGATCTTCCTGTGTATATTCCTAAGCATTATAGTATGTCTGAAATAGATCACCATGAATAGTATTGTACATCCACACGCAATACGCACTGAGGAAAAGTTTGGGATTAAGCCAGGTGCTGGTACACTATATGGTGACCAGGAATTGAACCCCAACGTCCCTACCATCCCGCCCGATAGTTACCGAATGTTGAATATTTTTTTCTCGCTGGTCTTGACCGACGGTGCGGGTTCATTCAAATTTAAAGTGAATATTCAATAGCTACTGTGGTTTTAACACATGGAGTTTAGGTTTTCTGTTTTCAATCCCTGTCCTGGAATAAAAAATTTGGATTTTCATGGCTTCCTGTAAATCCACGTTAATGCCTTTTTAAGGTTTCTCAATCTGTTCCATATATATCATATAGTTTATTGCTAAATTTCCTACTAGTTGCTAATGATCATTTCGTCGACAAGCAGCTGACCCACAGGCAATTAAATAAATTACCCGTTGTAAAGAAACTAATCGTTTTTTTTCTTCATACATTGAATTTTTACTCTTTTCACTCACGAAAATAGGTACAAATATTACAGTAGTTCAGTATTTAAGGACAAACCACGTCTCTACGTATTTGAAATTGTTGTAATATTTTTTGATTGTACCCCTTATCAACATAATTATTCCACTAACAATTATTTAGTTTACTTGGAATCTTGCGTTAAGGGGTTTTTTGTTTTGTTTGTTAAATCTTTCAAGCTTTCAACTAACGCCTATAACCGATGAATCTAGCTAGAACGAAACAGAAATGTGGTTTTACTAAGAAATAATTACTGAAGCTGAGTTAATATAAATCCCTATTGCCTGAGGTTCATAGTGTTTTGACTAGTATGCAACACATTATTTCATGCTATGACAAAATTGTTTCATAATCTTCCTAAGTGTGCAGCAAAATATTGAAGATTGCTGTATTTTTTTTCTTTGACTACCAAATTTGCAAGGTTCACTTGCAGCATTTTCTCTGCTCCATACATATATTAAGGGACTTCCCAACAATGGGGTTCGATCTAATATTTTACACTTCAAAAAGTTTTTTTTTATCTTGGTTGATCTGAATGTGGATTATAATTATGTCTTACAATTCACTTCTGTTAGTATATTGTGTCTGTTACAGTCTTGATATTTATTTTTTTCTCATTACTGCTTCTCTTCGTGACATTTGTTTTAAAATTTAACACAGATGATACATACATTATTTTGTTCGTGCTGTCGTTTATTTTACTGTATCTTACGTAGTATGCAAAAAATAGTATAATCATTTCAGACATTTGTTAAATCCTTACTTTACGTTTAAAAATTGTTTATTCTTTGATAACAACCTCACACGGATTTATTGATGGAAATTTCCTAACCTGCGTGATCAAAGTGACCATTGTTCTACCGGGAGAGGAGCGCCGTAACACTTTGTCTTGCGGCTGGTATGAGTGCCCGTGAACTGGAATATCTAAATACTCTGTGATACGGTTTCGTATGTTACAGACCCTTGAAGCGAACTAGACGTTCGCACAAAATAGACGTGCATCACTGACCACTTACGAAACGCACTTCGTGTTGAGCGGGGGAATCGTGCCAGCTACTCGAACTATGATTAGGCAGGACGAGGGAATTCCAAGGTCGACTGCACTGTCGGGCATTTTTTTCTTTCAGCTATCTCCGAGCTAATGCCTCAGACAAATTTCTAATGTCTTCAGGTGATTACGGAACCCCTATTACAGTGGCGCCAGACCACTGGAAGGCAATCTTAACCTATGATTCTGGTTGTCCGAAAAATTCGTTAAAAATCTGAAAAAAAAACACTAATAGTATTGTATGATCGTCAGTATTAGAAGCAATTTGGTGAGCTACCTCGTAAATGGGTCTGTGCTGGGAAGTCCATTTAAGGTGGAATTGTTTCCCAAAGTGTATGAGTGTGTGGGGGGGGGGGGGGAGGAGGAGGGGTAGGGAAGAAATGATACCGTTTTTAAGTGTCGTCAAGGAACTCTGTTGTATAGTAAAAAATTCCATATTTACCAAATTGAGGACATGAGGTCAGAATGAAATGCGAGTCGAGTCTTGCGCATTCAGGGTCCTTTATTTTAATCACCAGCGACCTGATCGCTCAATTAAGGCATAGATTGGGGTTTGGAAGGCCCCGGTTTGAATCCCGGTATTGGTCTGGAATTTTTAGGCTTAAAACTGATCTTCGCCTCTGACAAAGTTTTTGATTTTTACCAAGTGAAGTGCGCTAGGATGATCTGTGGTTCGGATTTAACTTTAAACTGTAGGTCTCCTCTACATGTTAGGATTAACAGGTTAGTTTGTTGCAGTCGGATGGGCGGCAAATCGAAACTTTGCATCTCTACGGCTGAACTACCATTCTGGTTATCCAGGCCAGTAATACCATTCACCCTGACCTATACACACGCGAGAGTGGTAGGTAAGACGGAAGTCGCGTGGTACAGATATTAATACCCTACACAGCTTCAGGTTAGCTAACGCAGTCTGCTCATGGCTCTCCTGTGTCGCCTCGCGTTGGCGCTCGCACCTCTAACGCCATACATAATTCAGTGACAATCTAATTTAGTATAGGTACACGAGGACACAATGTACATTAAACAAAGAACACTCTCAATAAAATATTAATATATCACCAAGTAAACTCAAAATAAGAACCTTTTTCTATAGCCTATAACTTACAACTATATTAAATACAATTTTTTAATTTATTTATTGTGTGCGTGGAGACTTTCCCGGCGTACCGAAGCAATGTAGTCTTCACGGGTGTGCAGCCGGATGGTGTTTTGGAAACACAACGTTCCGACAACCAGCTCGGTTGTCTTCATCAGGTGTCCGGTGTCTACAGGCTGACGAAAGCTGGCAGTCACCGCGTGGACTGCCAGCTTTCGTCAGCCTGTAGACACCGGACACCTGATGAAGACAACCGAGCTGGTTGTCGGAACGTTGTGTTTCCAAAACACCATCCGGCTGCACACCCGTGAAGACTACAATATATTTATTGTTTAGATACATGATTTTTTCGATATTTTGAACGAATTTCTGGTTCCTATGCTATATTGTTGTTTTTTTTATTTTTTTTTCATCTGATGACAAAATGGTATAAAATTAACAAGTTTTGCTACTACTCACGTCTATATTTTTCAGTGAAAAAAATTGAAAAACATCTTAGTTCTTTATTTGACGAATTCTAAACATCTATCCCCATCACGATGGAACCTATGAGTACGAAATTCAATTTGGGTCGAAGAAACTCATAAAATGTAATTCTTTTTCAAGCCTGAGACCTATTTCGTTCAGGAGCTACAGGCATTACAACAGTAATAGAACTAAGTTTCCATTTGGGGACGGAAGCCTGAAAACGACGCCGCGTTAAGTGGTCTGCTCCCGGTAGTGCATCTGTTGCGGCAACCCTCAGGATACGCTGTCAGATCTTCATGGTCAAAGCTGCTGAGGACGGCACTTATTGGCATGACATGGCCGAATCGGCTAAAGTGACAATGGTTCCTCAAATCCATAGAACTCAATTAAGATTTTCTGCTTCGGTTCACCTTTTGAGCCATTGGTTTGAGGCTGTGGAGAGGATTGTTGGAAAAAAAACTTAAAAAATATTCTACCGATAATATTATAAAAACCGTCGGAAAATGTGACTAATTCGATCGAGCCATTCAGCTTTAAAAGATCCCCAAGATACTACAGGTAAGGTTGGCTTTTACGAATGAGAAATTAAAAAATATATTAGCGCTGAGTAGATTGACGACAAAGAATTAAAGTCGGAGAAGTAGGACGAAAGGGGGCTGTAGAATTGCTCAGGAAATAGATTGAGGGTCTCAGAATCTCTGATGTTTTTGCTTGTAGTGATTCAGTGATCTAGAGATCCGGTCACATTGGTGGCAGGTGCCAGGATGAATCGGTCTTCAATGAAGAGAGATATTTTTTTCTGATGCGCCAGCTATGTAGATCATTTTACTTACAAATGTACCGTTCGCCGAAGCAAAGTATTAGAAATTACTATGAAAAGCAATCGCGCTTTGTAGATGGATGGTTCACTAATTGGCAAACCGCTTAGGGAAGTATATTCCGGCCAACCAGTTTGCAGAAATAGTTTTCAGCCCGCAACATGTAATCGGCGAAATCCCATTTCAACCGAAATTACCCGGGTGGGGAGGAAAATACTTCGAAAGCCTTTCCGTTCGCGGCAGTAAAAGCTATTTAGCGCTCATATTGTATCCGCGGAATGTAGTTGTTTCATAAACGTCCATTTCGTTTTAGAATTTCCATTGCGAACATAAATATGAGACTGGAATGGACATGAGTATAAACAGAAATGTATTGAATTTTTCCACCCGTAACAGTATAAAAGAACATTGGAGCTACTAGAGTTCAGTCTTAAGGAGACCACGAAGTAATGTTGCTATTCATCATTAAGTTACAGTAGATCAGAAGAATACGTATGATAGTCGCAATAGGGCACATTTTGAGAATCACGTCTATACAAGGAATTTACGGGATGAATTACGTGATTATCAGCCTGGGTGGGTTACACTTAAAGAATGGACAACACAATACCGAAAACCTCACATTAGTATACAGCCTTCGGGAAAAGAGACAAGGGACGCCCAAAGCCGGTTCCTCTAATCCTTGAAGCTTATAATGTAATAGTATGCTAGGTGATGGTGTTTTGGGTATGGCCACGCATGTATAATTACTTCCAGATCACCAATTTAGTTTCATTTAAAGTAGCAACAAAGACAAAAATAGTAATAAATGAAATTTTAAGGGGACAAAAATTTTATTGGACCTACACTTAATGGCCCCGTGACATTATGTGATTAATTTCTTGAGTTAAACCAAAAGTTTGTTGCATTGTGTCTAAAAATGACAATAAAATGTAATTTCACGTTAAAAGATAGTGTTAAATACAGGTCAAGTTAGGTTTTCAATCAAACTAAGGGTTTACTATGCAAAATTTAAGGAATTTCTACTTAGTTTGAAGGGAATTGGAAATGTCAAATGCGGCAAATGAAGATATCCCTAATAGTATCCGACGGTTTTTTTTTTTTTTTTTTTTTCCCGTGTGGCTCAAGGATATAACGATAGTAATTATATTGAATTATTATAGATGGAGTGAAAAATTGATATCGAGAGACTGTAGCTATTCAATTGCCTCTGTAGTTGTTTTACGAAGCTGCTGGATCGTACCATCTCCTAAGAGGGAATTCCATGGTGACGTGTTGGATAATTTGTTGGTTGTTACCATAGTCACAAGAAGGATTCTCAATTATCCTACACTTGTGCATCCAGTAACCGTGGCCTGTTCTCACACGATTTAGTGCTCCTCCAGGATTTTCTAGGTTGGCTGAATCCAAAAGACTGTCCTGTAGGGTCTTGAATTAGTTTCGGGATTGGAAAGGGTCCACTCAGTGCTCCATGATGGTATGATCGATTGGTATGTTTTGATCTGATCTAATGATATGTATATTTTCTGATAAGGATTCGTATGATTATTGCATGATCTGATATATGATGTCTACAAGCTGACGACAACCAGAGGAAATCTCAGTGATAGAAAATACCAGTTTTGTTTTCGTTGTAGGGAAGACAGAAGTGTTTGGTAGCGAGGCGGCGTTTCCCGCAAGGATCAAGTTGAGAGCCGCCTCTTTGTCGTTGCAGTAGCGAACGCACGACGCTGTGGAACACGTTTGCTTTCCGCTCCTTTGTGCGGCCGGTGGGGTGCGCTTAGCTCTTCTTACACAGTTCGCTCGACGTCGAGAAAAGCCACGACAGGCAGTGTACCTGAGCGGGCACAATCGCGAGCGCTCCGACCGCGCCTTCAGCTGTGAAGAATTCGAGGCTGGGCATTCAGTCCAAACGGCCGCAGCCTTCGCTGTGATAAACGCCTGCGCCATCTGCTCATCGTCAATAACTCCCAGTCTGCTGGCACAACAGAAACAAAATTACATCCATTTTTAATCATGTTTATGCAACTGGAAGATCAACGTACATAAAATATATTTTGTACATACTTTGAGAGACGGTGACCTTTTTTTATGGACATAGATCATGACTTAAATGTGGATGAGAACTGTATTTCACCTAAAGGGTTCTGTGTAACGTGGTGGACGAGGGGTAACAACGCTCTTGCCTTGCATTCGGGGGGACGCGAGTTTAAATTCCCGTCGGCCGCTCAGATTTGGGTTGTCACATTTGGTATACGAATGGATTTATTAATGATGTTGCCCATCAATTAGCCAGGGGATGACCGGCAGTGAAGTTGGCAGATCATACCAAACCTATTATTATATTAATAAACTTAACATTCAGTAACACAGTATATATTCATATACAGGGCGTTCGCCGGGAAATGCTACCCACTGTTAGCGCTACAAGGAAGAAACTGCTCCCGGCGAGCGAGCGGTCAGCTTCCGGCATTGTTCGACCGTCGGCCGCGGACTATTTCATAATAATTACGCTTCGTAACTTGTATGTGCTAAGCATTTAAATGTGACGTCAGTTGCGTATCAACAGTGCCATCGTGGACACGCTGCAGGTACCAGTTGCAAAATCTAATCCTAGGCCCCTGGTCTATTTCTGTAATTTTATGCACCATAATTGTTTAGTACGGCTTTAAGTGAACTAGCTTTGTTACTTTCCAAGCTGACGTCTTAGATACGCCTGCCTGCTGCCCTAACTGACTTAATGATTTTTTGGGTGACTGTTCTAATCGAAAAGCGATATCGTCAATTTTCTCCTCTGTGAGAATACGGTTGAACCCGTTTCTCTTACTTTTTAACCAGACGCAGAATTGTTGATTTAGCTGGCAGTAAAGCGCCAGGATATTCGCGACGAAATTTACTGCTACACTTTTTAAACGACTTCTTCTTCTCATATGTATCGTAGAGAAATATTCTTTGTTGTAAACTGTAACGTACCATAATTTTACTCACACTCAAACACGGTACAGATTAGTAAGAGTATGAAGCCCCAAACCAGCCAAACCGCAAAGAAACGTTTATTCACAACACTGTTGGGGCAGCGGAGGTGTTAAACAGTGCGGTGATTCCCGGCGCCGTGTGGCGGGAGTTGCTGGCGCTACTGTCCCAGCAAGTTGCCGACGGCAACAGACTGGGAGGGTAGCGTTTCCCGGCGAACGCCCTGTATATTACCAATGCTCGATATTTAATACATTCATTGATTACACAATAAGTACAACGGATAGTCTTTTGTTTCCTCCATCTTACCTCTCTCTACCATTAAACTACACACTGATCACGTGACTCCGAAGTACACATACCTGCAAAGATTATTACTACAAAAGATTTATAAAATAGTCGGATAACGTTGTTGCCTGACACCGTTTTCATGGTTTCCCCATATGACACCATGAAAATGCCGGGATTGTTCCTTCAAAAGACCATGGCCAATTCTCTTCCCGTTCCTTGTCCGAAATCTTTTCCCGCTTCTAATGACCTCGACGAGGGGTAAAGCCATAAAAAAGAATAAGCGCTCTTTAAAATTTCAAGAATTTTTGTTAAGAAGTAAGGAAGACAAAGGTTTTGCACCTAATAGTAAAGTAGTTAGGTCATGATCGCATGAGTCGATCTATCGGAAATATTAACCAGAGCTGTTCTTCATCCTTTGGATTCACTCGGCAAGATTAGAAGAATTTCTCTCGAGTTTAAGGGGTGTTAAGACAGCCTTAAGATATATGTATTCGTATTCTGATATATCGATGGATATTTGATTTTTATACAAGCATATAACGATTGAAAGATACACCTCAATAAGGTATGCATTTTAATATGGTAAGGACAAAAACAATAAAATCTGTTTTGACCAATTACTGTTTCGAATATATTCAGTTCCGGATGTTCCACTGTATATTGAGCATCAGCAATGCAGAGCATTATCGAAAATGTCAGTTACAAAATTTTAATAATGCAAAAATAAATCGAGACGGTTTTATCGTTAACATACGCGCCGTGCAATATCGTTAATATTTCGGATCTGTTACGTAGACGATACCTGTAGTACTGAAGTAAGTACTTGTAATTCAATGTCACGGCCAACATCATAGATGAAACATTAAAAACGTGGTGTTATCAGTATCGCTACTTATTATCTCGGAGAACCATTGAAGCACAAATAAGTATTAAGAATGCGAAGCTTAAAAAATATGAACCGTTTTGTTTACGTTAAAATGTTGCCTAGACCAGAAGTAAAAGTTACTAAACAGTAACACTCTGTAGCAGATTAATTTTACAAACTTGATAGAAGGGAAAAGATAGATCACACTAAAATCTGCACCATTCATTTGAATATATTCATCCCTGGAGCAATAATGAGCAAACAGAAAATGGAATGAACACACACAAAATTTCGTTTCTAGATTATTTTCATCCACGAGATTGGCTATCTTGTAGAAATACAAATATCTAGTAATGAATATTACCAAAATTTTAAGACAAAATATGCATATTTCGACTTCCTCGTGTTGGATCAATATCTATGCTGTTCAGCTTTGTATTCTGTATTTGATGGGATTGTTCATTGTTGAATTTATAAGTTCCTATGTTCAGTCTCATTTATCAATCCTTTTCATTTCAAATGTACTTCGACTCAAACTCGCAGAAAATTTTCACCTCTTTCGTCAAATTGACAAAAGTAAATGATCGAGACTGTTTATATTTTCGTATATATTATCTCCAGACATCTTCGTGAGAGAGACAGAAAGCATGTGATTTTGAAGCGATGTTGATGTCACGTGATCTGCTGAAAAATATATGGTTAAAGTGCTAACATACTGGATTTGGGTAAAATTCATCAGATTGACTTCAAAACTCATGCCAGCCATTCAAAATACTTTCACACTTTTTTTTCAGTATTCAGACGTAACTATCCTAAAATCTATCTAAACCAAACACCTTTCGAACCGGGCGTACTTTACAGCAAAACACATATGGTTAGCTGACCTTGTCATAAATCAATGACCTTAGATATTTACATCCAAAATAGATGTGTGCCTAAACATGAAAGTTTATATATATATATATGGCCTTCGGACTTTTCGACCATTTAGCCAGCTTCAATTGTTTTACGTTGCAACTGCTGTATCAGAACTTCACTATGATATTGTGGACACTACAGTGAGGACAACACAAGACGAACACAACACTTATTAAAACCACCCATGCCCGAGGCCGGACTCGAACCGGCGGCCCTTGCAAAACATGAAAGTTATCCTATTAGATGCTATTTTTGTTTCGGAATACCGATGTGGTTTCTGGATATCGGGTTTCGTTGTCAGCTGGTAACCGGTGGTGAATTGAGTCAGTTGTTACGATACAGCTCATTGGAGATGCACCTGCCGCGCGTTGGAGGCCATTGTACGCTAATGCATTGTGCTGGACGGAGCAGTGCTCGCTCAATTGACTAATCCCAGCTACCTCGCCAACAAGTGTTGGCTCTATTTGGGCGTGACTTTTTCTGAATATTTGCGTGTAACTACTGTCGAGGTCACTAAAGTCGAGCTGCTGAATTGTCTATAGTAAATGTTGCCATTTGTCTGCTAACAGAGTAAATTTGTATTGTGTGGGTGACGCTGGATGCATTCTATCATATGTCTGCCACCAGACTATGATTTTAAATGGTTTCCGGAGATTACTTCAGGTGATTGATAGACTGGTTCCTTCTCGTTCATAGTCAACAATCCTCTCCCGAATTAAATGACTTCGACGTTGACGTGCCATGGAACCCAACTTAAAAAAAAAAATGGTAGTTGATGCTCTTCTCTTTATAATATAAAGGGGAAACTGAGGCAGATGGTGGAATGAAACCGTGTACATTGTGGTTTAATGTTTGTAATTTATAAAATTACTGTAGATGACTCTACGGTTCAAAGGTGATCAGGAAAATTCAGAGGCAGGAACCATAGCTTATGCGATGATGATAGAGTGAGTTGAAATTGCCCTTTAATTATATTCAGCAGATTCACGGAATTTTCGAAAGAGATTTTTGTGCACCATGAGTGATCAATGTTCAGCTGTGTCATCACAGATTATACAAGATAATAACAAAAAAGAAATAAAAAAGGGGTTATTAGATGAACAAGAGAATTACCACCGGAGTGTGTGCTCCATCGCAATTATTTAAAATAAAAAAAATAATAATAAAAAAGTGTGCACAGGTATTTACGAGTAGTTCGCCATTAAAAAAATCTGTATCTATCAAAGAATACTCGCCTTTCCTAGGTTGCCTTTTTCATGATTTCAGTGGACTATAAAGTTTTATATATGGCAACCATAAATTTGTAGTCCACCGTTAGTTTTACAATGAAAATTGCCAGTTTGCCACCAGTTTTCGTACCTATCACATGTAAGAGCAAGTATAATTGCCTTGAATTTTTATACATGCAGGAGAAATTTACCTTGGTGTAACCCGGTATATTGTCAGGAACTTTGAACGTTGTCCGCCGGTAATGGCGTTTCTTGGGCAAGGTGTCTGGTCGGAATTCCTCCCAGTTTACTTAAATTGAGATCCGATAGCATCTGTACCGGTCGAAGCCGCTGTTTATAACGGAAGTTGCTCCTTGAGAGCTGCCATACGGACAGCGGGCAAGTCCGGCCAGATACCCATCAGCGGATATCCTGCGGGCTGACTCAAATCTGAGGAAATACCGTGAGGGCGACAGCTCCAACAAATAGTCATATTCGACCAATCACCTTACTATGTTTGGAAATTCCTATTTTTGAAACATTTAAAAAAATTTAATTAAATAAATAAATCTCGCGAAAAATGGACTCTCTCATCGGATTGTTCAGCGAGTTGGGAATAAGATAAGGGTAGTAATGCAAAATTTCTAGATATCACAATTGAAGAAATTTTACTTTTACTCATTGATTTCAATTGGAAGGAGTATTGGAATCTAATTCTCATCAAGATTTGCAGTTTCATGTTATGTATCATTTTGTTTAAATTTTACTCACCAAGATCAATATCAATCATCAACGTATTCCTTTATTTTTTCTTTAATGGCATCAAATTTACAAACATGAACACAATCTTGACTGAAACTATATCAGGCTATGGAGGTACGGGTCACAACCATGTTTTACATGAACTCTTTTACGCGCTCAGAAAATTTGTTTGTTAGGATTGCTTCGGATTTTAGATGTGCAATACGTATTTTATGCTGCATGTGCCGAAAAATTTTTAATCTGTTTCTTTCAATATTAATTCAATAGACTGAGACCAAAAATAACGCTGAGTAAAGCCCAAAATCTGCATAGCTTCAAGTATGAAGGCAACCAGTGGTAGTGGAATTGAGTAAATATGAGGACGTGGATTAAAATCCAAAAAAAGTCATGAAAATTTTGGTATTCCATTGTTTCTCTAAATCACTCAAGACGAATGCGAGGAGGGTTCCTCTAAAAGGCCGCTTCTCGCCCCCATTATCTCCGGGATTTAATGACCTCAACGTCAACGAGCCGTAAACACCAAAGAAAAAAAAAACATAGTTTAAATATCAATTCTTTTGAAAGAACGCGTCCATTTTTAACGTTATAATAAATGTAGAGATGTACTGCAGATTCATCAGATGCTACTGTGGAGTGAAGGATGCGCCTTATGTAAACTTGTTTATGACCATCCACACATTGGCCCTTCGTTAACCGAAAATAGGGTCGATGTTTGATACCTGCAATAGCAGCTTTCTTCAGCACTGCTGATTCCATGGAGTCAATGACGAAGCGTAAAGCCCATCCCAGTTCGTGATTCTCTAACTACGTCGACTGAGTCACAGAACGAGGTTGAGGCATGACCAACATAGGTTCGTCACGGCTCTCTATCCGATATGCTGAACACCAGTGAGGCAGCGACCAGATTGCTTTTTTGTTCTAGTCGCTCTTAGTCAAATAGGACTGAATCGCTATGCATAAATGGTTCAGCCTAGCAATATTGGAGTATCTGCGTCTTAAATAATGTTTAACGAATGTATACAAACGCATTAATTTTGAAATGTGGGAGCTTGATAGACTCATAGTATATTGTCATGGTAATGCTTTCTTCACTCTGGAAACTTGTTGCGGTGAAATTTATTTTCCGACATGTTTTTCTTATAAACCAGGTTGATCTGTTGGATATAACAAGCTCATATTATCTAGGTTTATGAGAACGTCTTGTCTGGATTGTTTATAGGGGTTCAAATGTAGCTGATTCAGAATCTTGATCAATGCGAGACTGCTCACTGTTTTGGCTAAACTTCACTTGGTTGTTAGACTGGAGCCCTTACGAGGTGAACATATGATCGTTCTATGAGTGGAAGATTTGAATCGGATCTGTTGCTTTGCTCATCTCTACCTTCTTTAGTTTTTGTCGTCTTTCCTAGAAAAATTGCTGAAATCAATTATTATAAATATTCGTTACACACCAGATATTTTCGTTTCGCATTTCTCTCTTTGCCATATGATGTTCTGCTGAGTATATTAAAGTGCAATTACAGCAGAACCTGAAAATCCTGCGTCAAAAATACACAAAAAATATAACAGCAAGTTTACCTGAAGCAAGAATAGTTATTCATATCAACGACATTGATAAGACGTGTAACTGAAAGGAATCGTATGTAATTTCTCTGCACGCTCCTTCAATTTTACATCTGTTCTCCTGTTCTTTACGTTCATTGGACCTTTTTTTACTCAGATTAATGGTAAATCACCCGCATTCTGCTAGCTGATCGGTCCTGCACAAAAATTTGATAAAATCCTCCCCCTCTTTCACTCTTCACTCTTCTCTCTTTTCTCTACTCTCTCTTCTCTTTCTGCACGTCCTTTTTTCAATTCTGATCGCAATTGTCTTTCTACATTTCATCTGTTTATAATATTCGCAAAGAAGACAAAGATCTCGGAGGGAAATTATAGTTACATTTAGTTTTTGAATACAGTTTCTTAGTAATATTTTGCAGAAAAGTTCAGTTGTATTGATGTTCGAGACCTGCCAATCCATTAAAAATGTCTTCCGAAAGCATTCTAAGATCGTTGTTAGAGTTGGAAAATTTTCATAACTTGCACTGCAGACGCAGTTTAGCCTCTAGCACAATCGCATAGTGTCTTTATCACAAACGCATAGCGGAGAAGGATTTATTGTTAAAGTCCATCTCTTTCCAGAAGTTCGTTTCATTAAAGGATGCGCATGTATAGCGTTCCGTTCTGGACATCAGGTTCACAGGAAAAATGTTTCCAGCTGGACCCCTGGCATTCAGTACGTAGTCCTCTATCGATTCAGCCGTGAGGCACACAATATGGCAGGAGTGCAGCAAATAAATATTATGTATTAATACAAATTTTTTAGTTCACTGTTTGCCGTAAAAAATTAAATTCATAAAGGCCTTGTTGTTGGTGCGCATTCCGCTTCTGTCGTGGCTGCACCTGCATTAAGTTGGAATTCTGGACAATGCGGCGTTACAATTCACTAAACTGAACAATCAAAGCTTTGAATGTGGTAATGTTCGGGCGAAGGACCGACAAAAATTTCTGTTTTGCTGAGATCTGAATCAGAACCTCTGAGTTTTCAGAAATGCCGCAATATTTTTTCTTAGCTGTAAGACCGATAGATATGATCGTTCTACGTGTCAGGAAATCGCAGCAACAGAAGATGGCACTCATAAGGTTGAAAACTAGAAGAAATGTGGTAGTAAACTTCGCACAATGATTTCAAAACCCATTTATTCCCTGGTCGCTTCCATCTTTCCCGGTCTCACTAGGGTTTTTACGGAGTTCCACCTCCGCCTCCACAAGTGTTGAACTTCCGTATGAAATCCTACCTCAGATTCCGCCTGAGCAGCTTTTAAAGTGGAGGTATAACGAAGGTTTTGTTTAGAGCACAATATATACGTTACTTACCTGATTCTTTTCTCTTTACGCAGAATTCGACCCATCGTCATTTAGCTAACACCGTGACTTTTTTTATCATCATTTTACGGCCCTTCAGCAATTGTAACAATGAAATTAACGGTGTTGTTATCTAAGTGACAAATTTGCAATTTGAACTTGCATGTAAAGAAAAGCGCCTATACACGGTCCTGCTCGTCCGTGTTGGACTACCGTAGGATGCGCTCACGCCACTACAAGATGTTCCAACCAATCCTATCCACTCGTACTTTCTTGCAGCACACCAATGTCCTTGTCGCACGATTTCTCAAATCACGATCCAACGCAGTAGAATTTTAGACGGGAGGTATCAGTGTCGGTTGGTCTCGCAGTCCAGCAACATCCAACGCGTCCTATAGGTAGTACTGCAAACCCATTCACGGCCCAACAAGAGTCCTACATAAAAAAATCGGATCATCATAGATCCTACAAGTTGGACTGTGAATGGGCAGTTAAAGCGACAGAAAGGCGGTTGGCGGGCGAGGTGAGGTTCGGTTGCTTCGACTTATGATTGTCGCTTAAATTAGCTGAGCCACGAACTCCGCAAAGTGCATGACGAAGATTGTTTTTCTGCCGCGTAACCCAACTTCTCACTGACAAACGTCGAGGATGATGACGTTTTGGCTTATATTTCAACATTTAACCTAAATGCCCTTCTCACAGATTTAAAAAAGGTTTGAGTATGTTTTGATTATAGAAATACCGCACTCGGTTATCGATCTGTATAGTGCCGTTAAAGTATGACGTATTAGAAGAAGAATTGATCCAAATAATTACTACTGAACAACTTAAGGTGCAGTTCAGAAAGTGGTATCAGCAGATTGAGCTTCAGAAAGATAAACCTGTTGCTCATCCTATATTATGAACTATCGGAAGAAAGCTTTTCCATCTTGACACCTCGCGGAAAGGGTTTTTAGTGCAAGTGAGAAATATTCTTAATCCCTCGCCATACGATTTAAGATTCAACAGCGTGGTCACAAACCGTAAACAGAACTGCCGAGCCTTCAGTCATTCCACGGTTCAGCAAAACTGTATTAAGTTGTACCAATCCCACACGACTAACGTGGGATGTCGTACCTATTAGAAAAATATAATTCGGGAAAAGTTGATTAGTAAATTATAAAAATAAGTGAACAATTAAAAACAAATGATTAAAACTAAATAATATATTAAACAACAAACAGTAAAGGTTAATAATTGAGGAAAATATATCACAGAAGGTTTCTAATCCAGAAATAAAGAATAAATCAATAACAAAAATTCTCATTGCGCACAACGTTTTTACAAAAATTAATAATCATCAACCGTGTGATATTTTTTGTGGTGTTTACATTTAGCCTGGCCGACATACCACCGGCTCGAAAAATATGATCACGAGCCCCAAACGTAGTTTTAGGCCAAAGGCTTTAGGAAAAGAAAGGAATCTTTCACAAATAACTCAACGTCGATATTTAAGGCCATGCTTCAAGCATGTCATAGCAGGCACATGGTGGTGGAAGGTAACTATACTTGAACAGTTGGGCGAGAGACAAGTGGAGCAACACATATTTTGGCTCCAGGCCGACCAAATATTTTACTATTCGGCCCGGAAGTCTGCAGATTATTCGGTAATCGGCTCATGGCGATTATACTATTCGCTGCAAGTCTAGTTACAACACTACTTCATACCGAGAAACCACTCTCAACTGGCGACTCTCGTTGTAAACTTCGATTTTGTGTAAGTCATTTGAGCCTGAATTTCGCAGAAGTGACCACTGGGGTAATTAAAGGCTTCCGGTTACCCCAGCCGAGCTGCAGGACGCTGTCGTAAAGAGGCGTTTAAAACTAATTTACAAAATGACTGCTGCACGTTGTCTGTGGGCGACCTCGGTGCGCTTGACGTCCCAGCATTGCGGTTGTTTCCGCCGCAAGCCGCGGACGGGTACTAGGCGCGCGGTGCGCCTGGCTGCGCCGACGCCCCTCCCACCCGACGCCTGCCCCCTCCACCGCCCCCCCCCCCCCAGTCCCTGGGAGCACAGTGTCTGGCGCGCCGCGCCTGCCCAGTCAGTGGGGCGAGCGGCCCGCAGCGCACCGAGCCACCACACAGCAGCCGCTTCGCCTTCGCAAACAGACGCTGCACACAATTTCAGACCTCTACGGAGTCGACCTGTTCAGTATACATTAATGCTGCTGCAGAAAAGGTGTATTAGGATGATACTTAAGCTGGATAGGAATGCATCATGTAGAGAAATATTTAGACAAGAAAATGTTAATGTATTTTCACTAAATATATATAAGGTAGGGCACTTTCTTGCCCTTGAGGTTGGAAACTGCCCCTTACTGCGTATGAATCCGAAATGATCAACGGCATGGGGACGCAGAAGGCACCGAGAATCCACTGCATTAAAGACCCAAAGAGTATCCCGAGTACGTGTAATCCACTGAAATTAAAAGGGATGGAGTATTGCATCAAACCAGTCGAGAGACTGATGACAGCATATGTAAGATATTATTATTGATTCGATGTAATCCAAACTTTAATAAGTTATTAATAACACAAATAGTTAAATTCATGAATGACTCTCGGATCAAGTCTAATTGACATTTTAAAGGATATTATTGTAAGGCAGCAGATAAGAATCCCTACGAAATGTATGCAAGACTATATAACAAGCATCCATCTTGTTCAAAATGTTTTATCGATATTGAATTTAAAACTGGAATAAAACTTCATTTAAGTAATAAGGCCTTATACAATTTGATGAATTGTATATGAACGCACTTTGTTTTGGAATATATTTGCTGTATTTGTATTGTATTTATGATGTAATTTATTCTATATGAGCGGCAAGGTTCTGACCTTGCTAGAAACTTATCACAAGTATATTGGAAACGAAAAGTATTATTATTATTATTTTACTATTACGTTGTTGAAAAGTAGTAACCTATTAGATATAACGCGGCAAGAAATATAAACTAAAACATTGTACTTCATTCCAAATACAGCGTCTGTTTATGAATGTGACAGGTGTGGTCATGTCTTCGCTATGGTAATAACCTTCTACGATCCCAGTCATTAGATTAAAACATCATCAGAAAGCTCCATATTCTTATTTGTCAATATACTCTGGTGATTCAAAACAAAATAACTACGATATATAGAATACAAAAAAACTGATAAAATTTCAGTCCTCCATAAGATAAATTCGATTAATTCGTCCAGTGTATCCTATTTTATGCTTGACTTGAAACAACTTTTTGAAATGATGTTTTATAACACATGTTTCGTTGCTGTTCGCTATCTCGATTTTAAGAGAATCTGTACATGCACGCAAGTCGCACGACTTTTTATTTTGCAACAGCAACTGTTTTCTGTATTATGGCATTAGTCGTGAATTTTGATCCAGTCTCGTACGCCAGTGCGTCCAGATTGGCAAAATTGACCATAACAAAACTCGAGCCAAAAAAAATTCAACTATCATTTAAGCTATAATGTTTCAATTCTCGACGAATTAGAAAATAATACTGAATGTAATTATTTTAAAAAAGAAGTGGATTAAAAGTAGGCTTTACAGTTACATTCTAAATACTGTATCAAATATAGGCCTATCAGAACACTACCGTGATAAAGAGATTTTAAAATAATCCTAAGAGTTTGACTATCACCAAAAACCACTTTATTATTTAAAAGCTCTGCATAATTTCTACCAGCCACCTTGAATATTACGTGTGGTACTGTAGGCACAAATAAAACTTGTTAAGATAAGAAATCCAAATATGATCATTAATAATATGAGCAACACAGTTTCCCGAAAGAAGGAAATATTGAGTTTTACGCTGTAAACATTTCTATTCTCATACATTCACTTTTTTAACCGAGTCTTTGTTCCTTCTTTTCCATCTGACATTTTCTAGACTCGACTGTTTTTATTTAAGGTCTTTCTTCCACATTCTGTTTGTCTCAACATCTGATCACCTATATCTGCTGCCTGCTGGCATAATTCTGATCTATTCTAATAAACTACTTGAGAAATAGCCTGTTATTCCTCTGATTCTTTCATGCCATATTCTATCTTTCTCCTCAAACACCTACCGTTTTCGTTTCTGGCACCACAAATTTCTTTTTATGTGCTTCATGCGCTTTATTCGCTTTATTATGGCGTACCAATAAAATCGATGAAGCCGACTTTATATGTCCAAAAAATGTTTCTTCTTCCCCTATTTTTGTGGCTGCTTGCTCTTTGCGACAAAAAGAATATTTTTTTTCTCTCTTGTCCCCAAAATTTGTAAACATCAATGTTATTCCCTTACGAAGGCGGTAGCACAGACTGGGATGAGATTGGGAGGAAACTTGACAGTTGGATAAACGAGGCCAGAAAGGAAAACCGGGACCTCGCGCGCCCTCCGCTGTCCGCATTTGTCGAGTTTTTGTTTTCGTTTGCGGTTGATGCTTACGCGGGAGGAATGACGCGTTCAGCTAAAAAGCTTTGAAATTCAATTCTCCCGACTGTAACGTGAATCGGACCCGCAGACAATGGAATTTCCCGCTCCATCGAATCCACAAATACAGCCTCCTGTCTTTACGTTTTCATTTGTTGTTATTACCAGCGCGATTTATTTCCTTTGCGCTCGCGTTCACTTCGGGGCGCAGTAAAAATTTTATTTTCCGTTTCTTTTGCGACGTGTGTCGGAGTCCGCAGAGCTATTGTTAAAAATGTAAACGTTCCAGAGCTCAGTGCTAAAAAACAGAAGAGGAAATTTCTCTAAGCCGTAAATTCGGTGTGCCGTCGGCATTTTTGGAATAAACTGGTGAATTCTGCATAGTACAAGGAAAGTTTTTAGATATTAGCGCGAAAGTGTTACGAAAGAGAGCTTGAAGTTAATCGCATGTCAGCTTCTGAAGGAACGTGTATCTGGAAGAAAGATCTGTTGGGAATTCATATCGGGTATCTGGTTTTCATGTTCTTGAGCAAAGAGAAATTTTCTTAATTGATTGTTAAAGAATTCTAATTGAATACTTATCGCAAAGGTTTTTTTTTTTTTGTAAAAATAGAGGATTACGACACGAAAATCTGCAGAAAAGAGGACAATTCATCTACATCTGCATATATACTCTGCAATTCACAAAATTGTTGGTGGCAGAGGGTGCTCAGCACCAAAGCTAATCTCTTTGTTGTGCATTCCAATCCCTAATGGTACGAGGGAAAAAAGAATTCATATAAGATCACTGCGGCACCTTATTTCTCTACTCTTGTCTTTCCTGTCATTCCGGCTCAAATAGGTTGGTGGACGAAGTATTTCACTACTCGTAAGTGAAAGTGGGAGTACACATGTTTACCAGTAAGTTTATACGAAACGTGAGTCGTCTATGTACCAGAGGCTCCCAGCCTAGTCTACTAATCAGTTCTGTAACGCTTTTGTAAGGACTGTAGCAAGTGGTCACGAATCTAGCGGCTCTTCTCTGTACTTTCTCTATACTCTCAATTAACCCCTTACGAAACGGATCCCAGATGGCACAACAATAGTCCAAATGTGGACGCACGAGAGATTTGTTTGTTTATTACAATTTTTCAAGATTCGACCTATGAATCGCAGCTTAGAATTAGCTTTACCTACTACCGAATAAATGTGTAAGTCCCATTTCATGTTCCTTTGTACTGTTGCTCCCAAATATTTCATAGAATCAACCATATCAATAACTGATTTGATTAACTCGTCTTTCTGAACAGTTGGATTCTTTTTGTTAGTTATGCTCTTTGTCTTGCACTTTTTACAATTTAGCGTAAGTTGCCACTCAGCGAACCAAGCCAAAATAGCATCCAGATCACGCTGAATTTCTAAGCAATCGGCCAAATTCCTTACTTCCCTATAAATAACCGCATCATCAGCAAACAATCTAAAAAGGATTTTCTCTCTGAGATCGTTTATAAAAATTAAGAAAAGAAGTGGTCCTATTACACTTCCTTGAGGTACCCCCATGTAACATTGAAATTAAACTTATTTTGAAGATAAGATTTAAGGATAAACGGTGTACATCTTAGCAAATAAGAATGCTGGATGGCATTTTAAGGGCAATCACACTGAATGCGAAAGCAAGGCAAAGTAGTTAAAGTGCTGCAGAAATGTCGATACACTGAATGTAAAAGCAGGAAGTAAAATCCGGTTATTGGCTGTAGAAATACTGTCAAGACTATTGTTAGGAAGTAGAAACTTTTTAACACGAAACGTTGGTCCAGAGTTCGGAACGCGCTAAATTCTCTTCGCTGCACAGCATTTAATGAAATGAAACTTAGAAGAATGTTAGCAATTAAGCGCAGAGAGAATGTACGAAATATACATGCTCTGAACAAAGGAGTGGAACAAGATGGTGGAGGGTATATTGAAAAACCATCTTAGCTCAGGACGGCAATAGATGGAGAACAGTGTTTAATCTGACAAGAGACTGCTTGCAGAAATATTTTTATGCAACTGCCAATTAAGTTGATTTTAGTTCATTTCTTAATTCTACGTTTCGGTTTATCCTCTAAAGCTTTTTCAGGGTTTTTTTCTGTTGAAATATACATATTTAGAATATGAAAAAGCAGAAATGAATTTTTGTTTTCAGATAATTTTCCTCAGGCCGTGACATGATGATAAACTCCTTCAATAAATAGACTGTTGATTATATCTACTATTTCTGCTCAATAATTGCCATATTGTATGACGGTCAATATGTTTATGTGCAGTATCCCCACGCATCATTGTAACGTCTAAATTCTGTCCGATTTATGTCTCAAAGCATCTGTTAACTGGTATCAAAGCACTGCCTACGTTAAATCAATATATTGTCATTATGCAAATGAGTCTTTATTTTGTTTCTCTTACTGTGGATTTGATTTTGGTTCGATCAATGTGCGACTGCATCTGTAATTTAAAACAAATTTCTTTCTGTTCTAATGTTTCTTCTGTAGTTCTACCCTTTCAGAATTACAATTTTCCATACATTTTATGTGTATCGAAAGTCTTTTCCAACTAGCTTCTATATAAACCCATCAAGCTTGCAGAATTTACTTGTCCTAACACGTTAAATACGCGATCTTTTTTAATACATTCGTAATATGCATAACAAAGTTTACTAAAAGACACTGAAGATTTATTTGAAGCACTTGTTTTTCAGAACTGTAAAACAACTTATATTCAATAATGGTAGAATATCAGCAAATTCGGAAATTTCCAATAGACTACTTAAAAAATGGATATGCTTATAAAATGTTTTTATTGATGTTTGATGTACATGCAATTTTAAACTACTTTTCTTCATAGGTTCCAACGTTGTTGAGCCATTGGTCATATAATAGCAGCACGCGTTGTATTCCTTCGTTGTAGAAAATAGGAGCCTATGATTTGAAAAGGTATTAAGTGGCTTCTTTGGACTCGCCATCGTCACGGAATCTCCGGTCACAAAACAGATTTTAGATGCCACCTAGAAAGAATTGATGGAAGGTCGGGTGTAGTCTGGGAGGTCATATTCTTTTCCGCAGAGTATGTTGGTGAGCTGTAATGCTCTGGGCTCTCATTCGGGAGAACACGGGCTCGAATCCACGGCCGCCCATCCAGATTTCGGTTTTGTATGGTTACCCCAAAATCACTCCAGGCGATTACGGGGATAGTTCCTTCAAAGGCCTTGGCCTAATTCCTTCCCGTTTGTTACTCCCTGTCCTTTCCCACCTCTGATGACTTCAACGTTGGCGATAACTAAAACTATAAGCAAAAAAAAAAAAAAAAAAAAAAAAAAAAATGTTCGCAGCCTAAGAACCTGAAGAGATTGCCCACTCCTAAGCACGTCATCCAAATTTTCGAGTCCTTCATTAAGAAGAACAACTCGTCATCCTACCACTTAAACGCTCGTTTCTTCTTCTCCTTAGACATCGCAAGTGGTTTTACGTCTGTTGCATTCAATCACTACAGGCGTATAGATTTTATTAGACATCATAAACACACACAACGAAGGTGGGGTGGTCTTCAAATGGTTACACGTGGCGTCATTTCCTTGCCGACCAATCAACACATTCTCCCCGTATGCACAAACATTGTGACCGTAGTAATACCATCAGAATATTGTGCGTATGGCACCGCAATTAATTACGTGTGAAATCGTCAAAGCCACCTAGTTGTGGATATTTTCTGTCAACTTCAAGGATCGATTTTGAAGCCGCTATTAGCTTGTCAATCGACTGGATTCTGTCCCCAGCTGATCGATGCTGGTGGTCGAGATGGTTTGACAGCTGCTGCACGTGTTCCCTCTCTACGCGTACCCCGACGGCCATGTTCCCCTTGCTTGTTACGCTACTCCGACGCCGTTTAAAGCGGGTGGCGACGGCGCCGAGCGTCGATTATCGATTGCTCGCGGACCACAGAGGCAACAGCGTGGGGAGACAGCGAGTTGACACCTTGTGTACACGGTATCTGCAGCACCTGGCAGTCGCCCGTTTAGTTCGCCAATGAGTGATTTGAAACTTGCAACCATAGACGTGATTTCTCTGATCTGACAATTCCCTCCCCTCTACCCTCCCCTACCTCCCACCTATCGTCTCCCCTATGGGAAGTGTCGTGTTGTCCCGCTAAAGTTGATTTAAGTTCTATGGTGCGAGTTCACGGAAAAGGACTTCATTCTCCTTGTGTGCTCATACCGTCTGAATATGGTTTCTCTATACTCGGTTCGTGAAGGCAATCATCCACCACTAAATAAGTTTATCGTAGCAGTTGTATTCACAGTAGAGATTGACAAGTTTATTACAAAAACATTGTCTTAAAATATCCGTTCAGGTTCAAGTTTTTTCTAGTTAATTTTCTGAATGCGGATGTGGCTATAGCGTCTGTCAGTACATTATCATGTCACCCCTTACCGGATTGGTCTAGGAATAAATAAAATTTATAAAATGTGTTGCCGATTGCACAGTTATAAAATTATCAACAATTTTTTTTTTCGCAGGACATAATACAAAAGAAGATACAAAACTGAAAGAATTTGATCTTGTTACCTTATTTTGCTTCGTTATAAAATTTACATAGTTAGGAAAATAAAACCTGGATTAATACACATACTTGGCACAGAAAAAGGAGACATATGTACAGTTAGTTCAGAATTGCTGATAAAGTATACTGTTGTTTTCAAATTATGTGCACAGTGGATTAGTTATTACTATTTCAAAGTGGGTAAAGTTGTATGTAGTTCGGTGGAACACTTAATAATTTCTAAAGAACTATACCCTAGTATTAGTTTTAGTAGTGTCATTTTTCACATCCTCCAGAATTCTTTCATGTCATTTCGAACTTAACGTAACTTCCATTCTGCTGAAAGTATCCTATTTGGTTTAATATATGTGAACTGGTTATTTTTTTTTTTATCGTATGGCTAAGCAACTAAACAAATATATACAAGAAAAGAGCGTTGTCAGCATTCACAAATAGATGTTTAGCAGTTCCAGCCAGACTCGTGCACTGATACCATCTTGAGGTGGTCCATCGTACTTCCGTAGAGAGTATTCCTTAATGATGTGCTCCAGTTTGGGAAGGAGCTCTGTAGTCAGACAGGAGAGCATTGTGTTGCATTTGGCATGGCCAGTTCTTAAGCAGTTTGGTGTAATCCACGGGTCTCTCTTCATAATATGGAATCCCTGAATCACGGGCGCTAATGCAGGACGGCTAATCTATCTACACAATAGGCGACCGAACTAGATCCGACCGAACCAAATCCGAGCGTGGTGGATGAGTGGCTAGCGCTCTGGCCTCGCATTCGGGAGGACGGGGCACACAGGGGTATTTGACACAAAAAGTCGATTAAAATTATTTCTACGTAATTTTGATTTTTGTTTCACTTCTTTTGTGTATCAGAACTTATGACTGTGAAGTAGGAGTAATAATAAAGAACACGTACTGTGTTCATACACTTTATAACATATTAAGCGAATATTTACAAAATACCTAAACAATAGTGATATATGTACACTAAAATATCATTCTGACGAACCGTCCCATCCTTCATCGTCGGAACCTTCTCTTTATGGTTCGTTCTCTTCTTGAGTACTCGGGTCCCATTAAATCAATATTTTAATAGTTTCTGGATTGAATGATTTAGATGTTTTGGGAGTTTTGTGCCTGATGAAGCTCAAATACGGATCCTAAGTTAATGAAAGCCTATTAATGACATCTGTGTTGCACTAAACCCAACTAAGTTTTCTGGAGTGTGTGTCCCTAAATCTTCGAAAATATTTGTTTCTAGCTTCTGCTGCTGCTTCCGACAGAGTGCATACTCTATTATAAGTGGGCCCTCAATCAATATTTCTTGTATAGGTGACATTGGATGCCACGAGTACAGTTCATTGTACAGTACATCTTAAATTTTTCGTGGCAGTGGGGAATATTTTTTTCTTTTTATGTCTTTCTTGTGCCCACTATAAATCATTCGCATAATAGTATAAAATCTGTCAATGTTTTGTTAATACCTATTATCTCTGTGGACATCATTGGCTAAAATCTGTCAAATCATCGTAAGATTTTCTAGGCCAACCCACATTGGTCGGACTGGATTTTATGGAGATTTCGATACATTTTTTGAACCAATCATGGTATTTCTTTAAAAATGCCCTCTCAGTTCTCTTAGCAGCCTGCCGTTTTCTTTTAATTTCCAATTTAAGCCTTGAAAACTTTTGTTCGAACTGTTACGTTTGTTCAACCGTGAATGTTGGTTGATTTAAAATATTTTCCTGGACTAATTCCAACTTACCACGAAATCATTTCCTTCCTCGTGTTTACTCATATCATAAATAACTTTTCGGGTCATGAGCATGATACCAGATGAGCCCATAACAAAGAAAATCTTAGATGAATTAATGTGATGGAAAAAAGTAAGTTTGTTTCATTGTAAATAATCTAGAATTTTTTAGAATAGACGTTTGACACTTTTTGGTACCTAATTTTCAATGAAACGCCAAGATTGTACACTAAACTAATACCATACAAGAAATCAGACTCGGGAAAGGTCCGGAAACATAACAAAATCACTCTTTAATACTTTTCGTAATAAAAAAATCAGTACAAAATGAGTCAGTTTACAAAAATGTTCAGAAATAAAGTGATGCGATACCTTTGCATGTATGTTACTATTATTTCAATTCTAGTTACCTGGCTGAACAATATCCATGATTAAAATCACCACTACTCACTTAACATCACTCACAAATTAAATTGGTACAACTTATAATTTTCTTGTATTTGCTTGGTAACAGTACGTGGGTCTTGAAATGTGCTCAGAAGATGACTGTTCACGGGATGGGGAAATGAAGCTTATTTAAAAAGCATAGCTGATTGTTATTCTATAGACATTTGCCTCAAGTCAGGTAGATACAAGTTCTTGGAATTCGCTTAAATTTTTTCTTTACTTTTGTTCGGCTTTTTGTGTCAAACACGTGTGCGGCGGTTCGAATCCATGTCCGGGCATCCCGATTTGGGTTTTCCATGGTTTCCCCAAATCACTCCAGGCGAATGCCGGGATGCTTCCTTCAAAAAGGTCATGGCCGAATTCCTTCCCGTTCCTTGTCCCCAATCCCATCCTGCTTCTAATGACATCGACGTCGACGAGGCGTAAAGCCATAAAAAAAAATAACTAGATCCTTAATCTCACACGGTCACGCAAAGCAACAACAGAAGATGTGAACTAGTGCTAAATTTCTTAATGATGTAGGCAATTTATGAGATTATTTTTGAAGCAACACTAAGTTACGAAAATAAATTAATACTAGTGTTATTCATTTATTTGGAACTTATGATTTTGGTAGACTTTTATTATTATTATACAAAATATTTGTGCATGTGCTATCTCGTGTTCGTAACCACTAAGTCAACACTAAAAAATAATTTACATAGGCTGTGATAACTCTATCATTAAAGTTTAAATGATTATTTATGGGAATGCTTTGAAGAAACTGTTGTCCGTGTACTAAAATTCTAAATAAGAAAGCAATTGTGGATTATTCTTTCTCTTTCAGCTCTGTACTAGAGTAAGTTGAGAACTTCAGGAGATGCTCCCCATCTGCTGTCAGTTCCTGACTTGAAAAAGAAGTACTCGGCAAAAAAAGAATTTACGCAAGAAAAACCAGTCTGCCTACAGTGGAGCTCATAGGCACGGAGACTGCAAAAACCGCCTCTTGCTTTGTACCGCCGCCTATTTGAATGACAAACCGAGGCGCAAAGTGCTGAGGGGGAGCTGCGCCATGGGGGGGGGGGGGAAGGGCGAGGGTCCAGGGCGGCCGGTAAAAACACTTGACAACCCTACACGACTGATTAACCATGCGAAAACAAAGCGAACTGTCATCTTGCAGCTCGTGCATCGTCAGTATGTTTCTTAGCTACTCTGTATGTTGGTGTCCTTTGAGAACTATAAGTACCAAAACATGCACGAATTTAATATCAATCTAGGCTAATTTTGAACATATCTTAATCCAAATCGTATACCAATCATGATTGATTTTAATTCATTTTTGCAACAAAAAATGTACCGTAATCTCGATATAGCCAGTGTCATTCTAGACCAGATACGTAATGATAGAAAAATGCTCAACACTTTTCAACTTCTCCTTCACAACTTTTAAGCTTTTTTTAAAAGTTTTATCAAATTTTGTCGGAGTGGAACAAGCGAGTAAGAAAGGACGTTATCGATTTTGTCATCGAGCTAAATCCCTGTTTAGCATAGTCAAGTTTGGTTCCTGCCACACATACATTTATTTGTAGGATTTTTTAGTGCTAAGGGATTTGTAGTTTTCGATATTTCACTGCATCATATCGATTTTATCGTATCAACCACGTAAAAATATCTGTATTCTTGGTCCGATATTATCGGTTGACAGATATATCGTTGCAACCCTAGTTATTCCCAGGGGTAGTCGACCTTTCTTACCTACCGTCCACTTTTGTATCTTTGTTGGTAGTAAAATTTTCTAACCGCCCAGCAGCTCTGCTCGTGATGGTGATTTATAAAGTAGGAAAGTAAATTTATAAAGTATATAGAGCAGAGTTACGCAAGTTAAAGTATACAATAATACTTACCAAATACTTCGTCGGACTTAAGTTTGGCTGAATAAATCTTTATAAAACAACTTGCTGTAGTTAAATCTATCTTTTTATTTATATTTTGCATACATAGAAGCGTTTGTCTGATGAAATCACATTTAATTAATTAAATTATTAATGAGATCCCCGAGGCTTCCCGCAATGTTTGTTACAGCTGGGTGGCGTGAAGGGAAATACGCGAGCCATTCTGGGACGAGTCTGGATTGTTTGCGGTTGCACTAAAACGCCATTCAGTTTCACATATGTAACGTGAACTTACGGGCGGGCGAAAAAATTGTATATTTTCATGAATTTAAACTGTCACGGTGAAATTTATGATAACCCAATAAAAATATTTCAAAATAATGTTACGAATTGTTTTTAAAAATGTCAAATCTGAAAATGAGAAAGTGCTTCAATATCGGACAAAATCCCTACCGGCCGCTATTGAGCGGAAGGGACGAAGCTGACTGCCACTGGTCTTGCCGCTGGGAGACTGTTATATGGAGCCAGTTCATAGATATTTTTTTTTTTTACTTATGGCTTTACGCCTCGTCGACGTCGAGGTCATTCGAGGCAGGATGGGACTGGGGACAAGGAGCGGGAAGGAATTCGGCCATGGCCTTTTTAAAGGAAACATTCCGGCATTCACGTGCAGTGATTTGGGGAAACCATGGAAAACCAAAGTCTGGAAGCCAGGACGGGGATTGGAACCAGCGTCATAGCTTGTAAAATGCATCGGAAACTTGTGCCAGTGCCAATCATATATATATTTTTCTATAAGGTATTTTTTTGTCACAAGCCTGTATCTTCCTTCATACTTAACCGAAATCAATGAGGTGTCATTTTAAAGCTTATGGTCTTCACTTTGGTCGCAACATATTTTAAGAAATAAAGTTTTCGGAATTCCACACTTAAAGGGCGAAAATGTCATTATTTCTAAAATGCTGTTTTTTGTGTTATGAGACATTTATCTCCCTGGATACCTATCTGAAATCATTTAATGAAGTATCATTTTAAAGATTAAGATCTCCGCTTTAGTGACGTCATATATTAAGATAGAAATTTTTCGGAATTCGACCCTTAAAGGGCAAAAGTATCAATATTTTTGAAAATCGTTTTTGTGTCACGAGCGATTTATCTCAGTTAATATCTAACTGATATAGATAAATGAGGTATCATATTAAAGACTAAGGTCTCCACCGTGGTAATATTATATTTTAAGCAAGAAATTTATCGTTATTCGACCCTTAAAGGGCAAAAATGTCCATTTTTTTTCTAAAATGCGTTTTTTGTGTCTCGAGCCACTTATCTCCCTGGATATCTATCCAAAATCGATAAATCAAGTACGATTATGAGGAATAATGTCTCAGCTTTTATGACATCATATTTTAAGAAAGATTTTTTTTTAATTCAACCCTTAAAGGGAAAAAGTATAAATGGTTCTACAACGCATTTTTGTGTCGCGAGCTATTTATCTCCCTTGATATCTAACCAATATAGATAAATGAGATATCATATTAAAGACTAAGATCTCCGCCGTGGTAACATTATATTTTAAGAAAGGAATTTTTCGTAATTCGACCCTTAAAGGGCAAAAATGTCCATTTTACTAAAATTCGTTTTTTGTGTCTCGAGCCATTTATCTCCCTAGATTTCTAACCAAAATCGATAAATAAAGTAGGAGTATGAAGAGTAATCACTCGGCTTTGGTGGCTTCTTATTCAGCCTCTCTATTCACCGCAGTTTATTCGCGAAATTTTCGCACGGGTAACATAAATATCTTACAAGTTGTGTCAATGAACGTTATTAATTAAATTCAATAACAGTTCTACAAGAGTAACGAGTATTTAATTCCCGGACTATGCAATATAATCCTCTCGGGTGTCCAGCCGGATGGTGCTATATAAACACGACGTTTCGACAGCTAGCTCTGCTGTCTTCATCAGGTGTCAGGTCTCTTATAGCTGTCGCAAGCTGCCTGTCACCGTCTAGACCAGTCAACTTCCGAGAGCTAGAAGAGACCTGACACCTGATGAAGACAGCAGAGCTCGTCGTGTTTATACAACACCATCCGGCAGGACACCAGAGAGGATTATATTGCATCAGTACGCCTGGAAAGTGTCCACTCACACATTTCCAGACTAAGTTAAAATATCTCTCAATTTGTTTATTGGAGCTAAGAGAATGTGTGTGTCCAAAGAGGACAATTTGGACCGATCTGGTCTAAAAAACACGCAGTCATCCACTAACGGAAAGGTCAGCTCAAATAGCTGGCCAATTCTGATGATAATTAGTTGCTTGCAAAGAAGATGTGCAAAGAAGAGGTAACAGTGTTATGATGGTATTAATATTATTGAACGACTTGCTGGAAGCCATATCTGCAAGTTAAGTCTATTTAATTTCCCACTCTCCGTGTGGCTTGAATTGTGTGTAGAGTTGAGGATACGAGTGTCTCTGGTGATCGTTGTTAACGCGGAGGGCTGGCAGCAGGTGTGTGCCTCAAGATGGAGCCGAGCCCTGCCGAGCCGAACATGGCGCCGCCCTCGCCCAGTCCGATCGAAGGGCGCGCGGCTGCCCCACGCACCCCTCTCCCCACACACACCCCCGCCATCTGGATCCACGCCACACACCACTCGCCAGCGTGCAGCCGGCATCTTCGAAGCTGCATGAAAAAAAGGGAGGGGGGTGGGGGATAGACCATGCGATAAATCAGAAATGACTATATCTGAAATATGTTCATAAAGTCCTGTGTTGTCACGTCGATCTTAATCGCAGGGGGCATCCATTAATTACGTGAGGTGAAATAGGGAGGGGGGGGGGGTAGGTCCAGTGAAATCCCACCAAGGGTGAGGGGGAGAGTCGACGGAAATCTCACGTGAGGTTTGGAAATTCTTGAAGGTCAGAGCTAAAAAAAAAAACCTACAAATGACGCGGATATCGATTTTAGGGGGGTAAATGGCCTAGAATCAACGCGAAAACCGACAAGGGGAAGGACGGTACGTCATCTTAGGGGAGGGGGGTTGTGCGACCAGATCTCACCAGAGGGGGGGCCCCCTAAGGACGAAAACGGAGGAAACTATTTGCACAGGTGCGAAATTTATTTTGATACAAGAATGTAATTCTTCTCATTGAGTCCAGGTGTTTGCGTGTCAAATTCTAGAAAAGTATAAAAAAAATTACTGGTGAAAGTTTAAGCGAAAGGCTGCGATTTGAGGTCTTACATCATTTGTAGATAGGTTAAAACTAAACAAAAAATGTGGTTCTTGGATTTTTCCAAAGTAACAAAGAAGAGTTTTTATGACGAACCCACATCACAAAATTAGCTTTAGTGCGAGTCGCTGCTCCCCTTGGGGGGGGGGGGCATCCATAAATTACGTGAGGCGAAATAGGGGGGGGGTCCGGCGAAATCTCACCAGATCTCACCAAGGGGAAGGGGGGGTCAACGGAAATCTCACGTGAGATTTTTTTAAAATTGGGCAGGACTGTAGAACAAAAAAAAAGGTCTAAAATTGCGGCGAAAGTCGATTTTAGGGGGGTATTTGGGTGAAAAGTGTGGGTGACACCTTTAAAAAAAAAGGTCTCAAAAAGTTGCAAAGAGGACCTGTAAAAGGGTCTCATGGGACCAGATCTCACCACGGGGGGGGGGGGGGGGGTCCGAAAATCCAGAAAAACACCTCACGTAATTTATGGAAGTCCCCTTGTGGGAATTTATCCTGGGTGTTTCAGGTTTCATCGTGTTCTTGGGCTTCCACCTTCTATCTGAGTAGCGAAGTAGATAGCAAATGAGATGTCGGTACGAAGCCAGGAAAAGAATAAAATGAGTAATAAATGATTTAATAAAAATCGTGGTAAGAATTAGTGAGGTAGTGTTATGGATACAGAATTAGAAGTAAGAAGAGGCACAGCTACACGAACACGTGGCAGAGAGAAATCAGAGGATGTACAGGAAAACAGCAGTAAGGGAGCTTGCACAAACTACGTGGCTCATTACAAAGGAGGGGAGGGGAGGGGTTGGCTGGAAGGCTACGCTGGTCTACTTGGAGGGAGGGGGGGGGGTTCTAAGCCAGGCCACGTAGCTTTCTTTCATAACATTTTTCACAGTTAAAATGAGGAACTGAACTCACAAAAGCATGTGAATATTTATTTCCCTCAGTTAATTATCTCCGCACGTAATTTACAACAGTCTGACAGGAGAAAACAGTACAAAATGTGTTCTGGAATGAAAAGGGAAAAAGATACTTGCTACGTGGGGGGGGGGGGGTAGAGGCAAAAGCCACGTAGGGCCACGTGGAGGGGAGGGGGGTTCACAGGAGGCCAAAATGGAACTACGTGGTTTATGCACGCTCCGTAATCTCTTATTTGTATAGATTTACATTTCATAGATTATTCAGTGTAACATGCGTAAGAAGTTGGTATATACGGACATCGATAGGTTGATAGTCTAGACGTCGAAAACTGATTTTATATTCTCAAAATCAGTTTCTATTCTACGGTAACCATGGTGCGAACTGGAATTGTATTCAGACAGAAATCGCTTTGGTACACCTTCACAATGAAGGTTTTCATTCATTCGTTTTGTATTGTAAAATTGGTTTAAGCTGCTTTAAAGTATATTTTCCCCCCTCCTCCCCCACAAATATGTTGTCTACTATTCTGAGTCAAGCAGTAAGTACTCTAGACTTGTTTCCTATCTATTATGCGTTATATATCAAATGTTCAGAATTTTCTGTTATCTTTAGTTCGTTCTGTATCGCTGACATTCGCATTAGGCGAAGATACAAAGCCATGCTGTAAGGCTGTATTACCCATTTGCCTGTCGAGTTTGCTTCCTGCCGAGTGAAGTAAACGCGCAGTATTCTGCTTTTGGTACACTAAGACTGACCACTGATCGAAGTTAGCACAAAATACGTTGGCCCATATCTTAGTATGTGTGGTCGTTAGCTGTCATAGTTGTTGGGGTGACGATAAGTCAAAACTTTGTGTGAAAATTTTTCGACTTTACTTATGAGGTCTTGTGCATGCCACCGAATGTGATGGGTGAGTGGTAACGCTCTGGCTTCGCATTCGGGAGAGAGTTCCAATACCCGTCCGGCGACCCAAATTTGTTTTTCATGATTTTCTGAAATCTGTGCTAGTGTAAGCCGGGATGGTTTCTACAAAAGGCCATGGCGGAATTACTTCCCACTTCTTGCCTCCCAGATCTTTTCCTGCCTCTAATGACGTCGATGGTTACTAGAAGTAAATCCATAACAACAACAAAAAAGTGGATAACGTGAACATCCTCGAAATTTGTCTTTAAATTGTCGTCCTTATTCCAATATTCATACAAATCTCCTGAGTAGTGACCTGCCTACGACCCTACAGGTTTGAAGAAAGTATGAAACAAAAGCTCTGTGCTAGTTTTCAGACTAGCTAATCCCTCACGTGTTGTCTCTGAAGCGAATATACCACTTCTTTACTCAAACTGCCGATGGTTGAACCATTGTTTTTGGTCGCTCATGTAATCTACATATCTTAAATAATAGAGATACCCAAGCCTCATGACATGAAGCTCTGGTACCTCAGTGTTTTTGGCACCGCTACCGTTCACGTCAAAATAATGAAGGCTAGGTTTGTAGATAATGAGTTTATTTTGCGGCGTTCCTGCCTGTTAACATTGCAGCACAGCTCCGTGAAGGTGTCCGGCGTAGTGAGGGAGTCAGCAAAGCAGTTTCGGTTGACGAGCTCAGTTTTGGCGATGAAACCGGAGAAGTGCCAAACTCAGCGGTATGCGGGAACACGCGCCGACTATTCCTTAAATTTACCGTCCCGCCTCTGGCAAAGCACTCTGTCCTCGACGTATATGTAAGCGGCCAGAGGAACAAAAAACGTCAGAGTGCTGACCTCAGCAGGTTGGAGGAAATGTCAAGCCAGAGGTGAGAAGAGTAAGCTGAAACTCTAACCGAGGCGGTAACGCTCTGGCCGCGCATTCGGGACGTCGCGGGTTCGAATCCTCATCTGGCCATCCGGATTTGGGCTTTTCATAGTTTCCTCAAACTGCTACAGGCGAATGGCAGGATGGTTCCTTCAAAAGACCCTGGCTGAATACCTTCCCGTTCCTTGCCCCCAGTCCCGTACCGCCTCTAATACCGCGACGTCGACGAGGCGATAAACCGCAAGCAAATTATAAAAGAATTAAAACTGATTAATATGAAACTTACAGCATCCTCGACGCAAGAAAGTATTTTTACAGCCGGAAAAAAATATCTATAGCAACAGAATCTACAAATATTAAGGAATGATTATCTGTAGGGTCTAAAATTGATTTATGGAACCCATCTCATGGTGTTGTATTGCACAAGGCGTTTAACATTTCGGTGGAAAAAAACATTGCATTACTGGTGTTTTACCAGAACTGTCGGTGGTTCACAGTTTGACGAGGTTTTTTTATGTTTAAACATCGATTAGTACGAAATTTTGCTCTTCGTTTGTGTGAATCTTTATAGATGAAAGAGCTTTCTAATTGGTCCCATTTAAATCTCATGACATTTGGTAAAATACGTCTTTTTCGCAAACTCAGCAAAAATCAAACCTATCTTCATGTTCGCAGATTTTTTAATTGCAACAGGCTATTCTAGGGGTGGTCTCTTTGAAATTTCCACCATTACTTGTTTCTAAATTCAACAAAAAACAAGAAATGGCATTATTTCTATACGTACAGAATACTTGACACATGGAAATTACTAAATAGCGAAACATTATATAGCTTTTAGCAGGGGGGTGGGAATGGGGGGGGGAAGGAACTGAATTCAGGAGACCGGACTGACTTGTGGAGTACGGACTTGTTTCAAGAGCACCACACATCTATTAAAAAAAGTTTTCCCAATCTCTAACGTACACCGACGTGTTGGTTGTGTTTCCTACCCGTGTTTCGTTGTCCACAACTGACATAAAAAGCTTTCAGTTACCGGACCGGTGTTCTCATCACAAATTGTAACATTTACCTCTATCTACAATCGCTGACAGTTGGCCAATACGCCCTGTATAGACGAGGGAGGGAAGCAGTACGCAGTATGGAGGTCCAGCGCCACAGTGTTTGGATGTTGTGTTCGTCGCGCACTCTGCTCCCCTCGCGGCTCTGAGTCAGCAGACAAGGCCCGGCGCTCCTACGGATTACTCCGTAATGAATTTACGGCCGTGTAAGCCCGAGTAATGGCGGCGCCTGCATGCGAGACGCCAAATTGCTTTTTCATGTAAATGTCGCGGAAACGGCCAGTCGGCCAGTGCGGGGGGCCGATAGAGCTAGCGCCGTGTCGCCGCGGCGTCTTTCCGGTGAGGCGCGCTGGCAGGAGAGGACAGACACTGTGCTGACTCCGCCTCTGTGGCCATCGGCGGGCAGGCAGGAACGGCGCCAGGCGATGGCCCGACCTCATTTGTCGCACAGTGTTGAAACGAGAGGTACGTCCCTTAAGTTCGAACTTCCAAATTCGGCTGCAGACCATGAAGGGGTGTCCATTAATGACGTGAGGTGTCTTTCCGGAACCCCCCCCCCTCTAAAATGACGGGAGATTTTGACGGACACCCCCCCCCCCTACTAATCGACCTCGCAACTTTTTAGACCTTTTTTTTAGGTCTCATGCTTCCAATGGTGGTTAAATCCCACCTAACGTCGGTTTTTGGACCAAATACCCAACTTAGTCTACTTTTGCGTCCGCGCGCGCCCCCCCCAGCCCCACACACACACACACACACACACACACACACACTTTTTTGTCCTCTCATATACCCGCCTACTTTTCCCCAATACGAATTTCGACTTTAAATACGTTTCTCTGGGTAATCCATTCCTATCCAATTACGTCGAAAAATTCCTTCAGTTTCTTGCCCCAATTCCTTTATATCGTCGACATAAACTATGCGCAAAACCATAAAATAATTTGTTTATTTATTTAATTGCGATGGAGCGCACGCCCCGGTGGCAAATTTCCAAAAACAGTTTTCCTCCTCTAGTGTATCCGCATGGTGTTGCCCTCTACGGATGTTAATTTTAAATTATTTCAATGTTTTTGTAAATTCATTCACTAATCCCTCTTGGTAACTTAACTCCCGGACACACTTGCCTACGAACACAGGAGCGCCGCTCGATTCCTGACTGGGTGCTATAGCCCTTATGAAAGCGTCACAGAATTGACACTTAGATTGGGCTGGGATCGTTTGGAAGACAGACGAGGTCATTTGCGTTTGAATTTATTGGAGAATATGCTAAATTCTATGGCCTACGAGTGTAGTGAGATACTTCTTCTGCCAACCAATTTGGGTCGCAATGACCGGAGGGATAAGATTCGAGAAATAAGATGCCGCACTGATGCTTTTATGTATTCTTTCTTTCCTCGCGCTATTCGGGATTGGAATGAGCAGAATTAAGATTTTTGCTTAGCACCCTTTGCCACCCATAATGTTTGTGAATTGCAGAGTATGGATATAGATAAGTTTCCCTACACCCTTGTGCCTGAAATCGAGTACCAGCTTGTAGTATGGTCATCTTTTCCCTCCCACGCACTACTCCGAAATCTTCCAACAATATCTTGCCACGCCTCATCACCAATATACGCATTGTATACTCCCATGACTCTCTTCGCCCTCCTTCTGTCTTTTAAGGAATTCCATTCAGCTCCTTTATAATATCAATTACTGATTGCGTCCTGCGGTAATTTCCAAAGGCAAATCTAGTAGCCTTCTTTACACCCCTCAAAATGTGGGTGCCATACTTCACGATCTTCAAGCAATGGTATTACCAAAGATTCGTTAGCCAATTTCCTTACTTCTCTGGTATAGTCCCTCATCACTCTCCTCAACAAGTGAATGATTTTGAAACTTCCTACTACTACTTGTCCAATGTGTCCTGTCCAGCTGAGTTCATCATCAATTGTTTAAAAAAGTGCTTACGTTTCCAGTATTCGACAAACAATTATCTACCCATCCCATAATCATCTTCCAGTTTTCTTTTTTTTATCTGAATACCTAATAAATTGACTTTTCCTTGCAATTATCTTCATCCCATGTTGACCTACCCAGGTAGATACTCTGTGCAGATCATCCTGCAGCTTTTCACAATGTATAGTAATCAGATTATTTTTTATCTGCTTTTATCGTAGCATTAAAAAAGAACTAGGTGCGTGAGGTCTGGAGCAACTTATTTCAGAGATGGTATCATTGAGTAACATTGTAATGATATGGTTTACATTAATATAGCCCCTGAACCTTCTAGATCATTATTTATCTCCTTGTTGGTGGCATTGGTCAACGATCCCTGTATCTACGTTGCTATGACCGTGGATAGTCTTTCTGAAAGATACAGAGTGAGTTCTTGTTACTTCTTTACGAGAAGTTGATGGGCGTGACCAATGGATTTGTTGTTTGAAGTACGATAAACTACACTTTATTATTCAAATCGCACTCAAAGTGCAAAAGCGCCGCCCTACTGGAATTAGGTACCAACAGCACTGATTCAAGTCCTGAAGCACTGGTTACCCTATAAATTTTAAAAAAATTCTTGTCAGTATATCGACGAATTTATCCGTTTTTGCCTCTTAGCTTAAGAGACTTTTTAATAGGTTGTATCCATGGTCTAAGAGTGGTCTTACAAATTCGCGATCTGGGATGGCTATAATGATTTCGGTTTTGCTATCACGGAAGATAAGTTTACTAGATGCTGCAAGAAACTAATTAGTCAGTGATCCCCTACTTTCTGTGCAAAAATTGATGCGATAACATTTCTACATTGAGAGCGTCACACCGAGCGTGGTGGTGTAACGGATAGCGTTCTGGCCTCGCATTCGGGAGGACAGCGGTTCGAATCCCCGTCCGGGCATCCAGATTTGGGTTTTCCATAGTTTCCCAAATCACTCCAGGCAAATGCCGGGATGTTTCCTTCAAAAGGCCATGGCCGAATTCCTTCCCATTCCTTGCCCCCCATCCTTTCCCGTCTCTAAAGACCTCGCTGTTGAGAGACGTAAAGCAGTTTTAAAAAAAAGAGAGAGCGTCACAGATCGCACTCTCAATAGTTGAACCGTCAGCTGTAAGCACGAAGGACAATGGGGAAACTGTTAATGTATTTTCACAGAATGGTTTTGAGTCCAAACAATTACAAATGTTAAGAGCTGGGTATGAAAGGTTTCGATGTTAGGAATAAAGGCGAGGACAAGGAAAAGAACAAGTTGGAGGCTTGTGGAATGTAAATATGGAGACAAATACCAAAGATAAAATGGGTGGAACGTGAAAGAAGGTCGAAGTTCTGGGGCACGGGTCTTTCCGGATGAAGAACGGAAACGACTGAGCCAAAGTATGAGACAGCCCTAAAGCGCTTTCAAAATGAAAAAAAAAGTTTTGTGGTACTAGGTTATAGATGACTGATAGTAACCTCATGCAAAAAGCACTTAGTATGAAATCCGAAGGTTGGTTGGATCCTTATAAAGGCTTCCTAAAGCTCTTCTTTTTGGTTTATCAGTTTCATTTCCTCGGAACCTACACCTGATTCACGAAATAATATAAAGAAACGGAAAATAAATTGATTAGGATAGGTATTGCGTGGAAAGTAATTTGCAACTGCAATGGGACGAATATTAGGCGTGATAGAGAAATAAGACAGTTGATGACATCAAATTAAGCCAATGATACCAACAGACGGGCAGCCGGATCTATATGCAGACAACGACAGTGAAAGGAACCTACCTAAAGGATCCATTTAACTTCAAATCAGGACAATGATATCAAGAGGCGTACAGTTAGGTATACAAAGGTGATGTTAGGATCCTGCCAAAGGAACATTAGAGAAGAAATATACCAATTTTCTACAAGACATTCGGTACACTGTGGGTTGTCTTCTAGGCATGAACATTAGCACGACGTACATTGAAGCATATGAAATTATAGCATTTCGCAGCCAGACCTAATGTTTACAGTGTTGTCGGGGCAACGTTGCGTCAGTTTGTTTTTGACCGACAGACTTCTGCTTTGTAGGTTGGAGATACTTTGAAGATCCTAATAGCAGCTCGCCCCTTTTGGACGGTTTCTAAACCTCTTCTGCCACCTGCCCAATGTGTGTTTAGTGTCAAACGTTATTCCAAGATGGTTACACTTCAGGCCCTCAGCAAGAAATTTCTTGTAGGATCTATAATCATATACAAACTTTAGTATGCGTTCCTAATCAGTCGATCCTTTTTGGCGTTTATCTTAATTCCATGCTGACATACCCAGCTAGATGTCCTGTCTTATTCTGTTCTGATTCTGTGATGTATCATTGTCATCTGCAAACAACCCAACGTTTGACTGTAAACCGTCAACATATTTATTCATTACAATAATGAAATAATGAACTATCTTGTGGCACTGACGTTTTCACTTCCACCTCTCGAGAAGCGTACGTTTCATCTTCTTGTTAACGCATGGCACGACCAAGTTTGTATTGTATAATGTTGAACTGTCAATTACTTGAAAACTTTAGTATACAGGCTTAGACTTTTATAAGAAAATTTAGTGTATAGTCGATAAGGCTAAATGTCATTAAAACGAAATCAGACTGAAGTGGTTTGCCCCGCACTATTGGCGTGATCAGTTTCGCTGTAGCCTCATCTCGCCAGATGACGTTTGACGAGTACACCGGACCAGTTTATTCAGATACCTCCGCGCAGGTTCTTGGTGGTTGGGCGAGTGTGGGCTGCCCTCCCTTGTTTGGCCTCGTCGAAACACAGGAAGCCGTTATCTTTGCGAGCAGTCTAGAAGGCCCCTGCTCGCGATAATCCATATTTCACAACTCTATCAGCGGAGCCAGTTTCTCGGGCCTAAATTATTCCCCGCGGCCGTGTTACGATACATTGTCCCGAATCGTTGAATTAGTGACGAAATTAGAAAGCGGTCCGAGGGGGGGGACTTACTGCGTGAATACAGACTGTGTGATTAGCGCTATCTCTTTCACGATTTCTCCGCGCTCAAAGTTTCCCGCATGCACTCTCAATAGCTGCCGCAAACAACTCTCTGCATTGTTAAGACAGACTTGCTAGTAAGCCATCCCCAGCTACTTAGCTTCTCCTGGGTGACGTGACCTACCCATCACAAACGGTTTCCTGTCTTACACTTGGCGCTGTTCTCCATTCCTTTTTTGGTGACTCTTCCATCCCCCCCCAAATATTTCTTAATCATAAGGACATTTATACACGGAGCGTCCAGTGCTGAGGAAATTATTTAAATATTATTCATGAATCAAGGCGAAAGAGGGTCTGCCACCCGGTCCCATCAGAAAGTCACTGAACAGATACCGACTTCGAGTTGGAGATGGCCTCTACAGAAACACTATCGCTTCATGGAGATAGCTGGGAATGCAACCAGACCTTGTGGTGAAAAGCAAACAAGGGTACTTTAGTTGTCATGTGCCAAACTCTGAATAAACGTATCCCAATCAGCCAGTAACAAAGCCATCGGGCTGACAAAAAAGTGCTTTGTATTTGATGCTGTTATTGGCAAGAGAAAATGAGATGGTTTGAGCGCACATTAATTTACTTAAAATCAGTGGCGTAGCTAGGTCAACAAGGGCCTAGGTGCAAAAAATTTATTTTGGGCCCTCAGGCCAGATGGGCGACCTTTTTTTTGCTTCGTGTTGCTGGTAGGGGCCCCCTGAACTGAGAGGATGGGGGCCCTTGAGTTGTGCCTAGGGGCCCCTGAGCAATGGTTGGGGGCCTCACTCAGCAGTGAGGGCCCTTAGTGAGGGGCTTCCTGGGGCCCCCTTAGACGACTGTAGAGCTAAAAAAAAAAGGTCGCCAGTTTGCCATGAAGGCTCGTGGGCCCTCTCAACCGCGCTTGGGGGCCCACAGAGGTGCGCTTTGGGGCCCCCAGAGGTATGCATGGAGGCCCCTGAGCGTAGGGGCCCCGGTGCACTGCACCGCCTAGCCCCATAGTAGCTACGCCCCTGCTTAAAATTCCAGCTGTCAACATTAACTGTGATCTACAAAGGGTGCTATTTAGATATTCTTACACTGCAATTTACATTATTGCAGAATATCGAATAGGTTCTCACTTACACGCGTTTTTCTGAACGCTTCATGATTTTGCACAGTAAAAGATAGCTGTCAATGCAACTGATATTTAGTTAGTTCATTTGTCAGAAGCGTTTCATTTCCTTCTCAACAGCATCGTCAATGGATTTTTTTCCCGGCTTCTATACGTTGATCCCGGCGTCGGTGTCGCAGAGCAAACTTCAGTCGTATGTTACTGACCAGTAAGATATTGCCAGTACAGAATTCATTCTCAGATGACACTTCTCGTAGTATTGTTTCGGTCATACGATAATGTCAAGGAAAAAAGGGGAGCGACAACGATTGATCTCTTGTAATACTTCTGCCAACATCCCTTATTCTCAACAAGTAGAAAATACAGTATAGTGATGAATAAGGTATTAATGGGTAGAATTTTTTACTGACTTCTGCCATAGCGTGCACAATGTTTAAAATTTAAGTTAAAAATTGGACCACGAGCGGTTGGTTCAGTCTACCTCACGGCAGAGCGTTAGTGGCCGAGACGCAACCCGCCGAGCACAATGTTTAGTAGCGGCAGGTTCAGGGCATAACACGAGTTCCCACTGAAAGTTGCCTCTCCGGTGACTATCAATGTGTTTAGAAGACAAAAGATTCGAAGAGCTGGATTATACTCGGCAAATGTTGTTTACTCACGGACAAATTTATGTAGCCTTTTGTAAAGAGTCACTAAATCTTGTAATATTTCCATTGCCGAAAATGACAAAAAATGCGAGATGATTCCATTCGACACCAAAGATTCTATATAAAGTGGTATTGTAAATATATTCACAATACTAAATTTTCTCTTTGACGTATACACTTAGTCTTATATTTTTAAAAAAATATCTTTTTCGCGGGGGTTTACAGGGGAAGATTTAAAGTGCGAAAATTTCAGATATATTATACTGTGCGTATACGTACAGCATTTCTTTCGGCCGATATGGCACCAGTGGCGGCGGGCCGCGTGCCCCACAGCAGTGGCCAGTGCGCATGCGCCGCCGGCTCGGGCCGGGATCGAAGGCAGCGCCGGGACCCCTCCAGCCAGCCACTACCGCGGCGTCAGCTTTAAGGGCGCCCCCAACCACTGTGCAGCCGGACGCTGTCCCAAATTATAAAATGCTACACTTTCAAAAGGAAATAATCGGTTAAACTGGATTCGCGATGAAAATAATTTTATTAAAACTTTTTACCAAAATTTTTAAAAAGTTATTTCTAAATTTATACTTTCTTTGGTGATAGTATTCAAGTGAAATACAGAAATCGAACTAAATATTTTAGGCAGAAATCTTTTTCTTAAATACTTTACCCGAGAACATTTCACGACATTACTCGATTCATGAAATATCTATCGAATGATAAATACGTTTTTTACGTGGAAAAAATAATTCACGATTTTTTTTTCGGAAATCGTAAACTCCAGAACGATTACCACATTTTTCCCGTTATCTTTTGTAGATTACGTATCATCATAAGTTACGAATAAGTTTTTGATTCAGTGTTTCGGAAATAAAGAGAAATATTTTCACAGCTCTTCGCCTAAAAACTAATACAAATACTGAAATTAAACCTTTCATAGTCGGAAGGTACCAGGTTCCATGGAGACATTATAATCATTATTATTATTATTAAAAAATCCCTCAACCCATATTAAACCCTCGGTAATTATTTCACTCTACCTCCACGATTTTCCGAAATTTTGCGTTACCGTGTATAAGAATTAAAATGGTGCACCGTTAAAAATTTCACAGTTTAAGTCGTGATCTGTGACAGACGGAAAAGTGAGAGATTCCAGAAGCGTCCGTATGTTATTCAGAGGTACGAAATATTTTCTTACAAGGTTATTGAATATCGTGTCAACTCGGCTCAGTTTTAGAATTATTTCTCCATCCGTCGTGTACGGACTACTGAAAGTATTGTTTCTTCCAATAAGTTGTAAGTCACTGTTTATTCTACTAAAGTAGTGCAGTTGACTGTTTTTTTTTTCATCAAAACTGTTTATAAAGTTGCTTATGTTAGTTGGGATCAGATTTTTTTACTTGGCTGGTCTTCGTCCTGTATCGACATGCGTCCTGCTCTTCCCGTCTGCTAGATTATATTTTAATTTGGCCTGAATTGCTCTGTTCAGCGGTGGACACCTATAACCGGACATACGAAGTCGTGAGTGGTAAAATTTTTCCCCCGAAGAGACTACAGGGTAGATTGGTTTGGTTTATGACGTCTAATGTGTGGTAATGTACTCCATCCGTCTACGCTTTACTTTGGCCGTTATAGTTGATAGTCGCTCAGAAATAACGTTTCAAAGTCTTCCTTTACTTCCATGACGGTCGGTTTTTGTGACAGTACTTCCTGATCTTATACCAAAAGAGGCATTAACTTCAAAAATTAAGTGAAACATTCAAAACAATTGAAATGTTGTTATGAACCAGTGTTAAATATTAAGATTGTTATTTGTCGTGATGAAAACATATTTACCTGGAGGTAACCCTTAAGAGACAAAAACGGTGTTTTGAGTTCAAGAATTTGACAGAGACTGACATACGCACGGTCGCTGGAGCTAACTGGCAGAAAACCGCACAAGATCGTTCTACCTGGAAAAGAGATTCTTGACGTTTTATTTGAACTCGTGATTCCGAAGCCACATCATTCCATGAGTTATAAATAAAACATCAGCTGATTCAGAGTTCATCATAGTTCCTTCAGATTTTACAATTTCGTGGATAAATTATTTTAATATAGTATTAATGTTTCTAGATTTAAATAGTAGCTCTTATAACCACACTGCTAGAAATGTATCTTTTAAACAATGTTTTTATGCTTCTCCTATACGTCCATTATATATCCACTATTTATTTTTAGGGAAATTTAAAGATTTACTAAATAAATTTGAAGATGGTTTTTGGTGAACGTTCCTCTTTCTCTTTTCAGGAGCGCATACAAATCGTGCCTTATTCCAGATTTCTCATTTGGGAAGAAGAGAAAAAAATATCAAACCCCTTACTTTATAATCACAACACAAATATTTATGTAGTTGTAGCTTTCGTGAAGAAACAATGATCCGGAAAAAAGTTGACAATTATGTAACAAGAGCCAATGACAATAAGTAATAGTTCTATGTACTTAATTTTGGTTTCTGTGAAATTATATTTATCTGGAATATTTAAACTACCATTTATTCAGCATGTAATGTTTTTATACTCATTTCATTCTCTGAACTTGCTGAAGTATTTTGCTTGTCTTCCAATCTTCTATTGAACAGACTATGTAAAATCCTGAAGGGTTTGCTTGTTAACTTGATTATACCAATGATAACCATGTGAATGTATGTTCTGTACATGTCTGTATGAATCGTTTGAGAGCGGCGTAATGTTGCGAAAGTGGTTTACTAAGAAAACAAAATAAAGGTGGGATGTCACTGCTGACCAACATATCTTCGTAAGTGAAGGAGCGTACACTGCCTTGTGACGCGAGTCGGATATTGTTTGGTTTCTGTGAGCTGTTAAGCTGAATATTGATAAGTCCAATGGGAAGCAAACTCATAAACATCTTACAACTTGCACATTTGAATATAATGTGTGTCTAGGATAATGTAGGAAGACTTCTGCTGTGTCATGGGTTGAGAAAGAACGAAGTAGCTATAATTCATCTGAAGTTATAAATCTAGCTGACGCATTGAACCCAGTCGCATCTTCCCGATATCGACCTTCTAACCTTCACGTGTAAACATATTACTTCATTCCAGCGAAAAGGTTTGTTGTGTTAAGTTGGCAGTTCTTTGGCAACATCAAACAAGCCAAAGAAATGACGCTTGTGATAGCTCCGTATCTTCCGTTTCTGGTAAAATGACGCATTCGAGCCAGCGTTAAGAAATTTGGCGCCATCGTTTGGTTCCGAAAAAAGACACTTGGTACTTATCTTACCAAGGTCTGACCTAGTAGTTCCGTACAAGTACTGCATGGGTCGTCCAACTTTTTGCGCGTCTGGGCTATATTGGCGAAAATCTGTGACGTCACAGGAAGAGCAACAACTCGTACAAGCGGAAATTTATTACATTCTGTGACGCAGCTAACAAATCGGATTTAGCACGCACAGCGGTGTGTTTACTAACCTTGTTATAACGTTTCTAAATTAACTTAATCGGTGTTGTTGGGAATCCGTATAACTAGTCTCGCGTACATAACAATTTGTATAACTCGAATTTAAAGTTCCATTTTACCAGCAACTTTATTTCGATACATTTTGAGGAAAGTCTGTAAAACTTTTTTATATATATATAAATAATTACGTTGAAAGAAATAAACTTTATTGTCTTGCGTCGATTTCATCGGATCCAATACTTGACTTCCTACACTTTCCCAAACTCGATTACTTAAGAGATTTGCAATAAATGTCCTCATATAACTTTCTTTTCGTGGTCTTAAACGATTTCCTCCAATTTCATTGTACAATCGTTTATCACATCAACTCTATTCGTATCTCTGCGACCAACGATTCAACTAGTATCTGACCTCGCAGCATTCACTGGAACAGTTGTATCAAGGCAAATAGTGTACAGAAAGTTTCGGCAGAGTGGCCTTTATTGTCTGAGACATGCTGTACGTGTAGCCGTGACGCCTCTTCACAGAAGGGATCGTCTAGAGTGGAGTCGTCAACTTGCCAACTGGACGGTCGAACAGTGGGCCAATGTTCTTTTCACAGAGGAGTACAAATTTGATCTGGAGAGTGATTCTCGACGGATTCGCATCTGGAGGGAACGTGGAACACGATTTCGAGGCCCAAACATTGTGGAAAGACCGATATCGAGGTGGATCCCTAATAGTGCGAACAGTGATTATGTTGACCTCTCGAACACCTCTTCATGAAATTGTACGTTGATCACCAAGGTTTAATTGTTGTCAGGTATCGGAAGGAGATACCTCATGTGAGGTTGTTGCGAAGTGCTGTGGGCCCAGACTTCGTATTGATAGACGATAATGCTGGACCTCATAGAACACGGGTGGTTGATGTTTTCTTGGAAACGGCAGATATTGCAGGCATGGTGTTGTCTTCTCGCTCTCCCAATTTGAATCCCATAGAGCTTGTTGGGATGCACTAGAGAGAAGAGTTGCATCACGTCAGCTCCCACCAACCACTCACCAAGACTTGCGAGCAGCTCTGCAGGAAAAATGGGCGATATTGCCTCAATGTAAGATTGGTGACATCATTCACAGCATGCCCCGCCGTTGTCAGGTCTGTATTGCTACCAGAGGTGGTCACACCCCATACTGAGCATATTACCCAGCTGTCGGAATGTGTGTGCAAATCCGTTAAGTTGAAAAAAAATTTTTGTCTACCGTTATTCATGTTGCAGTTGCTTACGTTCTGTATTCTTTATATTGTTTCTACTTTACTATCACCTGTTTATACTGTTTTGTTGCAAAATAAACGCAGCCCTGCAAAATTTTCGTTTGTTGCTTTAATTTTGGACACTAGTGTATTTGTGCAATGTGCTACTCTTAGACTAAATGCAAAGCATTGTAATTACCGCAATAGCACTTAGTATTAGAAGTTAAATAACATTTTTTTTCGTATTACACCCTTGAACATCTGAGAGAGATACTTCAGCAAATATATTGCGGAAAGCCGATTTGTTAGACATTAAGTAAAAAATGTCGACAGTGAAACCGGTCTCTAAAACCGTATTAAACATTTATTAGAACCTTAACTGCACTTAACAAGAAAAACATGCGCAGTCCACAACTAGCAGATCGCTAGGATCATGGGAGATGCCGGTACCAGTGGTAAGACAACAGCTGATTTCCTGCTGTATACGCAGTAGAAGGTGGAACTTAAACCACAGATGTATTATAGCGCCTTGCTTATACACAAAGGGAAGATCAATATAGATGACTGCCAAAATTCTATCGTATTGTATCCTCGTGTTAGTTTTCACTAAAGTAAAAATAATGACATGCTCAAGGCATTAATTTCAGTTCAAAAATGGAGAAATTGGTGCCGATAAATTCTTTCAAAAAAACTATCAAACTTCCCATGTGTAGTCAATTTATGAAAACCATTTTTGCTGTATCACCCCTACGCAATCCTTGGTGATCACTTGCGTTGGGAAACGAATATTTTCAGCGGATTTGTATTGTCTTGTATGTTTTACGGATGTATGTAGGCAACAGGCTACATCACGGAATAAATTTGTCGCATTGTCTTGTTGTCCGTTTGAGTCGGTTTGTTCCAACAGAACCTGAGTCTTCATCTAGAAAGGGGTGGTGGTATTTGTCGAGGCAGTTTGTTTTCCTCATTTAGTTATACATCATTACCAACTAGTACAGCATAATTTCTTAGGCTACTGCGATTGTCTTTGTTAATAGTAACTTGTTTTACCGGAGAAAATGCGTTTATTTGCCCTTGTCTGAGCTTTCGGCTGAATACCGCAGATTTCGTCAGAGATACTGCTTTCGTTTACTTAGCAATGTGAGCCAACCATCATAGAGGACTAGACAGCTATCTTCGTTCTTTTCTTTAAAAAAAATTTACTGCCTCCCTGTCTCGTCGAGGCCACCTCTGGTATTCTGTCACTGCAACCTTGTTTCCGCAAATCTTATATCGTGCTCGGTGTTGAAGATATGACGAACAATGGCGGATTTGTCGCTATTGCTTTGTTTGTAGTGGCGGATATGTTCTTGGTCTATCCGCCACTGTGCCACCCTTCTCACAGATGGAAACACCGCCACAACTTCAGGGGATTTGATAACATCTACTGCTGAACTTAAAGACTTCTGTTGCAGACAGAGGTCAGTTCTCTACGTTCTTCTGCTAGAGGAGACCATTCTAAATCTTACAGCGTTAGGCTGCCGTTGGCGTCGAACCATGAAGTCCTTGAGGCTAGGCAGGGCCCCTTCCTGCTTACTCATCCAGATGCGTCCCTAAAAATAATTTCCTGGACGCTGCGATAGCAGTAGGGAGGCCGTATCACGCCCAGGAAGCCGGCACGTCAGCCTGGAAGTAAACCGTCAGCAATACATCTTCTCGTATCTCGTTTCATGCAGACGTCACGTTCATTACCATCCGGCCTGCTACAAATACCTTGCAAGATATCTCCAGCGTGTTTTCGGTTCTCTAAAAACAGTAGTCTCAGAATCATACCCTCGTACTCGACACGTCCATTACTGTTAGATTCAATTCAACTATTGAGTCTACATCGGATGTTGAGGATATTGGAGCTAATTTTTTTTCTTTTTTACTTATGGCTTTACGCGTCGTCGACATCGTGGTCATTAGAGGTGGGATGGGACTGAGGACAAGGAACGGGAAAGATGTCGGCCCTGGCCTTTTGAAGGAAGCATCTCGGAATTCGCCTGGAGTGATCTGGGGAAACCATGGAAAACCCAAATCTGGATGCCCGGACGGGCATTTGAACTGGCGTCCTCCCGAATGCGGGACATGAACGTTAACCGCTCACCCACCACGCTCGGTGGGAGTTAACTAACCAGTCGAGAAATAATCTACCAATAGAGCTCTCATAGGCAAGATTTCAAAGTCCACTTTCCACGCAGGATCGATCAGTTTACTTTCATCTCAGCAGCTATTATTCCAAACATATAAATTCCACTGTTCAGTTATCAGTTTCTCTCCCTACTTTTCTCTCCCTTAGACTTAAATTCAGTTGTAACGGTATTACAAATAAAATTGCTTTTTTTCCTTCAAATCAGTTCATAACATTACTACGTCATTGCTAGCAACAATAACTTAAAGATACTATATTTCTGAATACCTTAATCTAAGCGAATAATCGCTGTTTTTTCCGCTATTGTTTTCCCTGTTAATTCTGTGCACATTTATTTTCCCAATTATACTTACATGTATTACTATTATTTGCACCCTTAATATTATGGCTATTATTTATAAATTCCACCTGAATGTGTGTATCTCTTTCAACAATCTCTCGCTAATTCTGGTTTAAGGGCTTGCTATGTTATAGATATCCGAGAACTTTATTAACCCATGCAAAGTTACTGTCATTTCACGTGCCAAGTATTCGTGGCATCTTAGTTTCATCCAATAAAGGAAGTTTTAGTACAAAGCTTTTTTTTTGTTTTTTCCATGTCGTCTTCCTTCAGTAGTGAATTTTCTCAGATGTGACATCTTTTCAAATTGGATAACGATTTAAGGAGCAAAAGCAAGCGTGCAATGTGATGGTTTGATAGCGAGAATAGTCATGTTCTAGTCCAAAAAATGTCACTCGCAAAGAATAAATGTTCTCGCAGAAAACTGATTCAGAAGAGGAATGATAGTCTGCAACCAACAATTATCTATTTACTGAAATTTAGGGTATTTAATTAGTTTCAGTAGCGTTTTTTTATATGAAAGTAACGGCCCATGTCTAATTATTTGCCTGTCTGTAGACAAGAAAAGAACCATATTATTTTATATTCGAAGAGATACCTTCACAGCATAAAAATATTCTATTACCATCTGTTCATCATCCATCCTCTTTATTTTCCGAAGGTATTTTTATAATCTGGATAAATGCTGGAATGTAACAGAATTTTCGACTCAAGAGAAAATAACAAAACGCATCATATTAATAGTCTACAAAAATTGAATATTTCTCAGATATTTGGTGAGACTCATTTCTTACCCTTAAAATATACCGTTTTTAATTAAGTCAGGTATCTAATGGGATGGGGAGGGATAGGGACTTGAATCTAGGATAAAAAAGGACAATTGTTGTATAATATTGAATGTCACACCGAGTGGGGCGGTGTAACGGTTAGCGTTCTCGCCTCGCATTCGGGAGGACGGCGGTTTGAATCCCCGTCCGGGCATCCAGATTTGGGTTTTCCATGGTTTCCCCAAATCACTCTAGGCAAATGCCGGGATGCTTCCTACAAAAAGGCCATGGCCGAATTCCTTCCCATTCCTTGCCCCCATCCTTGCCCCCCATCCTTTCCCGTCTCTAAAGACCTCGATGTTAAAAAGAGACGTAAAGCAGTTAAAAAAAAAAAAAAAAAAAAATTGAATATCATCATTTTTTTTCGAGCGGGAGCAACCAATGCCAATAGCATTTCGCTGTATTCATTGGAACTGTTTCAGTAGCTTAAGCCATTATGTGACCTCTTTTCAGTTTTTTTTTTTTTTTTTTAATGGGGGCGTTGAAATCTCTGTAGACGACCTGTATACTCTCTCATAAGTTCCTAACATTACCAAACTGTTTCAAAGCAATAAACATAGGAAAGTTAATCAGAATTTAATACGCTAACGAATAAGGCAATACAGCTTTAGAAAAGTTTCTTTGATTTCGTAAAGGAATTAATAAGTGATACTGTTAAAGGTAGTTATGTGATCATGAAATCTTGGAGACCTTTTCACGGCTGAGATAAGAAAATAGAAAGTAATGCATTAAATACGATCTCCAAAATTGTTTGCAACTCTTCTGGAATCGTTTGTTCATTTCAACTCGGGCGTGCAGTCCGTGGCGTGTTATAAATGGAATCTTTATCGCCTCTTTGTCCTGCGACGTAAAGCAAACCTTACTCTGCTGACCATGTTGGCATGACACTAGCAGATGTTCGGATCGCATTGTATTGACTGTGAACTCCTCTGCTCTCCTCGCTCTTTCAACTCGTCGAGCTTTGCCTTTGTGAGCGAAAGCAGACACAGCTGATTCCGTGCTTTACTGAGTCGGCGATTTTCTTGCACAACAAATGCGTCTGGTATTGACGACCAAACAAACTGCATGAAATTCCCCTTCTGCTTTAGAACAGAGTGCTGCGCCAGGCCTCTGAAGGCTCGCCAAGATTAGCCTCGGTTTGCGGGCACGAAGCTATTTCGTGGTATTCGTGATTTTAAGAAAAGACACTTGTGGAATGCAATAAGCTACGAAGTGTAATAGTTTTCACTGTTTATTTTGTCGGATACGAATTTCACTGGTACCTAAATAAAAGTTGACTAATTCATCCAAGTATTTTATTTCATAATAACAATGATCGTATATACAGATTTCATTAAATACAGTAACTGCAATTAGATGTAAAATTGTAATGCTAAGATATTATTATTTTCGGTCTTACTTTGTTCAAATTCAGTGCCGGATTAAGACAGCGTAGCAAATGTGAAGAAGCCGCCCTTAATTTTTGCCGCCCGGGGGAAAATTGTAGAGCTAAAAAAAAAATGGTCGCCCATCTAGCCTAGGTGCGGCGGCCTCCCCCCCCCCCCCCCCCCCCCCCCCCGTCCCCTAGAAGGCGCGAGGCCCGTAGCATTTGCTACCTCCTGCTACGTGGTAAATCCAGTATTGTTCAAATTTCTGTAGTGGAAAGAAGTAAAACAATGGGACCTGGTTTTAAAAGTTTTCGACAATGCTATCTGCAAATTATGGACCATGAAATTATACGAAACTAGCACAGATGGGCAGAAAACCGTTAATTAACGAAGTTAACAAAATTTAACTTTTCAGTTAAACTAAAAAAATCGTTAACGGGCTTCATAACTTCCGTCAAATTGAACTACCGTTAACTTTAGTCCGTTTCATTGGTAATTGATCGAATAGGGAACAAATTAGGGAGCGTGCACAAACTACGTGGCTTGGTCCACGGGGGGGGGGGGGAGAGGGGTTGGCTGGAAAGCTACGATGGGCTACGTGGGGGGAGGGGGGGTTCCAAGCCAGGCCACGTAGCTTTCCTTTCATAACATTTTTCACAGTGGAACAGAACTCACAACAGCATGTGATTATTTATTTCTATCAGTTAATTATCTCCGTATGTAAGTTACAATCGTCCGACAAGAGAAAACAGTACAAAATGTCTTCTGGAATCAAAAGAGAAAAAAGCTACGTGCTATGTGGGGGAGGGAGCGTTGGGGGGTAGAGGCAAAAGCCACGTGGGGCTACATGGGGGGGAAGGGGGGGGGTTCACAAGAGGCCAAAATGGAGCTACGTGGTTTATGCACGCTCCCTTGGGTAGGGAACGCGATTACGAGTGTGATGCGTACATAACTGTTATGCTAGGCATGACGTGAGTGTGAGAAGGAAAGCTAGAATTCTGGAGCGTTTCTATTTTACGTGTGCAAACCAAAGCTCATTACTCGTTTCCAATTCGGTGGGTGATTGATTTTGATATTTTTATAATCTAACTTTTTTTACCGCCAGGAAAATGTCACTTTTTGGTTGGTATTGATCTGGTGTTCGTTAGTGAAATAAACGCCGGGTCGAATCCCCGTCCGGGCATCCAGATTTGGGTTTTCCATGGTTTCCCAAATCACTCCAGGCAAATGCCGGGATGCTTCCTTCATAAGGCCATGGCCGAATTCCTTCCCATTCCTTCCCATTCCTTGCCCCCCCCCCCCCATCCTTTCCCGTCTCTAAAGACCTCGCTGTTGAGAGACGTAAATCAGTTAAAAAAAAAAAAGTCGGTGAAATAAATTAAACTGACATTCGTTACATGATTAGGTCATGGAAACTTAACTCTTGAATCCATTAGTTAAAGCAGCAACGCTACCAATAGCAATGAGAATATTAAAAATCCTTGGCCATATTTATGCGATTATGTTGCATTTAAATCAGGACTGGAAGAACAGTTGATTTATGAATGCAAACTGTTTGCCTCAACTTTCTACAATCAAAGCTCACATGTCTAGCCTCAATAATCTTAAACATTATATCAAGGAGCCAACTATTTGTGTATTACTAATATTTTGAATATACTGTACAGTAAATCTTAAAGCATGTTTTAAATTTTTGGGGAAACACGATTGTGAAATTAGAAGCAAACTTCTGAATGTTTTATTACTGACGGCAATATTTGTTATCTAAACAAATCATTATGTTATACCTGTGGAACACCTGCCCTGCCTTCACCGATCATCATTGATTTACTTTGTAATAGCAGTGGTATAGATTGCCTGTTGTTTTAGTGCAAACTATTCAGTGTCTTAATTCTCAGTTATGAGTTTACTGCTTTTGTAGGCAGTAATTCTGAAAAAAATCTCCCATTCAATCCTTTACACCTCTCTGATACTTTGGATCCCAGAGGGGCCTGCATCGCTGTAGTCTTTTGATTTGTCCCTGGTATCAAGTGACGAACGCAATGTGATCACAGCAACTCGTGAAGCGCTCGAGCCGCTCATTTCAAGGTGCCCGCCTACGTCATTAGGGCTCACAAATTGAGGCGTGGTGGCCGCCTTTGCAGAGTTTTCCGGAGAGCAGTATCGATTTCGTTTGTGTCTGAACTAGTGCGCAGTTTCGTGTTACCACACCTCGCAGCCGGCCGGGAGAGCACGCAATTAGTGTTGGGGCGGGATAACTAATCAGAGCCGCCGTAATCCTGGTCGTTTGCTGCGGCAAAGCCTGCGGCGTGATCCGCAGCAAACGAGTTGTTGGGTCTCCACTGGTCACCGCATCTGCTGAGAGCGAAGACCAGCGCCGACACTGCGGGCACAGCATGGGCATTACTCATCAACCCTGGCATCGAAAAGCGGCTACAGTTGACACAATGTGGGTCCCAATCTTCAGGGACAATCCGGCAGGGGTCCTGCGCATTGCCACATTAGTAGGCAAATTGGATCTGTTACGCCCGATATCGGGAGATTGGCAGAGCCTAATAAACAATTTACAGATTGTCCCTTCAGACGGGGAGCAAATTGAGACGTGCGTAGCGCGATTGCAACGTTTGAGACGATTTCTGCTCAGTCGCCTTGGAGTAAGGAGCGAGGTCGTTTAATGCCATTAGTCGTGTGTGTCGTTAAAAAATGTCTAAAGAGAAAGAGGTGTGGACGAATATTTATAAGAATATGCCCTAATTGTGGGACAAACTCAACAAAAATTAAATAAACCGCAATGCGGATAAGTAACAAAAATAATCAGTTTGTTCACGAATACAAAATAAACAATTCAGCTGTTGACACGGTTGATTCCGTGAAGTATATGGGGGTGATAGTACAAAGCAACATGAAATGGGACATGCACATAACTTCCGTCGTAGGCAAGGCGAATTCTAAATTGCGATTCATAGGTCGCATTTTGAGGAATTATAATGTCATACAAAGGAGATAGCGTATAGAACACTGGATTACTGTTGTGGAGTTAGGGATCCGTATCGCAAGGTTCTGATTGACTCAGTGGAGAGGGTGCAGAGGAGAGCCGCTAGATTCGTGACTTGTTGTTACAGCCCTTATGAAAGCGTCACAGAATTGATACATAGATTGGGCTGGGATAGTTTGGAAGACAGACGACGTAGCTTGCGTTCGAATTTATTAGAGAATATGCGAAATTCTATGACGTACGAGTGCAGTGAGATACTTCTGCCGCCAACCTATTTAGGTCGAAATGACCGGAGGGATAAGATTCGTGAAATAAGATGCCGTACGGATGCTTTTATGTATTCCTTCTTTTCTCGCGCTATTCGGGATTGGAATACGCGTGTTTAGGATTGATGCTTAGCACCCTCTGCTACCCACAGTGTTTGTGATTTGAAGAGTATGGATGTAGATGTAGAAAATGCTAAAGAACGATTTTGACTTTTGCTCCAAATTTCCAAGAAATTGGGCCAAGAATTAACAGTTGCAGTCTTTTTTGTCTTCCTTAACGTAGTGTTTGACATTTGAAGATAGCCCAACATGTTTCAGGAATGATGCATTTGTAGTGAAATAGGCGTACTGAATTTCATTTCTTCATAGGTTTGTCTACTTGCCAAAAATTGCAGAGAAACGACTAATCGTTCTCTGGCGCTTATACTTTTCACGCATTAGGGATCACTAAGTGGAGTATCTCTGCAAAACTTTCAGAATCTACTCTCAGAAAATTTCTAAATCTTCTGGCTCTAGTCGTCTCAAAAATTATCATATAAGATAACTTTTTTCCTAATAAAATCCATTTCTTCGTTCAGTATCATTTTCTCTCGGTAGAAACTGTAGTACAAATTATTGTTAAAACGATGTGAACTTTTTGTTCCTTTGACATAAAAGAAGCCATTGTTAAGCGCTTGCAACTAACAGTCACGCTATCACAATGTAAACTAAAATTGGAAGCGAAATTGTGATGTGTGGATGGAAGCCCCAAATAATTGCCCTGCAGATTGCCACTGCAGATTATGACCGAAATTGGATCACCTGTAGCCGCCTTAAAACATGATACACCAGAGAATGTGGGGCAATTGCTGTGGCAATTCGTCACTGATACAGAAAGCAGAAGCTATAAACTTATGAGGGTATTGTTAACTTTTTTTTTAGATGCCTTCATACATTTGGAGATAGAAACCACCGTACCAGTTTACGGCCATGGAGATAACTGGAATTAGGAGGTTCAACGAAAGAATTGTTTTCTGGAGAGGGTTGAGATGAAACAGTTTGTGAAAAAAGGCAAAGCAACAGTTTATGTATTAATCTATTTTAACTCAATATAGATAGTAGAACAGGAGAAATTATGAACATCTTTCCAGTGAAAGGTATTTGTCTTGAATTTATTGATGTGAAGGTTCTTGAGGGTAGTTGGTTCTCCTGATCAGCAGAATTTCGTTTTGCCACGTCTCCTCTTGTGCTGTGCTGGTAAATTTTTCCAGATGAATGAAATTTCAACTTAACATATTTCATGTCTATGCTGCAAGGTTTACTGGTAGCCGGTATTTTTTTTTAATGATTACTGATGCCCCACAGCCACATGAAGTTTTTCTTAATCTGTCGAATCTGTGCTTTCTACAAACTAGATACACCTCATAGCAGTTAGCCTGAATCGACACAAAGTAAGCCTACCGCAGATGAATTAATGCTACCGTGGCTGTTGACAATCTTGATGCTCTTTAACAAGACTATCTACCACTAAAGGTCTTCAACTTGAACTCTGTCGCTTTCGGAAGAAGTTATATGGCTGATCTACGCAATTCAACATGGTATTAAAAGCAGGCGGAGGTTTATGAATGCCATTTTCACAGTCTTAATGGGATGCGATTTTTGTACTAAACAAAAGTCAAAGTAACACCAGTGTAAAAATTTTGCTTCTTATCTTCCCAACTGATGCTTTAGTGCGTATTATTCCTGTCGTATGGGCCTCACGAACAAACACCGGCACGTCATTCCACAAAGATTTCATTTAGTTATTTGGTCTCTCCGGCGACGTGTTACAAATAAATATGTGGTTATTCTCGTTGAATTACAACAAGGTAGTTCATAATGATCATAAACTATCTTTCTGCCAAATCATCATGGTTTCAACCAGCATATTTTACTGATGGTTGTGTTCTATGCTATGAAAACTGCAGAGCGTTGGACAGGTTCTGTAACCATCGTCCAATCGTCTCATACGCCATGCTTTTTCGTTTTCATTAATACACCTTCTGAATAAAACAGAACCTTCATGAAATCGCTCACTTGCACGTCTGAAACAGCTTCATTAGTTTTATTCGTTTCGACTAAGAAACTTCTGTTTTTATTCGCTCTTTGTTACTTAACAATCACAGCGGGTGAGTGGTCAACATTTGAGTTTGGAATTTGGAAGTACGCGGGTTAGATTCCCGGTCGGGCTACTCCCATTTTCAGTTTTCAATGGTACCGCAAAATCACACCTGGGAAATGCCGGCGCAATTCCTTCATGGCCGAATTCCTACCCATTCCTTGCTCCCAACCCTATCTCGACGTCGACGACCACTAAAGTCAAAAGAAAAACTTTGTTACGTGCGATCAGAGAAATGCAGTGACCGTCTGACGTTGTCGTCAGTTTGTCGGTTTCGTGTTTCAAAAATACACTACGGTATGTTTGTGCTGTTCTGGAAGAACCGTCACTTTTTGAATTTTGAGCATTTTTAACGAGTTTCATTTGCTTTAATTGGCAAAATAGTAAATTTTTGCTAGGTCTTACTCATACGATCATATTAGCAAGTCAAATTCCAGGACAAATCCGAGATCTTACGTACGCCGGTGAATTTTCATGCGATGACGTCAGTGAGTGAAAATTGAGTTTTCTTTTGCTTCTCAAATTGAATAGTTGTTGGGGAACATTCCGTTGGAGAACTACTAATCTGTGGTATTTCAAGCGAAATGCACACCATTCGTTTCTTCCTAGTTTATAGTGTTGAAATGTGTAAGTAAACAAACAAAACTAAATTAAAAAACCGAAGGTTGGTTGCATCGATCTTCTCGAAGCTGGCATAATAAGCCACTGTGTCAGAGATGGGACGACTGCCAGTACCCGTCTTGAGACCTAGAGTTTAATGTGTTTAAGTTGTGAGTAAATATTACCTGTAGAGTTTCGAACGAGTAGTTGAATGTTGGCTTCGTTTGAAACAGTTTTGGATCTACAAATACCTCTGAGGGGGTCTGGTCTTGGATGTGATGGTTGCACTTCAAGAGCAGTGACCTTGTATCCTTGGTTGGTTCCATTAGCAGGTGGGAGGCGGTCCGGAAGCGCGCTATCGCTATGAGCACCTCGGTCGTTGGTCTTCACGCTGCTGCGCCGGATCTCGTCACCAAGTGTCCCAACACCAGGAACCAGCAGACGAACCTGATAATTCACAATTATAGCTTGTATTTTTCAGAAAATTTTATCAAAACATTCATGTGGAAGGGTGTTGCTGGGATCAACTTCATGGGAACTTAGTAGCTTCAATATAAGTGTGTAATTCCATGTAGTCGGTCGGAAAAACTTCACATCTTGGAACCATTATTTCGTTTGATATAAAGTGGTTGAGAATTAATATATCGAGATGCAGAACTGAATATAATATCATATTTACATATGGTAAACGTTCCAGGAAACATATGTCTCGATTAAAGACATCTAGGATGGTGAGTGAGCGGTAAGACTGTGACCTCAGATTCGGAAGGACACCGGCTCGAATCCCCGTCAGGCCATCCAAATTTCCGTTTTTATGGTTTCCCAGAGTCACTCCAGGTGGGATGGTTGCTTCAGTAGATGTGGCTGCATTCCTTCCAGTTTCTTGTCCCCAGTCCTTTCCCGCCTCTGACTCCTACGTCGACGAGGCGTGGAGCCATAAAAATGGGTTAGAGACAGTTGTAGCGCAAGAAGGTCGATAGCAACGTGACAGAAAATGACTTTTGCCAACTTAAATAAAGGTCTGGCCAGCTATTAATGGCGTGCCTAGTCACTGCGCTTATCTTTCAGCGTAGAACACCACCAGTCGAAGGACGATCAATGCAGTACTAGTATATCAAAAGTAAATATAAAAATTAACAGCAATTCTGTAATGCTGTAGATCCTTAAAATTTTCTCAACATTCTTGTAAAGGTAGAAATATTGGAAATTAGCCTATCAGGTAAGCTAAGTTCATTCGATTGCGAAGCATTATGTAGAGTTGCGGCCTATCTCCTGTCTCTTGTTTCAAGTTCAGTATATAAATAAAAATTTGGAATTTTCAGGGATAAAATCTCAATATGCAGAATCAACGAGAAGTACTGTGACGGAATGGTGTATAGGTCGTAGGGTTCAAAACCAAACTTATGCATCACTGTAGAATACAATGAGGTTCAAATGTTACCAAATTGTTAACTATGTGCACAAATTTAAAAAAAAAAGAAATGTTAGATAGCACACTGTATTAACCCTTGGTTATAGTTGTGCACTCATTGTTTCACTGTGTTTACCAAGACTAAGTACCAATATTCTCGGATGATAACGGCAATTCTGAATTCGAAATCTAAAGCCTTACTGACCATCCACCACATCCACGAATGGGTTGTTTCAGCGTAATGTTTAACTACTGCTGGTTAGGAAACGGAACGGTTAAAAGAAAGCGAGCTCGTGGAGAAAATTTCCGAGACATTTTAGACTTTAACGTTCCGACGTTGTTTACAAGAGTTTTATATGAGAAATATAGTTTTGTCAGCATCAAAGGTCATTAAATGTAATGTACACTGAAATAATTAATTGCTCTGAAAAATTTCACGTCTCTGAGAGGTGCGCCTGCGTACAAAGTCTGTCGTTTTTGGCTGAAATTCGGGAACCGGCGCTGCATTCGCCTTGATGGCGGAATACCTACTTTAAGACGAGGGTTCAGCTCGCAACTTAACGCCCCCGGCAAATTGCCGCGTCTGTAAGAGTTGTAGGGGAGCGTTGGTCGCAGGTGTGCAGTGGGGGCGCCCTTATCGATTTCTTGCAGAGGCTGAGACCGCTCCCACGCCCCAGGCAACACGCACCGCAGCCTCCGACACTTGTTTCCGCTCCGGAGGATGCCTTCTGACCAATCAGAGCGATACTTCGTACAGATACACACCTGTGACACAATATTAGAAATTCCGTCGATGTGATTCCTCAAACAGTAGAAATGATTAAAATCGATGTATACCTTTTTCGACTTTTTATTACTTAGACTGGCATTAAGATATGGATGTTAGCAGAATTTATCTGTATTGAACTTTAAAATACCGCAGTCTTCGACACTGGACGCTTCTCTATTATTTAGATCAATACTGCCCTAATTAGATACACGATACTTAAACTGCGTCCATTAATTACGTGAGATTTTTTTTTCGGAATTCCGGACCCCCCCCTTTTTTTTTTCTACGAATGGACCTCGCAACCTTTTGAAACTTTGTTTAGTTCTCATGCTCCCAAGGGCGATAATAACCCCCTAAAGTCGGTTTTTACTCACCTAAAATAGACTTTCGCGTCATTTGTAGACTTTTTTTTTTTTTAGCTCTACGATTCTACAATTTCAAAACCTCACATGTGATTTCCGTTAACCCCCCCTCTCGCGTAATTAATGGACGCCCCTTCAGATGAAATGAAGAACCTATGGCGTCATTTTTATAATTTATCTAAATTCATCACTGCGGAAATACATGTTGCGACCAATTTTTCAACACAACGGACCAAATTACAGAAGCAAAAAATATCACCAAGCCAATTGGAAGAACAAAGGAGTTTGACCTGTCATTTGGATTTTCTGTGATTTCCCAGACGGATCGTTCATTAAGACTACGGTTGATTTACGTTCCATCCACTATGATTATCCCCGTCAAATGACCTTGTCATCGACAGAGCTGTCAATCGCATATTAAAGAATAGTCATATAGCTACCTGGAGTCTTGGTGACGTCTAATTGTTACAGAAAGATTTCCCATTCAAATTCATACCTCTAACACAATTTTCCCGGTCACTTAAACCGACCCTCGTATCTGACAACTCTTTGCTTGAGATAAAGTAGCAAGATCATTGTTTCCTATTCCACGTGAAATCGTAGGTCCTCTTTAAGAGGTAGGATTATTAGATTAAGTAGGGTGCTTACGACGGACGCATACTGCATCTCGAATTGAAGTAACACGGGTTTAAAACGACCTTCAAGACCATACTTCCCCTCTCCCCCCTCGATTGGATTTCATTGTGACGTGTAAAAATGTTCAATATATTTAAGATTTTAAATCGTGAAGGAAATTTATGTGGAAAGTAGCGGAATGGGTGCTTATGAAATTTGGTACCAAAGACTTTTCGTTAGACTTTACTTAGAAAATTTTTAACAAGTAGGCTGGCAAGCATTTTTTAATGTAGAACTAAGCTTTCTCCTCTGATGGAAACAAAAAACACCACGGTTTCTATTGAAGATACCAGAAGATGCACTGTCACAGAATAATATGTAAATTAATTATATCAACTAAATTTACAAAAACTTCTGGCATACCTTAAAAATAAATTCTTCGACGGAGTAGGAGTTATCAATGAATTATTTTATGCAAAACATTATGACATTATCTGCGGTTTTCGAACTTGAAGCTAACGCTCCTGAGGCCATCTTTCCGAAACCGAACGTCATTTAGAGATATCCATTCACCTGTATAAATATTCAATGAAATGCTAAAAAATATCTTAGTGTTATCGATACAAAAGCTCTTCACACAGAAATTATTTCGTGTTGTTACAAAATTCTGGAGTTTTAGTGGCGTCAAATTATTAAGTGTATTGCAGTATGTTACTACAAATATTGTTGTAATCTTGGACTTGAAAACAAGGATTGTGGGTGAGCGATTATTCTGGTCTAGCATTCTAGAGCACGCAGGTTCAAATCTTCGTACGGCCATCCAAATTTTAGATTAGGTGTGTGCGTGTATAGATTTTTTTGTTAGAAATTCTCTATTTTTTCTGAAAATGTCAAAACTTCGGAATTTTTCAGTAGTATTTACAGTTAGAGTATCCTTAGCATAATTCACCTATACATCTCGGAAGCGTCAGTATTCACCCTATCCGTGGCAGTATTTCACAGGCTTGGAAGAAGAGTTAAAGCATCAGCTAGGAATGAAGTTTCTTTATTGCTAATAACATGACCCCGCCAAATATTGTTGAGCTTCTCAGTATCCTTACAAGAACTATTTCTTCGGTGTCGTCTCTTAAAATTCCAGTATTAATCAACAATTAACACCATGTGCTTCAGCATAACGCAATATTCACCCAATATTTTTGTCTAGGCTAATGCAATACCTAAATTTGCAGATTATTATTATTATTTTACGAGCACTTGAAAGACGCTTCAATTTAAGTTAATTAATTCCGAGCTGAGCTCTCTTTTAGTGTCAATTCGAGTACATAGCATTGCATTGCAAGTGATTTAATTTTAATAATTACTTCCCTCTGAATGTGCGATCCCTATATGCGTCAAGTGTATAAAGCGGGTGATTAAATGCCACACGTGTAAACCGCGCTTCGGCGGACAGAGGCCCGTCTTAACGCGTCAGGCGCACCCGAACTTGTTTACAAACTGCGCCGCCGGGCGCCACGTTCATAAAAGAGAAATTTTTAATTAGCACATCGCGCAGTGCGTTAGCTTTGTAATGAACTTATTCCAGTTGTTTCAGATTAGGGAGACCCCTTTTATACAAAATTCACAGCAGACGCGGCGATAAAATTAAAACTGAATTAAACTCGTGTTGTGCCGTCGCGGAGGGCAGCGAGTCGCGCGCGGCGCCGCTGGATTCGGCAAGTCGACTGATGACGTCACAGTTTAGCACGGGCCGCCACCCACCCGGTCTGTGGTGGTCGGCGTGAAGCGGCGGCGGCGGGGGGGGGGGGGGGGGCGTCCATTAAAGTGGATGACCAGACACCAGCGCCGGCGGGGTGCTTACCCGGCCAAACACACGACAATTAAAGCGAATGGTCCACGGTGCTTGTACACAATGCTTTATTGCGCATCTTCCTCCCGCTTATGACACTATTTAGAGTACTCCACTCACAGTCTGACACTAACACATGCTCCCTTTTCTGAGATAATGACGATAAGAAAAACAATACTTCCATCGCGTCTTTTGGACTATTACATTAAATGGCACTAGGTATCCGAGTCTTTTCCTTTTATAATAAAAAAAGCCGAAAACTGAAAATTTAGAATAATTTACGAAATATTTGAAAATCAAGTGATTAACATAAATTATGAAATCAATAAACAAGAGAAAAAAATAAGTTTAGAAACTGATGACTCGCCACTGTTAAATATCACTAATGACAAAAATTTTACGTCGTGGAAGCAATAAATAAGGTGAAAGAAAATTTGTTCTAATAAAGGCTGAATGCAAGAAATTCAGTACACGAAGATTCGCCGATCTGCCCCAATAAAATAATAAGTGTAAAGATATAGACGAATATTACTCAATGCTGGTAGGTGGACTTGTCAAGTCTTGAGCTAATAAATAAAAACGAAACAAACTCTTAACGTGCAAAGTAAATTATTGTAAAAACCGAATAAACAGGCTTATCCAATGAGGAGCAACTGTGAAAGAAGGATGGGAATTCTATTATTTACGAAGTACAATTGCAACCGGTAGTCGATGAAAGTATAATCTCGAAAACAGTTTCTCTGTAACCTAAGCATAGTTATTCAAAATGTAAAAAGTTTTGGAATAAACCATCAAACTAGGTCTCGAAACGACGTCTGACTGAATAAAAGCGAGGGTTACAGAATAGTGGTCTCTAGTTATGTTTTCTCAGATGTATCAATTTGGTGGCTTAGTCACGTGTCACGTGGTTCTTCCATGAATGGGAATCAGCAGAATTTGTTTTATTAAACTCTGTGAAAGGTTCATACATCAGACAACTTTTCTAAGAGATAGAAAACAGACTACTACATTATTTTACTCGAATTCTACTCCCACTCATCGACATACTCGGAATGTTCTTCACGACTGAGCTCGGTGGGAAAAGACAAATCGAAACCCAACCCGCATTACGGAGGACGTGGCTTCGAATCTCCGTCCGGCCATTCAGGTTTTCGTTTTCCTTGGTTTCGCGAAAGCACGCCAGGACGAATGCCGGGATGGTTCCTTCAAAAGGCGATGGCAAATTCCTTACTATTCCTTACACCTCGTCCTTTCTCGCCTGTAATGACCTCAACCTTGACTAGGCGTACGCAAAAAAAAAAACCAGCCTTTCTAGAACGTCGAAAATAAGAATTAAGTAGTACCAACTTTGCAATACGAACAATTTCTCTAACAGCAGATCTATAATTAACGAAATAGGTATGCTCCTTTTATATTCATTCAGTCATGTCATACGGCATAATTTTTTTGGAGAAACTCTTCACTAAGTAAAAAAGTTTTCTTAGCGCAGAAAAGAGCTAATAGAATGCTGTGTAGGAAAACTCATTATTTTCTCATGTCCTTTGTCACAGAACTTTTTAATATGCTTACATCTAATTCACAGCCACGCAATTTCAATACAAGAAACAGAAATAACTTGCACAAAACACAAACATCACTGTCATTAGTACAAAGAGGAATTAATTATTGTGGGACACACATGTTTAACAAACTTTTTGAAAATGTGGAACGGTTTGAGAATAATAAAGATATATTTCAGGAAAAACTAAGAGGAGATTTTATTGGCAACTGCTACTACATTCAAGAATTTGTAGAACAGAATTAATTATACTTAATACAATTTCAGCAAAATTCCGTTGCAAAGATTGTTTATTTTTATTTCGTTTCCCTTTTTTTCCCTGTTTTTTCTAACACGTAATATCTTTTTACTATGATTATTGTTCATATTGTACATGTATTATTACGAACATTGGCACATTTCACATCACAGAGGTCCTTCCTCGGCAGGGATCTATGGAATAAGATTAATAAATAAATAAACTGAAGATTACGGCAGTCAGTCTGACGTTTCTTTACATTGTATCAATCTAAATGTTAATAATATTTATTTTCTTTCCTTCATAATTAATTCTAGACTACATGGATATGGCAAACGCCTGTAAGTACAGTAATATCTTTTTTTTTGCTGTTAATTGCACAGCAAATCACAATCAAGATAGTGTTTTTAAAGGTTTTACTGTAGTTCGTATTCATAACAATTTTAAAAAATTCCTAATTATTCTATTAAAATCGTGAAATTTGGATGGTAAACAGTGGATTTAAACGTAATTTTGTTAGATACAAATTGCCAAAGGCGAAATTTTAGGACAATCTTGTCAATCATTTTACAGCTACCTCCCGTTAGACGTCAGTTACCATATACCAGATTAAAACTTCAATTCGGTCAATTGTTTATAGTTTATGTACGGAAGTTCTCTCCGTTAGCAATATACGTATCAGCTCAGATTTTAACATATTTCTCGCATTTCTGTAGCGGCGCATAGTTACAGCGTCTAAGTTCCCCACGTTCAATAAAACAAATTTTGTCTTTCGCAATTAAATAAATACTCTTAACGTTCGTATGTACAGTAATACAAGAGAATGATTAGGCGAATTAAAAAAATTTATATCATTCATTGGAACTGTATCATGACGTAGAATTTATTCTATAACACCGAGTGGACAAAAGCTGGTTGAAAATGGAATGCAAAGTCGAGAAACTCGTTAGAGGGCGTCCATAAATTACTTGAGGTGAAACAGGGAGGGGGGGGGGAGGCCGGCGAAATCTCAGCAAGGGGGAGGGGGGTCAACGGAAAGCTCACTTGTGGTTTTGGAAATTATTGTTGGACTGTAGAGCTAAAAGAAAAATGTTTACAAAACACGCGAAAGCCGATTTTAGGGAGGTATTTCGTCGAAACAGGCTTTGGAAGGGTGAGACCTAAAAAAAAAAAAAAAAAAAAAAACCTTAAGGTAACGGTCTCACGGATCAGATCTCACCAGAGGAGGGGGGGGGGACCAGAGCTCACGAAGTCTCACCAGAAAAGGGCGGGGTCCGAAAATCCGGAAAAACACCTCACGTAATTTATGGATGCTCCCTTACGTTACTAGTTTTGTAACGTAAGGGAGCATCTGAATATATTAATGTTGAAAAATCTAAAAAAACTTTTTGTGCCTACCTGACTACAAACCTGGTGTTTAAAGGGGCTAGTTTGCAACTTATAATTACTTTTGGCTCTGAGATGCGAAATATGAAAATTTGTATGCGATCTGGAAGTTGGTAAAGTTTTCTTGTAGTTTCTACCAAACACAATCTGATATAAAGTGGCGTAAATTCACAGTAAAAATGGGAACATGTTTATTACGAGGGGCATCTCTGCATGACACGCACCTGATAGGAGATACATTAAGGCGGTGTCTAGTGCTTCAGATGACGCTACCCAATGGTGGAGAAACGTTTAACTTCTGGAAGGAAGAGCGGAGGAGACGGACTAGCAGTAATCACTACAACGTGTATCAAACGCTTTAAATCAGTCTCCGTAGTGTTTATGCAGGTTAGGCTCACGTCCCTATTGATGATTCAGACTTCTCCTTCTCCCATCTTGATAAATACTACTCCTAAGAAATGCCGGAAAGTGATCTACACACAGTCAATGTCTTATGGAGAAACCAGAAACTTTAATTTTCATTTTTTAGGGCATTTTATTTGCTGTTTTATTAGTAAGGGTTTTCATATGCTTTTGTCCGTCTAATGCAGCAAAAAACACAAAAACTTCGTTTTGATATTATTACATCATCTGTGCGCTAAAACAAGTCATGAACATATTTTGATATTATAATATTACGTATTTTTATTAAATAATTATAGTTGTAAACTGTTATTAAATGTTAGTTATAGCTTTTTCAATCTACAGTTTTCATTTTCTTATGAAATTGCGGTTGGAAAATGTTTCATACCAGTCTAGTGTTCCCAAGCTTCTTGTGCTTTACAACATACCATTTGGCTCATTTCCATACATGTTGTGTAAATTCCTTCACCCTTTCAGATCATAATTAATGCAATCAGTCTACCTCCATTCCTGTTTCTACTAGTCTCAAGGAAGGTAGGGCCAAAATAGGATATGGAGAGAACTGATGGCCATATAGTAAATGATCGATATCAAGATCGATTGCTGGAACTTACTTGATATCAGAAACTAGCGGAAACGATGCTTGATGATGATATTTAAAATTCTGTACGCACGTACATTTAAATATCTGGCGGTCAGCGAAATGAAGCTAATTTCTCTATCACCTACTAAGATTATGTATTGAAACAGAAATCAGTGGAGACGCAAATGTAAATGCTTGGTATGGTTCCAGCTGATGTTTCGTCTGAACACTGGGCCAGTCTGGTGAATGAGGCGTCGCGTCGGCGAAGTTCTCGGAAGCGGCCGACCTCCGCTGGCGATATCAGCTTTAACTCGCCGGCTGTTCGCCTCGTAGTATTTCACCATTGCTTTCACTCTCATTCAGTCAGCTGATGCAGACCCCGCACGAGGCTTTCTCCGAACGTTTACTACATCATACACGTCTAAACGCAAAATGTAATGTCACTGTGCTAAAACTAATTTCCGCGATTATCGAATGGTTTCTCCGAAGTCATACCGAGCCTGATGGGAAAGCGGTCAATTCTCGGCCTGGCATTCGAGAGAACAAAGGTTCGGTGCCCGGTTCGGCCATCAAGATTTTAATTTCCAAAGATTTCCCGAAATCACTCCAGGCAAATACCGAAATGTTTCCCATTCTTTGCCCATGCTCTTCCGGCTCTAATAACCACATTGTCGACTAATCGTAAGGCCGGTAGGTAAATCTAAGCAGCTTCCTCAATGTACTTCATAATAACTGTAAGCAGAGTTAGTGGAGTAACTATGAGTCTACGAGGACAAGGTGAAAACTTCTCGTCCAGTTTTCTTAGTCCAAAAATACCCGATCATGGTGGACGAGCTACAAAGCACTCACCTCGCATTCGGGAGGACGCGGGTTTGAATCCCCGTCTGGCCATGCAGATGTGGGTTTTCCACGGTTTCCCCAAATCACTCCAGGCGAATGCAGGGGTGGCGAAAGACCGTGATCTAATTTCTTCCCGTTCCTTTCCCCCATTCCTTTTCAGCCTCTAATGACCTCGATGACGGGTGTCGTAAATCCATAAAAAAATCTATTTTTCTACGTAGTTCTCCTTTACTTTACTGTATTCTTTCCAGTGCCTATATTTCGTCAATCTTCAAGTGTAATTCTGAAAGGTTTGAAAAATACCCATCAAGGGATTTCTGTTTGAGTCGAAACGTTTTTCAGACAAAACTGTGTTTAGAATTGGAAATAGTTGGACGTCAGAGGGGAAGAAATTTGGTGAATAGAATGGGTGGTCCTACAATTCGGGATTAGAATCCTTCAGTATTCATTTTTTCACCGTGTGCAGGTGCGTTGACCTGGTGAAGGATTATATTGTTTTGTAATCGAGGTCTCCTCTAACGAATTTTTTCATCCAGATGGCCAAGGAGACTGGTGTGTGGTGTAGCATTCGCCAGTTACTATTTTAGCTTTTTAAAGGTAATCAATAGAAAGAATCCTATTCGCACCCCGTAAAACACTGGCCATGACCTCGCTGGCAGACGAAATCGATTGTCTTTTTTGGCGCAGACCCACCGATTTCAACCCAACGTTTTTAATTGGTGTTTCGTTTGTGGCATACAGTGACAAACCGAAGCCTCGTCCATAGTACCATATCTGGAGACAAAATTTCGAGGTTCCTTTGTAGAACTGCTAAAATATTGGTGAAAAAATGGTTGTTTTTTTTTACTTTGTTGCTTTTTATCAAAAAGCTAACCAAAGAAACGATCTTCATAGTTCTTGCTGTTTAATTTCTGTGGGGCGTTAATGTTAAATCTTTAATCCACGATAGTCCAATATCATTTGTGTACCTTCTCGATGTTTTCATTTGTGATTGCAATTTTTGGTCGTCTTTCAGGAAATGTAAGACCACATTGAAATTAATCCACCTGTTTCTTCACTCTTAAAGTGTAAGATAAACTCCTTATAAATCTGTGACCACTAAGAATTTTACGACGCCTCGATGTGTCAACCGTTGAAATAGATTTCAAAGGTAGACACATAACATGTGAAATTTAAAAAACCGTTTAAAGTAAATTTGCTTCACAGATCAATTTGAAAATTGACGTTCATTAATGCGGCACGTGTACTGAAATCACAAACGCATTGATAGCGATGTAATCTTTTCATCTTACCCTCGACAGTTGTTCGGCAAACATAGGAAATTAGCTTCCTTCCTGTATGCTCATTAACATTCGTGAACGACATTTATGTATGGTACCACTAAAATATTAAACGGTCTGAGTGCATAGTCGACCAATAATAGTGAAGACTTGCGACTAGCGGTCATAGACTGAAATTAATGGTCAGATAAAATGTGTTAAAGTAGTTTACTATAATTGGTTGTTTAGTAGGTCCCTTTTTTATTTGTCATGAAAGTGTGAGTTCCATTTGGAATCGGCAAGTATAGTATACTAAAAGTGATGGGCACTTTGTAGATGGTGTGCAATGTAAATCATATAGCACTCAAGTACTTACTGATCTTTCTCCAGCCGTAGAGTTGCTCCAATTCGCACTTCTGTGACCAGATTCTGATCAGCTGGCGGAGCATGAAGCAAGCATTGCGTCTGGCGTACACTCACCTGCGGCACACAAGACAGTCTGTTGTAAACCTGCAGATTGTAGAAGGGGCATTACCCGTATCGCTGCAGGCTCTGGTCTCTATTATTCTGAGCGCGTTATCTGCGACATATTTATTTCGTTAGCAAAGAATAGATTTGAACGAAAATTCACGATTCATCAGTTATTTGGTTTAAACGATTACGCTTAAGTTTTGCCTTAGAATGCCATTGTATTTATCCTCTTATGGAGTAGGCAGATCCGTCTGTTCCGAATCCCTTAGCATACACTTCTTTCAACATTTAATTTTCATTGATTCTTCCGGGAGTCTTCACTCAATAATTCCTTCTAAGGTGTTAATACCAGCACTCCCTCCCTGATTTTTAACACATTGACTGTACTAAACTAGTCGATTTGGGGTACTGACTAAATGTCGATGCATTTTTTTTTTCAAGTAAAATTCACAACTCAATCACTAGATAACTAAATGTTGTTCATTAATCGCTCACATGAATCCGTAGACAGAGATATGGTACCCATTCTTAGATCGATTTCATTCGAATGGTCCTAATCCTAGAGAGTTATCGTCGTTAACTCTTCCACCTACATGAACCTTAGCGAAGAGAGATTACTTGAAACTTATTTTGCATTTTATGAACAATTCTCATTGCACATTGCCAAGAAGTTGTCTAGCTGTCCGTATAAATAAATTTTCTATCTGCTTGTTTTTGCCTTGTTTCGGCAAGTGTTCTTTCCATCTAGCCCACCACGCCGAAGTGGTTTTTGTCCAATATTGCACCGCATATATCAGGACCATTGTTTTTGACGATGAACAGAATACCATAACTAGTTAATAGAGCAACGAAGATGCGATAAGAGGCGTTCCAAAATGGTTTGCTTTGATAAAACATGATTTTGAGACTGTAGGGGAAACTGTTTCGTAGGAAACCTTACCGTAGAATTTCTGACCGTAAGTTTCTGTATTTATAACATACCTTCCAGGAATTCACCGACTTCATCAGCTACGGGTGATCTGCTGAGGAATATCTTTGCACATAATCTTCTGAACAAACTGTATATTTCTTTCGTATAGTTTAGTGTATTTATTCTGTGTTCTCACGATAATTCTCGGATCGTCTTTTCTTCATTTTACATTTATGACAGTTTGTAAGCGAAGTAAGTTTCTAATTTGAAGCCTTACTTTCTCGAAGTGTTATAACTCCGCTGTTTCTTAAAATGGTATATTTCGAATACTGGTTATGGTTGTTGCATCATATTGCCAGCAAGGTAGCGGTTAGATGTGGTAATACTTGCTGCACGTGGCATACGAGTGGGAAGAGCGCTCCTTCCTTAGAAGACTGCGATGAGTAGCTGTATAGCGGACAATCAAGTCCTCCAAAGTGGTCGGCAGAGGCCGGCTGCCTATTGGCTGCTTGGCTGGCTGCCCAGGCCTTCTGCCGCTGCCCTGTGACCCAGCATGTTCCGACAGTGGCGAGCTGTTCAGACCACAAAGGAAACCTTCAACGGAAGTCTAGGGGGGATCTACAATGTTCGCCAGTACATCTAACAAGTACATTTCAAAGGATTTGAAATAATGCCTTATTTTAATATTTTCACCTCCAAGTAGCCAGGCATCTTGCTTGCGTTTATCAAGACAGCTTTCTGAAATCTTGTGGGTAAATGGTGGTAGCGTTATTTTCAACTCGGTAGTACCTTAGTGAAATGACGTTTGCAGAAAAGAGCAGAGAGCTATTCGAATATAAAAAGATTCGTTGTTGCATGGCTCAAGTTAATTGTTTTAAAGAAATTTTATCTGTATTTAAACTTCTGTCAGCGCGACAGATCAGCCGTCGAGCCTGGACTTTAGGAGTAGCTTTTTCGCCCCTGGTCGCACAATGTTTTCTCTAGGTGAACGCTGTGATGCTTCCTTCAAAGAGCCATGGCCGAATTCCTTCATATTCGTTGACCCAAATTCTCTTCTGCTTCTAATGATCTCGATGTCAATTCCTAAGGCATGAAATATATATAAATAAAAAAAGTAGTAAGCATATTGTACCACCAAGGTGGTACTCATCTTACTGGTTGAAAAATGTTCTCTTCAGCCTGTACATTAATATTTTTCATATTTTTTTCAAGAATGTCTTCCTTGCTGCTTTTAATATGGAACAGCAATTAATTTTACAAAAACATCTTTCCGAAATACATTTCTTCCTATAGCATCGTCTTTCTAAACTTTAACGAAGTTTAGCACACTTCCAACCTACAACCTGGAAGGAGGACGTAATTTGCCAAAGTTCTGTTGCGCTTTTTATTCTTCATTGGTTTCGCCGTTATTTTTTTCTCGGTAATATTAGTTTTAATTTTCCTTACTCATTTGTATTTTGCACTTTCCTCAATTCAGTTGAGCCGTTTATTCTATAATGTCGTCCTCAAATCTATCCAAAAACTTTGCTCATTTGTTCGTGATGTGGATTCTCGGGTACCACAGTGTTTTCAGAATTTATTCAGAAACTGTATATTGCACTTGGCAATGGTTTTTTTTTTTTACTGTTTTCTTGTCAAATTTAATTGTTTTAAATGCTGATCAAAATTAGTTTAGCAGCCTTCTGAGGTGAAATGCATTTTTAATCAAATAAAAGTATCTCCATTTACGTTAACAATGCGGTTAAATACTTACGCCAGTTTGTAACGAATTGACAATCCGTTTGCAACTTGAAAGATCTGTTTCAGGAGTATGGTTTACTTAAAGATCTTCGTTTCTACAGCGGTTCCGCATATTTCAAATTTTGTCAAGTTATAAAAACGTGACAATTTCCTCTTTTTCATAATAACTAAAAAGTTTTTTGGAGTGGTAAATGAGAAATGTTAAGTTTGTAGTTTCATGCTATTTAACAAACAGAAGACTTACTGCAGGGAGGCGTTGGAATGATATATATATATATATATATTGCTGTCACCAGTCTTTCGACTGGTTTGATGCAATCCTCCATCCCTTCCTATCTTGTGCTAACCTCTTCATCTCTACATATCCCCTAGAACCCACGTCCTCAATTATCTGCCTCATATATTCTAATCTCTGTCTTCCTCTACAGTTGTTACCTTCGACTGTTCCCTCCACCAGCAAATTAACTAATTCAGCATGTCTCAAAATATGACCTCCCTGCCTGTCTCTTCTTTCTGTAAGCTTCTTGCACAAACTTCTTTCCTCACCCATAATTTCCAAAACTCGTTCATTTCGTACTTTGTCTGTCCACTTAATTTTCAGCATTCTTCTGTAGTACCACATTTCAAATGCTTCAATTTTCCTCCTTTCCGGTATTCCTAAAGTTCATGTTTCGCTACCGTAAAGTGCTGTGCTCCACACATTGAGTTTTAAAAAGTTTTTATCTAAATCCTAAATCAAAATTTGAAACTAAAAGATTTCTCTTTTTCATGAAGGCTCTTTTTGATAGTGCTATTCTGCTTTTAACATCATTCCTGCTTCAGCCATCGGTTGTAATTTTGCTTCCTAAGTAACAGAATTCACTTACTTCTCCAACTGCGTTCGATCCTATTTTTATAAACAAAGTGAAAAGCAAGTGGGAATTAATTCAGTTGGCTGTGATGGTAACTTGCTACAGCAAGTGTCCTGCGGTTCATTCAGTTGGTGCTATAGAATCGGATGTGTTTTAGTGTCGCGGCTGGGAATGCTCGAGGAGACAGCCACTCTGTTGTTGGTTAATCAGTCCTGTGAAGTGTATCCAGAGAACAGTTCATTATATGGTCGCCAGGGGCGCTGTTTGAAGTGCTTACCTGCTTCGTTGTAGTCTGACGTTGACAAATTATCAACAGTGTTCTGAACAGGCTGTCAATAGCAGAGCTTTGTCGTCAGGGCCAACGTGTGTGGCGTGAGAGCAATGAGAGTTCGGCAGCCACTGTGCAGTCACGTGACATATACCGTCCGCATAGTAGTTCCGTGAATAATATTAATTTCTATCGCAACGTTAATCGGCTTTTTCAGCTGTAGCTGCTTTGAACTATACCTCCGTTAAAGAGTCTAAACTCGAATAGATACAGTAAATCTAGTAGCCTGACCATCTGAATCGGAATTCGCTTAGCATTAGGAATAACAATGTTCTAGAAATAGATATTTTTTTAAAAAATCCTTATAATGATTCAGGATGTTGTAAAATTAACATATGAAGCAGAATATTTTAGCTTGAACATTGAACAATTCAGTTATTGATATGGTCGATTCTATGAAATATTTGGGAGTAACAGTGCAAAGTAACATGAAATAGGACATACACATTAATTCTTTAGTAGGTAGAGCTAATTCTAGGCTGCGATTCATACGTCGAATCTTGAAAAATTGTAATGAACAAACAAAGGAGATAGCGTACAAATCTCTTGTGCGTCCACATTTGGACTATTGTTGTGCCATTTGGGATTCATTTCGTAAAAGGTCGAAAGTATAGAGAAAGTACAGAGAAGAGCCGCTCGATTCGTGACCGCTTGCTACAGTCCTTATGAAAGCGTCACAGAACTGATAAATAGACTAGGCTGGGACAGGGCCGGCGCTAGGAATTTCGGGCCCGGGGTAAAATGGGCGATTTTTTTTTTTTTTTTTTTTTTAGCTCTACAAAATGGCAAGTCGACAATGGACGTATTCATGGCTTCATGGCCTGAGGGCCCCAAGTCGGTGATCAGGCCCCCCATCAGCCGGCGGGGCCCGGGTACTTTTGACCCGCTTACCCCCGCCCCCCCTAACGCCGGCCCTGGGTTGGGAGTCTCTGGTAGATAGACGACGCACGTTTCGTTTAATCTTATTAGTAAACATGTGTACTCCCACTTCCACTTACGAGTGAAATACTTCTTCCACCAACCTATTTGAGCCGGAATGACAGGAAAGATAAGATGAGAAAAATAAGGTGGCGCACTGATTCTTATATGAATTCTTTTTTCCCTCGTACCATTGGGGATTGGAATGCACAACAAAGAGATCAGGTTTGGTGCTGAGCACCCTCTGCCACCCACAATTTTGTGAATTGCAGAGTATATATGTAGATGTAGAAGGTTTGAAGCATTTGACATAATATACTGTGGAAAGATCCTGAATATTAAATGGGTTCGATAAATAGTAAATTAATTGATCATGGAAGCAGCTGGTGGAAGGATTTAAAAAAAATAAAGTACTGGTTGGTGTCTGCCATACAGAACACAGTGGAATGCATAATGTGCAGTAAAACGTACAGCTAGAGTGAAATGTATGAATTCGGAGCTCGGAGTATTCCAGGCGGACAATTATAGATCTCGTAGAACGCAACGGTGATGTGAAAATAATCACCGGCTTCGTATGACATAAAACCACTAACAAAAATAATCCTGGAGTTTAACCGCTGAAAATTCTAGCATTAGCGTTTCGTGAGTACTGGTTGCAAATGAACCTCCAGTTGTAACATTTCTTTTACTTTTAGCCTTGGCCTTTCCTTTTATTCACTTTGAACGCTTCCTAATCTTATTATCTTGTGTCATAATACCCTGTATTTAACTTCACAATTGGTGTCTCATTCCAGCGAAGTTTTAGCGGAGTGTTAAATTTGTACTTGTCATTATATATAAAGACACTTTTAAAGAAACTTGTGTGGGCAAACTGAAAAATCACTTAGAAAGTTAATTAGTTGTTGAATAGATAAAGCCAATGCAACTGTTTTTTGTTGCGCGTTTTGGCTCTCGTCGAGGCATCTTCAGCGACGAATTATTTACATTGACTGATCGTCGCTGATGATGCCTCGATGAGAGGCGAAACTCCTGCGACACTAAAATAAACAGTTGCATTGGAGTTATCTGTTCAACAACTAATTAACCAAGCAACCGGGGAAAAATGGCATACAACAGTGCATCACTTAGATAGTGCTAGCAATTCGCCAGTGCAACGGTTCAAAGAAATTCTTAATGTAATATACTCCTTGCGATTACATACTATTTGGTTTGTTTACATTCGTCCCGAGATGCGACTGCTATAGTTTTAAGGACGTGCATTTTATACAAAAATTTCATCACATATTTTTTCGGCGGATGCTGGTTAGCATGCTTGTCAGTATGTTCCGATACGCAGTCGTGCATCATTCCGACAGTCCCGCTGTGTAATATGATAGGAGTGAACTTCGCTGGGTGATGTGAATGTTTTCCCGAGACAGCACCGTGGCTGCCGAGCTGCAGATGTCGCCAGCAGCGGCAATGTCCGCAGGCAGGTGGTAACGATCGCAGACTCTCTCCCCCCTGACGCCACACACCTGACACCCAGCCAGACACTGGTGGATGGGTTCCCAAGTTGGTTATGACCGCTAACAGACGACCTGAACAGGTGGACTTGGCTGCAGGATAAAATACAATGCTGAGATCATCAAAAGGTCAATTGGCGTATGTTTGGTGCAGTCGACAATATATAGTCCGGAAAAAGACCAAAATACGATGTTACTAACAGGAATATTACCTATAATTGTGCTTTATTGTGACGGAAAACCTGTAGCTGGATGTGTGCTGGCTCATAGGAATAATGCTTGATTTCTTTGTGCAATGAAAGTCTGCGGAGTTACCAGTGGAGGAAATAGTAGTACGTCGGCAACGTGTTCTAGTACAATGAATCAAACTGCAGAACTGTTATTCAAAGAGATATTTTTCGGCAATATTAATCTATTTTTTGTTTCTTTTTGCTGTCATCAGGTTCTTGACTAGTTTTATGCAATCCTCCATCTTACTATCTTGCGCTAACCTCTTCATTTCAACATATCCTCTTGAAAACTAAAGAGGAAATCAAATTCTGCTCTGAAGCTTGTAAATGTTGGTTCCTTCCTAAACCTATCACGGAATTCAAAGAGTAATCGTATTTTACGTTGATGTAAACCAACTGTTGCTTGAGTCATAGTTTGTCTTCACTAGTGTTCTCTAAGTGCGCCCTGTTGATTCATGCGGTTGGTTGATGCAGCACGATAGTTGAGGAAATTTCCATCAGGGGCCTGGCCGACAGGTTGTGAAAGGTGTTGGTGCACAATTCGTAATAACAGATTGATCCTGGTTTAAATTCAGACCTGTCTGCAGTGAGTGTGAAGTGAGGGCTTACGATATGTAGATGGTTAGTCAGTCGGATGGGGATGTTAAGTGTAGGCTTGAATTGGCCACCACCTGGTTTGACCCTCTTCCTACTTTCATCTCTCATCCTCAACACAAACAGCATCTTACACTGACCACACACACACCATCAGTTATCCGCACTTTTATTAAGACTTACGAACAGCCACACTGGGGAACCAGCCTTGTTTTATCTCCGCGGGACGTACTTATGGAGAGATAACCCATCCCTCCCTCCAATGGTTACAGCCAACACCCATGCTCGGGTCTAGAAGTAGTAGCGTCTTGTAAGTAGCTCTGATTCTCGATTCGTTACCGAAAAAACTAGATTTATTTTTCTATTATTGCTGCGTTCGGAGAAGCGTTTTTCCCAAGTATTCTACTTCACCACCTGAAAAAAAATCAACTGATCTTTAGGAGTGGAAAGCGATCCAATAGTTGGTAATATTTTCAAGCTATAAAATGTTTTTAAGAACGTTAACCAGAAATATACAGAAGCCCTTGTGAAAGTTTTTTCTTTTTTTTCCTTTTCTTTAAAACTAAAACCACCCAAACCCTAGGCCGGACTCGAACCGGCGTCCCCTGCAAAGCGAGGCTAGCACGCTATGCCCTACGCTGCGGGGTCGGCGTTGCGAAGGTTATAATGCTTCGGGACCCGAGTTGTGCAGCCCGTAATTTTATTTTTAGCGACGAAACTGATAGGATTGATCAAGACAAGCAATTATAGCGACGCTTAGTTATGAATGCACATGAATATACAAAGCATTGTTTTACAAAAGAAAAAAAAATTGAAGATAATTCTTGGAATAATTGTTATAATTTTTCGAGCCTGTTCAGCGTCCTTCTGCAGAAAGACTTCATACTGCTCCTACCATATTCCTCTGACGCGTGCAGTTATTGCCTAAAGTACCTTAACACCACTGTCCGAAATGGTCTCTAATCTACTGACAAGTTATTAGAAAATCTCTCAATTAATGGGAACATTTTCAATAACTGATCGTCAATTTTCTGGGAAGTGCGTAGTCTGTGAATGAAAACCTTTAAACATTGTAGTGTATGAAAAGTTCCTTAAAATATAGCTGTTAGTGAATTTAAATACTCCCTAGAGATAAGATATGCCACTTGGAGTTAACAATTTACAGGACACACAGAAGATACAATTAGGCAAACCCGCCTCGTTTCACAGATAAGGTATCGGCCAGGTTTTTAGAACCAAAACTGTTTCCACATTTCCTTCTGAAATCCTCGCCAAAGAACCGGCACTATGGAATGTCTGTCGGGGTCCCCCGAGATATTTTTAAATGCAGAGTTCGGAAATTTATTTCAAATAAGTAAAGCAATACGGTCCTGGCCTGATATATAAGAAGCTCCAGGATGTTCAATTTGTTAACCACGTTTACGCGAAAATTCAGGCAATTTGGTTTGTATCTGTGTAGATAAAATCGAAAATTTTCTCAGTTCCTTCCCATCTGAAAGAACCCCTGCATTCGATCAATCTTCCACAGCTGGTTGGTCTACCATCCATTTAATCAAGAAGCGCTGGCTAAACATCCCAGAATCACAGTATTCAGAAGCCAAGTCACGCGTGTGCAACATCCATTTCTTACAATGTTTCAACAAACACAGCCGTCGCTTTGTTGTACTGACCTGGATACTGACCAATTTCGACCTAATCAGTTCTTATAGTGTGTATGGTTGCTTATGATATCCTGCCAGTCGATTTGGAAGATGGCGCCACATTGTACTTGGAAAGATATAACCGATGAGATTAAAACCCCACTTCAGTTTGTGTAGTTACTATTTACGAGTTCAATTTTCTGGAATCGTCTACGCGGTGATAGTTGGAACAAACAAGTGCAATAAGATTTACTAGTCGTAGTCCAGAATTAAAGAAAATACTGAACGGAAGTGGCGACAAGACTTAGGAAACAAAGTACAGTATTCTTATCTTTGGAAGAGAAAAATGAAATATACAAAAGAAAAACGTATTTTTAAATTTAGGTATGTGTCTTAAACAAATTTTTGATCATGTCTACGGAACGACCTATTAATTTTTGGTTTCATGTCAAGTTGTAATGACTGGTACCACATCCTAAATCTTCATTTGTCTATAAATGAACTCATTTTGAATTAAATTTACAGGACACTCTGTTTCTCTTTCCACCATTTTGTATTCTTTACTCTTTCGGTAGAAGCTGTTACGATGGCCACACGATCGGATAGGAAACAATTACATACTCTTATATTTGCAGAGTTATGAAGTGCCTTTTCAAGAATATATATGTGTTGTGTCGTGAATCGGTGACTTCTTCCGTCCACCACAAAAAAAAAAAAAAAAAAGATTCAAGAATGTACGTTTCGTTTAACTTGTTCATAAGCACTAATATGTCGTTTGGAAATGAATTAGGTAGGCCTACAAGTGCATTCCGTTTCATGAATTGTATATTTTACAAGAAATCAAGTATTTACCCAATGTTAGGATACCAACAAAACATAAAATGCGAAACTTTATGATAGTGTGGTTGGCAACTCTAACAATACATGAGGGTTGTTCATTAACACAACCTCTCCGCTGGAGTGTAAAATGATGATCTAAGAATACTGATATGGTTTCCAGTATAGTTTACTGTTACAAATAGAATAACTCCAAAAGTAATTTGCTTCCGATCATTCTGAAAGTCAAAAGAGTGCAACACGAAAAGTGATTGGCCGAAGCTTAAGGAATTACTGCCTTCAATTATTCTGATTACCTACAACTTTGTTAATGGCATGTTGATTGAAAGCATAGGCCATTAGCTATCACCTCACGACAGAAATCTAAGTAAAACATTAGACCGCTGATGATACCTCGACCAGAGTCGAAATGATTGTAAACAAATCAAGGTGATGGTGTCTCTGAAGGCAAGTGGTGATTCTGGCTTTTAATTTTTTTATTATTTGTTTCTGTTAGCCATACAGTTAACTGCGACTGTTCCTTCCTGTGTAACTTTGTCATTTTCTCTATAGTGTGGACTATGGACGACACAAGATGAACTCGACATTTAATGAAAACTCCGCATGCACGAGGCCGGAATGGAAACCACGACTCTTGAATAGGTGGCGATTCTCGCTTTATTTTCTTAGAATGACTACCTCAGCCGTTTGCAGTGTGTCACAATTATTAATAGAGGTCAAAGATGACGTTTATTTAAGCAGTATTTTCCTACTGCATTGCCCGCGCGGACTTTGGCTTGCTTAGTAGTACGTTTGCCTTTTGTTCTTCTTAGAGTTATAAAGCAGCAACGTATGTAATGTTGTATTTTTGTAAACTTTATCCTAAATAGCTCTTATTCATTAAGCTTATTGAAATCTTAAACTTTGGTGTATTCTAACATAGTGTATTTCAGAAAACTGAATAAATAAACAAGGTTAGTCAGCTAAACAATATTAGTAGAAACCAAAATGATGAAGTGTGAGCTGTCTTGTTTCGTGGTCGTTGGTGGGTATCTCGTGAAGGAGTGTTCATTTGAGACAATGTGACTTGGCCCCTATCTGTTCTCGGTACGAATGAATTATCATTCTATCCGAACGGGCAACAGACAAGAAATGACATTCAGTGGATTTTAGGCTAGACCATAAGCTTCTAAACTGATAACCATATCGAAATTTGTTCGGTAGTTTTTGCTTGATGCCTGGACAAATTTTATTTCGTGTCAGAAAAGTTCATTGTTACACCATTACAAACATCAAATTATACCTACTTGCCACTACCAGTGCATTTTCCGTGGCCTGGTAGAGATCTTCCTTGCAGGAGGTTGGACACAGTCGACAATGGAGGATGTGCTGAAGTGTGATCTTTTCCGCAATTGCACTTGATGTTGTCGATCTCAGCATAGCCCCATCTTGGTAGGTTGACTTTGGATCTGCCACCTCTCCTCCCCCATCCCCCGATCTCAGCTTCCATATCAGCCATCCCTTGTCATAGCCAGGTGGTAAAGTTTAAGACAATCTTCCTCAGCCATGGGAAAGGGGAGCCTTAGCTTGCAACAATTGTAATCCGGCATTTTCAGTACTAGTTGTATTTAGGAAACTGTACCCGGACTTCAGTCTTTGCCTGTGTGGTAAATGCCCATGTAATGGATGAGTTCTTTCATGACCCTTTCCTTGTTAGCTGCTATTTCTCTTCGAACTGAAGGCGTTGTTCTTCCAGCGAGGTGGTGGAGCCATTCGAGTGAAGTGGGTTTTAAATAGTCTGTCATCATTCTGCAGGTTTCATTGAGAGCAATTTCCACCTACTTGGAATGAGTTGTCTGGACAAAGGGAAAGACATACACAGCTTGCTTACAGATTTATGATGGTATAGTTGTGCCTTCTGCTGTTATCGGTCGTTCCATTTTTTTCCTGGCATAAGCTTAATTCTGACGCTAAGAATACCCATGTGGAGTTTTAATATGTTGATTTTCTGTTCCCATCCACAATGTTGTTGGGAAAAATTTTCCATCCCAAGGGCAAGGAGATGCTCTAGCTCTGTCAACTCAATCGGCTCTCTTGATCCTGGAATACATTAAATCCCTGCTCCTTCACCACGAGCAGTTGCTGGACAATATTTTCTCTTCTGTTAGCCAAGAATCGTAATGATATTTCTAGTCTTTCGATTTAGTGTAATAATGAAAGCTTTGCATCAGATTTCTCTTTTGTTGGCGGGTGATAAATTTTGAATCCTCTGAATGGCTTTACACTGTTGTGAACTAATTCGAGTGTTCCGGCAGCAGAGTTTTCGCTACTGTGGATCTAGTGGCTACTCCAGATGCGAATGCGCCACTCTTGACGGGTGTGTGCATGCGGGTGCTTCTCTTTAATTATCTTCACCTCGTCGGCAGCTGCAGCTGTCTCTTCATTGTCCGCCGTGGTGTATAGTTTTAATTAAAACGGAGTGGTTGCAGCGATTCTGGTGTGAATGCAATCTCGTGAACGGGACTTAATAAGCGGACGCTGTTTGCTGTTTCGGCGATAAAATAAACGCCGATATCACTTTAATCCGTCAATAAATGTAATGTATTAATTTATATATTGGCAATATTTATCAAAATTATCAGTTGCTGGATTTGGTTTCGAATAAAGCGATATAAAAAAATGCGGCCCTTCATGAAGAGCTCCCGCAAATTAATGTTCCATTCTGAGCTGCGTTTGATTTAGCATGACAATGGCACTTTCAGATGCGGTAATAATGCACCAGCCCAAGACACTACCAATACGTTGCCATCGCCAACAACTTAGTACGCACCGGTTCTGTTCTGCACACTTACCGAAATATGTATCGCAACACCGTGGATACACTGTCCCAAGGTTTCTCTCGATAGGTGACATCGAGAGCACTTAGGTCTGAATTTAAAGGTAGTTGGGTTAGAGTGCCAGCCGCCTGCCCTGTAAGCCATATACAGGGTGTGCAGGAATGAGAAAATAATCCCGCAACCGCAAATAGCTCACATCATGACCTACTATATAACAAAACTTAATTTTAGTAAAAGTCCATCAATTTCGACATATTAAATTTTTTTCGTAACATGTGACCTTTTTTCAGTTTATTCCATGGCATTTCTAAAAATTAAGACATTTTGAAACCAGTTTTTTTTTTAATTTACTCATGTTTCAGTTATTGAATACAATGTTCTTTTTTTCTTAAAACGTTAAAAAAAAGTTTAAAAATTCTTATGTAAAAAGTGTATACAAATTTATTCAACACAAAGGTTATGCTCGCCGAATAAAAAGATCATGTATCAAAATATTTAGGTCGTGCATAAGAGCAAGTGGAGGCCATTTTGAACAATTTTTATAATTAACGAAACAAAAAAAATATTACTTGCATTTATTCTATTATTTGTATGCTCACCATAGCAAAAACATTTTTTTAAAATCAGTATCATTTTTTTTTACTACATGTTTAAAATACACTGTGGTCTCTTTAGCAGATTGAACAACCACAAAACAATCATTTTAAAAGGAGTATAAAATAATCATACCATTTATGATTTTTATAAGGTTTATTTAACCTTTTAAGAAAAAAAGAATATTGTTTTAGATAACTCAAATATCTTTGAGTAAATTAAAAAAAAACAGGGTTCATATAGTCTTAATTTATAGAAATGGTATGTAATAAACTGAACAAAGTCACATGTTTCAAAAAATATTTAAAAAATCAATATCTCGAAAATTTTGAGACTTTAGTAAAATAAAATTTTGTCATATATTAGGAAATAATTAGACCTATTTGCGATTGCAAGATTATCCTTTCATTTCCCGACACCCTATACAGTATTCGCATGCTGATGACACACAGATGTATTTCCGTGTCTGAAATCCACAAAGTTGAAAAAGGGCATAGATACTTAAAGGAGCACCACGAATGCAGTTTTTAGCATTTAAAACACACAAACTACGCAAAAGTGAACGAAATGATTCCAAAATAAATTATTAGTTCAGTGCTTTAGGCTGACCTGATCACCGTTTTCAGGTGGAGTTTTCTTTTATTCTTTTCTCGAATATACGCCTTCGAGATCAGAACAATAACCTGATTATCATTGACACAAGCATATACCGTCCGAGAACTTTGACAAGCCTTTCTTCCCTGTTTTACCTTACAATATCTTTAATGTCAATAGGACTTCAAAATGTCGCCGAAAGAATAGCTTTATAACTGGAGAAACGAGAGACAGAAAATAGAGGGAACATTAGAATTGGCGCCAATTTGGGGATGGAAGTTTGCAGAAGAGTCACAGTAAGATGGGAGATTGTGGTAAGGCATGACTGAACGCTTAATTATTTAAGAATTGCGGAGGAAAAAAGTTAATATGTGGCACAGATAGGTAGTAATGGATATGGTGAGGTAAAGATGGAAGAGCTGCATGAAAGTAGTAAAGACTGACGATAAAAACAAAAAATTAGAGCCTCAATAAATGTTGTTGTTTTTCTGATGCTCTTTTCAAGCACAAACAGTTTTCATAACATACCTTATTAAATGCATTGATGTCACAAAGTAATCTGAATAACATTTTCTGATACAGACAGGTTAAATAAAACTTTTTCAGATAAATGAATATTCTGGTATTCTTATTCTCAGCATTAATGAGCTAGGCAATATGCTTGGCCAGCTAACATCGGTTGTAATAATCATTTATAAATAAACGCTTTGTTAATGTCTGCCGTATTATCACACGAATAATGTAGTTTTCGCTTACTAACCTGCATGCGAGTTCTTTACAAAACTTTAATATACACATAATTAGCAGAATAACTTAGGAGGTTAAAGAATTTTTTGACAGCTATCACGAGGTTTAATGGCTTCAGATCTAAATTCTGTGAAAACTAGTAAGTGAATATTAATGTCAATTATGAAATTTCTTGAGGATTTTAGCTTTGATACAAAAATAAAATATGCAGTAAGTTTCATTTAAAAATAATAAAGTATGTAAAGAAAAACTAATACGGAATTGGCATAAATAAGGCATCCTTGCAGCGGCAGTAGACGTAGAATGCAGTTAATCATAATGGAATGTTATTACGAATTTAGTACATTGGAGAAACAAGTTGGCGAAACTTGGCAAACGACTGCAGGGCACCTTGCGTAGTGATGGTAAACGGTATACTGCGTTAGAAGACCGTTTGCTTATGTGCTCATCCGTTGATGAGTAATTTGACTGAGATTGGCGATTTTAATACGTTTGCATAGAACAAACGCTACACCTTCCGGGCGAAAAGAAGTGACAATCATACACCTGACAAATCATACACCTGACAAATCATACACCTGACAAATCAGTCGCTACTGCTCGAGAAATAGTCTTGAAAACTTTCGGTAAAATAAAACCTCGGACCCCTTCTGCCCGCGGGGTAACGCCGCCGGTCATATAGCTCTGCGTTTGGACGGAAAGTCCCAGGTTTACACTGGGATCAGTTCTCACGATAAGATTCTTGTGTTTCTGTCCTTCCCAGTCCGTACACTAATCTTGAAATCTGCGGAATTTGGGGTAAACACAGGGAAGTATTCTTTCAGCACACGCGCTTGTTGAATGCAAGATCCGGCCTCTGTTTCCCACAGCGTTTCAATCACTTGAATAGAATTGCCACAGTGATTGCTTGGTACACTTTGGTACACGTGTTTCCCATCTCCGAGTCTGCGGTGCTCCACGCTGTAACTAACAACACTTAAGACATCGCTCTGCTGGAATAGGCGAAGGAATTCTGGTCAGCGTTCAAATCTCATCACCATCAGCGTGCCGGCCATGCAGATAATATTCGGGTGGTTTTCCTCAATCGAGCCGAAAACTGGGATTGATCAGATACAGAAATTATCGACAAATTAAACATTAGAGCAAAGTTACGGGTTCGAAGGGGACAGGGCGACAATCGCTTCCCTCCCTCAGCATCTATCTTCTTTGACGATCTTAGACTTAAGCAGAATATCGTCGTCAAGCTACGACCGGTTTGGTAACCTTCACCATTTCATATCTAATTGGAAGTATTATCACATAAGTTTCTCTATTGTAAATATACATTTTTAACAGTCCACTTTCTTACTTACTGATCGTATACTGACCAGTGAAGAACTTTTTGAAAATGAAGCGGAAAAACATTGTTTAGCCCCGACAGTTTGGCGAAGCGTGGACTGAGTGAATTCTTTTTTATTTTAATTATTTACTTTGGGTTTTATGCGTCATTACATCAAGATCATTCGAGGCGCGGAGTACGGAGGGCAAGGTACGGGAAAGATTTCGGCCATGGCCTTTTGAAAGACTGTGTTAAATGGCTCGTGGTTTAATTAATATAATAAATAAAAAGTCCACAAACCAGTTATATCTTTTAACTTTTTTTATCGCCAGTAAGACGTCGGACTTCAAGATACAGTTCACATATAAACACAAAACTCCAACGATTACATTCGACACTTTTTCCAAAGACAATACTACCAAAACTGTTCGTTCAACACTGTCCTTGGCCGACGTAAATTGGGTCTGTAAAAACAGACTCTCTAACAACTGTCAGAGTCTCTGCTAGTCGCTTTATATAAGTTCCATCGAAAGTTCAAGAACACTACAAAGGCTTCCGAAAGATATTTCTCGAACATTAAAAATACTTAAACAATTGGAAACATATTAAGAACAATCAAAATTAATACATAATCATTTAAAATTATTACGAAATCCTCAGAAAAGAAAATTAAAGATACTTAAACACACAAATCATTTTAAACTGTAGTAAATCGTCCTTTAAACATCGTAGCTCACCTAAATATTTGGAATTACAAACATTTAAGCAATTCTCTTGCATAGTTCTGTCCTTAAACATATTAATTGGTGATTTATAGCTTTACTGGCTATCCCGCGTCGTTTATTGAACTATCTAAGCTTTCGGCTGTTATACTCCAGCGTTCTTCAGAGATACTGTTCGTATAGCAACAGTCGCCATGCATCACATACTCTGAAGAAGGCTGGAGTATAACAGCCGAAAGCTTAGATAAATCCAATAAACGACGCAGCATAGCCCGTAAAGCTATAAATCGTGTAGAAAGACTGCCGCGGAAGTCTTAAGAATCATATTAAATAGTATTTACATAATTTCTTTTAACAAAACAAAATACATTTACACTGATTTACAGTAAATTACAAGATAATCATACAAAAATCATATTCAGTCAAAATCTATCTCGCTACAAATGCTTCATAAAATCCAATTCCAGTTAAAGTTTAGGTTTGAGGGCTGTTACAACTGGTTTCGGGAAAAACCGAAATTTGGACAGTCTGATAGGGATGTGAACCTGCGTCCTCCCGAATGCCAGGCCCGGCATTACCGCTTACACACCATGTTCGGTGAATATATGGGTTAGCATTCAGACTACACCTACTGCGTAACGCCCAGTAGAGCTACGGTTTTTCGTAGTAACTTAAGGGAGTGTTGGTATGCTCTCTCCTTTCTTCCTCAGAAACTAAATAAACCAGAAATAAGGAGCAATCTATCCACAGTTTACTCTATTACATTACATTAGTTTAGGACGTCCTAAATAGTTCCAGTACTCGAAATGACGGAAAGCTACGGCAAGAAAGAAAATGGTGTTTTGATTTTCAATGTAATTACGTGTAAAATGCCTAGTAACTGACAAATGAATCCGAAATTGTTTCTTGATGTGAAAATCACCGATACCTTTCCACACGAATGGTTTCCCAATTCCAAGTCGAAAACATTACCGCATGCATTTTTAAGACATCTTGTTGGTATTATGTTCATCTGTAAAGCATGGAAGTATGCCTTAGTTATCTTCTTAGTGTCATTGACATTACTTTTCCTAGCGTTATTCGCTCTATCTTTTGGATACACTAGAGGTCAGTTCAAAACTTTATAGAACATCTGTTCAATGAAGAATAGATCTACTAAAGGAAACTATTCGCAGTTCCAAATAATATCGACTCCAGTTCAACATTATAATCATTATGTAATGATGTGGCTTTTTAGTCATGAGCCTCGATAGAATATTAACAGCACTGTTCAGGTAGAAATATATCTGATAATTCTCTCGTATCTCCAGCGACACGTCATATGTCTTTCCCCTTTGTCAATGCGATTTCATAGACTTAAACGGTGTTTGAGCGGAGTATCTCTCTTCATTTCATCCCCGAACAACTTGTCCGATCCACTGCCATTTGAAGGTGGCTTTGATTTAGCAGAAAAACCCAGTTCAGTAAATGCTACTGCGTTTCTACACCACATACCCAGGTTACACATCCTGTTTTCGAACTTTTAAATTTTCCAAAAGAAGAGTTAATGTGAAAGAATGCTACAAGCCATTCACGGCCACATAATTTCATTCCTGTATTTAAAAGAGGGTTCACCCCATTGGCTTAGTTTTTTTACCTACCAACGGCTTTACGCCTCGTTGACGGCTAAGGTCATTAGAGGCGGGATGGTACTGCGGACAAGGAACGGGAAGGAATTCGGCCATGGCCTTCTTGAAGGAAGCATCCCGGCATTCACCTGGAATGATCTGGGGAAACCATGGAAAACCCAAATCTGGATGCCCGGACGGGGATTCGAACCCACGTCCTCCCGAATGCGAGGCCGGAACGTTAACCGTTCACCCACCACGCTCGGTATGGCTTAGTTGGCTGCGGCACCGTGATGGTGCTCTGCGCTGACACGGGGTTAGCTGGATCGAGTCCCGGTGTTGGAAGGAATTTTCACTATCAGAACTTGACCGGCAGGTTAGACGAGGTAGTGGTGCACAATTTATAATCACCAGATTGCACGCCGAAGTCCTGTATTATTCGTTCGTCAGCTGAGGTCATTAAAGTTGGCCACCCCGTCGGTATTTTTCGGAAGAGTAGGCATAATGGGCCGGCATCTGGTTTCACCCTCTCTCTTGAACAAGCACACTATCACAATCATCCACGCAGACACTATCACTGTTCCACTGGGGAAGACAACAGGAAATCACACCCAGTTCATCTTCCCAGACGTTCCCATGGAGGAGTAAATATCGCCCATGTTAAACTCCAACGCCCGGACGCTGAATTCATAGAATCTATGCTTATAAAACGAAAGTTTTGGTAATGTTGTATCTCACGCCATGACGTCACACTATGACGTCACGCTTTTGTATTTAGTCAGCGAAGAAACGAATTGCTAAAATATGCATTTAACACGTCATTTTCGACGGGCTTACAAGATATATATATCCAATGTAGACATTCCAAGTCACTGTTATAATATACTGGAAGGAATGATTTGTCGAAACACTGAAATAGAGGTATGTACTGCGTTTAAATTAATATATTAATTATTAGTTGCTTTTATTCCTATATCACTATATCAGACACGTGTAAATATTTGCAGTATCGCAATATAATGAATGTATTCGTACGCGGGTAATAGCATCTAGGATTTTTGAACAGCAATATTAGTAGAAGTTGTGGTGGTTATGTCGAAATGCAGATGGAACCAGACTAAATCACGAAGAATTTAGTTTTATAAATAATTTAAGCTGCTTTCATAAGCTCCGAGATACTGAAGTTACGGTATTTCTATACGGATGGAAGTATATCCGTATTTATCGTGTTGAATGAGACCTGGACCAGGAATAAAACCAATATCACGTGCTATAAATATAGAATAAGGTTTTAGGGTTCCTAATTTATTTTTAATTTGATTGGCTCCATAATTCTGACGACATTCATTCAGCAGAACTTCCATCTGTATCTCTGTGTAAAGTACAACCAAAATATGTACAAATTACAAAATAAGGTTATGAGGACTACATAATAACAATTCTATTTTCTTAGGCAATCGCAGATAAATGAATTGTCCGAACATTCCTTTCGTCCGTCATTTAAAATTAATATTACGTGGCATAAAACAAGTTAAGATTTATTTTTAGTATCCTTCGTTTTCACTGGTGATATTATTTCAGCCGCAAGTAAAATTTACCGGCCGTTAAAATATCGATCTGCATCACAGATAAGAAAAAAGAAAGATGCAAGAACCCGCGAAGAGTTTGGGTCAAATTTATATCGCGATTCATGATGAAAATGACATGCGGTACGTTCTGGCCTCGCATTCGGGAGGACGCGGGTTCGAATCCCCGTCCGGGCATCCAGATTTGGGTTTTCCATGGTTTCCCTAAATCACTCCAGGCGAATGCCTTGATGCTTCCTTCAAAAAGGCCATGGCTGAATTCCTTACCGTTCCTTTTCCCCAGTTCCTTCCCGCCTCTAATGACCCGCGTCTAACGACCTTAGCCGTCGACGAGGCGTAAAGCAATAAGAAAAAAAAATGAAAATAAAGACATGCGGTAGAAGGAATGTATTAATTCGCGTGTGACTGGAGCTTTGATTTTCTAGCGCCAATATTAGCGGAGATTGTGGTTAGGCTGAAATGGAACCTGGACCAAGTTGACAGCTGAAACTTTTTGTTACAGCACAAGGGACGAGAAATAACATGGAGTTTTAATAAAAATTATATTTAGATAAGCAATACCAAACAAATGAATTGTCAGAAAACTGCGTTAAACCCGTAATTTTTTACGGGCTTTGAGGCTAGTAAGATTTATAAGAAGGTAACAGCGTCGGCTGAGTAAATGTAGTAAAGTAGCTGGGATACGTTAAAGAGAGATGTGTGTGAAGAGAAGTAGGAAGAGCCCGTCCCACGTACTTTGTTGTGGACAGCGGACTATTTGGAGTCGGAGTCTCACATTGTGCTGCTGCATTACGACATTCCTTGGAATATAGTCGTATGTGACTATTGACATATCTCAACAGTCCCTGCAGTAACTGTGAAATCGCGCCTCGCGCTGTTTTCTCACTGCACTCTGATGCACTGGTTCGGGTCGAGCAATCCTGCAGACAGCGATAGGAATTATCTTAACGACCGCGCCTGATGAAAGGAACGCTGTGACAGCAACGATTCCAGAGTTCGTTGGACTCCACACAGTGCTTCACTCTCAAAGCTGATATCTTGAATGGAATGCGCAGCTTATACCCATCGAGACTGAGTCGGTGTTATTGTAACGATCTGTTCTCACTTTCCAAGATCACAGCATAGGTGGCAGTATTGTTTATAAAAATAAACTAGCATCTGCGCGTGTGTGGATGAATATCCTCTTCAGTCCCGAGCTCATAATAAAAGTGCAAGAGAACTACTACTGTCTTATTTACTTTTTGTTAATGCTATTTAACAATGAATGACCATAATTTTTTTTAAAACAATAATTAATTTTTTATGGATGGGATATATATATGATACCACGAGAGTCAAGCAGGAAAATTATACACACAACTTTACTGCTTCATGTTACTTTATTTCTTTACCTTTATTTCGACGAGCCATGTTGTACAGCTACAGGATCCCAAGATTCCACTCAGGACTGCCAAAAGCAGAAGATCGAACATATGAGCTGTGAGAAGCGCGATGTATATTGTAGATGATACGATAGGCCAGAAAAGGTTCAGCTGTGCAGTGGTCCAAGAAAAAAAAAAATAATTCCTGGAGGTATCATATATGATACCTCGGGACTGAAGAGGATACGGTTCAGTATTATTGGAGGAAAACGCGAAACGTATGAAAGGAAATGAAATGAGTCACTAATGAGAATTTTACTTTTGTTTTTTAATTGAATGGCATTCGGCTTTTTAGCCATTCACCCTGCATCATATGTGTTTGATTTTCCTCGATTGTGTTAGGCTCTTGTAGTTTTTTTGATGATCTCAAATGAAAGGACAATACGGGACGAATACAAACAACACTTAAGAAAAAAAAAAACCCATGCCCTGGGCCGGACTCGAACCGGCGACCTCTACACCGCGAAGCCAGCTCGATAGGGCTGCGCTACCGAGGCCAGCAATTTTTTTTTTTAGCATGAATTTTGTAAAAACAAAATTTTAATGTAATTTCACAGTGAATTCGTTATATTAGCATGAAAGGGAGAAAGACGTAGAGGTAGCAACTAAAAATGTGGGACGAGAATTTAATTCTCCTTCTCCCTCCTCCCTAGCCGTCTTCGAAATTTTAAATTATTATGGCAACTGTGACCATCATATAAGCTCATCTCAGATTTGTGTTGAGTCTTTGCTAAAGAAACTTTTGAATCTTTTTCAGCCCAACATATCAATATAGTCGGGGATGGTACGACAAAGAGCTTTAGCTCAGTGGTTAAGGCGTTTGTTTTCGATAGTTTGGGTGTGGTCCCTGGTTCAAATCTCGGTGGAGCCAGGATTTTTTAAGAGTTGTGTTTGATCATATGAGTTACGTTCCATTAAACTGTAGGTCCCGGAGGGAAGAAACTGGCCGTCCTACCTCCGCTTCCTTCGGGAGAATCCAACCAACCTTCGGGTTGTTTACTAAGTTTTTTAATCTAATTTGGGGATGATGCAGCAAAATTTACTTTCAGTTAATACTGTCATTTCCTCGAGAATCTTCAGTATCTAAATTAACTGTCTCTTCCTATAACAGGTTTCAAGAAGTTTGTAACTGGTGCCACACTTGGTTGCAGAAGCGACCTGCGATGAGATGAAGTGAGAAGCGAGTATTGGGCTGTGTCTAGCAGGCAGGTAATGGGCGACTACGTGTCCTCTGGCGCACCTGCTGCGATGAGGAAGTCTTGGCCTTAATTGCGCCGGCAGCTCTAATTAGTGCAGACACGCGGCGGCGTAAGTGCAGCAGGTGCACAACTAGGACGGGAGGTTGCCTCCACACACGGCAACAGTCCGACACTTCCACCTTTTGTGGTGACTCCGTGTAGGAAGGTGGGCGGTGAAGCAAGGCTGATGGCGTAATACCGCCGTAACCACACATACGAGTAGTACCGGCATGAAGAAACCCGACATCTGACGCTGGAGTTCCGAAATGCGGGAGTCGAAAGGCGGTGACCAAACGTGGATTCCTTCGATTGCGCTGAAAGGAGAATTTACTGTGATTGGATTAATGGTCACGAGAGAGAGGAAAGGGGGGTAGGAAGAAAATTGTTCACGAAACTACTACCCTTGTCTCTGGCAAGTAAGGAATGAATATTACTACGACAAAGCTACAAGAAGTATAAGATTACATACATTAATTAGTTTAACATGACTAATGAATTCATAGAACTCGTCCAGGCCCCAATACCCCTCCCCCCTCCCCTTTAGGATTGGAGTGGTGCTAAATGGCCTCAGGCAAAACGGATCTCTCGTTAGGGCTTCATGTGAGGTTGCTGACCATTTCATTTGAACTTCAGATTGTAACTAGTAAGAGATTAGATTTTCTTTTTAAGTTTATTTACTAGGATAGTTACTCGAAGACTCTCAATCAAACTGGTTTTGCTCTCTCCTTAACTTACCAATTCGATCTAGTTGAGATCTTGATGACCGACTGACAAAATTTTGTTTTCGCATTTTGAGGTGCCCCGTCTGATGCACCTTTTTTTTTTTTTGCCGTCATCAGTTTTTCGACTGGTTTGATGCAATCCTCCATCCTTTCCTATCCTGTGCTAACCTCTTCATTTCTACAAACCCTTTACAGCCCACGTCCTCAATTATCTGCTTCATATATTCTAATCTCTGTCTCCTCTACAGTTCTTACCTTCGAATGTTCCCTCCACTAACAAATTAACCAATCCAGCATGTCTCAAAATATGACCTACCAACCTGTCTCTTCTTTCCGTAAGCACTTAGAAGAACGTTAACTTCTTGATAAGCTGCTAGTCTCCGATATTAAGTCCTCTGTGGTTAGTGTTTTTGGCTTTTGATTCGCACCAGTTCACCTTGGTGCATTGTTAAGGATGTTGGGATGGAGTAAGTGGCCTGGGTGGTTCTAGATTTCCGTATTCATCTGCGATAGTGCTTTTTTCTGTCTCAAATGATCCATAATTTACGATATGTAAATGAAGAACACCTTTTCGCCCTCATCATCTACTGTAAATCTGTTGCATTTAATGAAAACACTGCTTTGAGTTTGCTGTAAACAATTTGTCCTGTACATCTTGGATCTTGGGGAATATTGCCACAATGACAGGTTTATACGCTAACAAGCTTTCACTGTTTTGAGGTGACGAGCGCAGGTGAGTCGTCACCACTGGAATTGCGTTATTGCTGTTCGTGTACGAACAGTTTGGTGGCTTCCTGGAGTGAGTGGTGACGTAGCCCTGGTCTAGTCGTCACCTCCTGGTGACCCCTGGCTGGATAGTTGCCGGGTCGCCGACCTCCACATCTGCATAAACAGCGCTGACTGCGTCCATCGACGACTGGAATGCATACGGCGCGCGCTCTAACGGGGTCACTCGCATTCCCCGCACCGGCTTTGACGGATTCGACGGAACCGGTTTTCGGGTTTGACAGAAACCGCCGTCCGGAGGAGGACTAGTGTCGCTGGCTCTGAGGAGCCCCACTTTCGAGTCCCGGTGGCAGCACATTGGTAAAGTCCCGAATAAAGGAATCTCCTTAGAGGACTCCAAAACTAAGTGGTCTACGACAGGTATCAAGTGTTTCCCAGCTAGGTGAACTGAAAATATTAATCTGATTTGATGTGTTGGTGATTTTGTGGCTTTTATTAACATCCCTGATCAGATTAAGCGTTTGTATGAGAATGCTTTGCATTGAAATCTAACTCGTGATCCTTAAACATCTGAAACAACGTACTAGGAAAAAGCCGTGATATTGAAACCTTTACAGTATGTTGGGTTTTCCTCACTTAGTAGATTTCGCCTATTACAACCCAATACAGTACGTAACATAAATGGGTAGGGTATGTGAAAAAAAGGGGGGGGGGTGAGGGATCAGTTGTGATCTTAACATCTTACTTTGTTACTTCATCGAAGAGACATTTTAACTTCGGACACCACGTATTTCGGGACTGGCGGTTAACGTTCGGACCTGTAATTTGACAGGACGCGGGTAATATCCTCAGTCGGGCCAATCGGGTATCGGTTTCCCATGATTTCTTGGAATCACTTCATTAAATTACAGGATGATTTCTTCATAAACGTCTTGGTCTGTTTCCTTCCCGTTCTCTGCCTTCAGTCCTTTCTCGTCTACAGTAGTCTCGTCTCTGCTATGATGTAAAGCACTTCTAAAGAGAAGACAATATAAAGTTGCTAATACTGTCGTGAAAAATGTTTATCAACGACTTATTCCTTAAAGATCCGTTCAGTTTATAATCATTGTTTTTCCGTTTCTAATCAGTCAGAAATTGTTTGATCTTATCAGTCAGTACCTTTGCTAGTTCCATTAGTAACTGTTTGGATCGATACCATCGGTTCCGAAGTTAAGTGGATTGATTTGAAGGTGTGCGAAGAAAATTATCAGTATTATGCACTGCAAAGTTGAACATGTTGTATTTTCTAAAGAATATTGACACTATTGCCCCTGGCATAAAGACTGAAAGTGTGTCTTAAGCCATGTTTGCTGCAACCTAATAGACCTGTAGAGAAAACGGGCAATGTATAACAGACAAGAGAAATAGACCAAGCGTGTTTATAGTGGAACTCTGGTTTCTGTCGTAATCCAGTTTATCAACATAGCAGTCAATTGACTGTATAAAATCAGCATTCCGCTTCCGCACATAACATTTTCTTACTTTATCTACATCTGTTCTCGTCTTTTATGTCGTTGGAGTTACAATAACCGTTACTTTGAATTGTTTGAAGTCTATTTTTTGCATGTAGTTGCAGCTGTTTCGCAATCGGTAGTACAGTAGTAAAACTTCAAAGATAATAAGCAGTTATCAGTTTTTGGTTTTGATAGCATTCATCTCACAATCCACACTCCGCTCCAGGCTACAGTTTAATTCTGTTATTAATGTGTGAACCAAACGGTGTGGATATTTCGACATTAATGGTATCTGCACTGTTGTTGGACATTAAGAGCAAGGACAACATTTCACCCAAAATCGCTGGTACTGAATAGTCTACGGGGTTAGGGGGCATCCATAAATTACGTGAGGTGAAATAAGGGGGGGAGGGGTCCGGCGAAATCTCACCAGATCTCACCAGGGGGGAGGGGGGTCTACGGAAATCTCACGTGAGATTTTGCGAAACATTTGGGGACAGTAGAGCCAAAAAAAAGGTCTACAATTTGCGCCAAAGTCGATTTTAGGAGGGTATTTCGTCAAAAAAGGTATGGTTTGACCTAAAAAAAGGTCTACAAAAGTTTCGAGGGCGATTTCTAGGGGGGGGGTTCTCACGGACCAGATCTCACCAGAGGGGGGGGGGGGGTCCGGCCAGATCTCACGAAATCTCACCAGGGGGGAGGGGGGGGGTCCAGAAATCCGGAAAAACACCTCACGTAATTTGTGGATGCCCCCTTACTTCAACCAACACCATTTGCGCGGTGCTGGTGATCTAGCAGCGCAGGGATGAATCAAATTAGTTTCTCTACTTGTTAAGCAAAAATTATGAAGTGAAACTGCAAGTTATCCCTATCGATGCGAAATTCAGACGTAGTTTTTGACAAAAAATGTGATGTTGTTACGTTGGAATGGTGTCAAGAGTACGGTTTTTTTTTCACCTTCCGGATACAGGGTTGTTGAAAACGGGTGGTGTGTTAGTTATAAAGATATCAGCTTGGATTTTGCTTGGTATCCTTTTGTCACCATACTTTAATTTTGGTATTTATTTTTTATCACCAGGTTTCAATTAATCTAGATCTACATAGGATTCGTCTGAATTACTTGGTATTCAGTAATTACTTTTTCCTTGGTAGTCTCCATTTCTGAAGGACCACTTCCTTTTTATTTTATTTTTTAAAGTTAGCTTACCTATCTAATGATTCTTTCTAGTTCCAAATTGGCGCATAAAAATAGACGAATTCAGAGCAATTATTCTTGATGTTTTCCACATTTTCGGCGAATTTTTTCCAACTTTTTAGAAACTAGAGCGAATTCTCTTGCTGCTGGAATAACACTGGTATAAACGTGTAAATCACTGAAAAATCCTGATTGGCATTTGAACCGATCATTAAAAACTTTGCTTTAAAAAAGGATTAGTCTTTTTTTAAAATACTCTTTGACGTCCCAAATTGAAACAATCATCGCACAAAAAACTAAATATTCTAGCAAAAAATACGGTATTCAGCGTGTTCAAAATTGAACACAAACTTTGTAGCTGGTCCACTGAGATCTAAGAGGAAGCTTTACGGCATTTCAAATGTCGTTGCTACATAACTGTACCATCTGGTGTGTAAGAACTAATAAACAAACGGGAAGAATGGAAAGACTTCCTACCAGCTCAACATGGGCGCCAGAATACCTCCTATTTTGGCCTCAAGGTTACGAGGTGTTGGCGCAAAGTCGAGAGCAACTGGATAAAGAGAAGAAACGTGGGAGGCGAACAGGAATGTTGACACGGGGTGGAGGGCAGGAAATACCGATAAATGGTGCCGAGTGTTGGTTTGTCGTGTGACCTCGACGGCGTGCTGTCGGTTCCATATCTGGTGGGCGCGGCAGGTGGGTCCCGGGCATTCCTCGTGAGCACACAAAAACTCGACAGCCTCGCTTTTTCTGGCTTCCACTCCGACTAGTGCGTGCCTTCAGTAGTCCTGGCTTCCGGGCTCTATACGGCTTCTTGTATGCATTGTCTCGCTGAACTTTCTAATGCGGAAGAGTACTTGTGGATTGGATCTAGTAGGTTAAACGTTTCTTGGTTACTGGAAAAGCTAACAGCTGTTGCGCATTTCGTTCTGGTTTTTCTACTTGTCGTAAGCCTAATCCAACAGTGTAATGAATATACTGAAGTTCATAATTCTGGTGCGTGACCAGTAACTTCCAGCCCGACACTCGGGAGGACGTAGATTCGGGTTGCGGTAGGTCATTCCGATTTAGATTTTCTATGATTTCCTGAAGTCACTCGAGCCGAATGCCGCAATGGTATCATGGCCACATTATGATGCGTTCCCTGTGCTCCGTTCTTTTACGGATTTAATGACCTCGCTATATCACTAAAGCTCAGATAGTAATAATAGTTTAATAATATTAGTTATAATCGTTACAATAGTGACAGCCTTTTTCTTCTCGTCCTAATTCTTATAGTCATCCTCCTTATCGTCGTCGCCCTTCTCGTCTTCGTCGTCGCCCTTCTCGTCTTCGTCGTCGCCCTTCTCGTCTTCGTGTCGCCCTTCTTGTCTTCGTCGTCGCCCTTCTCGTCTTCGTCGTTGCCCTTCTCGTCTTCGTCGTCGCCCTTCTCGTCTTCGTCGTCGCCCTTCTCGTCTTCGTCGTCGCCCTTCTCGTCTTCGTCGTCGCCCTTCTCGTCTTCGTCGTCGCCCTTCTCGTCGTCTTCGTCGCCCTTCTCGTCGTCTTCGTCGCCCTTCTCGTCGTCTTCGTCGCCCTTCTCGTCGTCTTCGTCGCCCTTCTCGTCGTCTTCGTCGCCCTTCTCGTCGTCTTCGTCGCCCTTCTCGTCTTCTTCGTCGCCCTTCTCGTCTTCGTCGTCGCCGTAGAAGTAGTACTTTTCGTCCTCCTCCTTGTTGTCCTGATGTCGGCAGAGCGTTGTGGATTAGCGGACGCAGGTTCGAATCCCCGTTCGGCCATCCATATTTGGATTTTACATGGATTACCCAAATCACTCCAGCATAGTTCCTTCAAACATTGGATGGCCGAATTCCTTCCCGTTGCTTTCCCCTAATCCTTTCTCACCTTTAAAGGCCTCAACGTCGAGGTGGCGTAAAGCAATAAGAAGAAAAAAACCGGTAGTCTGTAACCACATTCGCAATTTCGTCTCTGTTCGTTGACGCGCGGAATATTCAGTAGATGTCTTGAAGGTAAAGGTTCTCAGATATTTTAACCAGGAAGTTCTTCTCCCTTCATTTCTCTTTTCTGGTGTTGCCGTAAAATAGACGGCTATCATTCCTAATGTGACCAACGTACTGTAGTTTCCATCTTTTCACAATTGTTTCACTATTGATAGTATAAATAGTGATAATAGCAAAAATAATAGTAGCGATGATGAAGATGCAACCTCTGTTTAGAAGCCTCTGTTACAAGGCTCCTTGTTAATTTCTGTTGTCAAGGGTATTGTTTACGAGAAACCCTAGCAGGCTTAATACCAGAGAAAACGTTTCAAGCTGTAGATTTCACGTAACACAATAATTGTATCTGACCGAGCGTGGCGGTGTAACGGTTAGCGTTCTCGCCTCGCATTCGGGAGGACGGCGGTTCGAATCCCCGTCCGGGCATCCAGATTTGGGTTTTCCATGGTTTCCCAAATCACTCCAGGCAAATGCCGGGATGCTTCCTTCAAAAGGCCATGGCCGAATTCCTTCCCATTCCTTGCCCCCATCCTTTCCCGTCTCTAAAGACCTAGTTGTTATAGGAGACGTAAAGCAGTTAAAAAAAAAATGTATCTGGCAATGAAACTTACAGCTTAACGTATAATGCCATGCCGAGCGTCTTAGCATCCACTATTAGGTATTATTTCCTACATAGAAGAAGGCTAAGTGACAGCATAAACTCTACTACCGGCGGGATTTAAAGCGGAGAGTTCTAGATCCTGACTTACCACTGTGCTACAAGACTTACTAAAGGCGTTATAAGATTTGAACCAAAAATGTATACACTACTGTGTTCTTCGCTGGCAATGAACGGAATATTGGCTTCACTGACACAAGTACGAGTAATAGGGACCTTAAAGTGCCAAACCAGAGGAATTTGCCATGACGTTTGCGACGTTGGAAGTGTGACTTGGGCGAACAGCTGACGGCACTGTGCATTGTGTGCTGGCAAGTTGTCGAGTGGACTGTCTTGTGACTCAGAAGGCTAATGGTCCAATTTAGTGCTACGAGCTGTCGGCAATGCGTGGAATGCGGCGATAAGGAGCACAGATTTGTCTTTATGCGTCGACGACATAAGGGAAACGATGCAGATAATACTCATTTCTGTCTCGTTACATCATTCTGAATTCTCTTCTCTAGTGGGCCTCATGCTAAACCTGCATGTTACTGACTGGGTGATAATATTAAACATTTATAACGAATGCTCATTCCATTATCACATTGCTGGTTAAGTAGTTTGGTAAATTCTGTGTCTCAACTCTTTCTTCCAGATTTTTTTGGAATTCATTTGAAAAGAAAAACACTATTCTCACGCCATGGTGGAATTTGGGTACGGTGGTGCTGTATTCTTGAATTTCTTGAGCATCTATACGATATCTTTTTTTCAGCTGCAAAATACTGAAAAGATGTGCTGTCTTCCTATGTTATACGCTGCTGGGATTTAATCCAATGAGATTGACATCAAGAGTTTCATCAGCAAGCTCAGTAGAATCACTTACTTCCCTGATATTTTTAAATGACAGCCTTATTAAGAATTCAAGATTATTCGCAAACGCTCTTCACAGAAAATTCAGAAGTTCAGAACACAGTGATAATGTCCAACATGACCACGATGCAGTTTTAGGATGGTGTACGAAGTAGCAACTGCAATAAAACCCAATAAATGTCTAAACTTACGAATAACTAACAATAAAAAGTCGTTCCTATTTCGGTAAAACATGGCCCATGCAATTCTGAAAAAATATTCCAAAATGTTTTTCATACATCGGTACAGAATAACAAAGTTTTATCGTCGTAGTTTCACAGGGTAAATCTCGGCATATGCGAGTATAAACCTATAACGGGCCGTCTGTTTTAATTGGCGTCACTCAAAAACTGACTGACAGATTTTGACGATTTTCACAGCTTGAAATCTTATGACCTAGCTTAAAATCTGCATTATGTCCTATGTCTTAATTGCCGTATCTCGGAGCAAAACATGATGATCTGCACCTAACGTAAACAGATACGCACCCCAGATTCTTAATGCATTCGTGACCAGGTTTTGCACACATCAAAGATAAACAGTTCAATTAACCAAAAATTCGTAATAAAATAACGTAAATTTTCATGATGTCTACAAATTGTGAACATTCCTTTACAGTATTATGAAATTTGAGACTGAATAATTTACAGTAACCAGTTCACGTATTTATTTTTGGAGAAACTATCCGTTATTTGAGATAGTCCGATCAAGTTTTCACAATTTGGAAGTTTGAGATTTTCTTTATATGCTCTAGTAATTTATTATCCGTCTCTGATGATAGAAAAAATTTGCCTCAAATAGTTTGCGAAAAACGAACATTTTCTAGAAACGTCTTGGCGAAGATGAGATTTTTTTTTCTTTATGTTAAATGTTGCAAAAATGCTATATTATACCCCACAGGTAAAATACTAACATAATAATGTGCTCCGCATCGAAACTGATAGTTGATCAGAGTGTTGTTTCTTTTCTATATGTGAGTGAAGCGTTTACTAATTTGAACTATGTAATTTTGAAAGATACTTTAGATTCGTAACAAAATAACTCAAACTATTTTCGGCATTAAAAAAAATTTGTGACTTCACAATTCGATGACGTAAAGAAAAATAATTTGTGTGACATGCCTTCACGAAAAGCGGGAATGAAGAATTTGCTTTTTTTTTCCCGCTGCTGAAACGGCGTTATGTAGCCCCGCTACTGTCTGTAGCTTTATCTACTGGGTCATATTGGTTGGTTTTGGGATCATTGATATACACGTTAGGGAAAAACCCGGCTTTGGCAATTGTATAATGACCTTTGAAGAAAACCCTTGATTACTCTTATTGCCTGTTGGGGATGAGCGTTGATAACAACTGCGTGATAGGTGGGGGGGGGGGGGGGCAGGGGGGTAAGGTTCCAAGCAAAGCTACGTAGCTTTCCATTTAGATTATTTGTAACAGTTAAAAAGAGGTACAGAACACACAATAGCATGTGAATATTTATTTCCGTCATTTAATTATCCCTGCATGTAATTTACGATCGTCTGACAAGAGAAAACAGTACAAAATGTCGTCTAGAATCAATTTGGAATAAAGCTACGTTGTTACGTGGCGGGGGGGGGGGGGGGGGAGGAGATGGTAGAGGCAAAACCTACGTGGGGGAGGGGGGTTCACAGGAGGTCAAAATGGAGCTACGTGGATTATGGAGGCTCCCTTTGTAATGATTTCAAAGTGCTCTTTCTGATAGATATGAAATAGTCTATTTTTACTGTCGTTAGTAATTTCACCTGCCAATGGGTGAGTAAAGACCAACGAAACAAAATGTCGTATTGACGCTTCTTGGGATTACTTCGTACCTGGTTTCATTAAGGGTCGATTCATATATGAGAAACTTTCATACTGAAAAACTACATATTCCGACGCGACTACTTCTTTGGCACTGCTCTCGATTAATTTCGTGAGCTGTTGATCGTCCCACTCCTTTACGAAATAAAATTATCGAGACTTTTTCCTTATTGTGACACTTTACGCTTATCACCTATTTCAATAGCAGAGAAAGGAAAGTCGTTGCAACCGAGCGTGGTGAGTGAGAGGTAACGCTCTGGGCTCGCATTCGGGAGGACGCGGATTCGAATCCCCGTCCAGCCATCCAGATATAGGTTTTCCATAATTTTCCCAAATCTCTCCACTTAAGATATGAAATCGACCAGGTGTAAAACCATAAGTAAAAAAGAAAACAGATTGTTCATTATGTTTTCTAAGAATTTTATTGGACAACAATGAATGGACGTAGACTGTCTACTTAACGTTGGATCATCCAGTAAGAATAGTTTTAGTAATATCAGAGATCCGCATTAAATGTTATTTACCTGGTATATTGAAATAGATTTTTTTGTCTTTGTTAGTGTACACTTTAGGCATAAGAATACGTTCTTAACATCTGACAGGAGTAAATAATGAGGTATATATTCGAGCCATTAATAGCAGACGCATGCACCTAATGAACTACTGCATTCACAAAACCTAGTAAGTGCTAAAAAATATGCAACACTAAAGTATGGTCTGTAGAATTGGTCTAAAAGCTGTTGTTTCGGGGTAGATGTGAGCAGTATTTAAACAGGCCTTGAAGACGTGACCCTGCGGCCTTGGACGTATTGCAGCAGTGATGTAATTGCACTCTGCTGCCGCGTGCATACAAACGTTAGCGAGACTCTCCGAGCGGAAGCGTTCGGCTTACGTAGTGCCGCCTTCTCTATGCAGCAATGCCTTGACAGTCTGTCCTCATCTGACTTTCGGAACTCGCGCGGTGCCAATTTCTTTATAATCGGACGTCCAAATACTAGAATCTTGAAATATTTCTTAAGATCGTTCGATTCCATAGCTGTTGCGGCGTATCTCGGCGTTTCATTGATTTCTTGTATAATTTCTGGAACATAACTCTTTCGCTTGCTTCGTTTCCTACATACACCTCGTGTTACAGTTCCGTAGATCAAGTATTCATGTTAATTTCCTTCTGCACTACTGATATTGAAGCGGAAGAAATTTCGGGATTATATTACAACTGAAGGAAGACCCAGTATGCTAGGGACCGTGCACAAACTACGTGGCTCGGTCCAGGGGGGTGGGGTTGGCTAGAAGGCTACTCTGGACTACGCGGGGGGAGGGGGGGTTCCGAGACAGGCCACGTAGCTTTCCTTTCATAACATTTTTCACAGTTAAAATGAGGAACAGAACGCACAGCAGCATGTCAATATTTATTTTCCTCAATCAGTTATGTCCGTATGTAATTTACAATCGTCTGACAAGAGAAAACGGTAAAAAAAAGTCTCCTGGAATCAAAAAGGAAAAAAGCTACGTACTCGTGGGGGGAGGGGGGGGGGTAGAAGCAAAAGCCACGTAGGGCTACGTGGGGGGGGGGGGAGGGGGTACACAGGAGGCCAAAATGGAGCTACGTGGTTTATGCACGCTCCCCTATCGTTAGATGTTACTGTTCGTTTAGCTAACGATTTACATAAGTAATTGAGAGGAGTAAACTAAGAATAGGTGGAGGATGTTGAACTGAAAACAAAAGTTGAAGCAAACGCTGTTAGATGCAAGGGTAAATAGAAAATTTTACATCAATCGATAAAAAAGGAACAAACATAAAAAAGTAAAATAATTCAGCTATTTGGCAAGCAACATTTATAAAACATGGTTTAAGAAAAGCTGTTACTAAATGAGATTAATAGAAAGGTAATTAATTACCAAGTAATTTTACTTTTACAAAGTTGTTTCAGTTCTCCTTAGATGTGAACATTAACATTGTGCAACCAGATAAAAAGATTTAACGCGTTACGCTTTAGTGAGGAAGAAAGCAGCTTGGAGGAAGTAGTAAGAAAAGGGGTTTCATCTCAAAGTAAGGATGAGAAAGGCTTTTAGAAAAGATTTACAGTAATTCTTCAGAGTGGAACATTTGTTACTATTCCATTCGGGAGTAATTGAAAAATACCGGAAGGAAACACTTGTTGGTGTTGGAAAACAGTCGACAGCTTCGGTGGCCGGATCCAGTAGTTTCTGCAATGTCTGGAAGGCGTTACTTCCTAATGTTCTGAAATGCCGACATATTTCTGACCCTACAAGGAGGCCGAAATATGTAACCCTAAGCGTTCTCTCCGTGTCCGGCACCACAGGGCAGTGTAGAAACTATAAACAGTAATGTATTTGAAGCACATAATTGAGTATATGTTGTGACTAAGCCAGAAATACGAAGAGGTGGATTATTACATTCCAACATTGACGAGCACGATAAAATGTCTCACGAACACCTAATACATTTTGCCTGATTCTTTCATTTTTTTATCGGTCACCTGTATATGATCTAACTGACCCGCCCATTTGCCATCCATTATCATTTCTACTTGAAGCTTAGCTCCCGTGGTGCGTCATAGCATTTAAGGACTTGGCCTGTAACGTAAACCCGGTGCCCTCCACCCCAATCGCAAGAGATATAACAGTTTATTTCGTTTTCAATTTTCAGAACTTTCGATAGAGGCACTAATGAAAATTATCCTCAAGGAAATTTTGGATGAAAATATAATTATTTAGATTTAAATATTAGTCTTTTCAAATAGTATACCATTATTTTTATCATATTTACTTTTACACAAGACTAATGTTTGTTTTTTCTCTTTGCAGGTAAGTTTGTGTGCATCCAGATTTAAAGTAGTAAGTATTATCGTCATTATATTTATAATAGTGCTGTGACGTCAGCTGTGGAACTAGACCCTGATACCCATGGATACTGAAAAGTGCCCTTCTGAATTTTATAACAAAAGCCCTCCCCCAGAAATTCTCTCTGGATCATAACGTACGTTAAGCTTTTTAAGTGCAAAGTTTATATTTATTGTTACCTTTTTGCAATGTGGATTTGTGCATATATTATTTATACGTTACTAAATTTTTTAGAGTCATGATTAAATATTGAATGTTTTTGTTTTTTCTTTTTTTAAAAATCGTAGCACATGGTGAAAAATTTTATTTTCCGGTCACTGAAATAACTATTAACCAGGTCTTAATACTAATGAGATTAAGCGTAGATATTATGTAGTTTTTATAAAACACATCCAATACACGTTTATGGTTCAAAATAACTTTTCCATATACAAATGCACTAATTACCGGTTTTAGGCGTGTGTATTCACACAGTGTAATCTCTAAAGTAATCTTTAAGCAAGAAAAGCAGCAAAATAGCTTCTTTATATATCAGTGTATAAAATTCTGGTATACACATGATACTATTTAAATGTTAACATTTTCCTACCATGTATGAACACTTTAATAATGTTGGTTGAAGGGGAAAGTCTAAAAATAAATTGCACCTGGTTTCTGGTGGAGAAAATAAAGATTATACAATCGAATTTTTGGTCATAATACAGTATTTGAGCTCATTTATGATATAAATGGATAGTCACTCGTATTCTTTTCGTTTGCGTTACCCGCAACGGAACATTGTATACGCCATTTTTTGCTAACTCTGAATTAGTATTTTAATTTTTTTTTCTCCGTTGTGAACAAACCGTATTGTCTGTATAGTGAAGTGATTCGTTCCCCGTGTGGGGGCTGCCCTGAGAGCCGTGGCGGGGGTTGGTGTAGCCTCGACCCCGTCCGTACAAAGAATCTTTTGAAAATCGTTTTGAACGCCGCTGGCAACGCGCCTTTGTGCCATCTCTGAATACAACCTCGAATTCTCAGTTTGCGTCCGAAATACGTGGGATTACGCGCCGTCTGTTTCCAAGCAGAGCACGCTCACTCACCTAAGTCGTACAACCTTTCCGGGGAAATACTGCGCAAAGCAGACAGAGTTGTGAATCGCTCAAATTCTACGAGAAACTTCCTCACTGCCCTGGTTTATTTTAATAAATTTAAATTTCTGTTTGTACCAGAGATACCTTAAAGTTCGCTTGATTGTTCTTTGTTTTCTGGCTACCAGAGTTGTCCATAGTAGTATATATGCGAGGTAGCGGTAAAAATCACCGTTCCTCCGAATCTTCGTAACTGTTCTGAGATTTTAAGCAGTGTTACATAATAAATTAGACAAGTGTTGGCTATATCTGTAAAACGCATTTCAGAGATAATATACATACTGCCTCATCGTGTACATCTTCCAACGACTGGCATTGTCTGCCTGAAACCAGGTCCTTTCCAGTGTATCTCGTCCTTCCGCCGTTCCCCTCTTCCCCTGTTCACCTCTGCCTTGCACACACACTTTTCAATTCCCTTATCAATCTCCCCGTTGGTCTTCCTGTACGCCCATTCTCTCCCAATTTCAAATTATACAATTTCTATTGCCTTCTATCATTACTCAGCCTCTTCCAATGTCTGTAACACTGGAGTCCTGATCTTTCTTCCCTTTCCTCGCATGCTCATTACGCAACTTATCCACTTTCTCTGAACCAAACCTACTCCTCTGTCACTTCTTCGTGGTGGTTTAAATACAACTAAAATCCAGTGGGTGCGCAGACTGCCCGCCGGTTGTCTGCAAATACGAGGGTGAGTCAAATGAAAACCTTAAATATTTTTTAAAATATTATTTATTGTGCAGAAGTGGTACAAAGCTGTATCACTTTTCAACATAATCTCCCCCACGCTCAATGCAAGTCCTCCAGCGCTTACAAAGTGCATAAATTCCTTTAAAAAAAAAATCTTTTGGTAGTCCGCGCAACCACTCATGCACCGCGTGGCGTACCACTTCATTAGAACGGAACTTCTTTCCTCCCATTGCTTCTTTGAGTGGTCCAAATCACTTGGGGGCGAGGTCTGGTGAGTATGGTGGATGAGGAAGACACTCAAAATGCAGGTCTGTGATTGTTGCAACTGTTGTACAGGCAGTGTGGGGCCTTGCATTGTCATGTTGCAAAAGGACACCTGATGACAGCAATCCACGTCGCTTTGATTTGATTGCAGGCCGAAGATATTTTTTTTAGGAGATCTGTGTATGATGCACTGGTGACAGTGGTCCCTCTAGGCATGTAATGCTCCAAAATGACGCATTTTTCGTCCCAAAAGAGAGTCAGCATAACCTTCCCTGCTGCAATGCTCTGTGGAGTCACAACTCGTCGTGCCTTATCTGGACGAGGAGAATCTTCCACTGAAGTCACACCATTTGCGAACTTCCTACTCCATTCGTAGACTTGCTGCTGTGACAAACATGCATCACCGTGCTGAACCTTCATTCTTCGATGAATTCAATAGGTGTCACACCTTCACTACTCAAAAACCGAATAACAGAACGCTGTTCTTCCCTGGTGCAAGTCTCAAGTGGGGCAGTACAGTATTTGTGCATCTGCACTATGCTGCCACCTACAGGCCATTCTGCATGCTGTTTGTAGCACGCTTACCAACTTACAGGATAACGGCGCGAAATTTCGATTTTTTATTACAAATTTAAGGTTTTCATTTGACCCTCGTACCATGTAACTGGCTCAAGTATATATCGGTGAGACTGGACAGACGGTCAAGGAAAGGCTGTGTGAACACATAAGACATCTTAAAATTAACGACGTCAGCAAATCAGTAATAGCACAGCATTAGCTGACAGTGGGCACGCAGTTTTATTTAGTGACACTAGTGTACCGGTTCAGGAAAGCAGATGGTGGCCCATACGTGTCAGAGAAGCGCTAAATAAAAAAAAGGCCAGATAATATTAACGCGGACGGCGGGCTACAACTTAACCAATAATGGTCATGCTTAATTACGAAAACGCGAGACGCAGGCTCCCGTCGGACCGGCCACGCTGGCGGCGGCAGCTTCAGTGACGTCACTCCGAACGGTTAGCGCGCTCTTCGGGAGCTATATAAATAGCCGTGACAATCCTCTGAAGAAGGCCACAAAATGATGGCCGAAACGTTAGGTTTCGATAAATTGACGCGGTTCAACCCGGACAGCCATGATACCAACTAATATCCCTTTCTAAAAGAAATTGAATTATTTGTTGCCGAGATGAATTCAGTGGGTGGGAATAAAATGCAAAGTACTAAAAAAATATTTTTTTTCTGTAATTAACAATTTACCCAAGTATCTTTATGTGCGTTGTGGGTGGGTTGGGGGCGGGGGTGGGAAGGGGACCAATACTTTACCTTGATTAGTGTTCCTTCGAGTTGTTTAAGAAATTTCCGTCCTCATAACTAACTTATTTCGTCTATCCTTGTTTACATTTTCTTTTAATTTTTCCCCAGGATTTTCGTTTTGTTTCGACACGGCAGTGTGGCTCAGTGCGCTGAGGCGCCGCACACTGGACCGGGGAGATACAACGGGACCGGGCACGCGGCCAGGGTCCCGCGTACCGGCCGTCCTGACTGAGGTTCTTAGACGCCTTTTCGGAGCCATCAAGACGAATGCCGAGACGGTCCCCAATATCCGCCTCATATACTACACGTTTAACAAGCAAAAAAATACACTATCTCACACAGAACAAAGTTACAGATTTCGCAGACAGATAACATTTCACTTCATTAGTACCTTGTACTAATTACCTAGATATAAAATGTTTGGTGTCAGCAGGAGTATACGGCCATAAATTCGAAGCTCCAAATTTGACCACTCCAGAGTAGGGGGCGTCCATAAATTACGTGAGGTGAATGGGGGTCCGGCGAAATCTCACCATGGTGGGGGGAGGTCTACGGAAAACTCAAATGAGGTTTTGAAAATATTCTTAAACGACGCGAAAGTAGATTTTAGGGAAGTATTTCGCCGAAAAATGGAGGTGGTACCGGCTTTTGGAAGGGTGAGATCTAAAAAAAAAAAAAAAGTTTCAAAAAGTTGAGAGGGCCATTTCTAGGGAGGGGTCATATCTGAAGTCTCGCCAGAAAAGGGGGGATCCAGAAATCCGGAAAAACACCTTGCGTAATTTATGAATGGCCCCTAAGACTCATCAAAGACAGCAGACCCCTATAATGGGAAAAAGTGAAGACGATTATTTTCATTTGTTTCATTTCCAAAACGCTGAAAAACGTTGTTAGTTTTCTTCTGTTTTCATAATCGATGAAAAATCGTCGGCAATGTTTTTGGGAACTATCTGTATTTTCTTGGCGAATGTTTTAATCGTTACTAGCGTTTGAAAAAGTATTATAAATTTTACTTGCGGCAATTATTGTCTGAACGATTATCATAATTAAGTTGGACTTGAGTGGGATTAATTTCATAATTTATGAATGCAAATTATTAAATAATTACTAAATTATTAAATAATTACTCATATTATTAGAGATATTACCATCATGGATGAAATAAAACCTACAATCTGTAATGAAAGTTACAAACATTATTAACTGGTTTCCACAAATTGAGTTATTTATCAGTTAACTGAAATTAAAATAAATCAAAATCAATGAGACAAAGGAAATCAACAAAGAAATAGAGGCTTAGCAGATCACAAATAATGAACTCTGTGGTGGCAATGGAGAAGTTCTCAACTTGAAGTGAATCACAGATTATTATTGAGCTTCAATAGACTGTGACTAGTTTCATGTTTACTGTGCCATTACTGTCGATGTTTGAAGTTTGTCTGCAGGAAATCGACATGAAGGCAGTGTCTAGCCGATTCGGCAGCAATCACCATTCAGATACCGGGAAGCGAAATCGATCAAGCGGACTGAGTCATTCTGTCTGTGTCGTACAAGGGATTGAATTCATCGACACATACGTGCTGTTCTAACTAATCAATGGATACTGAGATATTAGCATTGTTTCTCGTAGTTAGTTGAGAGCTTGAAGCGATCGATCAGAGACCAACAGAACTACTGCCGCGAACTTGTTAAGTGAATCACTCCGGGAACAGACGGTGTGAGCCATAGTAGTTAAAAGTACGGTTGCTCAATGTAGCCCGTTCTAATCATTCGATCGTGGCCTTCCAAGATGAAACCAGAAGAAATCTGTAAGTACTCCAGAATTAACGTACGCGATGCTAAACAGATGAGGCATCCTACTCCCTTGTCGAAGAAACCTCGCGGTGGCGTCTTCCACGGTTAATTTCGGCCAATCAGATCGTTCTGGAAACATCTTCGTCTTGTGATTCATCATGAAAAATGCATAATCTTAAGCGTTAGATGGAATATCCAACGATAAAATTTTTCTTTATTAGACAGAATCGTTCCCCCGTTTTCACTAACTCTTCATAGTCCCGCACAGTTCTACGAAATGTCGCTTGAATTTTCAACTCTTGCTTTATCTGAACCAATATTGTTAAATCTTTTTCATACGGAAATTTCCCACTGCCACTGGGAATCGTCATAATTTGCTCATGAGTAGGCTACTTCTTAATAATTACCTTCTTGGTGTCCGCAAAATAAGAAAACTCTCTTTTCGAATTTGTTAGTTTCTCGACTCTCATTTCAGATTCCTTGCTCTGTCGTCTTTGTCAAATTATTGACTTCATGTATATGAATACTGCAAAATCGAATGTTTGCTGTAACGTACTTTAGTTCTTGTACACTCTTTTATTAATTCACTTTTTTCTTCTAAATTAGTTATTACAATCTTGTTACACTACATGTTCCGTCTGAATGCAGTGGCTAAGTTCCTTACAGTTGCTTGCCCCCCCCTCCCCCCCCCCAATTACCCATCGATTATAATTGTCTCGATGAAGATGACGCACTAACCTCTAGTAAAACAAACCCATTATGCTCAGCTTTCATGTAAATAAAGTAACTAACACAAACCTATCTGGTCTATCATTAGTATTATTACGCGTGAATATGCAACCAGTACCTCGTGAATCTATTTTCTAAGCTATTGACACTAAATGAACCATTCCCAAACGCTTGAAAATACTTTTTATCAACCTCTCCTTTCTAATTTCTGCTTGAAGCTCTTTGCATTAATACCATTCAGTCGTTGCTCAATTTTGATCCGATCAACTCAGTATTTTTCTCTGTCACATTAATTCCACACCTAATTTTTTTTATATAATTTTTATTTAACTCGGTGCCAATTTCTTTGTATTTCAATTTTATCTTAAATTCTTTGAAAGCAGCTTTCCAACCCAAGCATTTTAATTTTAAATGCCTTCAGTGTTTCAGGAAAATTGATAATTTCCATCGGGAACTCATTCCAGTACCTTACTCGGTTACACACGAGAGAAAATTCTCCTTGCACTGTGAGATAACTGCTAGTTGGTGGTCATGGGCGTCTCTTACCTTTCACCTTCTAGCTCTTGTTCCAGCCATTGTTCTATATCCTCATCTTTGGAGTCACTATGTATTTTATGGCCCATCTAGGAAAATTAGCCTATTCTCGTCCTTTCCCTGCTCTCGCCACTTTTTGTTCAAATGCAATTCAATTGTTTTGTTTGCTATGTAGATCCTTCTCATTCAATAAATATCCTCTGCCGCCTCAGTTAAAATTAAAAGCAAGCTTTGTTCAGGGAGAAGACGTTAAGACAGCTTCTTAAAATCAGTTTCCTTCGCTGCTTGTTTGATACACAATAATAACGTGGAAGTTGCTGCGTATTTCTCGTGAACTCCAGTTGCCAACCTAGAGTTATCTGTCCCAAGTTCTAGATGACACTCTTACCTGTATTTCTGATTACAGATACGGAAAATGAGCCGCAAGTATTGCCTTACTGTTAACATAAGGAAACTTGAAAAATACGAAATTTTATATCAGTAGAACCGTAGAGTTCAATGTTGGCACCTTAGCGATTTTGTCGCTAGATTTAGTGAATTTTGAAACTCGAAAGCGATATTCTTAAATATTTTATCGCTAAAAAAATATATGGTGATTTTTAGTGATATTCAACCTTGCAAAATTTCGAAAAATTTTATTGGAATTGGGGTAGGTAATGTCTCTGTCATGACTCTGATAAATAATGGCGTACATAATAATATATTGAAAACGGAATATGGCTTACCCAATACAAGAATGCTGCGGGAATATATACCTTTCTGGAGTTATCTGATTTTGTCATATCCTATCACTTTCTCTCTCGAATGCCACAGTAGAAATGCTTTTCAGTACAATGAACATTCCTAAAAACAGTTTGAGAAATATGATCGCTGTAAATACTCTTGATAGCATTCTTTTACAAGGAACCAGTTAAAAATTGTGAAAATGATTGGTGCAGTTACGAGCTTCCGGCTGATGTGATTGCTGAAATTGATAAGGATACTAAATACTCTTTTTAAGTCTAAGACTGACTATTCATCTCATCCTTCCACATCTGCAAGTTCTGCAACTCCATCGATAGACCAAGATGATGATGAAATACCGATTGATGAAATTTGATGTTGATTTTTAATGCAATGTTATGTTTAATTTGATGAAAATACTGATTATTAAAATATTTTTATATTACTTACCTTACCATTTTCCTTTATTTTATTTAGCTATTTCTAGCGAATCTTTTAGTTCTAAATCTAGTGAGTTTTGAGACCTGATCTAGCGACTTTTGTTTTCGAAAGGTGGCAACACTGGTCGAGTTATGGTGTTCATAATAGATTTCAGTGAGCTGCTACCTAGTTTAATTGACAACTGTTACCACGAAAATGTTAACCCATTATTCCCGTGCATGTAAATTCCGTTGTCTGTTCATACAAAACTTATGCCGAGAAATTTTGCCAAAGTATGGTTCTAAAAATGTACGAGTATCTAAGCCCTTAGGCCCTACCTTCTGTATAAACCTTAATATCGATGGATGTAACTTAGAACGGAGAAACTTTTAAAATTATTTTAGTTGATAACAGACATTAGTTCCATGTATCCTAAGGCGCAACTTAAAGAAGCTAAATAATGATAAGTCGCGAACATTTGTTTGGCGGACTCGTTCGTGGCCTTGATTTGCTTTCCGGGTGTCCTAACGTTTCTGATATTGCGTGAACCTGCTCATTTCCCACGTGCCAACTTGAAGTTGCAAGAACAAAGAACTAGGTGCGCAGGAATTCCCATGGACCGATGTCTGCGGTCTGGGTAGTACTTTAAAATCTGGCCGGGCGAGCCGCAGCATCCTCCAAGGTCACGTGACTGGAGCCGGCCGCTATTAGAAGTCCGCGTTATGGATTCAATGACCCTTGACACAACCACCTTCCCAACACGAGTCCATACCACAGAACGCAAGCGCTTCCAACCAGATTTTATGGATTATAATGGACACTTGTCTCATCGTGCTTAGAGATAGCATATGAAAGAAAAGGCATGTAATCATACTCGACTGATCCTGACATCACTGTAATGATATTATGAGAAGAGATATTATTAAAGTTTAAAAAATTTTGATCCAGCTGCAGCTCGTAACATTGAAGACGTCAAGCCCAAAGAGTGTTTCTGCTTTGTCAAACCCTATCGTCGAATATCACCTCCTCTGTATCAAATAAAACTGTAAAGATCGTCCAATAGTTTGGTGAGAAATACTCTCAACATAGCAATCTCGCCACAGGACGAGCTTTTTGTAAGGTACTAACATTGGTTCCAGATCCGCTAGCAAATGAAACTTCCGCTACCTAGGTAGGAGAAGTGGTGTTCATAATTCCTGACGATTACATTGTGAACTAAAGCCTTGAATTAAGTAATTCATCCCACAGTACGAATGGGATGGAGTTCGGTAGATGAGCGGTAACTTCCTGACGTCGCATTCGGAAGGACACAGGTTTGAATCCCCTTCCGGTAATCCAGATTTTGATTTTCTAGTTTCCAAAAATCATTCAGGTGAATGCCGGGGTAGTTACTTCAAAATTTCATGGCCGAATTCCTTCCCTTTCCTTGCCTCCCCCTAGTCTTTCCCGTCTCTGATTACCTCGATGTCCACTAGACGTAAAACCATAAAAAAAATAACGAATTTCCTGAGGGCATACGGCACTGTCGATGCTATTCGTCCGAAAGATAGGGACGTAAAATTTGCCACCGCCGTCGGCATTCCTCGGAAGAGTAAGTGTTAATGAATTGGAGTCTGTTTCACACTGTCTTTTCTTTTGGTATCGTATACACAACACGAAACAACGCACTTCATAACACTCGAAAGGGGGTGTCTGTTAATTACGTGGGGTGACATGGTGGGGGGGGGGGGGTGGAGGATCGACGGAAATCTCACTTTAGGGAGTAGCGCGGAAGCAGGGCAGCTTAAAAAAATAAAGGTATCAAAAAAACTATGAGGTAGATTGGCTGGGGGGGGGGGAGCAGGTCCCGTCAAAATCTCACGTCCTCTTAGGGGGAGGTGTCAGACAAAATCTCTCCAGAGTGGGGGGGGGGGAGGCATCAGACCAGATCTCACCAGAGTGGGGAGGAGGGGGTCCGCAATTCCGGAAAAAACCTCACGTAATTAATGGACGACCCCTAAGCAGATGCACCTGCGTCCAGACATACTATCACTGCGTTCAGCAACACGACGATTCCAGAATTCGTTGGCCGCTCTGCTTTACTGTTTTTCAAGTTCTAACTAATGTAGCATTCAGTAGCAATGTTACGTGATTCCGGAAGGTCGTTGTGTTACGAATGAAGCTGTAGTGTGTTGCTTGCCACGCATACGGCTTCAAATACACCCACTGCATTGATTGTAGATTTCATAGATTGTCACGACTTCCGTAAACAGCACGAATCTTCCTATGGACGTCAGAACAGGCAGTTCGGTTTGCACTTGAAGACAGAGAAGTAGTTATGCTGTGACAGCAACTCTTGTTAGCGATGATTTTAAGAAACAAAATGCCTTCTCCTGTTTCAGCACCGCTGTACAGCTCCACTAGTGTTTTCTTGAGCACCTACACATGAAAATGTCCAAGGTCTGATTTTCTTTCATTCACCGGATGACCAATCACCGTTTAAGAACTTAAGTTACAAGTGTTTCATTTTCAACTACTCCTTTAGAAGCGTCATATACATAGCGACATATATATATATATATATATAATTTTTTTTTAACTTGCAGCTCCTCATCAAATTGTCCAATAGAGTCGTGGGAGGAGGGAGGGAGAGGGGGGTAAGGGAGGGCGGAGGACAAATCTATAATGGATTTTACGAGAGTAACCATCTTGGAATTGGAGATTTTGGGGAAAAGTGTAAAACACTGAAATGCGTATGGTCAATTCAGGAACCGAAGTTAGGTTGGCAGACTCGAACGCTATCCTTCACAATCGGGGTAAGTACCCTACACGAAGCCTGATGGGTGAACGGTAATATTCTGGTCTGACATTCTCAAGGACGAGAATTCCTTCTATGTAGCGGCCATCCAAAATTTCTGTCTTACAAGATTTACCATAATCGATTTTTCTTCATGTTCGATAGTTACATTTCTCTCCTGGCTTTAATGACCTTGCTGTCCGTTATTTGTGAAGCTCCAATTATAAACAATGTTTACTCATTTCCTCCCTCCAAGATCTCTCAGTAATAAGAGTTTAGTGGAATTTATCCGACTGGTGATGTATGATTCAGGTAATCACAGAATCATTGACCGAACATGTTGGTTAAGTAGTTAAGGCTCGGACATGGCATTCTGAAGTCGATATTTGGTCCGGGTTTCCAGATTTAGATTTTCATGGAACCCAAAATCACCTCAGTAAAATTGTGGGATTGTTTCTTCTAAAGGCCAAAACCAAATTTATTCCAATTCCTTCCCATTCTTGCCTTCATCCCCAATCATATTCTGGCTCTGATGATCCCCGAAAACCAAAAATTGTTATCGGGATTTGTAATCGCGGTCTTCGTACTCCTGGATCTGTCCCAGTAAATAAACAACAGTCACGAGTGCTTTGATCACAACTGTGCACTCGCTCATTGTGTGTTCGGGATACTAGGGTATTTAATACCGCGTACTTCTTCTACGGGCAACACCTCTTGCGGTGGAAAGGAGCGTTTCTTTGCTGAAGACTAGTAGTTCCGTCGGACTGCTACCGTGGTACGGAGGTCTGTAGGAGAGTATAATAGTTCCGGTCAGGTTGTGAAGAGGTATGATGTGCCGACATGGTGGTGACTGAAATGATGGTGACTGAAATGATGGTGACTGAAATGATGGTGACTGAAATGATGGTGACTGAAATGATGGTGACTGAAATGATGGTGACTGAAATGATGGTGACTGAAATGATGGTGACTGAAATGATGGTGTTGGTAATATCGTGATGGCGTTGGTGATGTCGTAATGGAGGTACGATGGTGGTGATGTCGCGATTGAGGTACGATGGTGGTGATGTCGCGATTGAGGTACGATGGTGGTGATGTCGCGATGGAGGTACGATGGCGGTGATGTCGCGATGAAGGAAGGATGGCGGTGATGTCGCGATGGAGGTACGATGGTGGTGATGTCGCGATGGAGGTACGATGGTGGTGATGTCGCGATGGAGGTACGATGGTGGTGATGTCGCGATGGAGGTACGATGGTGGTGATGTCGCGATGGAGGTACGATGGTGGTGATGTCATGATGGAGTAGTGTGATGCTTATTGTGATGGTGGTGATGGCATTGATTCAAATTAAATAACATTACTGTAGGCTTTTCTTTGCTCTATGATCATCCTATTTAGAAAGAACTGTCAAAGCTAACTTGACGCATAATATTAGTAACTAAATCCAGAAAATCTGTCATATAATCCTCGTAGCTGTTCATTGTGTTCAGTCAATGACGAAGGAAGCAGCTGTGATACAACCAAGGAACTCACTGTCAATATGGTAGGCGTAGTTCGTGACTCCCTCTCTGTGCTACACGATTAGAATGGTAGAGCCGTGAATTAAGTTACAGTGAGAACTGACGTGTTTCGCAAAGAGGTATGGTGCACCCTACTCGCACGGGGCGCTCGACACGTGTCTCTTGTCAGACAGCTAGTGTTACAGAGCGCCCGGCTCAAAGAAGACGAGCGCCTCTGTAACGGGAGTGGAGGCCTCGTCAGGGTGTTTTGCGCCTGCGCGCGCCGGGGGCGCTGCGTGAAGGGGAGAGCCCGCTGCTGCGGACTCGAACACGTCACCGGCACTGCGACGGCACGTGGCGCTGCTTGCTCCACGTACAGAAGTAACTCAACAGCGCCCTCAAAGCGACGCCGCACTCCATCCACCTGCGCAGACACTATTCTCGGCCCCTGTCTACCACCCATCCACGGCGACTGTTCTGGGGCGGTTTTCCGTGACTGCTCAGGCGAATGCTTGAGAGATACCTACTACCCCCCTCAAATGCTACACCTTAAACAACAAAAATAAACGCATTACGAAAAAGTTCCCACGGTTCGATAAGCTGTTACAACTCCGTCCTTCAGATGGTATTTAATCATTAAACAACTTTAATCAGAAATTGGACAATGAAGGATATGATGATTATGATAATACTTGATCATGATTGAGATTGTGATGGGGTGATAGTAGTGATGTGGTGACGACTGACATGGTAATGCGGTGACGTGATTGATATGAAGGCGATGTGGTGATGGCTGGTATGACGGTGGTGGTGTGGTGAGAAAGTGGTGATGTGATGCAGTGGGAGGTGTGATGTGAAAGTTTTGATGTGTGATGATTCAGGTCCAGTGACTTTAACAGTGAGCTTCACCATTTTATATGATCATCTTGAGCGGTCTGATGGATCAAGTGGTTAAGGCGCTTGCTTTCTGAAGTTCACTGCTGCGGTCCCAGGTTCAAATCTAGGTGTGGGCAGGAATTTTTAAGAGTCGTGTTTGATCATATGAGTTATGCCAGGTCGTTGCGTGGTTCTGATTCCGACGTTAAACTGTAGGTCCCAGAGAAAAGGAACTGGCCCTCCTACTTCTGACAAAGGCCTCCTTCCGGAGGGTCCAACCAACCTTCGGCTTTGGACTAAATTGTTTTTACGATCATTCTATTCAGACAAAACTGTCAAAGTTAATATTCGCATAGTATTCAATAAATCCTAAATCTGTTGCATATTCGTCGTATATGCCTATTCTGACTAGTCTGATGACAAAGGAAATAGTAACATACCTCGAATAATATGACCTGGCAACGGAATTGAATAGATTATGGGACAGAGTGACAGGTTACTCCCAATATAATTGGGTTCCGTCTCATATTTTGTATGCATAAATCTGTAGTTTGGTTATTAAAATTAGTTTAAATCAACAGTTTTTGCAGGATTACTCTCAATCGACGCTTTCTGGACCCCTTTAGAAACTCGGTCGACTTGTAATCCTGAAGCGTGTAACATACGGAGCTTCTTCTTTTTTCGTATAGAACTTTGCTTCCGTCCTGGCATTTGCGACAGCACTCATTTTTATTGTCCATCGGAGCATCCCGATTACGATTTTTCCTTACTTCGCGAAAAAAGTCCAGGTGAATTTCGGAATAGGTTCTTCATAAGGATACGGCCGAATTTCTTGCCATTGCTTGCGCACAATCATTTATCGATTCGAATAGTATTCTCCTCGAAGACCAATAAATACAACTGAAAAAACTGCTTAGTTCTTAACATCACCATTATAATAGATTTCGAAGAACCACGGTCTTGAATACCATCTGCGTCATTTAAAGACTTGTTTAGAATGGAAGAGATTGTTGCTGAAACAAAATTTTGACATCTCAAGGACACTTAGAACAAAAAAACTCACCTGAATCTATTAATGAGGGTATAAAATACTATTTTTTAATTTCTATTGCATTTGCTGCTTGCGGCATCACTTCGGATGCTAATACGATGTTATGGTATATTATGTAAACCAGATAACGTCCTTTATCTGCCTTCACTCCAGATACATCTATCTGTACTTCATGATGCTCATTGTGTCCCAAAGTATCCCCCTTTTCTCACTTTTTCGTTTTCTGTCTATTATATAGTGACATCTTCTCCTTACTATTTTAACGACTGGAAGGATTCCGCTCTCGGAAACCATTAAATAAAAATATTAATTTTTCTTTTCGTCGTCTACTTTCATTAAGACACACATGAGTACAAATTGAAATAAACCTCAGCTTTTCATAGTTTCCTTGTAGTGTAAATCGAAGTCGGTGATAATCTCTTTCTACAGAATGGTCTCGCATTCTGGAGGACGCCGGTTCGAATCCCCGTCCGGGAATCCAGGTTTGAGTTTTCCACAGTTCCCCCAAATCACTCCATGCGAATTTCGAGATGCTTTCTTCAAAAGGCCATGGCCGAATTCCTTCTCGTTCCTTGTCCCCAGTCTCATTCCTCCTTTAATGATCCTGACGTCGACGAGGCGTAAAGCCACACGGAAAAAAAATCTAGGTATGTCGTACAGAGTTGTGGTTGTGTAGATCTTCTATGTAGAGGCCACCTGCTAAGTTGTCTGCTTTGGAGCACCACGGAGTGTCTTGAAGCCACAACCAAACCATCTCGATTGCGGGCTTTCAGTTAATTGCAGATCATATAGCGGTCATCCTTATGGAACTATATTAGATTGCCAAAGATTATTGCAGCGAAAGTAGTATTTGATGCTTTGATAAATTTCGCATATGTTTTATATAAAATATAAAATGAGATTTATCTGAAGTTTAAAAATGTCACCACCTTTGTCAATCGAAACATTCCCGCAGCGTGGTTGCAAGTTCATTCAGCCATGACATCCGCTTAATCCCAACAGTCCATCCCTAAATTTTACCTCCGATAATGACTTTTAAAAATATATGTCTCCTCTCAAAGCGTGATACAGATATCGTAATTTCCGACGTTTGATGTTGGTAAATAGTGGTCCGTATTTTTCGTAATTCGGGAAAATCCAGTAATCTTCAGAATTCTCCTCGACGCTCGCACTGCTGCATTTGTGTCGTTTAATGTTCCAACTCGCCAATTAGAAGTTAAAGTGGAAGATAACTGTTTGACTATTTCTATTATTAATCGCTACATAGTTAATTGCTTTAATTGCAAGGTTGAATCGGCACAAATGAAACTCTATAAATAAATTTGTTTTCGTTAAAAATGCACAACTTGTACACACATTTCCGAACAAATTTATCAGAACACAGAAAATGTAATTTTATTACTTTAAATGACACTTCACTCAAAATTTATCACATGGCAACAACAAGAATTGTGTTTATAAAATTAAGGCTCCAGACTGAGGGACTTGCCGGACTGTGCGAACTTACTGAAATTAAAGCAGGATTGTTAAGTTTCTAAAATAAACTCTGCTGACAGAACTCGCACGTCTACTATCACATTTTTTGATACTACGCTAATCTTAATGCAGCGTAAACATGGAGATATTTAAAAATTACAGAAAATTTAAAAATATCATTTTACTAGAAATTACAACTCTCAATAAATTAAAAATACTAATTAAAGCACATTGCATGCATCTGAAACATTAAAAGAAATTGTTTAAAGCCCATAGGTATGAGCTGAATTCAATAAATTGTAAGTATGAAGAATGTACGAAATTGTTTTTAATTACTCTGTTGACCTATTGTTATTACATTAATTATTTCAGAAGAAATCTTAATAGGTGAAAGATCTCTGAACCATTAGAAAGGCTCGGTAAACTTGTTTCCTGAAATGTACGTCCATACTCGACAGTTAAAAATATTGTGGGTGGCAGAGGGTGCTTTGCACAGAAGCTAACATTGTGCATTCCAATCCCGGACAGCGCTGGGGAAGAAAGAATAGTCTACATATAGAACAATACAGCATCTTAGTTCTACAATCTTATCATTCCTGTCATTGCGACTTTAATAGGTTGGTGGACGAAGTATTATATCACACTCGTAAATGAAAGAGGATATTAGTTAATAAACTCAAATAATATCTAAGTCTGTTCTATGGGTTATGTTTCCGACTTGCAACTAAACAAATGCGTTTGATGGCATACGCGTTTCGCCTTTATTCAAGGCATCTTCAATGTCAGTTTTTATATATGCATTAACACGCGCAAGTTCGTGTTTCCATACCAGCTTATATTGTCGCACTATCACTACTGTCCAAAGTTTTGTAGGCTGCATTCTAGCTAATTTCACCGGCCACGAAGTGTATATATAAACTTTTTTGTTGCTGTTGACATCCTGGTATGGAAACACTAACTTGCGCATGTTGATGCATATATAAAAACTGGTACTGAAGATGCCTTGAATAAAGGCGAAATGCGTCTGTCATCAAAAGCATTTGTTTAGTTGCAAGTGGGAAACATAATGCGTAAAACAGTTATCATAGCAACTAAGGACCGGGGCCGAAAAAATCACCAACATGTTAAAATCTAAGTATTCTGTCTGCCAGACAATGGTCTATACGTGATCACACTAAAAAAAAAAAAAGAAAAAAAAAGACGCTTCTGCTTTCACAAATTAGGGTCAGGTGAAGGGATGTGGTGCGGTGCAGGGATACTGGCGGCCGGAGTTCGACTTCGGCGGCGTTGCTTCCCGTCGCTCCGTGTGCCAACGCCCCGGCCGGTCTGTCGGCCGGCCGCCGTTTCCCACGGGTGCCGGGGTGTGTGGTGGGGGAGGGGGGCGTCGCGACGCCGCTGGGGGCGCAGCGTATTGAACCGGGCGCTGGCGGCACGCCCCGCCATGGCTCTGCGGCCGGGGTGCACAGTTTTTCTGTTGTTCTGGGCTGAGTCCGCACAACACGAGATAGGTTCTTAAATCTCCTTACAGCCGACTACCCTTCTGTATTCAGTTCACTCGATTTTGATTCTTGGTGTCTGAATCGCATTATCCACCCGTTATAATGAATAATCTACGTCGTGACCAGCATATATATATATATATATAAAACCATTACGGAAGGTCTCACTACGCTTATTTTCCAGTTCGTCTGGGATTTTCAGCCTACCAAGCTATTGTTTTTATTCACCAAAGTCACTTTAATCTAAGTGGCTTCAATTCAAGAAGGCGTTACGGAACTAAAACCCTACTTTTCAACGTGTCCTACAGTCCAAGCATCAGTGTAACCAAGAAAAGCATTTTTAACAATTTAAAAAATTAAAACAAATACAGACTCATTAGCTTTGTCAGAGCTTTGTAGTTGGTGTCGCCCCTCTTCTATTGCGAAAGTACAATTTGTTGTGACCAATAAATTCCGACGTTAGTCCAATAAAATGGAAAAATTACCTGATCTAAACTTGGCTGCCATCCCCTTTAAAGTAGTCCGTTGGGAAACTATACACAGATTCCAGCGCCTGTGCTATTTTTGGAATGCCTTCTTGAAGACTCTAGATCACGTTGTGAAATTCGCGTTGGATTTCCTTCACCGCCAAGGATCAGTGACCATTTAGCTGCACTTTTAACTTCGGGAAAAGGAAGTTGGGGGAGGGGGGGATCTGACCAGATGAATAAGAGGGGGAGGGAGGGAGGTGAAAGACGACGACCATACTGCACAAATGGGTTCAAAACTGGCGTATTTGAGAGAGCTCTGAGATGGTACATTGTCACCATGGGGCACCCAGCTGTCCCCTGCGAAAAATTGCGGTCGTTTCCAACTTATATCCTCCTGAGACGTCTCAAAACATTGCAGTAGAAATCGGCATTTACTCCTTGACAAATTGATAATGCACAATCTGACGGATGTCGAAAAAATTACCATTCTCTTGGTTACGCTCTTGAGCTGTCCCTCCTTCATCGGTCTTGGAGATTCACGGACCTTGCACTGCGAAGATTTCTGCTTGGTTTCAGGTTCCTACCCGAAGGCAAACCTCTCGTTTCCGGTAACGATCCTCTACAAAAATATTGGGTCATCCAGAAACCATTGATCGAAACCTTGATGGAATTAGACACATTGCTTCTTTTTGCGACGGAAGCATGGGTACAACGTAAGTAGCAGCGCGGAACTTGTTCAAATTTCACGTGAAAATCGTTTCCAAATGACATATTAACATTTTTAGCAACATATCTGGTGGTCAGGCATTGATGATCACACATAATGTGTGGATTTATCCCGTGGTGTGACACGTATGAGTTGGCCCTGGCCTCTCGTCACTTTCTAGAGATTTCCTACTTAAAAAAAAAAAAAACGCGAACACAACTCGGAACACCTCGCCAGACTCGGTGCTTCATTCCCGAAGGATTGCATCAACATTCCATGGGTTTCGGTTGCAGAATTTATTGGCTCTCTGCGCGAGTTTGGCGTCCATCTATGATTTAGAAACACTGCGGATGCAAATGTTCCCAGAAACGTGTGTAACACAGGACTGATAGCGCGTTGAGACTTTGTGGTGGAGCTCTGGGAAGTTAATATACGACATTACAAACGCACATGACAGCAGCCTGATCAGTTAGCCAATAGCAGGCAGTCTCGGCTCATATCTTGAATGCCTTCTTTCTGAAGACTCTGTTCCACACCACTCTGTATAGATGTCTATCAATGTTTCGGTGACATATCGTGTTACTATTTTACGCACTCTAAAGGCAAATCAAATTTGCATACGATATTAATTACTGTACGTTTACACGTGAAATGTTTGTTATAGAAATGCTGATCCACTGGTTAGTCATATTCACCGCAGGTTCTATTTCTATTACTGTTTTATCAAAAGATTAAATTGCATATGGTTGCGCTTTGGTTTATGGCTTGTTTTTTAAGTCCATATATTTAAGTAAACTTCGATAAAATAGATGTTTATGAGAATAAAAAAATATTCATAGCATTAGTTTATTTCTTTAATTTTTTCTATGAAGTATTTTTTATTTGAAACTACTAAATTGGTGAAGAAAGGCTTACTGAACTATTGTTAAATATTTTTTCCCCCTATACGTGAAATTTCTCAGTATTTCGAAACAAATTGCAGACACTTTCGTGTTATTTTCGATAATTTGTGTCGATTACTAATCTTAACTATTCCAAGACCCATCGTGGATCGAATAATACATTTTTCGTCTTTCATTGTACTGCGATTCTGCTGTAATTTTACTCCCATTTATGTTTGTACTTTACTCACATTCTGAATCTATCTTACTCTTTCCTTTCATCACTCAAACCGTATTCTTTCCGTGTCTGACCCACTTTACATATTTACACAAAATATATTTGGTTGAAAGAACGGTGTTTTTTTTTTTTCTCTCTCAACCATTCTCTCGTCAAACTATTTATCACTGAAATTTTAAAATCGATGAATAAACACTAGATGGAAAAAAATGTACTTTACTCGCAGATTTAGTTTTTGATAACTCCAAATAAACTGTAGGAAGATGCCTTATTCTATATGCTGATCTATATATTTGTGAAATATCACACAGTTACTAATTTTGATTGTTTCGTAAAAATATTCGCCCAGTATTCAATATCCACTTACCAACGGTTAAAACGAATATTTGTATTTCTCTTCTATTCCACTCTGTTGGAATTTCATTCTGATTCTATTCTTACTGTACTTTTATTCCCTTTTGTATTGTTATAATGTTCATGTTGTGTCCTTTTCCAACTCTATATTTTTTTTATTCAAACCTTGTTAGTTTGAAATAGCCCCTATATCGAATTCTTAAAGAGAGCTTGATTACCTGGGAACTTGACCTTCGACGCAGAGCACACTGTCGCTGCGGGAAGGGGGTCACTTACCTGCTCGTATATATCGACATTAAATTGACTGCAGCTAGTTCAGTTATTACAGAAGATTCACGATGGAAGAAAATGTCCTTTCAGCTGATCTGAATACGATTAGTTGTGAAATTAGCGTTATGCTAGTTCCATGGTATTGTCCTAATGAGTCATAGTAATCTGCTATGCGTTGATCGAAGACTTGTAGTGCTTCACGACTCATCGGAAACTTCGCTCGTGACAGAAGCCAACAAGCATTTCCGCCGTAAGCGAAGACGATACATGATTCATGGGCAGGACAGTGTTCTTGGATATCTTCATAAACACATGTAGCGCTCAAGTGAAAATGAAATTGTTTCTGATAGTTTTTACGGGTTACAATATTTAGATACCTAAAAAGCTGAACTTATTCTACAGTCCGAAGCTCGATTAAATTTTCCAGGAGGTACAGAAAACCAGAAATCGGACTCTTCTACCTACAAAAAGAATTTAAACACACCATTACGCCTAAAATCGAGAGCCAGGCATTGCACCTTTTTGATAGGCTGTCATTAAGATTGTGTCACTATCGAGTATTTGTAGTACTGGGATGAAATATGATCTATTTAACTGCTGAAACTTGAGAGCCTGAAGTTGTAAATTGCAACTAACTATGTCAGCTTGTAGTTTTTGGTGCGACATTGGAGCAATTATTTCCATTAAGAGGAATATACTGACAACTGAAGCAAAAGTATTTGGTGTAATCCGTTGTAGGGTACATTGTGTGCATAAATGTCGAGGAATGCAGTTATAAAATCGCTTTGCGATTGCTCACTAGCTTTGGGATAAATGTAGCTTACTGATACATTTTTTGTAATTGTAAATCTACAATAAAAGTAAATGTTTGTATTTATAAGAAGATTAATAATTTCATGCAGCTACCGTTCTGAAATTCCAACTACCAACGAAAGTTACTCATCAAACTAAATCATAATCTTGTGGTTCTGAATCGGTAAGAAAGCTTTAGAATATATGGGAATGATCGGTTAAGCGACATGCGCGCATTTTAAGTGTGTTTGTCGAATACAGTGTAGTTATTTTACTAGAACATTGTTGGTGAAAGAAAGGTAAAGAAAAAAATGGTGTAAAGATTCCTTCAACCAATGTTTCAGGTGAATATCAGAATGAAATTAAAAGCAATTGAGGAAAGTCAGATTCCGAACATGGGTAAAAGTTTATATTTCGGATTAAGTGGCAGTCTCGTTAAATATTTCACCGGTTGCATTCAGATTCAATCCGTTACGAGGCAGTGAACACGAATTTGTAGAATTGTACCATCACTGATGGTACAGAGTTCATTCTACTCAGCTGAAGTACCACCAAGAAATGCAGCTTCACAAGCTAAATTCCGCAATGAAAGGTAATAATTTTGAATTTATTGAAGCCATAGAACAAAATTCCGTAGCGAAACATCATCACAGAAAAAATGTCGCTAGAATATTTGCATTCACTGCAGTAACGCTGTATTCCATGTTGGGACTATGAATAGAGGCAGCAGCTCTAAAGCGGCCCATTCACAGACTATCGTAGGATGCGCTCACCCACTAAAGGGGTCCAAATAGATGTTCCAACTCTCGGGAAAACACGACTTTGTAGGACGCGCTACAGGAAGATTTCCCCCACTCACGATCTTACCCGATGGAAAGCAGGATGGGCGACAGCCGTGTAGGCTGGTCTGGTAGTCACAAACCCAACGCGTCCTACGTGTATCCTAGTACCCCACACGGTCCTAATCGGACCATAATCGGCCCAAAGTAGTCCTACAGGTTGGACTGTGAACGATGTGCTTAAAAAGACTACCAGATACTGAAGTCGGTAATTTTTCTCAAATTTTAGGGATGTGCTTAGATGCACTTGAACGATTTAAAAAAAATCGAGTTAGAGTTCCGAAGTTTTGCCTCGAATTTGTACAATGTCAGCACAGCAATAATATTCTTTTCGCGCAGTATTTTAGCGTTTGTAATCATGGGCTTGTATCTGGCGTTGGATTTTCCGTTCAAATAACTTTTTTTTATAGATTCCTTTTATGCAGTAATTATCGTATTATTTGTATTTTTTGATTCTTTGCCTGTAAATTTTTGCAGTGGTATAGTAAGATTTTAAGCTTTCTCATCCGTCATATGTCGATTTAAATACGTTACGCGTTCCGCTGATCACTTTCTATCACTGACATTTAGATTCTTTTTCAGCTATTGAGTAGTTGAAAAAGCATTTGTCCGAATATTCCTACAAACTGCTCAATGTATGTCTCGTTAGCAGATTCGATAGACGGATATCTTCCCTGAAGATGATCCCATATGGTTATCCGAAAGTTGGCGACAAGAGTGATTCTGCAGAACAACTCGTAAAGCATATAAAAATACCATTTATCATAGGAGGCATTTCGATTGCTATAAAGTTCTACCAGACTATATTAAATAGATATACAATACAAAATTTACGTTTTTGCTCGCTGTACCATGAATCAAATATGAGATAAACGTTATCCTGAGGACATAAACTATTCTAAATTTCCATGAAATACATTCATTCATTTTTTGCGAAAAGCGCGCACAGATTAACAAAAATGTGAAAATTCAGATTTTTGCCTTTGTCATGAGTCACTTGGGTTCTAATCAGGATAAAAAGTATCCTGTGTCCTAATCGGTGATATAAGCTATTACTGTATGAATTCTCATTTAAATCAATTACTTTCTTTTTGGCTTAGAAAAAAATGTAAATTTACGGTTTAAGACTCTGTACTGTCGGGAATTCGTTACTTATCGGCATAAGAGGTATCTTCTATATCCTCACTAACGACAGATAGTTAAAATCGGTCCTTTAGTATTTGTGTGATGCGCGAATAAACACAGAAAAAAAATCTTAAATTATAAATTTTACGGTCTTCGCATTTCTGTCATCGGTAGTTTGAAATTACTCTTTGAAATAATTTTAATATACAGACAGAAATTTTCAACAATTTTACTATATAGTATCGAAGTAAAGGGAACAACAATAACTTTCCCGTCGCTGCATGTGTTCCGGTGAAACAGGTGTCTGTGATACGACCATATTTCGTACACAGATATCGATATAAGGTTCCGACTAGATGCTATTATCGGTGTGGGGTATGTTTCGTGGATCTTGTCGCAGTGGACTTGGCCGCCGGTGTTGGAGGTGTTGAGGATGAAGGCGCTCGCGTCCTCCAACGAGCAGATAATGGCCGGAAACATGGACTCTGGCTGGTTGTTTGCTCTCTGGTTACTGCGCTTCCGGTGGCTCTACGCCTGGCTGTGACTTTCTGCTGCGCTTTGTGTAAGTTATAGTGTGTTGTTGTGGATATATGAAGCTTGATGATGCGGTTAGTGTGACGGAGATACAGATAGTACTCTCCAGTGGGATGTACACAAAGAACTGTGGCGGCGTTTGCATCGAGAAATCCGGAAGAAATGCAAGAAATTTGGAGTCCGGTTGAGAAATGGTCATCTGAAACATCTGTTCCCACATTCTTTAATGCGTTGAATCCTCTTAGGACGCAGAAAGACTACATGTGATGTTTGAATTAAGGATTAAGTTCTACCGAGCGTGGTGGGTGAACGGTTAACGCGCTGGCCTCGCATTCGGGAGGACGCCGGTTTGAATCCCCGTCCGGGCATCCAGAATTTGGTTTTCCATGGTTTCCCCAAATCACTCTAGGCGAATGCCGGGATGCTTCCTCTAAAAGGCCATCGCCGAATTCCTTCCCGTTCCTTGTCTCCAATCCCATCCCGCCTTTAATGACATCGACGTCGACGAGGCGTAAAGCCATAACAAACAAAAAGAATATTAAATTCTTTTTACCGTTTGTTATATTCATACTCTTAAACGAGGTGTAAGTACGGATACATTGCGGCGTATGATTACAATGAAGTCTTCATGGGTATAATGCCAGATTATGTTGTGAAAACACAATATTTCGACCACTAGCTTCGCCGTATTCCTCAGGCATGAAAATATCTGTAATAGCCTGTTGACCGACAAGTAATGGTCTGTTGGTCAGACTGATATATAGATGTTTTCGCAATTGAGATAAACGGTGGAGCTAGTCTTCTGTGTTTTAACACCAAAATCCGGCGGCACGCCTGTGAAGACTTCATTGCTCTCGTAAACAAAGGTGAAAGTAGAATATTTGAGCAAAGTTTTAGCTTTTTTTTTTTGTTCCGCAACCTGATTTCTCTCTCTGGCGGCGTAACGTCGAATGTGGAAGAGAATTCGAATTTAGTTTGTACTGTAGCAATAGGCCTGTGTCGGGGTACTACATCTACATATATACTCTGCAATTCACAAAATTGTGGGTGGCAGAGGGTGCTCAGCACCAAAGCTAATCTCTTTGTTGTGCATTCCAATCCCTAATGGTACGAGGAAAAAAAGAATTCATATAAGAATCATTGCGGCACCTTATTTCTCTAATTTTATCTTTCCTGTCATTCCGGCTCAAATATGTTGGTGGACGAAGTTTTTCATTACACTCGTAAGTGAAAGTGGGAGTACACATGTTTACCAATAAGTTTAAACGAAACGTGCGTCGTCTATCTACTCGTACCAGAGACTCCCAGCCTAGTATACTAATAAGTTCTGTGACGCTTTCATAAGGACTGTAGCAAGCGGTCACGAATCGAGCGGATCTTCTCTGTACTTTCTCTATACTTTCGATCAACCCCTTACGAAACGGATCCCAAATGGCACAACAATAGTCGAAATGTGGACGCACAAGAGATTTGTACGCTATCTCCTTTGTTTGTTCATTACAATTTTTCAATATTCGACCTATGAATCGCAGCCTAGAATTAGCTCTACCTACCAACGAATTAATGTGTAAGTCCCATTTCATGTTCCTTTGTACTGTTACTCCCAAATATTTCATAGAATCGACCATATCAATAACTGAATTGTTTAACTCGTATTTCTGAACAATTGGATTCTTTTTGTTAGTTATGCTCATTGTCTTACACTTTTTACAATTTAGCGTAAGTTGCCACTCAGCGCACCATGCCAAAATAATATCCAGATCACGCTGAATTTCTAAGCAATCGGCCAAATTCCTTACTTCCCTATAAATAACCGCATCATCAGCAAACAATCTAAAAAGGCTTTTCACTTTGTCTCCGAGATCGTTTATAAAAATTAAAAATAATTATAAAATCTTACTAGTCCAATCTGAAACACAGTATTTTATTCTCACTTCTCCAATTACCTCCACTTTAAACAGTTCTGATTAATAGTAGAAAGACTGACGAGCCAGTATTGCGTTACTGTTTCTTAGGATGACATTGATGTCGGATTGTGCAAGATAATAGTGATAGAATTTTTCAGTGGCGGCCAAGAATAATGATAAAGTATGTACGTATGTAAGTGTATATATATATTTATTTCAGCATCACTTTCTAACAGCTCTAGCTGTTCTAATGAAACTTGGTAAACACAGTGGTGAACAACAGCAACTCTCCCCTTTCAGAGTAGGGTAGTGGTAATTCGTTTAGAAACATAGCGGTCTGGTCGTTCAGTGATTAAGACGTTTGACTCCAGATTGAAAGGTCCCCTGTTCGAATCCCTGTCTCGGCGGGGATTTTCATAGGCTCTTAACCCGACATGAACCTCTAGCACAACTTGTGTAATGTGAAGTGCGCCTGAACGCTTCCGTGGTTCAGATTCCACGTTAAACTGTAGGCACCGAGTGTGGTGGTGTAACGGTTAGCGTTCTGGCCTTGCATTCGGGAGGACGGTGGTTCGAATCCCCGGGCATCCAGATTTGGGTTTTCCATGGTTTCCCAAATCACTCCAGGCAAATGCCGGGATGCTTCCTTCAAAAGGCCATGGCCGAATTCCTTCCTATTACTTGCCCCCCATCCCTTCCCGTCTCTAAAGACCTCGCCGTTAAGAGACGTTAAGCAGTTAAAAAAAAAACTGTAGGTCTCCTGTACCGCGTAGGATTGCCGGCTAGGTTAGTGGCAGAATGCGCAGTCAACAGAAATCCTGTCAACAGGTCAATACGACCACACGGAAATTATCATTACATTTAAAAACATATCAAATGGACCGATTGACGTGAAATTTGATTCAAATGTTTCAACCTGTCTAACCAAAAACGTCTACAAAAAATTCCTCAGGATTATAATGCTGTTACTTCTAAAACATTGTTTCTTTTCCTGTGTGTGGAAATGTTACGAGAAAAAAAGACTGGGGTCGTCGGTAACTCTGCTAATTTAAAACTGAATCATTTTTAAATATGGATTACGCATTATGTGACATTAATAGCCAGTCACAAAATGTGTATATAATTTGGTCTGTTCAGTCATCTTCACTTCGGACCTATTTTTTAAACGCTTACATGATAATGAATTTACAATGTATCAGAACTGAATGAAAGTTATTGTAACGCGTAGAGAGAATATGTGCTAAATAGTAAAAGAAAGTATATTTCTCTTTGTAAAGAAGGCTGCTTTGATACTGCTGCTCTGCGTTTAATATCTTTCTTGTTACATTTATTAGTTGTTGGTTTGTTCCTAAATAACAGAATTCACTTAACTTGTATTAAATTTGAATCAATTTTTGTTTTATATTTAGCTATTGCTATCACTTCTGCTTTATTTATGACTTCTGCCTTGTTTTGGTTTATATTTAGTTCAGATTCTCCCAGTATTTTGTGCATGCCGTAAAATAAGCATTCGGTAGCTGAATCTCTCCCAACTAGGCCTCCATTTAAATCTTTTCTTTGGAAGTCTGTTTTTGCCATTTAGTTCCTATGTCTAGTTTGTTTTGTCTGCTAAGAAATACGCAGAGAAGTTTCAGGCACACAGTACTTCCTGTTTCCATGTCGAGGCGTGGTAGAATTGAGAGAATATCTAAGATTATTCCTTCAAATTGAGTAACAAAAGAAAGTTAGCCCATACGGAAAACTACACTGTGTAACTGATCGAGAATTGACATGAACCATGGGCAAATAATATACACGCAGTAATTGATAAATATTATAACAGCATAATAATAGTTTCCTGTGATCTTTGACACTGATTGTCATGTAGAGTAATAATATACATCCATAGTATCTGATCCACTTTGCGAGGTTTTCGTGGTTATGTATACAAGCGGTATAAACTCAAAGGTCTGGTTGTTTTTTTAACACCGTCGAGGTAGAAAGGCGTCATTCTCACCAGCAAGGTCTACGGACGTAAGTGCATAATTTTTAATCTTCGTGCTTGGTATTGGGGATGACCTGGGTTTGATTCCCTGCACTCCCTTCCACACATTTCCTTTGTTTGCCGATATTGCTCCAACCGAATGGCGGCATGGTTCCATAAATTAAAAAAAATCTATGGCTGATTTAGTTTCCATGTTTCCAATCTTTGTTGTCTTGCGGCTGTGACCCCCGATGTAGACGAAGTAATAAGCCGTTATGATAATGGAATAAATATATTTAATGAGACTCGTTGTGCAAATCATGACCAGTGAAACACTATCTCATTACAACTATTACTCAGCTAGTTCTCGTGAAGATATATTCAACTTTTTTACTGTTAGAAAAACCGCTAAGCACTTGATTCCTGATCTCGTGAATAGGATTCGAGGGCCGTTTAACATTTTTTTTTAACCAAGTTGCCTCTAACGTGTTGAATAAACCTTTCAGGTGGCTGTGCCAGTGATCGACCTCATGGTGCGTGGATTGAGTACTGATCTTGGTGCTCTTTTTGCGTCTCCGCCATCGCCATACATTATTCAGCGCAGTTCGTTATCCAAATGGCAATCATTTCGCCGTGTACCATTTGCGATTAAATTGATGATAAAGTTAATTTTAATTTGTCCGCCTTTTTTGCAATTTGAGAGGCACGAGAATGGAATTATGTGTGTCCACATTAAATGACTGACGAGTATAAACTAATGTCTCTTCGACACTTCCGGTAATCGCGCTCGCTGCCAGGAATTTTGTATTTAAATCGACTGGTTTTTTACATCTATCTCGTTATTATGCAGTCCATCGCTCTCCTGTAACACCTCTCTCTCTCTCCCCTTCTCACTCTATTTGTACGTCTCTCTCTCTCTCTCTCTCTCTCTCTCTCTCTCTCTCTCCCTCTCCTGTGTGTGTGTGTGTGTTTTCTACGTCTATCAATCACTCGTACCTTTCTCTCTCCTCTGTCTTTATCCCTTGTTATCTCTCTTACATTTATCTCTTCTTATCTCTGTCTAGCTTATGTCTCTTTCTAACCTGTGCCTCTCCCCCCACTCCTATCTCTCTCTCTCTCCCCTATGTCTCTCTCTCTCTCCTATGTGTCTCTCTCTCCTATGTGTCTCTCTCTCCTATGTGTCTCTCTCTCTCCTATGTGTATGTCTCTCTCTCCTATGTGTCTCTCTCTCTCCTATGTCTCTCTCTCTCCCTCCCCTATCCCTCTCTCTCTCTCTCTCTCTCTCTCTGCCTCTTTGTCTCTCTCTCTCTCTCTGCCTTTGTCTCTCTCTCTCTCTCTCTCTCTCTCTCTCCTGTGTGCCTCCCTCCTGTTTGTCTGTCTGTCTGTCTGTCTCTCTCTTAAGTCTCTGTCTTGGTTTGTAGACGCTGCCACAAAGCATCGACAGTGGTTGCTGGAGGACCAGAAAATCGTATGATGTGTATTGGATATTAATTTTACTTACATGAGATTATGTTTCATGTTCGTTTTGTATCAGTGTCACTTTTTCATCTTTTCTTAGCTTTTCTTCAATGTGATTTTTTTTTTTTTTTGCTGTCGTCAGTCTTTCGACTGGTTTGATGCAATCCTCTATCCCTTCCTATCCTGTGCTAACCTCTTCATTTCTACATACCCCTTACGACCCACGTCCTCAATTATCTGCTTCATATATTCTAATCTCTGTCTTTCTCTTAAGTTCTTACCTTCGACTGTTCCCTGCACTGACAGATTAACCAATCCAGCATGTCTCAAAATATGACCTACAAGCCTGTCTCTTCAATGTGAATTTAAACAACACAATACCACGCTAACCTAATTTTACATGATTACTAACACAATTTCGTAATATAAGCTCGTTCATGCTGTATGTATATACTGTACCACACTGTGTTTCACTGTTCCATTGAGTGTACATTACAAACAAAATAAGTATACACGAAGAAACTTACCATTCAAAATTCGTGCCAAAGAACAATGATAACACGAAGTCTAACACACATTCAATGGAATAATTAAGTATACAGTGTGGTATAATATACACCTACAGTTTGAATATCCTAATATGACCAAATCCTGTTGAAAATATTGTGAAATTAGGCCGGTGTCGTGTTTTCGGAATTCACATTGACGGGAATCTTGGGAAAGATCCACATCTGTTCTAATTCGAAACTACATGGCGGAGGAAATGCTGACGTTGGGACGAAACAAAAAATATATAGAATCACATATAAGTAAAATTAATATTCACTGTACTTCTTACATACAGCTAGCAAAAATGTGAGAGGTCTGTTAACTCGGTGATTAAAGCGCTTGTGGAGTCCAGTCCTGGGTTCAATTCAAGGTGGGTCCAGGAATTTTTAGGAGCAATGTCAGCACGTTCCGTGGTTCGGATTCCACGTTAATCTGTAGGTCCCAGAGAAAGGGAACTTCCCGTCCTGCCTCAAACACAATGGCTTAGTGTGCCTCCTTCGGGTTGTGAATTCTGAATGTTAAGAAATTAAATTTAAAAAAAAAAAACTAAAAAAAAAAAAAAAACGCGCACATACCGTGGAAGATGTTATAGGACACTGATTCTCAACCTGTAGTCTGTAATGATGGGACAGATGGTTCGCAGACTAGATATTAAAAATTTAATTCCATTTGAATTAAAGATACCATAACAAAACTAGCAAAAATTGACCAAACAAAATGAATGACTATGAGGGAGTCTACACGTACTATGTTAGCCTGTAAATCAAACTTTCAAAAGCCATGAATATTTCAACGACCAAGCTAAAATCTGGTATTTTCAGTAAGGTCTATTTTGAGGATACGACTTTATTGTTACTGTAGTTGTATCTGTTCATTAAGTTAATCGCCATTTTATGAGGGAGTTGTAGGTGGAGGTAGGATTGGTTAGTAATATTCGTATAGATAATACAGGGTGTACTTAAATGAATATCGGGGGTTTTAACGCTTTGTAGTATTTATTACATAAAACATAAAATTATAATTAACCCATGAAATGAAACAGCAACTCAAACAGTTTACCTACAATCTTACAAGTGTTCAATGTGAGCACCTCTCATCACACGGCACACATCAAGTCGATAGCCCGTGTCTTCCCAAACATTGATTAGTGTTTTCTTATTGCTTTACGCCTCGTCGATATCGTGGTCATTAGTAGCGGGAGTGGACTGGGAAAAGGAACGGGAAGGAATTGAGCCATTGCCTTTTTGAAGAAACCATCCAGGCATTTGCCTGGCATGATTTGGGGGAAACCATGGAAAACCCAGATCTGGGTGGTCGTACGGGGATTTGAAACCGCGTCCTCCCGAATGCGAGACTAGAACGTTACCACTAACCCAACACGCTCTGGGTACATACACGTAAGGGGGTGTCCTTTAATGACGTGAGGTGTTTTTACAGAAACCTCCCTCCCCCCCTCCCCCCAGTACTAATTGATCTCGTAACTTTTTAAGATTTTTTCCCCCTAGATCTCATGCTTCCAAGAGCGTTTAGACCCCCACTTTTGGACGAAACATCCCCCTAAAGTAGACTTTTTAGCTCTACAATCCTACAAAAATTTCAAAACATCACTTGAGATTTTCGTTGATCCCCCCCCCCATTTTAACTCACGTAATTAATGGACGCCCCCTAAGAAAAGTAGACCCATATAAGTGATCTGTCGAATTATTTTGGAGATTTTACTTATCCTCGAATTGAAAATGGCTGAGAAACGCTGCTCTAGAAAATTAGAATGTACGGTGAAAAATGAAAATATTGCATTGGTGTATTAATTTTTATACAAATTAACTTGTGGTTGAGGAAAGGCTCACAATATCAAGCTGTCGATTGTGATTGTTCTTGTTAAAGAGTGATTTGTGTTTGAATTACGACTGAGTTCGAGTGTGACAGAATCACTCTTCGACTCGTCGTGGAACGAGAGACTCTTTAAGTGGCGGCCTGCCGTGGGTCTTCGTTTAATGAGGACCCGGCGTGCCGCGCTGGCCGCCGCGAGGCCGTCTGCTTTAAGCTGGCAGTTAATAGCCGGCCGGGGGGGAGGCAGCTCCCCTTGAAGCCGGTAACCTAGCAACCACCCGCTCGGCTCACCGCTAAATAGATAAACTCGCTCGCTCGCTTCCTTATTAATTCGTGGCCTGGCTTCGCCGCGCCGTTGACTCGAGTCACCAGCGCCGCATCTAGGAATCGTAATCAAAACACCCGTTTCATTATGCTGAGCCACAACACTGTAACACAACGACCAGGCGGTCGGCAGGGTGCGATACTGCGGTTCAGAGGACGCCCGCCACCTGTTCAAATACTGATGTTGTCTACGCACCAACCATCTTCAATATGCGAACGGAGATTTTCCTGGCCGGATCGTGTATTAAAAACATCGCAACGTTTCGACAACATACTCTGTTGTTTTCATCAGATATCTTGCATTTGAGAATCAAGAAGTTCACTGTCAGACAAAGATATGGACAAATCTACTGTGAAAACATCAGTCCCAGAGAGTGCGGAAGTTTTTACGCTTTTTTGTTCATTGCCTTCCAGTTTAAGAATAGATTTGTCATTATGTTAGGAATGGACTTATTGGACTAGCCTAATTTGGATTTTGTTTGTAAATTCGGGCTTATTTAGAGCCATGTTTTGCTGTTGTGCAGCCTAAACTATTAGTGGTACCTGAGACATGGTCAACGGCAATGTTTGGACGCCCTTATCACTGCCGGAAGATAAGAGCCGCGGTGAGCTTGGTCAGCAGGTCTATTATAGTCTAACTGGGCAGCTAGCGATGGGTCTGGGTGGTTCTGTGATTGTGGGTAGGACGCCATCCGCAGTATGAAGGCTCCTCTGTTTTGATGTGGATTAATACTTCTAGAAGTTCCGTTGTGATGTTGCGGACGACGAGCATAGGGATTATCATTTGTCAGGGTCTGGATAAGAGAGGTGCAGCAATATCACTATAGGCTGCCCAGTACGGGCTGCTTGCGACGACTTCTCTTGTTTGGTTTGCTGCTATTCTTTCGTGTATTTATTGCCGGATAACCCCTATAGCACTCGTGGTGGGGGCCGTTACAATTGAAACATGCACCAACTGCGGCGTGGACCATGCGGTCAGCTACGGGGGCTGTCAACTGAGGTGGAAGCTGCAAACGGCCGTCGACAAGGTCCGGCCCTGCATCAGCACAGCGAAGGTCACGACGCCATCAGAGAAGACAATGGGCATCACCATCCACGGCAAACGAAGCCATCTCACCACATGACTAGAGACACTAGACATCAGAACAGCTACATCGGCGATGTCGCAGCCATAAATCCCGTCTAGAGCCTGGACAAGAAAACCAGCTAGAGATGATCGTTTATCTGCTCACGCAGTTGTTAACAACGCTCATCCCTGCGAGGCGAATGAAAGCTGTCTCGGGTTTTCAAATAAGGACCTCTTAGATGCCCACAGCCCGTTTTTTCCTCAATGAGATAAAGAGGAGACCTAAAAACCTAAAAGGGAGACAGAGCAGTAGAGCCACTTCGGTGGCGGGACTAAAAAAGATTGAGAAACTGTACAATACGAGAGAGTGGACTGCGTAAAGAGCCATGACGGCCATTGCCCGGCAGCTGGCGTATGACGTTATATAAGCCCATCCAACCGTTGATGTCTGACAGTCTAGATAGCAATATAACTGAAGACGATAACAGAGGACGTTGCCGAAATATTGTCATTTTTATGACACTATCCGGCTGCATACCCGGAAAGACGGTGTTGCATCTTGAATACGTGTTCCCAGGTTGGTACTGGGTAGCATTCCAGATTTATACACGAAAATAATGCAGGTTGAAACAACTAAAACTCAAACTACGCAGCTCAAGGAAAAGGGGTAGACGTAGTTCGAAAGAGAGGAGTTTAAAGGATGAAGTGTATTGGGCAACATCTCCAAATGCCCCCCATCCCCCTCTCCATTTCCCCTCCGATGCAGGAAAGTGACTTGATATTGGATAAGTCAGGTAATAAAATTGCGGAAGGAATACGCCGGGTGGTCTTTGACAGCACACCCTGTTCCATTGTTATGCGACTTGTGCCAAAATTGTTTCATTTGAAATATACTACGGCGGACATTTTCACACCAGATCAGAAAATTAATTTTAGAGTAATTGTCATTTTATCGGCTATTTGGTGAAATACACGTTATTGACATTAGCACTTGTGGTAGTAGCTACTCTAATTTTTAATCGATATTTTGATAAGATTTCTGCGAATTTTAGCAATGTCCAAAATGCGTATGACGTTGATAGAGCCAAATCAAATTACTTACAACAAGAATCAGAGTACAGTATTTTGAATTTGAGGACATAATAGGGGGGATGAAAAGATTATTTGCCGATGATGCTATAATTTATCGCGAAATCAAAACCCAGGACGACTGCGCTTTGTTACAAGACGATATTATGAAAATAATTGCGTGGTGTAAAGATTGGCAGTTGGAGTTAAACGCTAAAAAGTGCCAAGTCATGCGTGTAAGTAAAAAGGTGACACCATTTAACTATGAATATACGATTAATGGCACTGTCCTTAGAACGGTAGATTCCGCTAAATACCTAGGGGTAACAATTCGTAATAATTTGTCGTGGAATGAGCATATCGAGAATGTAATGGGAAAAGCAAATCGTATGCTCCGATTTGTAGGTCGTAATTTAAATCAATGCACTCAGGAAGTTAAATCGATTGTATACAAGTCACTAGTACGTCCTCACTTAGAGTATTGTTGTTCTGTATGGGGTCCCAATCAAAAGGGGTTAATGGAGGCTTTAGAGAAGGCCCAAAGAAGAGCCGCCCGATTCGTGACAGGTATATATTGTTGGAGGGAAAGCGTAAGTGCGATGTTGAAGGAGTTAGGTTGGGAAGACCTGGAACACCGAAGGCGTTGCTCTCGACGGAAGTTAATTGAAAAATTCATGACAGATGTATTTCGGAATGACAGTCAGCAAATATTGCTACCAGCAACATTCATATCTCGAAATGACCGTGAAAATAAGATAAGAGAAATCAGGGCCAGAACCGATTCATTTCTGTACTCATTTTTCCCACGAGCGATTAGGGAATGGAATAGAAAGGATTTACCGGGCGAGTAAACTTAAAATCCGACAGGAGTAGCTTTCGATAAAGCACTCCAGCCATCCTGATCTGGGTTTTCCATGGTTTTCCCAGATCACTCCACGCGAATGCGGGGATGGTTCCTCACAATAGCCCATGGGCGCCTCCTGCCATATCCCTTATAACCCTTCCAAACCATAACCCTTTTCGATAGGTGCAATGCACCCTCCACCACATACTTTTAGTGAATCGCGGAGTAAATAATAATAATAATAAAATTATAACCTATTTAATATACAATTAAAACGGCAAGTATTACATGATATGAATACTTCCAAAGAATGTTGTAGAGTTGTAAGGCAGATGAGACAAAGGAATGGATAGGTGATAGGAGTGGAGGAGGTTGTACAAGAGAGTAAAGGAAAATACCAAGATGACGCTAAATAGTTGGAGAAAGGTAGGGAAATGAAGAGGCAGACCAGACCAATGACAACTATGGATTATATTACTTAATTCAAGGCTGTAGAATACATCGTTATGTTCATATTTGATAATGGAATATGATAACGAGTGAAACTAAGGAGAAATGCAGTTACATGACAAAGAGGATGAAACAATTTGCGATCCAGATGAGAGCTTAGAAATATTTACAGGTTCTTCAAAAGAGCGAAGCAGATATAGTCTCTCTCAGTGGATTTTAAACTGTGACGTATAATTACATTCAATTATAATATAAATATATAATTAGTCTACTGTATAAATATTGTAAAATTTCTTGATATTTCGGAAGACAATTGTACAGTAGACACAAGAAGAGGAATGGTATAAATGAATTTCTGCAATTGAAGTTTAGAAGTACGTACCAAGTGGGTACTTCGTCATTCGATTTATCTTTAAAATATACGAACGAGACTGACAGATAATTGAAACGCAGCTATATTTATCAAAATGACTGAACGGAATCGTCTAATAAAAATCTATGCAAATTTAGAATGGCAAATTTTGCAGCCTGTTAATCTGACCAACAGGGACGTGAAAACTTCAGTTTGTAATTTTAGGGGCAAAATTAATGTCGTCAGCTTGATTTACAACCCTACAAGGAAGACAGGAGACGTGTGGGATAGTGAGAAAAATGTTTTAAATTTTCCTCCTAATTTTCACATAGGAGGAAAAGATCAATCCCGAAGGCCTGAATGCAGTTTGGCTTGAGGAGCGAGTTCAAAACCGTAGGCGATCTTGTTTCCTTGCTTGCTGGGTTCATCCGTGGTCACCAGAAGGGGTTCTCTCGCCACCGTCCTTGCCACTCAAGACATATCTCTGCATCCCATCTGTGGAAACGAGCTTACAAGATTTCAGTGGCCAAATTATTCCTTCGTATGAAATTCGGAGGTTTCCAAAATGTCTGCTTTACCTAAAGCGTTTTGAAGTCTTTCATTTATGCTCGGAACGTTGCCACCTTCAAATTACGGCATGTAACATGGCTTTCAATATACCTTTCGCTTGAATTCATAGAAAGTTTCTCTTTATGCAAGTAGGGTGGAAAAGCACCATGGATCGAATTACACGTTTAACTCCAGGTCCCCTCGACAGTGTAATGTTAGCTAGAATCTAAGACGATCTGCCCCCCCCCCCCTTCCAATGTCATTAGCTTCTATTTTTCTTGCAGCTGTAGATTTCTTATGGTTTTAACTTTTCATTGCCGTAGGATCGAACTTAGTTAACCAGCAAACTTAATTTCTTCCGCAGATCTATAAGGAACATTTAATGATGTCGTAAAAATGTGTTGCATGTGGACTTTAACATACAGTATTTAAATTTTTTGGGTCACATATAATACAGAGTTTGAGGCTATTCGGATCTCATCTAACCAATTTGTTTGGAAACTCCAGCGGTGAGTGTTAATACAGCAACTTACTATATTTCCGAAGATACAGTACATGCTGGGACAGTTTGAGACTGCATTCTATCTACGAAAGAACGTATGGCATCCGTAAGGCTTACTTTCATAACTATGGCAATACTAGGACGAATAACAAGACGGAATCGTCTATGCTGTATTGTAGTCAAAGATTAGTAGCTGTGCGGGAATTGTTCGCCCAACAAAAATAGTTTCTAGCCCTGTAATCCACTCAGCTAACCTTATTTGTTACCTGCCATTACTTTGCTACCGAAACTGAAGTAAACATTGTGACGGTATCTCGCCCAAGATATGCAGATATACAAAGGGCAACCACATAATCTTAGGCCTGTATCACCAGATGAGGTGTAGGTGTCCTTCCAATCTTGGAATATCGTACTGATGAACTTAGAAAGAATTGCAAGTAATGTCTCGGCGATGCGTCCTTATTCTGTAGCAGACTTTGCACAATGGTTTGATGATTTCAGCCTTGTTTCCACTTTTTCAGATCGAAAATACTCATTTTACTAATAGAAAAGCCTATAGGGTTGGATCTAAGTTTTTCCATACAAACGGCTGGCTAAAATCTGTCCTCGATTAACACAGATTGACATTTAAGTCTTCCCTACGCCCATTGTCATTATACAAACCGAAAAAGGTATTTCTTCAAGACTGAATATGATTGTTACAAATAATGCAAGAGACAATATTCGGTAATTTCTAATTTTAAAGGTGATAAATTGCTGACTAGTCGGTTTTTGATAATGCCTAATGAACTCTGAAACCATTCTTAATGCCTTACATCACTATGTATTATGGCTAAACTTGCGTTACTATTTACAAAACTTGTACTTCATATTTGTGTAATGTATTCCAGTGCTGTACTTGTATATCTGTGTCATCTGTACAACAATGAAGATTTTAGTTTTCAACAGTTTCGCGAAATCACTCCAGGGAATAAGGGGATGGTAAATTCTTAAAAGTTATACGCGTACATGATTTTCTTCCCTTTCTTTGCACACAATTGCTCCCGACTTTCAAACAACTCGTCTTCCACGAGCCGGAAAGCAAAGAATTACGTAAATAAGCACTCTGGTCTTGCTAATTGAAGCAAGTCTGTGAAATAATCAGTTATGTTTCTACCTTCAAAACAGTTATTTTGTTTACACGGTAGAAATGTAGATTGTTCGGGTTCGGCGATATGCTTTTAGCCTTAACGTCAAGAGAGATCGACAGTAAGACTGATTCAGGGCCTGCTAGCATTACGTAGATACCAAGGTGGACAGCCGGATCATTTTAACAGCGAGGAACTGCTTACGATAAGGCACAAATTAAGTAATCATCTCGGCATTCGTGTGGAGTCGTTTTGTAAATGCATGGGCAGCAGAGTTGAGCTGGGTTTGAAGCTAGTTTCGTCACGACTTGCCGTTAGCCTTCAACTACCTGGCTTGTTTACAGAGGCGATGTGTGCCCACGGCTCGGCAGATATCTCCGAATAAACTCTGCCTCCCGAAACCGGTCCCCGGCAGACGTGGATTTATCGCCGCTGCCAGCTGTTTGCTCCACAGCGTCCCCACCGCAGCGGGTTCTCTACCCCGTTACAGATACTATCACCGGACGCTAACTGATGCATTCCGCTAGCCAGTTAGGCGATCTGTTGTAACATTCTAGAAACAAACCAGTCGCATGGAGGACAAGTCTTTCCTTAATTTAGACATTTATCCCCATTAGTTGTTAATTTTACGAGATCTGCCTTTAATGGGCAGAGTGCCAGTTTGGATTTAGCGTTACAGGACTGTCAAACTGATATTGGTGTAAGATTTTTTTTTAACTGCTTTACGTCTCTTTTTAACATCGAGGTCTTTAGAGACGGGAAAGGATGGGGGGGCAAGGATGGGGGGGCAAGGAATGGGAAGGAATTCGGCCATGGCCTTTTTGAAGGAAGCATCCCGGCAATTGCCTGGAGTGATTTGGGGAAACCATGGAAAACCCACATCTGGATGCCCGGACGGGGATTCGAACCGCCGTCCTCCCGAATGCGAGGCGAGAACGTGTAAGAATTAAAAGTAATGCATGGAAGTGAAAAGGTGACCATGACCATAAGATGGCACTCGATTTCAGGCACAAGGGTGTGGGAAGATTCTCTTTTTTAGGTAAGGATGTCGGGGATTGGAATAAGTTACCGAGAGAAATGATCAATAATTTGCCAAAAACGTTGAAAGAATTTAAAGTTAAAATTTGTAGAGGACAAATGTAGGTGGGTGCAGGAAAGGTGAAATGGGTGTGTAGGGAAATTGCCACCGGAACGTGCACTCCATCGCAATTTAATTAAATATTATTATTATAACTGAATGATACGAGGTACGAGAGGTTCACGTCTTTGGCTAGAAGACCGGTAATACTATTTGAAACTGTTAGGTAGTATCCCATGTTCAGATAGGGGAATGATCCCAAATGGTATCCGCAGCTACCACCGTTTTCGGACAGAGGACACCTCAGGAAGTGGGCCTCCACCGGTCTCCTCGTTTTACAACGGTCGGAAATGTTGTGACACAATAAACGATTTTTTTCCCCCCTTACCGTGTCCTACTGTAGTACATAGGAGTAAACACGCGCAGAACCTCAAGAAACATGCTGGCTTGACCATCTGTTGCAAACGGCTAACACCAACATCTGACGTAGGCAGATGAACTTTTACAGGCACCTTTTTATAATGAACAACAGGTTTACCAAGACGACCCAACTATTAAAAATCTATAAAACAGGAAGCATGTGGCTCACTGAAGTGCAAAAACACATGGATTCCGCTGGGAATTCCGATACTGATGTTGCAGATCGTTCCAAATTTTATACGTGATGTGGTTATCGTTTGGTCACCACCACCAAAATTTACTAATTCTCTGAAACCCATCTCGGGGGAGAGAAAGGAAAAATTATGAGCTGGGCTGTAGAGATATTTGGAAAAAAAGCGAACAGTCAAAAGGAACTAGGCCTACGCGAGTGTTAGTCTCCCTCGGTGAATATAAGATGATACAAGTTTCAAGGGCACAAAGTGTCAAGCAGCCCGCTTGTTTTACAGCATTTTAAAGAATACTCCTTTGAACTCGCTCTCAAAGCAATCTACCAACAAAACTTGATGAAAATTATTGACAGAGTGTGGTGGGTGAACGGTAACGCTGTAACCTCTCATTCTGTAGGGCGTAGGTTCGAATTCCCTTCCAACCATCCTGATGCTATTTTCCTTGGTTTCTCCAGATCACTCCATGCGAACGCTGGGACGGTGCCGAATTCCTTCCCGTTCCCTGCCCCCAGTTCTTTCCTGCCTCTAATGACCTCAACATCGAGGCGTAAAAAAAAAGCTAGCTGTTGATTGCCAAGTACCTGTGATCTTTTGGCTAGAGTCGCTCCTAGCCCCCGTTTTTCGAGCCTATGTCGTTTTGGCTCAGTATTTGAATCTGATTTAGTCTGGTTAGAACACTATGAGAGATGGAAGAGTTCGAAACTGTGATTACAGCTTTCTCTCTACACTGTAGGTTGGTTGGTCATTACCATACTTCAGCAGCTTAACACAGCAGAGATTCATACTGTGTATTTCGTTAACAGCAGGCTGAACTTTGGGCCATGTCTGGAGTTCCGCTTAGAGGAAAAATCCCTGTCTCCGTAAGAGAATTATAATTGAGGCCGTCAAATCATAAGATCGTGTCTTTCATGCTGAAAATGTAACTTTCCCATCCAGCCCGACATTCGGGAGGACGCTGGTTCAAAACCCCGTCCAGCCATCCGGCATTCGGGTTTTATGGTTTCCCAAATTCACTTTAGGCAGATGCCGGGATGTCTCCTCCGAAGACCATATCCGAATTCCTTCCCATTCATTATCTTCATTCTTCTCCTGTCTCTTATGACTTCGAAGTAGGCGAGAGGTAAACCAAAAGAACAAATAAAGGTAACTTTCATCTTATTATTTCTAAAACGTGTTTTTTTGTGAGTGACCATTTTCTCTCCCTTGATATCTAATCGAAATCGATAAATCGGGTATTATTTTAAAGATTAAGGTCTATGCCTTGGTAATATCATATTTTAAGAATGAATTTTTTTGGAATTCGATCATTAAAGGGCAAAAGTATTAACTATGAAGGTGATGCGTAAAATAGAGTTCAGAGGCACGCCATTAGGCTTCACTCACGTCGATGATGATTGATCGCGTTACTGATTTATAGAAGCACCACTTATCGCAGATATGGATAAAGCGTGTGTGTTCTCTTCTGCTACCTGGAAAGGATAACATCAGTTGTTTATGTCAAAGCAAGGGGCTGCGGGATAGCATACATTGTGTGAAAAATGAAATATATTGCTACAAATGATTTGATTATTCTTTCAGCTTACTTCGAACCACCAACTTCGCTATTCATCGTATTTATTCGCGAAATTTTCCCTCGGGTCTACTTCCTCTCATGGATCTATACGACACCATATAAGTTTTTAAATGAAAAAAATTCCTCCCATCTGATTTTGAAACTTTGATCCAAAACACAGCGCACCAAATTGTTAGTCCGTCGCTTTCTTTGACATAGTCACCGCTACAAATTGTTTTAATTCTTGTCAGTATTATATCTTCCAATTGCATACAAAATCGTGCAGTTATTAGTCCCATACCGTTCGATAGTTTGTGGTAATCTTGTATGTAGCGCGGCCGACCGTGTTCGGAAGATCTGAGTGTCACGTGACCACCTCGCCGGAGTCGTACTGTTCGCTGCTGTATTCAGAGCGGGCTGCGATGCTTGTGAAAAGTTCTCCGCCGGTGTGGGAAAGTGACGCTCAGTAATTGACTGTTGTTAACTTGGGCGATACATTAAATATTCCATGCATAAAATATCGTTAATATAAACACCAGCGAGGACGCCAAATTCAGAACTCCGCATTCTCTCGCCTTCCTCGATAGCTTGCGGGGAATATCCTCGGAAAAAATCATCGCTATGTAAAGAAGGACCACTCCACTCGTGGTTCACAGCAAGGCCAGGGGTAAAAGACGATTGTGCTTACATTTGGCAACCGCCAAAAATTCAGAATTTGTCATCTTCCCAAATGATAAAAACATTTTCTAAAAAATAATGCTTGTAAATTTTTGTAACAAAAAAAAAAATATAAATTCTTCCACAGTTGATGCATTGCCTTGAAATTCCGATAACTCTCTATGAAAACAATTCGGTAAATTCCACAGACTGACTCAGTAAAAGATTATAGTTCGATCTGTTTAGAACGTCTGTAGGACAAATCATTGATCATTACGGAAGCGTCCATAAACTACGTGGCTCGGTCTAGGGGGGGTGGTGGAAGGGGTTGGCTGGATAGCTACGCAGGGCTACGTGGGGGGAGGGGGAGAGGTTCGGAGCCAGGCGACTTAGATTTTCATTCATATTATTTGTCACAGTTAAAATAAGGTACTGAACACACAACAGCGTGTGAATATTTATTTCCGTCATTTAATTATGCCTGTATGTAAATTGCGATAGTCTGACAAGAGAAAAACCGTACAAAATGTCTTCTGGAATCAATAGGGGGAAAAAGCTACATTCTATGCGGGGGGCATAGAGACGAAAGCCACGTCGGGCTACGAAGGGAGGAGGGGGGTTCACAATGACCAAAATGGAGCTACATAGTTTATGGACGCTCCCTATAGGCATTATTAATAGGTTTGAAACATACAAATACTGTAGCTTTATAAATTTTTAGTTTGGTTAATCCTTAAGCAACAATATTTTTTTTTTTTTTTTTTTTTGCTGTCGTCAGTCTTTCGACTGGTTTGATGCAATCCTCTATCCCTTCCTATATTGTGCTAACATCTTCATCTCCCTTACAAGCCACGTCCTCAGTTCTCTGCTTCATATATTCTAATCTCTGTCTTCCTCTACAGTTCTTACCTTTGACTATTCCCTCCACCAGAAAATTAACCTATCAAGCATACGTACATCAATAAGCTGAATGTAATATTCTTATTCACTGTGAGAATTGAGTCTTTCCCGGGGTACAGATGACAGAAATTCTTCTCAAGTGTTCTGCCGGATCAGTTCTTCCATGTGCGACGTTTCGACAACAGTCTGTCGTCTTGATCAGGCGAAAAGTTCGAAGTAGACACTGCGATAACAAGACACCGACTGTGCGTGGCTCGCGGTTTCAGCTCATGTGCACAGTCGATGGTCATTCCTGTTCACTGCAATATTACACTATTGTATAGAATAATTGAAAAGTTTAACGAGAAAACTTGTGCAGCAAATTTTGATCGACAATGGGAACCTAATCGCAAAGTCTTCGATGCGTCCTGAATTCCAAAACGCAACAATTCAACAAGTCAAATGAGAACATATATGTGGACTGTGTTACCTACAGAACATGTCTGACCGAGCGGGGCGGTGTAACGGTTAGCGTTCTCGCCTCGCATTCGGGAGGACGGCGGTTCGAATCCCCGTCCGGGCATCCAGATTTGGGTTTTCCATGGTTTCCCCAAATCACTCCAGGCAAATGCCGGGATGCTTCCTTCAAAAGGCCATGGCCGAATTCCTTCCCATTCCTTGTCCCCACCCTTGTCCCCCATCCTTTCCAGTCTCTAAAGACCTCGATGTTAAAAAGAGACGTAAAACAGTTAAAAAAAAAGAACATGTCTGATCCCAGTTAACCATATTTTTAACACAATTCCAAGATTTTTGTATGTATATGATTTATTACGAAAAGTAACTTAAACACAATCACACTTGTAACGATACGCTAAGCTCCCCGTTACATATCACCTTTTTATTGTAGATAAAATAAAGGATTAGAATATTTTTCCATTTCTTGGGATACCCGCTATATGTTCGAAAGATGCGCGTGAAAGGGTGAAAGGCAAGGATTTTACGCTTCAGTGAAGGGCAGTCTGGCTGGTGCGACGGGCTGGCGCCTTTTTGGCAGAATGGTAGGAGGATTAGGGATTTCTGTCGGGCAGGCCGAAAACAGGCGGCGCGGCTCTCAAGAATTCCTTCCTCCCGAAGGAGACATCGGCTCTCGAGGATTGCCGAAACTTAACGTGGCCAAGAGAAGCCACAGAATCACATGACGTCAGATGGTCAGCCAATCACAGGGAACATAGTACTAAGATTCGGGGAATTTTATGTTCTATGTCGTCTTCGAGCCACAAGAGGCGGAGTCAGAGTTTACCTCCGTGGCGGCAGAAGAAGACGAGGGCACTTCCTTCCAGTCGGGAGGGCAGCCAAGATCACGTCCATTCCGGAGCCCAGACGAGTCACTGGCGACTTGGGGTCCATGTGTGCTGGGCTGACTTGTGTCCTGGAGACCATCTGAGGTGCACTTCTAACTTGCGACTTGTCGTGGACTGCTGGCGTGGCCATTTACGACGATCGACCCGGTGGTCATCTCCGCTCAGCGCTACCTGCCATGGAAGAAGAACTGTAATGTGTTTCTACGAAGCCATTCAGCCTGCAACTCCCTTGAAACTGTACCCTTAAGCGCATCTGAGATATAGATCCTTGCTCTAATCTGATGAAACCACTGAGCTAGACTGTGTAACTGTCGAATGACAGATTAATCATTCGTGGCGTCCCTACCCATTAAAATTCATTACTGTTTGCTATCATCATAACTGGTAACATACTTTGCATTAGAATAATTGTGAGATATTTAAAGTACAACAATACTTGTTTGCTTGCATTTAAAGGGCTCATTGTACGTCTGAGCGTTGCTTAGAAAATTGCACAACCTCTTGTTTATTAACGTAATGGTAAATACGCTCATATTTGTAGATGCCATTGTAAAAATCTTTATTAAAATGTCTTTTTGTGACCGTTTCAAATCCCAAAATCATCCAATTCTCATTTGAATAATTTACATTTTGATATAAAATTATAGTACCCTGTATAGCGTAAAATATTAAGAATTAATTAATAATTCTCTCCCCCCTCCTGGATATACGCTACACACTGCACTTATAGCATTAAAAGCGACCACTAGAAATTTAATACAGACATTGCATCGTCGATCCAAATTCTGCATTAAATACGTTAGACGCTGAAGATATTTAATGGTCGCACATTTGTGTCGTGAACGAGATGAGCTATGTAGTCAGAAAATAGGTAATCAAGAGTGTTCAGGTCACTGGATGGACACTTGAAGGTCGCAGTTAAGATAATTCAAGAATAATCTGTGAATGACCCGTAATGTTTGCATGATGCCTAGACAAAGTCCCTGCCGCCTTTTAGCGACTGAAATACACAGAGTGCAGATTAATATTGGCACTAAGCACTCACTCTCTGAACCCAGCGATATTGAAGTAGACTCGTGTTTAAACTTTTTTCTGTAAGTTATGTAGAGTTGGTAGAACGTCTCTAAAAATTTCGGTTCGCAAGCAGCTGACTGTGTGTGAACCTCCACAGAGACAAAGGATCTGGAATCCACTGTGTGAAGGCTCCCCGCAGCCTTCGCGGTCTTATTTTTACAACAGAAATTACCATACGTCTGTTGACTGTACAAACTTCAAAGGAATAGCTCCACGCGAGAAAATATTTGTTCAGCGGCTTTATATTGGAAGAGCCGGGCGGGGAATATTTTAACATTTCAATGGTACGCAATCTGCCGCCTATGATAATAAGTTGTCCAAGTAATTTCGACCATCTCTTGTTGAATTTAGTTGCTGAAATTCAAATCAGTTTGCAGCTGAGCTGCAGATTCTCCTCATTCTCCATAAGAAATTAAAAAAAAGTGGAATAACAGACAGGATCGTTAATAAAACTGTCGGAAAATGTTAGATTTTTCCCGCTGTCTCCTCCTGTTTCCGCTGTTCATTTTACTTCGTTTGTATTTCTCTCGTAACTCAAACTGATACGTGCACTGTGGAAAAACAACTTTTTTAAATACCCAAGACAGCGATTAAGGCATCAGTCGCTTACAAAAACCTTCCAAATGCATAGACAAAATGAGTCGTGTGAATAGCGTTTGATGAAGGATTTATTAAAAATTTAAATTTCGCAACAGTCAACTTTTTTGATACAGTGTCAAGACACTGAAGTTATGGGATCTGTTTGCTTTGCGAGTTAAAAGCCTGCCTTCGTGTCGTATAAACTAACTGTTGTGTTTAGGTGGTCTTGAGTTAACTTCGAGAATATCTAAAGGATGGTAAATATTACCTCTTGTCAAACTACACATCCTAGAGCAGCACAAACTAATACAGTTTACTCACATGCCAAAAATGTAAATTCCAAACACAGAACTAGACGAGATTTTCTTTGTTTTCCTTTGGTGAGACGACAAACGTTTTGACAATTACGACAAATAAGTAAAGGTCATTTGATCATAAGATACGAAAGCATTATTGTGGATGGTAAATGGATAGTAAGCTACTCAAGTATGAAAACAACTGCGGATACCAGGAGTGCACAAGATTCAGAGAAGACGTGCCATCTTAATACATTGTGTTTTAACAATTAATTACATTCAGACGACAAAGGAACCCTATAGCTTGAATCGCGGAATATCGGACCGGGAAACGAACGATTTATTTTTTCCTTGTATTTGGCAGTCTGCACTCAGCGAGCACCCGATGTATTTTTATGCTTCCCCAATCTTAATGAATCTTTCCTAATTTTATGTGAATATACAATTGTAGGACCACACACAACACAACACTTAACCTAAACACCCATGCCCTCGGCCGGACTCGAACCGGCGACCATCGGTACAACGTTTTATCTTCCATAAGGACATAAAAACTTCCAATCAGAAGAATAAAAGAACTGTCTTTAAAAAGTTCAAATTTGTTGAAAGGAAAAATTTGACTGGAAAACTTGAGCTGTATCTCTGCTTTGACAATGTGAACAATGATGTCCAGATTTGGGTTTCCCATGGTTTTCCTTGGTTTCCCAAATCACTCCAGGCAATTGCTGGGATGCTTCCTTCAAAAGGCTATGGCCAAATTCCTTCCCATTCCTTGCAGTCCCCCCCCATCCTTTCCTGTCTCTAAAGACCTCGCTGTTAAGCAGATTTTTTTTAAAAAAAATTGTCCCTGTGGATGCCATTCTCGCGTCTTTTGACGACTTTTTGTAAAGCAATGTGAAAATGTATAATCCTCTAGTTTTTGATTAGCTACTATTCTTTTGTGTCTGTCAGGCAGCACGCGAGGAGAGATAGTGAAATCCGTTGCCTGTTGGGTCGGACACATCTGCCCGGATGCCTCGCGCCTTCCGCCCGCATATAAAGGTTTCCGGCCACTTGCCGCTTACAGCTGTCCTTGAACCAACGGTCGTCGCGCTGCAACCTCTGTACCGCGCCAGGTAACAAACTAAGGAGGTCCGCACAGTCTCAATCAAAACTGAAATTATTGGCATTCACAGCGTCTCACAGGCGGAAAATTCCTGAATTAGAGGAAAATGGCTTGGAGAAATCTGACATAGAAGAAAGGATTCACAGGATGGACGGAGGGTATGGTATCTCTAAGAATGTTTATAACAAAAAGTGTTTGTCTAAACATTCTAAAATAAGGTACTACAATTCAGTCGGGAAGCCATAATGTCAATACGCGAGTTAAGGCTTAGTTCTGAACTACAGGTTAGATAAATTAGAATTGCTAGAAAGAACAATCATAAGAAAATCCTTGGGTCCAATTAAAACAACAGAACCATGAAAATTAAGAAGTAATAAGGAAGTACACCAGAACATAGAAAATATAACAGAAGTGATGATAAAGTGTTTGCTGGTTTTTGGGCATATCTGTAGAATGGATGATAACAAATTAACAAAAAAGATATATGGGGGAAAATCAACAAATTGGATTCAAGAGATCAAGAAAGATTTGGAAAGAAATAAGAGAAGAGGAAATTATGGAAACAGATCTTTAAAAAAAGTTTGGAAGGATTCCAAGGCGAAAGGGGAAAGAAACCCGGTCCCAAGTGGTCTGAGGAGAGGAGGAAGATTCGTAGTGAAATGTCGAAGGAATATAGCTTTTAACTGAAGAAAAAAACACGGATAAGCGAGCTTGCATAAATTACGTGGCTCTGTCTAGGAGAGGAGTTGGCTGGAAGATTACGCTGCGTAGGGGAGGTGGGGAAGGGGTTTAAGAGCCAGGCCACGTAGCTTTCCGTTCACAGTTAAAATGAGGTACAGAACACACAGCAGCATGTGAATATTTATTTCCCTCATTTGATTATCTCAGTACGTAATTTAAAAGATAAAACAGTATAAAATATCTTCTGGAATCAAAATGGTGAGAAGTTACTTGGGGGAGGAGGATAGAGGCAAAAGCCATGTCGGGCTACGTGGGGGTTCACAGGAGGCCAAAATGGAGCTACGTTGTTTATGGACGCTCCCTAAGGAATTGAAATTGAGACGTGGTCCTACCAAAGGAAGAAGACAGTATGCAGGTCAGTGTAGGCAATCATGACAAAACTGATGCTCCGATCAAACAATTGGAATACATAAACGTGACCTTTTTTTTTGTGAGGAAGGACTATTGGAGCACGCTTCAAGCAATGTTTGCTAAATGTATGTTCAATTTTACCTGAAATATGGCAGCACAGCGCTGTGGTCTTAAGTATGTCATTCAGTACTATGTTTTCTTCGGATCAATACAGTAATGTTTGTCTTCAAAACAAACTCCAAATAAAACCATACGCACTGCTCGCAGATATCAGTCAACAATTTTGTTTTTCTGACCATAATTGAACTTTCCACTGAAATGGCGCCACTTCGAAGATATTGAGCGTATTAAAAAAAGCAGTAACATGAAGATTTGTAAACTTAGAGAGATTATTTGATAATTCCTTACATTGCTACCATTCGCGGTATCCTTGTAGGTGAATGTACTTTCAATAAAATGAAACTTTGTTTTGTTTCAAGTCTATTGTCTAAAAGCAATCAATCGTTTGTGTTTTTCTTACTTATAGACAGAGAAAAATAAAAACAAAGATACTTTTAAGCCGTTTTTGATTTAGAAAAAGCTTTTGATAATGATAGGTGGGACAAGATGTTCAAAATTTTGAAAAAGTCAGGGTCTAAAATATCGAGATAGAAGAATACTTTATAATTTTTATGAGAATCAAATAGCTATAATAAAAGTAGAGAATATTAGAGACATGCATCAGTTAAAAAGGGTGTGAGACAAGGTTGTAGTATGTCTCCATTAATATTAAACTCGTATTCAAAAGAAGCAATAAAGGAAGTGAAAGAAAGATTTGAATGTGGCATAAATATTCAAGGAGAAAAAAATCAGTATGCTACGATTTGCTGATGACATTGTCTTGTTAGCAGAACAGGTTAAGGATATTGAGAAGTTATTGAATATGATGAACAAAATACTGAAGGAAGATTTTGGACTAAATATAAACCAAAGCAAGGCGAAAGTGATCAAATTTAGAAAAAATTATAACCATACTACTAGATTAAATATAAAAATAGGGGCAGATGCGATAGCAGAAGTTGGTGAATTTAGCTACTTAGGATGTAAAATTACAACTGATGACCGAAGCAGGAATGAGTTCAAAGCAGATTAGCAGTAGCAAAAAGAGCCTTCATGAAAAAGAGAAATCTTTTTGTTTCAAATATTGATCTATGTCTCACTTTATGGCAGTGAAACTGGATTTTAGGAAAATTGAAGCATTTCAAATAAGGTTCTATAGAAGGATGCCAAAAATTAAGTGGACTGATAAAATACGAAATGAACGAGTTTTGGAAATGATGGGCGAGGAAAGAAGTTTGTCGGGGAGTCTTACAGAAAGAAAAGACAGTATGGTAGGTTATATTTTGAGACATGGAGGATTGGTTAATTTGTTAGTGAAGGGAATTGTCGAAGGTAAGAACTGCAGAGGAAGACAGAGAGTATATGAGTCAGATAATTGAGGACGTGAGTTGTAAGGGTTACGTTGAGATGAAAAGACTAGCGCAAGATAGGAAGGGATAGAGGATTGCATCAAACCAGCCTAGAGACTGATGACGGCAGAGAAAGTCGGCATTATTTGAAGAAGTCTCAAAATGACTAATTTCAGTGCCGAGTACAATGGGTGAGCTCTGGTTGGACGTTCGGAGGATGCGGGTTCGAATCCCTTGCTGCCATGCAGATTTCAGTTTTACATGATCTTTTTTTTTTAAAATTATCCTGTAACGACATGAGCAAACTGGTCCCGCGCCATTTGTCCAACAACGAATTTCCGATCCGCCAGATACCTGCACTCGACCGACAGCTAGTGAACAGAAACGGTGTGAAAGGTTTATTGGCTTCAGCGGCGTGTGCAGCCGTAAAAAAGCCGCACCGCACCTTATATGCACAATGCTGTAATCCGGGGCTGCCCTGCTCCGAGCAAGCAGAATACATCTTTATAAACACCCGTTCCCCGAAGCATTTCAAGTCTTACAAGCGTTAGATAAAAAAAATAAAAAATAGTTTACACTATATTTGGAAACTATCTTTTACTTTTTGTGGCAAGTTATAAGAATTGTTCACCGCTTCAAGACTTTTTTCTTTTGCTCCTCAACATCGTGATACCTCTTATGTTACTATTTCAGGTATCATAATGACTACAAAACCGAAATAGCTACTAATTTAGCCAATCACTGCGTCCTTGCTAACATTCATAGGATTTTGAATGTCGGAAAAAATGTGTAAGCACTGTGAAATAATCATGTTTTAAGACTTTGAAATTGTAAAGGGAGAGGATCTGACTTGACAAAATGAAAACTGAAGAAAAAACCGGAGTGACTCGATGCGGAAGGAAGTGGCACTGACGAAACTTCATTTGCAGGCTTTCAGCTCGAGAGAGCAAGCGTGGAGCAGGAAAGTAGGATGGACGTAACAGAATGGACGAGAAGTGAACGTCTGAACGACATGACATTAATCAAACACACTCTTGAGAATGCTCAGGAACAAATAAAATAATTACAGAACCATGCAGCTGGAATAGAATTACAAACATCTTTTTTGGGGAGGGGGGGGGGGAACAACACAGAAGTAGTACAAACACCCATGGTGGAACGAAGAATGCAGTCAAGTAATAGAGTACAGAAAAATTGCATACAAGAAGTATAGCGCTCACAAATCACTAGAAAAACAAACAGAACTCGATGAAAAGAGAAAACTAGCAGTGAAAACCCTCAGAAAAACAAAAGACAATACCTCAAGAAACAATTAGATTCAGAAACTCAAAAACGGGAGAGCATCATGGGAAGATGGCATAGTGGCGGAATTCCTTAAAAATCTAGGCCAGAGCTCACTCCAAGAAATAACCAAAATCATCCGACATTATTGGTAGACAAACGAAGTCCCAAAAGACTGGAAGTGCGCTCTCATACTTCCCCTTCACAAAAAAAAGGCGATCGCGCCAATGTGAACAACTACAAAGGAATATTTCTACTATCAGTCCCTTACAAAATTCTCTCTGCTTGTCTCCGTAAAAGAGTACAAGAACAAATCGAACACACAATTGGCGAATGCTTAGCAGGCTTCAGATCCAACACATCCTGCGTAGAGCAAATCTTTAATACCATCCTAAAATACCGATCAGTGAGGCACAAGAAAACCATATGCGTCTTCGTAGACTTCAAGAAGGCGTATGACTCAATCTACGGGAAAAGCCTACTGAACATCCTATGGGAATATGAGCTAGACAATATATCAAGAGAATTAATCAATCCGACACTCGCCAACACCACTAACAATGTAAAATTCATGGGAGAACTCTCCAGAGAATTTGGTGTCTAAAACTGGAGTTACAGGGTGACGGTCTTTCACCAATCCTATTTAATATAGCCCCGGACAAAATCATTAGAGAATGGGAGAAAACTAACACGCTAGTACGCGTAAAACTAGGCAGAAACAGACTAAATATCTCATACTTCGCATATGATTTGGCTATTCTTTCAGAAAGCGAACAACAAGCCATCAAACAAATAGAATCTCTCAAAGAATTAGCAGAAAAAATTGGACTAAAAATCTTCTTTGAGAAAACTTTTTTTTTTTTCTCCACACAAACTGAACATTAAACATTAGGCACAAAATACGGGAAAATCAACAGTAACTGAGTTTAAATACTAAGGTGAAATTATCAGTCCAACAGGACTAGAAAAGAAAGCACAACAAAATATTCGACAAGATGAAAAAGGCCTTGGGACAGACCTGCAACGTTTACAACAAAAAGAATATAGGAATCCAGTCAAATATTAGGCATTACAATACAGTTATTAAAACTCTCTACGCCACAGAAACTCTCACACTAAACTCTATCGGGACACAGTGAACGTTCAGTGACTAGAACGAAGAATCGTCAGGAAAATTATTGGACCAACCAAAACGGAAGAAGGCTACAGACCAAATTCAAACTAAACAGTAGCGTCCCACTCAGGCATAGCCGAAGACATCACAAAACGCAGACTAAAATTCTATGGTCACATCTACAGGATGTCAGATCACAGATTAACTAAACAGATATTCAAACTCGTGCAATCATTAAAAATGCCTAACAGTTAGTTCGATCAAGTAAGTCAAGATCTGGAAAAAGCAAATATCAAGAGATCAGAAATCCTAGATCGCAAAATCTTCAGAAAAAAAATTACACAACTGGGTATTCGTGCCAGAAATCAAAGCCAAGAAGACCGGCTCAACTTGCCTTCAGTAAACGGATGCGAGAATATTGGATTGCCAAAGGAAACTCGGACAGAAAGTTCTGCGTGATCGTTATAGGTCTATTTGCATTAAATAATAATAATAATTTGAAAGATCACCGATGAAACACAAAATCTTAAATAAGATAACATCTAAAACAGAATGCTTTAAATCTCTTAGAGAATGGATGTAGAAATATCGAACACATCAATAGAAAAGGTAGCAATAAAAAATATATCAAAAATGGAGAAAGCATTTCAGTTAAAGAAACACACATAGTAAAAATTACTGTCCTGGAACACATAACTAAGGCATCAAACTGAAGACAGCAGAAACACTTAAACAGAACTGGAGATTTTGAAACACTAGAGAAAATCGAAAGAATTCTGGAAAAAAATACCAAGGGTCTAAAATCAATAATGAATTAGAACAAAATTAAGATAAAACAAAGACAAATATTTCAAACCGAAAAATTAAGATTTAATCAGGAAAAGAAGACTACAATGCTATTGACACATGCAATGAATAAAGAAAGATTATCCAAACCCACATGGTTTTAGAAAATAGAAAGATATACAAAATTCTGCACTCAACATACTCCTTAAATGACAGAACACTTTTTGAGAGGACTCAAAAAGCAGATTTCAAATAAAGCAAGTAAAATCGTCCAGTGGAAGGAAATGAACACAGGAAGAGAAGGAAAGGCACTCGCAGACGACGAAAAAACTACGTCCTCAGTTGTCTTCAATCTTCTTGTGCCTGAACATAGTTGATTGGCCTCTAAAAGGGTTATAAGAAGGAAGAAGAAGAAGAACGATAAATCAGCATTGACCGTTCATATACAGGATCATTTTTCGCATTATGTATTATTGTTTGATCGATCCGTAGCTTTTAGCGAGTTTTAAATTAAATGACTGATGATATCATGAAGTTGTTCCTATGTCCACATAGCAGCACTGATAATTTTCTTCACTGTTCAAAAATCTAAATGAAAACCATGGGACCTTCTGTGGAGATCAGTAAAGTAACCCAACGGATTAGTTCACACGTTACATTTCTTCGGTGTGGTGTCTTTTATTTCAAAGATCATAGATAAGAGGTGCTCCAATAGCGGGCGGATCTAGAGGCTTCTTTGTAAATGGCTGTTAGAGCCGTCGTCGTATTGGACTTTTTCGGAAATCTGTCTGACATTTCAATTTTGTATAACACCCGCAAGGAGATTCGTGTGCATGAGAATAGTTATCCAGAAGAAGGAATATAGACTTTCTTTATCGTTAAAAACTGTGTATTTATGGTGACTTGGTGACCAAAATTAAACAAACTGCGGCGGCATATGCTATATCACGTTGCCTGGAGAACAATCGTATCGACAATTACTGCGTGCAAAATTTTTCGTCATCTTACGAAAATGATACTCGTAGAAAAACCCGAAAGTAATCTTACAACAATCGTAATTAATAAGCTCTTCGATTTCAATTTCCGTATTCACGTGATTTCTCTGCAAGACCTGATTGAAGCCTCTAACTCTTGTTATTAGTAAATTGAACATTTGAGTTAATCTGTTTGTTATGTGGTACTCTTCCACTTTTATGAATCGGGAACATGTTATCGGCCTAAATTTAGGATAACTAGTCCAGTACATCAAACTTGCTATAGAGTTACACAGTGCTACATAAGAGGTAGAAAGGAACCAAATTAATTTCCGGCTTGTATGCCATACGAAGCGACTACAGTCTTAAAATCGTGAACGTACTGCAAATGTGAAAATTAAAAAAAAGTGATACACTAATTTTAATTTTGCCGCTTTAGAATGAGATACATTCTGGGAGGCATGTCGAAAAATGTCATTTTGCAATTACGGATTCATAGACTTGTCATGTATGTAATTTGGCACCGAAAATTGACGAATCTCTTATTTTTCAGCACATTTAAATTAAAAGGGCCGAAAGAGTTGTCTCGATAGTTCAGGCGCTCTCGAACGTTTAGGTATTAATATGTTATTATGCTAAATACAGACTTTTCATAATTTTTTTTTCGGTTTTCCATGGTTTCCCCAAATCACTCCAGGCGAATGCCGGCATGCTTCCTTCAAAAATGCCATGGCTGAATTCCTTCCCGTTCCTGGTCCCCAGTCCCATCCCGCCTCTAATGACCTTAGCCGTCGATGAGGCGTAAAGCCGTACGTTTTTTTAAAAAAAGTTCATAGAAATTTGATAGAAATTTCCTGTGATCACACACCACTTCAAAATGATTATCTATGGAATTTGCAAAGCGAGCTGGTCCCAGTACAGAATCCGCCCATGTCAGCATGTGAAACCAAGGTACAATATTTGAACTCTGTTCTTATGGAAACGCCTTGGTAGTTCGCCGAAAAGTAAACAATTCGCAAACAGCGAGGGCGGTTGGAATTTTTCAGAAATCGGTCGTCAGTACTTACGACGGCTGGTTAGAAACTACGAACATGTTGTATAGCAGCATCACAAACACAAACATCGAAGAACGAAAACTTTAAAAATTGTCAGGTTCATATTTGAAGTAATTTAGGGCTGAATTACTAAGTTCATTGTGAATTGAGCTAACTTGTTGTATGCAGTATATAGTTTCCCCTTTGTCACTGATATAATTATTTACGTGTTAGTTGAGATTTTCCCGGCTTAATACTGTAACGCAATCTTTACGGGTGTCCAATCTGATTGTGCCGTGAAAATAAAAATTTTCGACAACTGACTCTGCTGTCTTCAACACGTATCGATGGTCTCTCTCCTGGCTGCAATCCTACGAGGTAGGCATAGTGGGCTAGGATTACGAGTATGTTACCTTACAAACACTACTGCAAAACTTCAGTTTTTCGTATACAAAAAAAGTTAGTAGAGAGAGTAATAGGCTCTAATAGTCAATTTGGTATAAAGTTTAGAAATGGAGTGAAACGCGTATGGAGAAAAAATTAAACAAAAAATTAAATACATTGGCGAATTAATAGTCTTTATATAAATTGATTAACTTGTAATTCAGTAAATGTCCCACAACATTCAGGTTCTAATAGTTGAGAAGTAAGTTTAATTTGCAAGTGTTGAAAAACCATTGCAGAAATACCTAAAAGCCTTTCCAATTTATCTCTCGACTTCCCAGAAAGTAAAAACCATCACATAATCGACCTAGTTAAACGAAACGAATTTGCTTGATGATGCAGTTCCAGTAATTTCACTTAAACAGGAAATTTTGGCCCAGTTGTGCTGTTACCACGAGACGACCAGAATTTGATCGTAATGCGTCGAAGTGTGAAAATTATCTGAATCTCGTTATATTAATTTTACCGTCTTATATTAAGATTGTAAGAACCTTGCGATCACAGACGACACCTAAGAAGTTCTTGAAATATCGAAAAAGAATTGCGCTAACAAACATAACATCAGACATGCTTACAGTGGATTTATATCTCCCACTTACGTGTTGAAGGATATTCATCACATATGTCTGTGCTACAGTCGTTTCTTTAAATTCATCCTATTTTATAAGGTATCATTGGCTTTTAAATATTAGAATTATTGCTCTGTTTCTTAAAGTAGCAGTATATATATACAGGGTGTTACAAAAAATGTACGGCCAAACTTTCAGGAAACATTCCTCACACACAAACAAAGAAAATATGTTATGTGGACATGTGTCCGGAAACACTTACTTTCCATGTTAGAGCTCATTTTAGTTTCGTTAGTATGTACTGTACTTCCTCGATTCACCGCCAGTTGGCCCAATTGCAGGAAGGTAGAGACTCTTCGTGCTCGTATTGTGGACGGCTGTGATACAATACGCCATTTTCCATGGCTGCATCAGCGCATCAGGGATTCCATGCGACGGAGGGTGGATGCATGTATCCTCGCTAACGGAGGACATTTTGAACATTTCCTGTAACAAAGTGTTTGAAGTCAGGCTGGTACGTTCTGTTGCTGTGTGTTTCCATTCCATGATTAATGTGATTTGAAGAGAAGTAATAAAATGAGCTCTAACATGGAAAGTAAGCGTTTCTGGACACATGTCCACATAACATATTTTCTTTTTTTGTGTGTGAGGAATGTTTCCTGAAAGTTTGGCCGTACCTTTTTGTAACACCCTGTGTATATATATATATATATATATTCGGAAATCGTTCAGCATTTTTTTAATATATGTAATTCTATTGGGTGAAATTAAATTTAAAACAAATCACAAAACTTAAAATAGATACAACAAACACTTTTCAGAAAAAAAAAAATATTTCGACTTCATTTACGTAATTCTATCGCGTGAAAGTAAACTTAAAACAAATCAAATTACTTATAATAGATACAACAAACACAATTTTGACCAAAATATCAGTGACTTCGTAATATGTTACGTTCATAGCCAATGAAGATGAAGAAATTTGATCAGGAGGCAAATCTAATTTTAGTAGGTATTTTAAAGTCGTTTGGCTTTTCTGCATCCGAATATCTAAAAAAAAAAAAAAAAAAAAAAAGGGGCCTTTTGTACCACACACATATATGGTGAATATCCTACAACATACAAGCGAGAAATCGAAATGCGTTGTTTTAACATGTGTGCTGGTCCCCTTGTAAGACGTGTGTAGGCGAAGCTTGTCACGACACGACATCGTCGCTGTCACAAAACACTGGAGCTGCCGAGCCGGGGTCTCGCCGGCGCTGTTCTGTTTTTGCTGTACACGCACGCTCTGCGCGTGTTCAGACGCTTCTTGTAAATCTACAGCAGCAGCAGCAGCATAGCTTCTCTGTCAACAAAACAGCTCCTTAAGGCGACGGCATTCCAAACTTGCAGTGGACTGAAACCGTGCTGCAAACACACGAGAGGTCGAGGCGAGTGCGATGGTGGTATGCAGTTCACGAATAACACGACGGAAACATTTTGTGCATCCTACGTCGGAGCATTCAGTCGAGTATCTTTTTTCTACATTATGAACACCTACTTACTAGCATATAGGCCTATCTTCCGAACGCAATACATCAGCGATTCGGCGTATCATGGATTCTACAGGTTCTAAATAAGCTTCCAGAGGTATCTGACACCAGATTTCTACGCACAGGTCACGAAATTCCATTAAATTACGGACCAGCGGTTTGTGGGCGCGGCGTCTGGGAACGAGCATCTCGGAAACGGATAGGCTGGTCGACTGTTCGCATCATAGGCGCCGGGCGGGGGGTGCAAGGGGGTTCAGTTGCACCTCCGCCCCCTGCTATGAAAGAAAATACACAGAAAAAGATTAAGAAAGAAAATTTTTATTATTAAATTCACTATTTTAAAAGTAACTTAAGGCGCCTAGGTTGTTGTCCAAACGTGTTCAACACCTTCTCAATAAATTCAGTATCCTTAGCTAATTAGTAATAAATGTTATATATAATGTATATATATAAAAAAAACAGGTACACCTCCCTTAAAGTAATCCTGTCGGCGCCTATAGTTCGCATGCTACTGTAGTGAGCATATATGGAAAGTGTTTGAAGGACGGTGAAACCACGAGTAGGTGACAATGTGGTGAACACCCACGCCACATCACAGAACGTTGAGGTCGGAGGCTTGCCTGCTCTGTAGAGCAGGATAGGGGGATGATCTGTGGCAGATCTGACGGAATAATAGAATTCTGATGCTTCCAGAAGTGTTTCAGAGCATAAGAATCGCGATTGGACCAAAGATAATCCTCCTATCCAGCTTTACAGAGGAGGCAAGCCTCCGACCTCCACGTTCTGTGATGTGGCGTGTTTGTCCACCACATTGTCGCTTACTCGTGGTTTCACCGTCCTTCAAACTCTTTCCATAGATGCTCACTACAGTAGCACGCGAACAGCCGACCAGCCTCTCCGTTTCCGAGAAGCTCGTTCCCAGGCGCCGCGCCCACAAACCGCTGGCCAGAAATTTAAGGGAATTTAGTGACCTGTGCGTGGAAATCCGGTTTCATATACCTCTGAATGCCTACCAAGGACTTCTAGAATCCACGCTACACCGAATCGCTGTTGCACTGCGTTCGAAAGGTGGACCAGTATGCTAGTAAGTAGGTGGTCATAATGTTTTCGCTGATGAATGTATAAGGAAATTGTATATACAGTATTCCATCTGTATGGAGTAGTATGGTATTCGCTGATCTCCTGTGTAAATTTAGGTATGCCATGACTACGTAAGCAAAGGAATTGGGTATGAACAAAGCGCTTTTAGCAAATTAAGAATTTTTGAGGAAGATCTCACCCAAGGAAAGGAAGTAAGCGTTGCTTACTATCTATGAATCATGTAAATTTGTTGTTAACGTGCATCGATGTGTTCGTGTTGCAGTGTGGCTATTAGTATTTGTGTCTCAATCGAGACCAATTATTCTTCAGAATATTATGAATTACGAAGCTAATACTCTTATGGTTTGATTGTGCTTGGTAAGTGTTCAGAGAGGGCTACAATGCTCTTAATGGTTCAAAGTCTGCAGAAACATGGAAGGAGAACTTTATCACATATTGTTCTTTCACACGGGTTGGACAGGATTAAAGTGCTGGAATCGAATAAATGGTACAACTACACTTAGTAACACAACCTAGGGTATATTTTTGTAATATTTTGTCCTGCATTTTCTTTACTGACTTTAGGCGAGCTAGAAACACAATTCACATCAAGTAGTGGTTTTTTAGATCTAAGACTTCGCATTAGGCTCTACCGTTTTGCAGTACAATAGAGGCGATTGGTAGTAAGAAAAGGCCATTCGTATGCCCATTATCACGGAAGCATTTAGTTAAACAACTATAACAGTGCACAGAAACCATGGAAAGACTAGATAGGTACAAAATACAGAGTCCAGTTTACCGTTTTCTCTGAATCTCAAGCTAACATACATGAAATATTTAAAACTAAAGTGAACTTAGCCACAACCCGAATGTTGGTTGAATCCTCCTGAAGAATGCATACTAAGCCACTGTGCCAGAGGTAGTATGGCCAGTTCCTTTCCTGTGGGACCTACAGTTTGACATGGGAGCCGAAGCACTGAATGTGCTGCCTTAGCTCATATGATCAAACACAATTTTATAATGTACCTGGCCTCACTGGGTTTTGAACCCGGGACCGGACCCCGTACTTTTGAAAGCAAGCGCCTTAGCCACATTGTTATTATTTCTAGAATTACCATTTTTACAATTTCATAAACACGTACAGAATTACTGTTTCACACAGTCAATACATAATTGAGTTTCCTTTTACCATGTTTTAAAGAGATTTTATTAGATGTTTACTTCAGAAGCCGTGGTTTACGAGATAGTGCTAACTGTCACAAGATCTCGGTCATATATTTTCATCCCAGAGTGTATGATGCTGTGTATCTGTCGTGCTGTATTGTTATACAAGGGCATTCGAATATGGTCCGTAATTTTTATTAATATATTTATCAATTTTTAACCGCCATCCATGAATCATGAGGCTATTTTTCTCATAAAATATTTGAAAAATTTTCTGTTGCTTAAATTCTCTTTTCAATATTTTTAGTTTTTACAGAATACGATATGGAAATATATATCTATCTGTGTGTGTGTGTGTGTGTGTGTGTGTTCTTTTTTTGTGTGTGTTTGTGTGTGTGTGTGTGTGTGTGTGTAGGTCATATGCATTTTCCCCAATATTACAGTTTGAGTAAGACATCCTTCGCCGGCCTCGGTAGCAAAGGGACTAGAGTACCGGCCCCTCGTGCCGAATGTCGCCGATTCGAGTGCAGCCGAGTGCATGGATGTTTGAGTGTTGTGTGTGACAATGCCGTGTCCGTCCTGTAGTGTCGTAACTTACAAGCTACAACATACCGAAGAAACTGATTCGCTGGAAGAGTTATGATAAATACATTGAGCTGGCTGTAAGGCCTTAGTTGCCGAATGCCATAAAAGAAAAGACATCTTCCGGTGAGGATGCGAAGGCTACTAGGCGCAGGAATCTAGTTCGTAGCTCCCTGAACGGCAATGTATCGGGCGGGGTTTGTTTATGGTACTGTGTACATAGTGGTAGCTTGACGCTGTGGTTGTAGTCGGTACACCTGCAGAGGCGGCGCGGTGGGGTGGGGGCGCCGCGACAGGTAGCGCGCGGATTATCCGCCGCGGGCCGTCGCCGCACTGGATCATTCATAAGTCCGCGTGACGTCACGTCCGGATCAATACGCGCGCCCGGCCGACATCTGGCGACGGTCGCCGGCGGCAGTCTCCGCGAAGCCTGCGCTCCATCGGCCAGACAACCGGACGGCCCTAGTTTCACGGCCACATAACGTCACAAACCTCCATAACAATTTACAACAAAGCTCTGTTCGTCTTCAATTTTTTTCTTTGCGCTGAAACTCACGTTCAAGAAATCTAATAAAATCGAGAATTCTGCAGATACGTCTTTGAAAGATTAGTGACATGTACTGACAGCAAGAAATCAAACTTTTGTGGTAACTCCCACAAAGCAAACACATTATAAAACAGTGGTCACGACAGAGGCAATATTCATCTCGGAATGCCCGCTATTGAGTAACAAAATGGAGAGTGAGGTGTTAGAGAAAAAATGAGAGCAAAACCTATGATCGGAAAAAGGTAAAAGACGGTACCTGTTAGAAGAGGAAAAATTGAAGACCTACACAGGTACGCAGAGAAAATTAGACACAGTACACAAGAGAAGGCTGAAATTTTATGGATACCCTATGGGAATGAGTGAAAGTTGACAAAAAGAATTTTCAGCTACGTCACAAAATTATAGGTGACGGTAAAATGAACTGAGGAGACACGAAAATATATGGAAAAAGTTGTAATCCACCTAGATGAGACAGAATCAAAGAGTTTCAAACTAAAATTAATAAATTTAATCTATGAAGGCCAAGACCAGCTGGTCTGAAGAAAGGATGTACCTCAATGAAAAAATGAAAAAATTCTGTGAGGAGAAGAAAAAGCGAACCAGTTTTCCGCGAGCCAAAGTACGCCAAAATCGGAAATCATCCACGACTTCGTGTTCCATTTCAATCAGTAATTTATCATTATTATCGTGGCGACTTTCCGGTCATCGACCCTGTCTGTGTGCTACAAAAGCCTTTCCTATCGTATGTTCCTATTTCACTACTGTCCAATTTACTCCATTATTTTCCACGTTTCCCTCTGCCAAGTTCGCATAGCTAAATTTGTGATTAACAGCGGTTAGCTTTTAAAATATTCTTTGCAATAGAACTAGACAGTTGTTTGGTCTGGACGCACTGTCCGATTGCTTACTTTCTTCATACCTCGTTTCTACCAATGTGGCTTTCGGGCTTCTCAATTTTCGTATTTGTTTGTTAGTACTACGTTCGAAACGTTTGTTTCCCTTATTTCCAGCCAGTCTAGGTTTGACTTCCACAAGGAGTCTTGCTCCATAATATTGATTCTTAAGATTCGCTTATATTATTATTACAACTTTATCAATCCTTATTTCAGTAAGTAGCCTCATTCAGCCTATTGAGTTATATATTACAATTTAATTCAATATAGTTTTGTTTTAGCTCCTTCCAGGCTGATAGATCTTGAGAAACTCTCTTCCAGTTCACGCCTGTAATTCGACGTATGTTTCTATCCCAGCGATCCGGTGTCTTCCTCTTGCTGTTTACAGGTTCCTTAGTATCCAATCCAGTACTGCCGTACTCCATCTGTCGTCTCTTTTACGAGCAATATGACCAGCCCATTGCCATTTTTATATATAATATTAATTTAGTAATAATCCGTAACACACACGTGGAAACTGGGGTATTTTCCGTAGGACTCTCGTCAGTAATTCCCTCCTTAGTAATTATTTATCACAATTACCACATGTGTATCCTTTCAAATTGAAATCAGACTGAAGAATTACGGCGTTATATTGTATATCCAGCTCCATGAATAAAGATTGATCAATGAATTTGGTCCTCAAATACTCCACTGGTTTGCTGTTGGTAAGACCAGCTACAAGTAAATTTGAGTGAAGAGTTATGAGCATTTTTTAAAAGTAAACGACATGGAATTTGAATAGCATACATGGTAACAAAGAACAAATGCTTATATAGTGCTTTCGACAAATTGCAAAATAGTTCACGGCCCTTTTAGCAAAGTATCAAATCCAGACCGCGCACCTAGATCTTCTCGACTCAAATTTCATTGAATCCAATTAAGAACACGAAGAACTAATGGTACAAAAATATCTTCTGTAATTCAGACAGCATTTCTTCCAATATGGCGTCTCCTGGTTCGTTCAGTTTAGTTTTTAGTTTGTAGTTTTGTTTAGATATTTTAATTGAAACAGGCAGCACTATACAATTCTCTTACGACTGGATTGCTAAAAGCAGCCGGAGAGCTCAAATTGAAGAAATTGACGATTTACTTTACATTTTGGTTGATATAGCAGTCAAGGTCTGTCCCAGGTTTAATAATTCCGTATGGTCGTAATGAATGGTGACAGGGTTTCTATTGGCTATGCATTCCACCCCTGTCGTAGCCGCTTAAACCTAATCGTACCGGGTACAGGGGAGAAACAGTCTAACCACGGAAGCGTTCTGGCGTACTCCACATTACACAGCAAGCTGTACCAGATCTGAAAGTCTGGTTAACGGCCTATAAAAATCCTCGCCGAGACAATGATTCGAACCGGGGACTTTTAGGTCTTGTCAGACGCCTTAACCACTAGGCCACTTTGCTGTTCCAGTTGTCGCAGACACGAAGTGATACCTGTTTATCGTCGTAATACAATAAGAGTTTCATTCCAAGTATGTCGTTATTGTTGAACCAAAGTTCTGCAACTGATTTTTGCGACACAGGAACACACATTACATCAACGAATCCAGTGCGGCACGATTCCTCGCCAGAAACTCGTTGCCCGTGGAATCCATTTCGATTTTTCCGTCACTGTAGGCTGCGGGGGATTGGGGTCGCACGAGGTCTAATTAAAGTTCAACTACCCAATTCCTAAAATTCTCAAAGTTCTTTCAGCGTCACGGCTGGCTGTCGTCACGGGGCGATAAAATTCGCTGTGGCCCAGTGTGGAATGCGACCTATTTTTTGGTGGCCCTGCGCTATGATAAATTGGAATCCCTGGCACTCGGACGCACATTCCGTGTACCAGTGGAGCTGATAATGTCCTTGCGCGGTACGATGGCTGGCAGACACGCTGTCGTTACGAACAGACTGCAGCGATTGGTCGGAGGTGAAAGCCGCTGCGTCCGCCTAGGCAGGACTTATTGGACTGGACTGTGGGCAATACTAAGACACCTTTGACCGACATAAGAGGCCACTGTCAATATCGACAAATAATTGGAACCACATGAGCGACAGAAATGACATACCAAAAGCAAAGAATCACAACTTGAAATGACTGAAGGAAATGTCACACGACAAACCCTACTCCCAAACTGCTTCCAAAGTAAAAATCAGACAAAAATGCTCTGGTCGTCGTGAGGACAGAAAGACAGATGTTTTGATGGCCAGATCAAAATTTTAAAACTTATTCGCTCAATTTTCAATCTGATGGTCAACCTACGCATAATTAATTTCGATAGCTCTCTATTTAAAATGCAATACTTTTAAAATTGCATTATGACCCATATTTTTGCCGTAAAGTTTGTTTTATACTACATTAAAATGGTGTGAATTAGGAAAGAAAATGACACTTATCACAGAGAAAACTAAGAAAGATTTCACTTGTATTTTCATTCTGTTCGAGGTTATTAAAGATCATTGAAGCCAGGGTTACAATTAAATAAGTCATAGCTGTCAGCTTGAAACTTATCTCCGTTCGCATTACGTGTTTCCTGACAATAGTGAGCTGAAATCTAGAATGGAAAAAGCTAATAAGAATCAAAATTCTAACTGATGCCATGCTCTGGTCTTGTCAATTTGGCTGCGCTTCTGTTTTACCCAATCTATTGCTGAAAGAATCTCTAGATACATTACATCAAGCAACAGGTTTCCGGACATGTTCACAAAGAAGATGATATTTTTTCCCAGTTCATCTTTCGCTAATACCCATTGAAATTGCTCTATGAGTATTGCAGTTGTTCTTTGGGTGGAGCGAAATAAAAAGTAAAGCTCTCAAAATGTAACTACTCTCCTGGATATCGTGGGAATAACGATTGCAGAATTAATCGAAACCCGACAGCAACGTAATGCAGTTGCCGTCTGAAGTAAGGTGGTGACATTCTACGTGTGCCATACGTGTGTCCGAGTGTGGGCGGTTACCATCTGACGAATGACTCGCCATCAACAGTGTTGTATCCTCTCACTCCATACGCAGTGCGTAGGGGGTTTGGGATTTAACCCAAGACTCTGAGGTACAGTCTGGTGATTAAGATGTGTGCACCACCACCACCTCTTCTCCCTGGCAGCGAATTCCTTATGTAGAAAATTTCTTCCACCACCAGAACCAGCTAACCCCAGGTTAGTGCTGGACATAACCACGATGTCGCAAACAACTGAGTTTAAAGGACGTGCCGTTGGTGACACTGCTAATTCGCAATGGACTAATTAAATTGTTATCTTCGAATAAAAAAAATTCAGACTAAGCAGCAGCCGACTGATGCAGGAGAAGCAGTTATATTTCTGGCGCAATTATGAGCTTTATGTCGACATACTTAAACTTTTTTATGTATACGGAAATTTTCTGATAGAAAGGATTTAGTCATTTTGCTAAAAACGCATTCGGCATTAAATCCTTCGTTTTTGTCGTGAAAGAAAACACTTTAAGAACGCTTCTTTAGTGATGAGCTGCGAAGCCTGTAATTTTTCTTATCGCATTGGATGGTTTCAGAAACCTGACCTATCGGAGAAGATATTAATTTTGGAAATAAAAAGAAGTCTGCTGGAGCAAAGTCAGGTAAATACGGAAATTGCTGGATACGAGTCATCTTGTATTTGGACTAAAACTATTTATGAAGTGACACAATAAGTAAATTGTCAGAGGTAATGAAAACGTGCTCTAATAAACAGAAACAAAACTTTGGAAGCAGTTAGAAAACACGCGATTGTTCAACATTGCACAGTAAACCTGTCGCAAGAGCACACTGCTAGTTGCGTTCATATTCCACCGCTGAGCTGTCATTTGAAGAATGAAGGTTCACGAACTTTCAGGACAGACATGGCATATTTGTGAGTATCTGAGTTTTATTTCTTTACTATGGGAAGTGGGGGAGGAGGTCTTCGTCTCTACGATGTTTAGATCATTTGAGTCGGAATGACAGGAAAGATAAGATTAGAGAAATAAGGTGCCGTACTGATTCTTATATGAATTCTTTTTTCCCTCGTACCATTAGAGACTGGAATGCACAACAAAGAGATTAGCTTTGGTGCTGAGCACCCTCTGCCACCCACAATTTTGTGAATTGCAGAGTATATATGTAGATATGTAGATGTAGATGTAGAAGAGGATTGCGGGAAAGAACCTATAATGAATTTGATCGTAGGTTTTTGAAGTAACAATTCTGGAATTCACATGAGGTCATTTTTGGAAACTGTTGTAAACCGTAACTGAGGACGAGTAGGAGAGGAAACTTTCCTTTATAAAAACAATAAGGAACAGAAAAAGGAACCGGATTAGTCATGTATTAAGGAATGAGTGCCTGCTTAAAACTACTCTGGAGGGTATTGTAAACGGAGGGGAAAGAAGAGGTCGGCGAAGGAAGAAAATTATTGATGACATCATGGTGAATGGGAAATATATAGACTAACAATGGCGGAACAGAGGGAGGCTTGGAAGGCTGTTACTGTGCATGGAGCTGCAGAAAACCTTTGATGTTGGAAGCCGAAGTGTGAGTGGTCGACCATGTCCTCCGCAATGCCAAACCCCGACATTGCTCGCTCACTGACAGGGCAATATCACGCCGAGAATTGATGAGTACCTATAACGATGTAGTGGACAGGCTTTATGGTTAGGTTTTTTAAATATCACTGACGAAAGGAACGTACCTGTATGGTTGGTTTCCCGGCGAGATCTGTCTGCACCCGTCGCAGTGGCTGCACGTAACGATTTTTGCTTGCTGAGGAGAATTGGGGGAACAGGTCCAACGCGTAGGGCGCTAACTGGAAGGGATACGGGCAGGCTAGCCAACAAGTTGTCCTACGGTGTTCTCTTAAACCAGGTGATGAATTGGTTCATAAAATGAGCCAAGGGTGTGTACGGATCTACAATATCGGGGAAAATTTCGCGAGTGCGTGCCTTCAGCATCTGCATGGGAAAGTAATACAGACTAAGTGAGATGATTGGTCTGAATCGCCTTTCCATCTGTCTTCCCTGTTCCAGATTACCTGAGTACACTTCCAGTTCTAATATTGCAATCGTCAGGATTAGAAGCGTAGAGGATACCACGCTAGCCTCGGGCATGAGTGATTTTAATCAATTCTTGTGTCCGTTCTGTGTTTTTTTTATGCATTTAGTAGAGTCACTATTCAGTCAGATACACACTGAGAAATCCACTCGTACTGTAGCTGACGGTATGGCCCAGCATCCAAATATCATAAAAAAATAAGTACATTGTAACACCCACCCTAAAAAATTGTGTAGATTAAACTTCCTTGATTAAAAGGCTGTATCTTTAAAAGTGACACAGGGATTTCTAATTGCGCTACAATTATGTTGTTTAGCTTCCTTGCAACCGACATTGACATACTTGGCAAATGAACCAAACCTATACTTCGTAGCACCAATGCCGCTCGGGGAATTTGTATGTGACCCATATTTTGCCTGTCTGCCCCACTGTTTAGCCTCTGACGTAACACTGTTATTATAATGTGATGCGGACTAGCTGAACCTCGAGCGCGTGGATGAATTTTTTTGTCTGTGAGAAGACTCGATCGCTGACGGTAAGGGTATAAAAGTTTTTGATTTGGTTATGAAATGACAGATCCAGTCACTCCTTGCGTATGTTTACGATTTTCTCGTCTAAATAACTTCTTGCTATTCCAGCCACGTAATTCATGGCATTGACGCTTTCATCCGCGTAATCAACGTAGTCTTCCTCAGACTTCAAGTGTAGGAATTGGAAACCCAACTAGAAAACGATGATTCTGCTGCACTAAATTTCTAAAACAGCTTTGATGACAGTCTTCCAACAGAAGATGTAATTTTGAGAGAATCGCACTTTTACTAGGAGTGATCACACTTAAATAATGACATATATAACGATTGCCGTTTCTACTAAAACTATTAAAAATGTGAATTATTAAAAAAGTTTTATAATATTGTTTTAGAATATAAACAACATGAACTCGACCAAACGTCTGACAAACAGTTAAGCTGGTGGATGACATAAAATGCAGACTCGGAGTTCTGGAGCAGCTGGTTATTCTTTTCGGTCCAATAATCCATATTTCAGTTTTCACCGACTTCTGAAATCCGAATAGTTCATTCATAGAGGTCTACACAGATTAGTTGCCCGTTCCTAGGCGACAATCGTAATTTGGGTCTACTAGTCTCGCTGATTTGAGAGCTAGAAATCTCTAATAAGAAAAAAAAAATAATCTTGATCATTTTTCTCCAGCTTTAGCGGAAAAGTTGGCAAGATTGGTTTCCTAGAGCGTATTCGAAAGAAACACGAGGCCAGGAAGGAAACTCTGTGGAAGACTCCAGTGAATCCAGTTGTTGGAATACGGTGGTATCGTCAGGGATATGCTTAGGTAAAAGTGCACATATGTATAAGTTAAGAGACATGATACATAATTCCATTTTAAGGAAGACATAAGACCTATCGTGCAATAATTCGTTCCGTGAGTTTCTGATGTGGGTACATTGCGTAGGATCTAAGACTGCGGGAAGGCTTGTGGCTATGTGATAAATCAGTGACCATCCTGAATTTTAGGTGGAATGAGGTACTAAAATAACTGAAAAACTATGCTCATGAAGTTGAGAGCAGATCATCAGATGTAAGACGAAGGTAGCGAGAAAATTCGCCGACAGTTTGGTGTATGCTCTATTGGCTGAAGACAGATTCCTCGCGGCTGAATGCACCTACCTGGCATATGTGAACAAGTTCTACAGTAAGTCGTCAAAAAGTTCTAGCAGGTTATCTGGAAAAAAAAAAATCAGAACTATGAATTCCAGTAATCTGTGAGATAGAATATATAAACAATGAAAGTGTGTAATCGAGGATTTCAGTCAACCGTTTACAGTAAATTCCTACTGCTTGTTATAGAAGTCGAAACAGTAAATAAAATTACAAAAGAGTTTGTGTTAAACAGACTAAATAAACACTACTGCAGCTAAGAAATTTATTTTTTGTTAATTTTTCTAGTTTAGAGCCTGGGCAGGTACAAACTTTTTTTTATCTTGCCTATTTTTGGTCTTACTTTTATTGGAACAGAGTTTTGGGCAACTAGAAGGGACTCTTCACTGGTTCATACCGTGGCGATGCAAAGCACGGATGACAAGCCCTGCCGTTATCACTGGTTTCCGCGGCAGCTGTAGAGGCTGTTGAGTAATTACTCTAAGCGATAGACAACTGCCGGCCCACCCTTCTTCCGCCCGCATTTCTCGACCTAATGGATGCTGGCGGTGTAATACACCGGACGAGTTGTCAGCGGGAGAAGGGGCCACGGCAGACGCTGTCCTCCACATCCCGCAGGACGTTTGTTAAGGCGGTTAACGCCTCGCCTCTACTCGCTGTTTGCAGTCCTCGGACTGCTAAACGAGACCGACTCCATTCCCATGCTGCTGACACCCTGAGTCACTCTGTACTCACCACGCCGCTCACGCGGGAAAAATGGGAAAGAAACAGGAATAAGTCTGTTAACGAGTGAAATGCTGAAAACTGAAGATGCACCTTGAATCGCGTGGGGATACAAGATAATTAACGAATCTATTTTCTAAGAGACTGATTTAGTTGTACAATATTATAAATGAATGTAATCTTTCTCGGCGTTGTTTATTTATAAACGTTTCTCGGGAAACAAACCGAGTGATGTTGTTATTAATGCACAATATTTCGGCGACTTTATTCTCCGTCGCCATCTTCAGGTGCAGTTGCAAGTCTTGAAGTCTGCCTTGAAGTCAGCCTTGAGCGTGTTGTTTGTAAACTGGCATGGCAACGACAGATGTTGTTATGTTGCCTAGCAGCATCTCAGATGTCATTAGACGCCCGCGGAACACAAAAAGCAGAGCGTTGGTGATGAGCAGCCTCAATTACAGGAATCCATGCATCACTTATCTGGAATCCACAATCCCTGTTTACCAAATCAGACGCGAGGCTAATTTCAAATGCTTCTTTAATGACGCTGTCCCAGAAGCCTCTCGCATGTGTCAACACCTTAGTCGCTTCGAAATCGAAACCATGTCCTTCTGTCAAACTATGTTCCGCCACTGCTGATTTGTCTTTTTGCCACCACCAAAATTGAGAAACATTTTGCGCTCTCCAAAAGATGACCTTGCCCTGCGTACACCCGGAGTTTACTGCATCCCGTGTGAATGTGGAAAGAAATACATCGGTCAGACCATACGGTGCGTACAACAACGTTGTTTGGAACACGCCCGACATGTTCGCCTGGGGCAAAAAGACAAATCGGCAGTGGCGGAACATAGTTTGACAGAAGGACATGGTTTCGATTTCGAAGCGACTAAGGTGTTGACACATGCGAGAGGCTTCTGGGACAGCGTCATTAAAGAAGCATTTGAAATTCGCCTCGCGTCTGATTTGGTAAACAGGGATTGTGGATTCCAGATAAGTGATGCATGGATTCCTGTAATTGAGGCTGCTCATCACCAACGCTCTGCTTTTTGAGTTCCGCTGGCGTCTAATGACATCTGAGATGCTGCTAGGCAACATAACAACATCTGTCGTTGCCATGCCAGTTTACAAACAACACGCTCAAGGCTGACTTCAAGGCAGACTTCAAGACTTGCAACTGCACCTGAAGATGGCGACGGAGAATAAAGTCGCCGAAATATTGGGCATTAATAACATCACTCGGTTTGTTTCCCGAGAAACGTTTATAAATTGTACAATATTATTTGTGTACATCGTGATGGTATGCCAATCGAAATGAAAGAATGTGATGGGATAAGAACGTTGGAACTAAGGAGAATAGTGCAGACAGAGGAAATAGATAAATGGATACTGCAACGTTTGAAAAGAGTGTGTGGACGAAGTGAAATATCCTTAAAAACTAGATTGGGAGTGTAGAGGATTAAGCTGTAGGAGAACAATATTCTCATTGTTTACTGGTAGTCTGAACTGTAGGAATACTAGTAAAGTCTGAAGATGAAGTGAAATCTGTGTTGTCGGATCATATAGCGAGTTAATGCACTGGGGGCAGAAAAGTTAGATGGAATTTATTTGACATTAAAGTGTGAAACACTTATAAGAGTTGGAAATAAGACGCGAAATAAGCAGGAAAAAATGCGATGTACCCAATGTAAAGAAGGGAATAAGCCATCGAAACTGTTGATTAATGAAGAGAGGATATGCAGAAAATTGAATCAAGAGAGATGACTTTCTGAAGAAAACTTCTAAAAGCTAATAATTTTGATAGTAAGAATGAAATTCGGTAAGAAATTAGAGTAGGAAACTTTTACAGCGTTATAAGATAGAATAGAAATGTCGTTAGCGGAGAAAGAAATTGGAAACAGAGACGGAAGGATGACTACTGCAGGAGATATATTAAAATTAGAATAAGTAGAATACTAACAAAAGAGCAAAGTTCTAGAAACGCATTAATTTGGTTCACAACTGGGCAGTGATTGATAATCTTTTACATTCAACCATAAATACAAACTGCGAAAATATGGAATGTTGTGTTAAATCATAATTAAAATTATGTTATAATGACTACTAACAACTACAAACAAGAATGTAAGTAAAGAAATGATGTATTAGGCTTCATGTTGTGATGAGTTGAAATTTAATTGTAGTCAAGTAGTTATAATATAAATTGTAGAGTAGCTACAACGAAATTTAGCGAGAAATAGAATGTAGGGACATTATAGTGCAGGGTAGACAGCATTGGTATGGAAACTATGGAGAAAAAAGCTCGAAAGAGAGATGTAAGGACGGTGATCTTAAAGTAATTAATACGAAAATTACTAATCTTTTGTTTGAGTCTGTCTGAAGAATAGAGAAAAAGTAGAAAGCGAGCTGTAGACAGACAAACGGAAAGAAAGAACTTATTTTGATCTATAACTGGGCTACTTCTGGCTGGATGAAGGTGATTTTCGAAATTGGACAGAGCGAAAGGAACAGTTAAAGGATAATTCCAAGTAGGTTACCAGAATCTATATATAGATAAATATCTTGCATCCCGAATATAACGCTGCAGAAAATCTTCAAATTTTGCGAAGTGAATACTTACAATTTAAGATCGTATTTCAGTCAGATCATATCACGCAGCCATGATATTTTACCCCAAACAAATTTTTTGTCTTAAATACTGTTGGAGACATGCAGTATTGGTTAATTTGTTAGTGGATGGAACAGTCGAAGGCAAGAACTTTAGAGGAACACTGAGATTAGAATACAGAAAGCAGACAGTTAAGGACGCGGGCTGGAAGGGTTATGTTGAGCTGAAGAGGTCAGCGCAAGATAGGAAGAATTGCATCAAATCAGTCGAGAGACGACTTCGACGCTTTTAGATTCTCCGCAATGCATTTTTGGTTTAAATCGACAGTTAACAAGTCCCAAGAGCAGACCTTGGGCAAAGTAGGAATTTACATAATTGATGTATGTCAACTGGGAACTATTCTACAACAGGGATCATACTTTAAACACGCTCCCAATAATAAAAGCCCAACCACTATGATTAGAGTTGTGAGGTTACAACAGATTTTGTCTTGGGTTTCGCCACTGCGTTGCATTCCGGGGCCTGTTGCTACCGTGCGACGCGATTTTAGTTTTGGGGGCCGCTGGGCGCTGCCGTCCTTGGCGCGGCGCTCCTCTGTGGATATCTGCGGCGGACGCCACAGGGTGGGCCGTCAGTCGCGCGGCCGCCGCAATCGATGCGGGGACCGGCGAGTCGCGACTGCCGGGGCAGGCTGTGTCGAGGCCGTAGTACTACACTCGGGCCAAAACAAAAAGAGGGACAGAGGCGAGAAGGCATCGGGCCGCCACGTTAAAGGGGAGCCTCAATTAGCGCCACAGACTTGTCATACAGCGCACAGAGAGTTGAGGACAACATGATTACGGTCGCCACACAAATATAACTCCCACAGCGACAGTGTAAATCTGCTGCACAGCCACAGCTTCACAATTACGTAGAAAAATAATTTACAGATTCCTTTAAACATAATTGGCACTCGCCAATTTCGAATGATTTACGATAATTGCTCCATCATAATTCTTAGACTAAAGATTACATCTTCACCCGTCGTACGCATGTATGGGTTTTAATTTTTATTTTGGTTTAATTAAAGTAAAAGTAGTGTGAAATATAATTACTTTTCAGTCATTTAAGTTCTCCTTGACAACCCTTTAGTTCTTTGAGTAAGTGCCTGCCTTCTAACCTCTGGATCCCAGGTCGATTAACGTTGCGGGACGGAATTTTTGCAGATCTTTTGCCTCCGGCAAGTCTAGGGATTGCTCCGCAGTTTGGCTTCTCACATAAAACTGTAGGTCATGCAGCTAAGGAACTGACCCTCCTACCTATGGCTCCTCGGCAAGTATCCAGTTTACTTTAAGGTATTAATATAGTCTTCACCAGAAGATGGCGACAGAGTTTCCGATCGCCGAAATATCGCGTGAAGACACTCTTCTCACTCGGCTAGCCACCCGAGAACACTATATTAAGTCTCAATGCCGAGAGTAACCTCGATCTTATATACTTGGTGGTAGTGCACGACGTATTTTTTTTTTAAGATCTCTTAATGCATGAACCGTTTCGTAACGATTCATTAGTATTTTGGATTCTGGCTATTATAGATGACTCATGACGATACCATCACTTAATTAAAACAGCCCATGCCCAACACATGACTCGAACTGGCGACCATTAAAGTGCGAAGCCAGCGTACTAATATGTAAGCTACTTTAACCCCGTCACCTGTTTACAATTCGAGCAGATCTACACGAAGAGGGGTCAAGCTGTGCAAAATTCCCTGTCTGGTTCGCCAGTAATGCGTAAGGAGGTTTGAAAAACTCGCAAAACGCTCTATTTCATAAACACGTTGCAAACCGCGTACTGGTAGCATAAAGGCACTGGTACTTAAGGTGTACAGTCTTAGTCATTTGAGAATGTGTGTATATAAGAGCCGTGCATTTTTCGAGCAGGTAATTTTAAAATGTATTAATAAAATGCTGGATACCTCTACGTGAAGAGTTATTGCCAAAACGTTTCACTAGAAACTAATTGACGCCGTTGTCTGCGAAATTTAAATGTCACAACGAAGGAGATGGCAAAACAGAATATTAAATTCTAAATCTGTCTGTTATCGCCCCTCATCTAAAAAGATATTACAGTGGAAAAGGCACCTTTTACCATGTGGACGCAAAGCACTGCTGATCTTGGCCAGTAGGGGAAGCGTGGATGCAACACACTCCCATGTACCACTGTATTTCTTTCTGTTATTCCCTGCATTCACTGCTGTCCGATTCATTAAACAAATCTTGAAGCGAATCCCACAACCGAGCTGGAAATGTAGGTGTCGCAGTACCGTACTTGAGCACATCTGGAACTGGAAGTGATTTTACGGGCTCTAGTTTGTAATGTATCATGATGACTCTTCCATTTTAATATGATGTCTGTGCAAAGGAAAAGACTTTATAAAACTCTTTTAGTGTACTCGGAGAAAAAACAGAGGCGACTGCGTCACGTGACCCTCTGAGATGAGTTTGTCATGTTTATGGACGAAAATATCGTCAAGGCTGATTCATAGAAGAGTGTACACACTTTGACAATAAATTTGGCCGCCGCTGAAAAATTCTATCACTCTTATTTTGCACAATCCTGGAAACAGTAACGCAATACTGGCAAGCCAGTGTTGCGTTACTGTTTCTTAGGATTGTCAGATTGTGCAAAATAAGAGTGATAGAATTTTTCAGCGGCGGCCAAATTTATTGTCAAAGTGTGTACGTTTTGGAGATTTTTGATATATGCAAGACTTAAGCTGCCTCCTTTCATAACCCATTCCTGGCAGACGTCGCCAGATATAAGCTGCTATTCCCTTCCGCGTGTTATGGTCATCACGAACACGGCAAGCCGAAACAGCTCTTAATATTGGTTACCAGTAACTAATACCGTGCCAGTAAATATACACAGGATACTGATGATTCCTTCTAACAACTTCAATAAAACAAAATATACTAATATACTGTTTGATTATCACTGATAATTAATTTAATATCTTTCAAACCGAATTCCAACATATAATTACTATTGATTACAAAGTTCACCAAAAATAAAATCTCGCGGAGCCCATATACGAGCTTTCCCGCGCGCAACCAAGCAACAACTCCCGCGCGCAGACAAAGACTGTGTTATACTAGAACTTAACACTACGATAAATATCCCTTGAGAGCTGTAAAAGTAACGAGAAATTCTGTACCCGTATGTATTCATTACTAATCCAACCAATACCTGTTACTTTCGAATCGTTACTCGTTACTTTCGGTAAAAATCGAACATTAGCATTAAGCATCGCATACGGGAAGACTTCTTTCGCACTTGGTAAAGTTTAATTAAATTGTTTATTTAGTAAAATAAGTTTAGGTAAGTTGTTTGTCTGGATAAAACTTAAAGTAAAGTAATTAGCACATGGATCTAACGGAAAACCTCTGAATGTACACTTGATTTGCTGTAATGAATTTTATATTCGAAAGAATAATCTAATTTCAAAACAAACACCTGTTTGCGCGCGCACACACACACACACACACACACACACACACACACACACACACACACACACACCACACACACACAAAAGACCTGATCTTTCACCTGACTGTGGCATATCTAGTGACAATAACTAGTGGTGATTATTTTTTAAAGTAGCGTACTCAAAATCCTGCATACATGCCTGAAATGATAAAAGGACATGTATTTAACAAATACTATAATCTCATCGAAGTATTTCGTTTTAAATAGGAGGTTTGATCACTGTCTTCCTTTACTGTTTTCATTTATTTTTGTAAATTCTTCATCCTTTTGTGATAGTTTTGTTAAAATAAATGTGGACATACCATCACATCGGGCTGGAAGGCAGAGTGCTACTGACTCCCACTTTGTTTCATTTTAAAAATATCAATATTCAAAACTTTTAAATCAATAACAAAGGTACAGGACAAACATGTGATGAGATTCGTAATTGTTGTTGCGTCATGGTTACAACAAACATTCAACATCAAAGCCAGTACCGCATTGATCACATGGATCCTGAGGTAATAATACAATAACTAACACCAGGCAAAAGGTATAAAGTCATTGTACCTTGTTTTTCTTATGGAATTCTGGAACGGCAAAAAGGGCTGCTAGATTTGTTTCTGGAAATTATTGCAGAACGCAATCAGTAACAGATATGATAAAAGAGCTCGAATGGGATTCATTGCAAGACAGGATGAGGCTGAAGAGGGTCATGGGAGTGTACAAGGCGTATATGATGATGAGGCATGGAAAGATATTGGTGTAAGAATTAAAAGTAATGCTTGGAAGGGAAAAGATGAACATGACCACAAGCTGGCACTCGATTTCAGGCACAAGGGTGTAGGAAGATCTCTTTTTTGGTATGGTGTCAGGGATTGGAATAAGTTACCAAGAGAAATTATGAATAATTTACCAAAAACGTTGAAAGAATTTAAAGTTAAAATTTGTAAAGGGCAAATGTAGGTGGATGCAGGGAAGGGGAGAAGATGAGTTGTAGGTTGCCACCGGAGCGCGAGCTCCATTGCAATTTAATTAAATATTATTAGAACATAGCAAATAGAGATTTATATCACAAACTATTAAACAACTTTTATATTGTAAATTACACTATGAAATAAAATAGAGGTATCAAATCTTAAAATAAACACATTTCATAAATGTTTGAAATCAATAAACCTCACTAATGAACGATCAATGAAAAAACAGTAACTATCTCAAATTATCCATACAAATTTTCTATTTACAAATTATGCACTGTAAATTTTAATGTTAAACAAAATAAAAACTACAAAATTAGTCTTTGTGTCAAGAATTAGTTAGCTGCGAGAAATGGAACGTGTTCGTATCTATACGACAACATGCGAGTAACGAAATGAATTTGTGAGTAACGATTCGGTACTTCGAGTCAGGGGACGAGCCCGTTACTCAGTAAGGAATACATCGTTACTTTTACAGCTCTATATCTCTTACAACCCACGTCCTCAATTATGGAGCAGATAATTGAGGACGTGGGTTGTAAAGGATATATAGAGATGAAGAAGTTGGCACAAAATACGAAGGGATGGAGGATTGCATCAAACCAGTCAAAACACTGATGAAAGCAAAAAAAAAAAAAAAAAAAACTATTACTACCCAGTCAACTATACAAACTACAATCTGCAGAACTCTTTATTACAACTATTTGTATTATTTTTTTAAAAAATCATTAATCAGATAATATTAAATCACTTTTTCACTTACTTAAACAAAATAAACAATTACTATACAAAAGGGGTTAGACATAAATGTCACAAAGAGTGTTCTGGTATGACTTAGCACTGAAATTGAGAATGGAACAAGAAACGGTAGGATTCCTAATTGGATTGTTCATTTGCGGGTGTGTGTGTTTTCATATAATCCTGAGTCGACCTGAGACTTCCATGCTCTGAGGTTAAGATAATAATTGTAGTTGTTTGTGTCAAAAATTGTCTTTGAACTTTTACTTATTCAATATAATACATCTGTGACTTGTTTAATTTACATGACTTGACTTATGTAATATACGAAGTAATCTCGCGCCCTCGGTTAAAATTTAATAATAATTATTTTTTTAAAAAAGGAAGGTACACTTAACTAGCACACTTCAAGTTCAATGATGAGCAGTTAAGAAATTTCCACCAATAGAAAGTAGGTTAGCGGTAAAGTACGAGAAGAGCGATTGAAATCTGACGCACTTCAAAAGACAGTTCCATTTCTTGAGAATCCAAGAAGGGATCTGTACTGAACGTGATTTTCGGAGGTAAGGCTTGCCTATTCTTTCCTCCGGTTCCTGCTTTTTTAAAGGGACATCGACCAATTTGATGCAGTCTTCCATCTCTTCGTTTCTTGTGCTTATCTAGGTTATAACTTTACTAAGTCAGTGATACGATTCAAACATCCTTCCCTCTGTCATACAACGTATTTCCGTCACTACAAACTTCCCTCTGTCCATAAACAGCACGTTTGATAGAAAATTAGATCCACCGCTTAAATTTTTTTCAGACTATTATATAAATTTATTTATTGAATAAGTTTATTTCAGGCTTGATTTACAGTTTAATTAAATGCTTATGTCTGGGAGCTCTACATTTTCTTTAGGTAAGGTTAGAGCAAAGATAGAAATTTTAGTAGTTTTATTCTTACACTTATTCACTCTGTCCGCTTTTACATGCTGTCCTTGATTTTTTGTCTAGATTCATCTTAATATTGCCTCAATTCACTAGATACTTTTTATCGAGAGTCTGCGATAAAAATAAAATTTCGTGATTTAATCGTAGCAAACAATTCTCATTGTACTTTATTCCTCGCTCTAATTTGCTATTCGCTTCCTTGTTTTTCTTCTGGATATTAGTTGGTGCTATGCCATTTATCTCTCAACTAGTTTGATGTAATTACCTGCCTCTTCCTGTCTTGATCTAATCTCTTGATCGTAATATGCCTATGTCATCAGTTATCTGCTCCGCATTTTTAAACTTCGTCTTCGCCTACAATTCCTTCTCTAGGCTGTTCACTAAGAAGTTAACTAATATCACGTCTTAAATTGTGGTCCACAATTCTCTCATCTTTTGGGAGACTCTTCCGTAAACACCTGGCCTCGTCGATGTCCATCCAGCCTAATCACCTCCCTATTTATTCAATGTCTTGTCTTTCTTGGATATATATGACACGAGAGATTACAGTCTAGAAATCTGAATCTGTGACTTGGCAGCGGAGATTTGTTGATTAGTCAGCTAGCTGCCTTGCGACGTGTCCACAGTGGAGTCTCGGCTGCGTTACGCGCGGTTGCCTACCCGCCGAGGGCAGGGCAGGGTGGCGTGGCGTGGCGTCGCGTCTGCGCATGCGCGGTGGCAACACTGTGCCGGACCAGCTGGGCGGGCGGCACGCGCTGTGATACGCCATCTGCCGCGCCGCGCGCACGTGCCGGGAACAGCGCCAGGCGGCGCAAAGTGAAAGCGACGGAGCCGCTCCGGGCAGCGCGGCGTCTAGCCACTAGCCAGCGACAGATGTGCACCCCTTATACCCGTCCCACACTCACAAAATTCCTTCCACTAGTTTTCCATTGCTGACCAAGATTCGTTTTTAGATGCCATTCTTACTACTACGCCAATCAATTTCTTTTCAAATATCTCTCCTGGAGGAAAATATGGCGAAACATATCGATTTTCGAGAGGAGTTACTAAAATATTGTTTATAAGCCTTTATATTTATTCTCATCAATGGGCAGCCAATGAGACTATATATCCTCTGTAGCTATCGATTGCTAGGAACAAATTTTGTTTGGTTGGCAAAACTACTTCCGCACTATTCAAAGAATATCTTTTTTTTCCCGTTTGGAAATACTGGCCGAAAGAATAGAAAAGTATTAAAACGTAGTTCTGAAATTAATTTCTCAAAACGATGTTAATTCTTTTTCTGTTCCAAATACTTATTTTATTTATCGAAACATCACTAAGTATATAAATACGAATAGAATTATAGGGAAACCAGGTCATTTAATTGAAAATAATCAAATCTATAATGTAATAATTGCAGCTAACACTTTTGTGTATTTTTATATAGATATAGGTTGCCTGTTATAGTTGGAGGATTCTGGAATTGATTAGTTCCTATTATAATTAATGTACCTGGTCTCTCGATATTCTGTGTTTGCTGTTAACTATTGATGTCTTCCGGCATATAAAATTATCTCAGGACAATTGACTGATTTTATTAGTCATACACGGAATAGGCAGTTACTGCGGACATATAATTAATAAAAAAAATTGCCAAGTTGGGTAAACTGGTAATACGCATTATATGATGTATCTGTCTCTACTACTAAATCACCGTTGCGATTGTCAGAATATGCGCTATGGACTAAGTTATTCTACAAGTACAATAGAGCAAAATTTAGAAAAAAGTTACTTGATTTTTTTAATACATAATATTCGACAAATAAAGGACTGTTTCAAATGGTAATATATACGCAAGAATTCTATCGCCCGAATCGTCTTAAAGGACAACGTATTTCCATAAACTAATTTGTTGTAGATTCTGTTATCCCAGTAACTCGGCGAAAATCTTATTTGCAGTTGTCGTGGGACATCTTTTTCCCCTACACGAACAAAGGTTACGCTGCAGGTTGGAAAATTATTGAGTTGGTAGAGGTGCCAACAATTTACCGTGTGGTTGGTCAATTACTATCCTGTGTCACTCACCAACTAGTGATAATTTATGTAATTTCTTCTAGCGCTGTTTACATGAATGAGACGGGCCACCCCTCATTACATGTCGGACGTCGTAAGCTGGGCAGTCTGGTAAAACAGGACAGGCGGCGAACTGTGGCGGAACTAACATTAGACTTTAATGCTGTCTCGACACACAGTGCACTGAACACATTAACGATGGGCGTCCGGAATCGACGACCCATGCATGTGCCATTGTTAACACCACGACATCGACAACTACCACTGAAATGGGCACGTGACCATCGTCGCTGGACGTTGGCGCAATGGCTGAGCGTGCATGGTCTGATGAATCCCGATACCCTCTTCATCATGCAGATGGGGAGGGTGCGAATTAGTCGTTTTACAGGGGAACAGCTCTCGACACCTGTACTGCGGGACGGAGACAAGCTGGAGGCAGCTCAATTATGCTCTAAGGAACATTCACATGGTCATCCATGGGTGCAGTGAAGCTTGTGCGAGGCAGCATGATGGCCAATAAGTATCGTACACTGGTTGCAGATCACGCACACCCTTTCGTGACGACCATGTTTCCCAACGGCAGTGGCTTTTTCAAGAAGATAATGTGACATTGTCACCAAGGCCAGGAGTGTGATGAAGTGGTCGAGAAACAGCAGTGGCGATTTGCAGTTGATATGTTGGCCCCTCAACTCGCCAAATCTGAATCCGGTCGAACAAATCTTGGATGTGACTAAATGTGGCGTCAGAGCTCATTGCCCCCCTTCCACGGAATTAACGGGAATTAGGTGACTTGTGTGGGCAGATGTGGTGCCTACTCCCTTCAGCAACATACCAAGGCCTCATTGCTTCCATGCCAAGACGCGTCGCCGCTGTTATCCGTGCCAAAGGCGGACATACCGGCTATTAGATAGTTGGTCATAATGTTCTGGCTGATCAGTGTATTTTCCCATTTTCGATGTTAGGCCGAGTTGAGATAAAATTCGTACTGTGCGCAGTAGAAACATATTAAATTGGTGTATTTAGTTACTAAATCTGTTCAATATGTGGTACCGGATAAAATTTTTGAGTCTAGAAGTGAATAAATTTCATTGTTGTCTTTGCAGCGTCTTCGTTGGTTATGCCAGAGTGCAGACACATTCAGGTTCATTTTGAAATAGTTTATCGAGAGGTAGATAATAAAATGTCGCAGTCTGAGATTATAACTTCGTTTTTTTTTTTTCCTTTTATCACGATTAAAGTCGTTATTTTACTTACCCTACTGCTCTCCTTTGAAGTGGATTTAATCGCACGAAGCGGAAAAGAATTTTATCAATAAATCGCGAAGATGACTGTTGGTTTTTATCAATATCCCGCCCTCCGTTTGTCTCTTCGATTAGCTCTATAGGAAGCTATTTCTTGACAATAATTCAATAGTACCGTCGTAAAGACGGAAAGTGGTGTCTTAGGATTTGTGAGGAGTATCCTTCATGGCAGTTCTCACACTACACGTGTTGTGTCCCACTCTCGGAGAGTGGTGTGGAGAGCAGAGTTTTTCTTGGGCAGACCAGAGATGCTGCCCACCTGGCGGTATTTTTGCGGGCGCGCTGTTCAATACGGGTGTACGCATGCGCGCCTCCCAGGATTCCGACACCAGCCAGATCCATAGAGAACACGACGCCTACAACGTGGCCCGCAAGTTTCGGCTTCGAGGCCCGGTCCAACGCCTCACTTCACTGGCCAACATATAAGGACGGTCAGCTGCACACAAATATTGCAGTTCTGGTATAAATGTTAATACCCGTGTGTCCCCAAATGCAATTAAAAAATGACAACTTTCACGCGCACGGCCCTATTTCACTTTGTTTTCTTCGTTACTGTTAAAAGAGGAGGGTATGAATCACCACTAATAAATAAATTCTGTCTGTAATGTTTTCACGACTTAACTGCTAAACTGATTTTGAAATTTGACAAGGAAATACTGTTCATTAGCAAGAATCTAGGATACTGTTTTCGGCATAAATAACATATTTTGTAATTAAATTTTGGACTGATGGATAGAGCACATAAATCTCTGTAAGGTTTTATCGGTAGCTCAGGCTTTGTTTCTCTCTCAATCAGTTTGTGTATGATCTGTTCATAAATGTCATGTTCACACACAACTTATTATATAGCATATATGTGGATCTGCGCTGTATGCTATGACTATCAGTAAAGCCCCACGAACAGGCAGTGAAAGTAACAGGAGTACATTTAGAAAAGACGTGTTTTATCATGGGCGGTTAGATGTTGGTCGCCACACGGGTTTCCAACCCCATAAAGGCTATATACCTCAGTAAGGACAGCAAAATCAAAAGCGTTGTGTACAAAACGGTACTGACTTAATATGTCCCCCAGAAAGTGACATAATTTAAAATCACAAACAAAATCAGCCGGAGGAACTGTTGTAGATTGTCTCCCACAGTTAACCCACCCCACCCCTCTTAGTTTGTTGCCATTTTTTAAACATGTTGCAAACTGGTTCTCTTCATGAGAAAGATTGAATGGTAGAATCAGTGGCGTACCTAGGTTAACAAGGACCCCGGTGCAAAAGAATATTTTGGGCCCTCAGGCCAGACAGGCGACCTTTCTTTTAATTTTATTTTAATTCTACCAAGTCTTGTGAGATTAGCTGGCAGGGTCTCCCTGACTCCCTGAGTTTTAGGGGGCCGCCTGAGCTGCGTTTGGAGGCCCCCTGAGCTTGGGGGCCCCGGTGCATGGCACCGCCTAGTCCTCCTATAGCTACGCCACTGGATAGAATGGCATAGAGATAACTTCCCTGTCATATTATGGTGACTCCGTACTTTTTGGAACACCTTTTACGTAATTTACGGCTTTCTATACCCAATAATAACAATAAAATTCCAAGTCCACTTAGAAGTAGCGGTTCACATCTAGTAATACATATGTCTCACTCTATTCTGCAGTTTTATCAATACCGCTTGCTCCTTATACCGGTTGAGGTAGGTATTTCAATACCTCATCAGCGTCAAATTCGTGAAATTAATATAGTGGTAAGCGGATTGTTGCATAGGCTGGAAACTTGTAATAATTAGTATTATTATTCCGTATGGTATTACTGACACAAGTTTCATACAGTCCGCCTATGACGTAGCCCAGTAATGATACTGCCTACAGGGAAATATAACTTAACGTTGATACCGAAGTGCAGAGTACTTCAGACCATTTCACACACACAAGGCAAGAGTTGCTGGATGTAGAAGAGAAGTTAAGGACTATTTAAAATCACGGAATACATCAGTTTTCAACCGGGGACATTCCGTTCACTATTCATACTCCTTACCACATACCACCAGAGATCTCATTTTCATACAACCCGTATAGCTAAAGTTTGTTATACGATTAAACTCTTTCTTTAACCTCTGGACCAAACCTCCAAAATAAATTTCGGAAATCTATAGAGCAGCGGTTCCCAACCTTCATTGCTACACGACCCACTTTTGAGTAAAAACATTTTCGCGACCCAACTAATATGAGAGTCTATCTAATATCAGAACGGGAACTGTTGTATGACCTCGACAAGCTATCGACTATCCTATCCTACGAAAAGGCAAATTTTCGTACAAAGGAAATACTACCAACAAAAACAAAAACAAGAACTGATAATACATAAAACAACAAACATATTATAGACCGAGAGGCGGCTGCATAGACCACCACCTCATCAAGTTGACTGCTGAAATTCCATGATTAGAAGGAACTCGATCAGCGTATTTAAATGCAACTGCTATGCCGTCGCTTTTTGGTAGAAACTATCTGCAGACCCGATTTTAGTGGTTTATTGGTAGGTTTATCATTGTGTTTTGCTGCACCCAAATGTGTGAAAATATGGAAGACTGGGAGCAGGAAAACACAATGGTAAACTTATCAGTTAACCACTAAAATGGGATTTGTAGGCGTTTTCCACCAAGATATGACTTGGCACATCAGTGGCATTTTAATTTGCAAATTGAGTTTTAACTAATCCTGAAATTTCAGCGGTCAACTCGATGAGGTGATGCTTTCTGCAGCCGCTTCCTGCTTTATTACAAAGATAATGAAAAATAAGTTTAATTATTATATAACACAAATTTACAATCAGTGATATTTATGGCCCCGGTGTTTACAGACGAGGGCATCGATATCAGGGTTAACATTAGTTAATTTTATCCTTAAGTCTCTTTCCACACATAGTTTATTTCTGTATTTATTTTTCAACAACAATAAAGTAGAAAAAGCTCGTTCACACAAGTATGTCGAGTTGAACGGCATCAAGAACTTCACAGCTAATTTATAGATTTCTAGATATTCTGCTCGTACATTCATCCAGAAGGAAATAAAAGGGTTTTTCCTTGAAAATTGTCTTATAAAAGAAATTGTCTTATGAAATATCGTGTTATATTTTATAAATGTATATTAAATAAAAGATATATTTTTGTGGCAAAAACCTCGAATATTCCGCGACTCACCAAAACTTGCGCAGCGACTCAGAAGTGGGTTGCGACCCATAGTTTGGGAACCGCTGCTATAAAGAATACTGGGAGCAAATGTAGTAAGGACAACGAAGTAGAATGAAATCAAAAGTGCTTGAGGACCGTGAAGCTATAATTTCTCCGGTAGACTGGAAGGAAGTTCAGAAATGTATTTTGTTGCAGTCGGCAAGTCTGATTTAGTACGCCACAATAGACAGCCGCAACCGATCTCATTCGAAATCCTTCCGCACACCTTCCCGGCATCATTCTAGCGTTTTTCACGCAGTTTTTCTTAATCCTACAGCTCAGTTCTCAGTAACATTGTTTCCTCTACCATAGCTTTGCACTGTTCCAATAACTTTAGTCATTTGCAAAGAAATTATTTGGTAGGTAAATTGGTAAAAATGTACACTAGCCACCATCTGTGTGGAAATCGCCGAAACTGCCGCTAGGGTGTTATTACTTAAAAGAATTCGAAAAAATTGAAAATCTTACTAACAGCACTTTTTTTATACGTTCTATAGGACCTTACATTTTATGATTTAACACATGATTCTAATTCTTTAGCGAGTGTTTCCATATATGCTATGAGAACACAAGTTATTTGCCATGTTATTGGTGAAATGCTATTCAGAAGTACATGCCCGCATTAGGAGTCATTTCCATCTGCATTTTCACATGCTTATATGCTGTGTTGAGGTGTCATAATCTCAGTCTTCTTTACCTGAAAATCAATATCTATAATTGAACAGTTGATAAATTTAGGTCAAAAATACCTTGCAACAGCTCGGTCATATGCTGTGACATTTACTGTGTCCGCCATTCCGAACGTGGTGGGTGAGCGATAACGTTCTGGTCTCGCATTCGGAAGGCCTCTGGCCATCCCGATTTTCCATGGTTTTCCCAAACCACTCCAGACGAATGCCAGGATGATTCCTTCGAATGGCCATGGCAAAATTTCTTCCCATTCCTTTCCTGCCAGACCTTTGCCGCCTCTCAGAAATACACGCTGAATTTCAGCAAGACTTATTATCGGTACTCAAACTGTCTTACTCCACGGTATAATACATTATTTTTCCTTGATACTCCTCACTCTTTTCGCTCGTTTCTCTGTTTCTCTCTCGGTTTCTGTCACTTTTATCTCTTGTTTAATATATACCCTCTAACGTTCCATTCTGTTCATGTCTCTACAGTATTGGAATCTTAATTTAATCCTGGCATTCACCTGGAGTAATTTCGGGAACTTGTGGAAAACCGAAATGGGGTAGTCAGGTGGGTATTCGAACCCGCATCCTTCCGAATGCAAGGCTCGAACTTCACCTCTCACCTACCTCGCACGGTTTAATTTATCGATCCTTTGTTTTAATCGTGGGAATTGTTGTTGAAGAAGAGTATAGTAGAAACAAAAAGGAACAGATGAAGTCAAAAAGTTGAAAGGAAGATACTAAGGAGACATTGTGCATGTCTGTCTAAAAATGCACCTTGCTGGCACATCACCATATGCCAATTTGGTTAACTCGTTGCATTGTTTCAATTTAATTTTATTATGTTGTTAGTTGTCGAATATGGTCTTACTGTCACCATACTTTGATTCCATCTCTACGCATACAGAAGGAAATGTAAACCGAGCGGTGACGGGGGTGAGAATCGAACAGTTGACGCCCAGTGCGTCGAGACAGTCCAGTACGGAGTGTTTGCTGTAGAGATGCTGCGTATGCCGTGCTGAGATGAGCCGTAACCCGGAAGTGCTGGTTGACGAGGCAGGCGCGCCGGATGGGGCTGCTGGTCGTGAAGTAGACGTTAACTGTGACCAGGACTTTCAAAAACAGCTTCCTGTGAGCGGTGGGACCCCTCAGCGGCTCTAGCATCCCAGCAGAAATATCAGTCCAGGCGCCCGACAGTTCAGCTAGGCACTCTTTCAGCTGACGTAATCATTTAGATGCGTGAGAATACTTTCCTTACTGAGAAATATCCAGATTTATCTGCAATAGTTTTTTCGTAGCCATTCTGTCTGTCCATTTAACCATCATGAAGTGTCCTCACACCCAGCACTTTTTCCACTTAAGGAATTCACTGTATCACATTATTAGATTCTTTATGGTTTAATTAATATGATAAATAACCAGTCCACCATACAGTTCACTTTAAACTTGCTTTTATTTTCAAAGAAAACACGATGTCAATGATACTGTTTACATGCATACATACAATCCAGCGATTGTATACAACACTTCTTCCACAGACAATGTAGTCCTTCGCCGTCGTATATTGAGTCTGTATAAACTACTTCTCTGTCTCGGATGTTCGCTTTATATAAGCTACATCTAAATTTCTAGAACACTTCAAAAGATTCCGACAGATATTTCTCGAATATTAACAATACTTAAACAATTGAAACATATTAAAACAGTCAGAATTAATACATAATCATTTAAAATTAATACAAAATGGTCAGAAATGGAAATTAAAGATACTTAAACACCTAATTATCCACAGAAACCATTTTAAACTGTAGCAAATTGTCCTTTAGATATTCGTAACGAACACTGAAATAAAGGCATGTATTACGTTAAAATCGACAGATGAATCATTAGATGCTTATATTTACATAATATTCTTTTGATATATAGAAGTATTCCTTAAATTCTTTGTCCATAGATATGTAACATAAAAGCTTCGTATTTTGAACATAAATGAAGCGAAAGTTTTGTTTAGATTGTTACTTAGCATGGATCAGAATTACAACTGGCATTTGGCGTTACGGCAAAGGGAATGACTAATTTAGTTTAAAAAAAAAAAAAATTTAAACTGTGCCCTATTATTGAAATTATTAATGTGTTTGAACGGAAATAGTTGCACACTGATTGCGATCTGTGGATGTTGCACTACACTTAAAACAAAAATAACTTGGCATAATGTAAGTTTATAAGATTTATTTTAATTTCCTTTGCTTTCACTGTGCAATATTACTGAGCCTATTATTTCAGCGACTGTGTCAGCCATTCAAACGTTTTACTATAGGTCTGAATCACTGATAACAAAAAAGGTGTAAAAAACCTTGAAGATTTTTGATCAAATTTATATTGCATTATTGCCACTAAAACTGTTCACGTATTAATATGCGTGAGATTGAAGTATTGTTCTTCTGGCGGCAAGTTTATCGTAGTACGTGGTTAGATTGAAATGCAACTGGACAGCGCAAAGCACGAGGAATTACATTGAATTTTATTTTATAACAATTCTATTTAGTTAAGCAATTTCTAAGCCATGAATTGTCAGAACACTGAAAGAAAAGTATGTACTTCGTTTAAACTGGCATATTGATTATCAGTTTTTTTAAATGAAATCATTACATGATTTGAATGAAAGAAGTTCCAAATGGATCACGATATATGTGGCCTAAACCACAATAAAATATTACGTGGCATAGCGGAAGTTGTTAAGATTTATTTTTAGCATTATTCGTCCTCACTGGGGTCATTATTTCAGCCGATGTAAGCTGTCTCAGCCATTAAAATATCGATCTTCATCACAGGTATTAAAAAAGAAAAGTGTAAGAATCTGTGAAGATTTGGGATCAAGTTTATATCGCAATGCATGATGGCACTGACATGCGATACAGGGAATGTATTAATTCGCGCGTGATTGAAGCTTTGCTTTTCTAGCAGCAATATTAGTGGAGAGTGTGGTTAGACTCAAATGCAACCTGGACCAAGTTGAAAACTGAAGCTTTTTGCTACAGCACAAGGGACGATAAATTACAATGAGCTTTATTCTATAACAATTCTATTTAGTTAAGCAACTGCATAGAAATAAATTACCATAACACTCAGTTAAACTTTTCATTTTTGACGGGCTTTGGGGCTAGTTTAAACTTATTCAGCAGGAGAATTGTGGATCAGTTTCTTCACCTACATTAGATCTAATTCATTTTTGTTATACGACTCATTTTTCTATAATCTGTACTTGATTATATATATAATATTTCTAGAGTCCCTTAATCTAACCGTAGCCGAGCAAAATGTTTCGTAATGTTTCCTGTGTATTAATAACACATAGACTGGTTGATGAGCGATAACGGTCCATCCTGAATATTAGGGAATATTGGAGCTCAAATTCTTTGCTATTCGTCTCTGATTTTCTGAAATCAGACGAGTTCCGGTACTTTATCACCAAGACTTTCACGTCGTTCCTAGATAACTATCCTATTCTAGAAAATGCTTATGTTGATACCAGATCTACGTCTACAATCATTTCGTTTCCAGTTAACTGGTTGTATACCATATCCAGAACAGCTGTTCTCACTTTGTCCGCTTTCAGAGTACAGGAAACCCCCTTACAACTGAAGGCTGATTGTAATACGAATATAGCGCCGAATTTCTTTCGGTCGGCGCGGAAATGCCGGACTGTTATGAACGCCTTTGGCAGGTTGCGTTCCCCTTGACTCACGCGCAGTTCGGAAAACCGCCTCCAGATCCAGTCCGTGACGCAGTCGGGCCTCGCCGCCCGGAAATTACACTCGCCCCAGAAATGTCCACCCAACACTCTATTCTGTGAACCTGTGCCTATTCTGCAGACATGTCCGAGAGGTTGTTACTTTCACATCCTCTTGCTATCGTGTAGTGTAAAGTTTAAATCGTCCAGAGGTTACAGAACCGCTTGTTTGTTATTCACAATGAGTCACCGTTACGTACATCATGTGAACTGCATAATTGCAAGCGCGACACGTGTGGTTATGAAATTTTGCAAAATTCCCGATCTCGAATCTTGAAAAATCTTTATTCAGTAGGAAAAAGTGGAAGTTTAACTTTACCTATTAAATTCTTGAAGATTCACAGTAATTCTGCATACTTTCGTACGACTTTTGTAAAGAAGTGTTGCGGAGATCGAGAAATTAGTGTTATCGCTTGTAGTGCGTATTCAGTTCTTAAATGGTTCGATATCTGAAAGACGTTAACCACAAATGGGCGAGATGGGGTGAAATCTGTAAGCAATGGAGCTTTTGTATTTTCAAAGAAGAATTTTTTGCAATGTTTAATGCAGAAATTTGACTTCTATGCAAGTAACTGACACATTCCTCAATAGTGTCATGGTCCTGTCCCTTCAGTAAGATATTTTAGTTCCACAGAACAGCTTCGCAAATCTCTTATTTTCCTTGTAACTCCAAGTAATCTCTTGGGTATTTCATTTCAGTTCTAAGAAAACAGAAGTCTTTTAAGACTCCCTGTTTGAATAAGGAATCCTTTAACAGCGTGTACGACAGACAAATTGATCTAAATTTGCGAATCATTTCGCAGTTCCTGGGTGAAATTGGGAAAGGATAGACATGTCCTCAGGTTTAACTCCCTGCTCTGAGACAATTTATTTTGTGTTTTGGAAGAATGTGGCTAAGCCTGTCTGAAAAATTTGTAAGCCCTAATTACTAAAAAAAAAAACTTGTGATAGTCATTAAATTCTCGACAAGTTCAATTTTTTAAAATTTTTCTGTAGCAATGCCTAAAACTTTTCGGAGGATGTAGTATTAACGTGGTTAGAATGAAATTGTCCAGTAGAGTAACGCATGAGTAGGTGGAAATTGTTAGCAGATCATTAAAACTGCACTGAATTATTATATAACGTTCACAATCGTAAACAAAGGCAATTAACTTCTTAGGCAAAACTGTTTTCCTTAGGGCATTGCTCCTTGTGGACGTCATTAGAGGCGGCTAAGGACTAGGCTGATTTTCTTCCCATTCCTGGCCCCTTCTTGAAGGAATCATCCAGGTATACAAGTGAGATTATTACAGAAAACCATGACAGACCGAAATGTGGATGATTGGTTTGAAGGCGGTACAGCCAGCTCTGGTTTCATTCATGCCCTGTATAACAACGTATGTTTCCTTAAATTCAAATAGAGTATGTGAAGGCAGCACAAGGACTACACAACAGTGAATTAAAATTAATCTTGCCGCGAGCCTGATCTATCCATCTGTAATTTGATCAGACCATCGTGCTTGATGAGGTAAATTGCAGGTGATTATTCCAGTATCTCGTTTTTGTTTCAATAGCTTAAAACTGTAGGCTCAGATCTTGTCCATATACTTGCCGGTACCCACTAGCTCCAGAAACTAGTGGATAGATAGCTGTCACTAGCGACGTGATACGCATAACGCTTTGTGCAGGTACTGATCGAATTTCATTGGGATAAGTGAATTGTAGTCGATAGGCTAAAATGATAATTACTGCTTGCGATTTTTGTTGCAGCCAACGTGTGGGATTTACTAACTTGTTTTTCTCTGTCTTGTTGCAGGTAAGTTGTGTGCGGATGCAAGCGGACACAGAAGCCGTGTGAGAGCCGAAACCCGATCAGCTGATAGCTGTGAGACGGGCCGGCTTCCGCAGCGGCCATTCACCTGCCCAGCGGGTAAACCGCCTGTCCAGTGGTCCGCCAACAGGATATGGCACTGTCACACTGTACACGCGTTGTAATACTGAAATTCTGACGCAGTTCTAGTATTCCATACCCGAGGAGCCCTACTGCCATTCTGTCATCTGTCAGAGATGTCTACTTCGAAAACTTCAGATTCGCGCACGTTACGTGTTTCATTGACCCAAAACCGAATTCTGCGAAACTAAATTGAAGGCGGTTCCTGCACAAGTGGTGATTTTTCTGTGTAAGCCGAAGAATTATCGTTTCTAGAACGTGAGAAGCTGTGAAACGTTGTCAATTGCCACTTTTGCTGCCAGTTATATCACAAAAAACTGTTACTTAGGTATTTGAAAATTGTCTCCAGTATCTGTGAAACCCTGTACCTAAACAAGTAATAAAAATTGCAAGTTACAAGGAAAACTATTTGTGATAGTGTGAGAGAGGCAGTTCTAATGGACACAAAAAAGGGCATTAGAACGGAATTTCTAACACTGTTTGATAATTTTCTCATACCGAGCGTGGTGTGTGGGCGATACGCTCTGTTATCACAATCGGGAGTATGCGCGTTCGAATCCCGGTCTGGCCATCCAGATTTGGGTTTTCGGTGGTTTCCCCAAATCACTCTAGACGAATGCAGAGTTGGTTCTTTCGAAAGGCCGTGGCCGATTTCCTTCCTGTTCCTAGCCCATAGTCCTTTTTCGCCTACAATGACTGTGACGTCGACGAAGCATAAAGCCAAACAAAAACTTTGTTACATAATACTATACTATCTCACAAAAGTGCACTTAATAGTACGTTGCAGCATAATGGAAGGGACAAATAGTATACAGGGTGTTACAAAAAGGTACGGCCAAACTTTCAGGAAACATTCCTCACACACAAACAAAGAAAATATGTTATGTGGACATGTGTCCAGAAACGCTTACTTTCCATGTTAGAGCTCATATTGTGGACGGCTGTGATACAATACGCCATTCTCCAGGGCTGCATCAGCGCATCAGGGATTCCATGCGACGGAGGGTGGATGCATGTATCCTCGCTAACGGAGGACATTTTGAACATTTACTGTAACAAAGTGTTTGAAGTCACGCTGGTACGTTCTGTTGCTGTGTGTTTCCATTCCATGTTTAATGTGATTTGAAAAGAAGTAATAAAATGAGCTGTAACATGGAAAGTAAGCGTTTCCGGACACATGTCCACATAACATATTTTCTTTGTTTGTGTGTGAGGAATGTTTCCTGAAAGTTTGGCCGTACCTTTTTGTAACACCCTATATAACAGTTATTAAAATTGTAAGGTCAAATATATTGCTTCAGCGGTGCAAACGACAATATGTCACTGGAAGGGCATGGTGTGACTCGTAGATATACGAAGGCACGCAGTAGGAATAATATGAAAAAGAATCAACAATTTACTTTTTGACAAACGGTAAAGTTAATGAAATACCACATCCATACACCTCACGGTCATTAGAGCACGGAACCTGCATCAGGCTCAATTCACCAGTTTTAATATTTTTTCTCTCAACAGTGCCTCAACCAGTCGACCAGTTTAATGCAGTCCTTCTTCCTACCGTAAGACAGTTTCATCGTCTTGGCATAACCAGTTCCAGCCAACGTTCTGTATTACGAACTTGAAGTCTTTGTAAAGATGATGATTGATGCTGGAAACTGTTTGGAACAGTATTTGGTATGAACCGGATTTGATTCGCAGTCCAGCCATCCTTATTTCGGGTTTCTATGGTTTCCGGAAATCACTGGTTCCTTCATACACGCCGTGGGTGATATCCTTCTTTCCCTTATGTACATTTCTCTCTGGGCTCCAATGACCATACCATGGATGAGCCGTAGGCTACAATCTCTCCTTCCAAGAAACCTGAACCTTTGTTTTTCTTTAGTTTTTTCCTTCATCTATTCATTCCACGAAAAACTACTACTTCAGTTCTTTAAAACGTGATCTTAGTTTATTCCTCAAAAAAGAGGTGTTCAATTAAAGTGCAGAAACTTTCACAACCCCGAACGTTGCAGATAGGGAGTTAGTTGTATTTAGCAGAGCAAGATGAACACATCGTAGCGCAGCTCTGCTCTAGGAGAAGGTCGAAGAATGTCGGATGAAGCCTCTGTATTTTCTACTAGGTCGCGCCGCCGCCAGGGCTGCATAGAAACTAGATTATTCATTATTATTTTAAAAAGTTTAATATTAATTATTATTTCATGTGGTCTCAAAGACTTTGTGACTGTTTCTTACAAGCTACAAAATTTGCGTTTATTTTGGCTTCTGAACCGAATCTTATAATAGTACTCTTATAGGGGAGCTTCAGTTTAGCGTGAAATCCGAACCACGGAGCGTCCTAGAATCGTTACATTAACAAAGCAAAGCTTCGCCAGAGGTGAAGGTTAGTTTTAAGGTCCGTAAAAATTCCGGCCTAGACCGGGATTCAAACCAGTGACTTTCTGTACTTCAGTTACGAACCTTAACAAACTGAGCCATCAGAACGCTCAAAGGCTTAATAACAGTCGCCAAAAATGTTTAATGTATGTAGTAAAAAGCGAAGTTTCAGAACCCACTTAATATCCCAAGAACAAATCGGGCTAATCCAACACGACATACACAGTCGTGTAAGATATCTTTTCATGTTGAAAGCTCTTTATCATTCCATGTTGTACGGAAATATCTCTTAAAGTAGAACACGTATTAGTGCGGAAGCATGTGTTACGATGCCGTGTTCTTATGTTTCTTTTCCAAATAATCAAGCAACATTACAGAAGGGGTAGTCCGTAATAGTATCCTCTTCTAACGTTTGATAATCGCTGGCTTATTACACAAACAAATGCTATCAAAAACAAGATTTAGTTTTAAACAATTTAACATGACTTTCATCTACGTACCAGTTGTAGCACATAAATCTGTAGAACACGACCTTAAAATTGGTAGAATAAGAAACGATTTGTTAGATTGTCTAACAAAAATCCTGTTAGGTGGTTGGTGAAAAACAATGGACGAAGAAACATAAACACTCTCGGGGCAAAAGCCTCCACTCCCGATGACACTGTGACGCAGGTTACTAAATTCACCTGAAAAACTGCTGTTATTACAGTTTTAAATAAAGCGAGTTGCCTTTTTTTATTTTACAATTGCTGTTTGTCGCGTGTTTAGCCACCTATCTCAATCCCTCTCATTTCCGAAGATTCGGTAAATTTAACCTTTAGTTGGTCTTTGGTTCTATTTCTCGCTACACTTGAGCCTAGCCTTTGCCTCGTATTATATCTTATGCGCTGAGGCCTAATATTCCTTCAAAGTGATTAACTGCCGTCTTAGACTCGCGTATCCTAACCTTCAACAATTCAATTCTACTGCTCGTCACTGAAACTGAAGTTTAATAACCTACTTTAACACTCTGTTCACTAATCATCACATTTCTCCTTTTATCTAGCTAACGTATTCTTTATTAACACGTCTTCAGAAAAAAAAATTTGTTTTTATCGTTAAGTATTGCGACATACTCCCTCTGCCGAGCGCACCACTGTAGATAAATTTCTTACAATTACTTCTTCCCTCCAGTTTTCAGGCGTATATTTATTCCGCTGTAATTATGTTATTGGCTGCGCTAGTGTGTCAACGTGTACTGTAAATTCTACTACTCGTTTGCTCCAAGCGATATATTGCCAGAATATTTAGTCATTATTTCTTGCCTATGCAGCAATGCCTCCAAACCTTCTACTGAGTGCCACTTACACCGAAAATTCCTATTAATTTATATTTACAAAGCTCTTGCGTATTTACAAAGCCTGAACCACAGCACCAAATCCGTATTAAGTAGTATCCCATCCGTCAGTGAAGTACTCGAATCATGTGAGCTTAGTCCAGGCGTGTACAAGTTGGAATAGTTTTTATTATTCTCGTATCAAAAACATCAAAATACACAGTTAAATACATTGTGCAAATCAACAACTTTAAACACACTTGGCCCAGTACTTCGCAACCTCGATCGCATTGTGTGTTGCTTGAAACAGGTCTTCGTTGTTGCAGGATGATGGGCACATAGGGCACTCGAGCATATGATTCATAGTTTGGTCTTCACCACATTCGCACTTAATACTGGTAGTATCAGTATAACCCCATCTCATTAGGTTTTCCTTGGACCTGCCCACTCCTGTTCACAGTCGATTTAAGGACCGCCAGACGTTCCAGTCTTCTTCATGGCCAGGTGGCAAGCATGTTCAGCTATGAAATCAGGTACACAATCGAACAGTGTGTAAAACGGAATAAAAAGAAAATAGCTGGAGTTATGAAAATCGACATTTTACGCCATTCCACTACTTTCACGGAGACGGCAAGCGGACTGTAATGGAGGCAGTTTCCTCTCGTTTCCACGACCATTCCCACGTTTCTCAGTCAAAACATAAACTGGGCGGCATTTTCCGCTACCGCCGTTGCCGTGACTGTCTCGCTTTAGGCGCAAGTACAGTCGGTTCTTTTTGCGGGACACATTCAGCGGTGTGCGAAGCTACTCCGGGCGAAACAGAGTTGCAAAACGCTCCCTCGGTTTTTGCCGAACTCTCGGGCTTGGCTCTGTTTCTGTGTATACCAACGCTACAGTCGCCCTACACTAAGATCAATGTTTCATTGGAACCGCCCCAAATTGAACTTCGGTGGCTTGCACGTAGTTCGGAATTGCAGAACATTATTACTGTGTAAAATCACTTAATAAGGATTTTCGGAGAATAAACGCGTCTTCAAGTGTTGAATTCGTGTTTTGTAAGAATACTATCTCTATTGATTTTTATTCTTACATCCATAAGTTCTTTATTTAACACTCGATTCTTACACACATCTGTTCTTGTTACTACAACACAACACCAAAGAGTCTGCTCTGCGATATTACAACTCACAATCTATGATCCAAAGATACACTATTAACAACGAATTTGGTATATAGAAGAATTATTTCATAAACATCAATCCTTATAGAATGAGCTCATATCGAGGTCATTTGTCGCCAAAACCGACCGTTACTTCCAGGGATAGTCGTAAGGTTATGGGATGGTTGGGTAACGTACATGTCCACATATCCCGAAATATAAACGATGGCATTAGGGAGACGCTGGTTCGATTCTTAGTTCAGTCACTCGGAGTTTCAGCTTTCCGTGGTTTTCCAAAATCAATGCAGCCCGAAGTCGTGATGGTTCTTTCTAAAGTCGGTGGTCAAATTGTTTACCGCTCATTGACCACAATAGTGCCTGGCTCTAATAACTTGGATGTCGACGTGTTGCACAGGCCCAGTAAAAATAAAAATAAAAAAATTAACTCCTCTCATTTTTACGTTTTGCTTCCCCCCCCCCCCCCTTGGGCCTTTAAAGTAATGAGGGAGATTAGTAGGAAGGGATTTATCCATGGTATTTAGAAGGAACCATCTCGACGTTAGGGCCTCGAATGACTTCAGGAAAATCATATAAATCGAAATCTGAATGGTCAGGGAGTGTGAAGTAATTTGACGACAAATACTTTATTTTTTTTTTTACATTTAGACATTTAGCAGAAAAAATTTGAAATGTCGTGCGGTTGGACCCACATATACAAAATCCATATAACTAGTATGACTGGAACAGAAACTCTTGCTGAACCGAAACTTACTCCACATACTCCCACTCAAAACATTCGTCCAAGGAAATAATGCCTTATAGGGCGTACATCGAGAAAAAGTACATACTCAAGAGATACAAATGTTTACGACCATAAACCCTACCAAAATTTTCTTTCAGAAGCCCTACTATTAAAAAAAAAAAGGGCGTTTATTTGAATATTAATCTTTGGATGGAGTTATAGACTATATTTTAAATCTCCTAGATATTTGACATCTGACTTTAAAATTTAGAACATCATGCAAAGCGGTACAAGATGTTAAAAATTTTAAAGAAGTTGTAAAATGCAGAGATAGAAGAATATAATCAATATAAGAATCAAGTGGCTATAAGAAAAATAGAGAATCATGGGAGACGTGCATCAGTTAAAAAAAAGGTGTGAGACGAGCTTGTAGTCTATCTCCATGAATAATCAGTTTGTATGTAGAAGAAGCAATAAAGGAAGTAAAAGAATTTTGAATGTGGCACAAGCGTTCAAGGAGAAAAAGCCGGTATGCTACGATCTGCTGGTTACATTGCCCTGTTGGCAGAACAGGCTGACGATATTGAGAAATTCTGAATGGCTGAACAAAATACTGAATGAAGATTTTGGATAAAATATAAACAAAAGAATGACAAAAATGATAGCAATAATAGTGGATTAAATATAAAAATAGTATCGGATGCGTTAGGAGAAGTAAATGAGTTCTGCTACTTAGGAAGTAAAATTACAACTGATGGTAGAAAAATATAACAAAAAGAGCCTTCATTAAAAGAGAAATCTTTCAGTTTCAAATATTGATCTAAGACTTGAAAGAACTTTGTAAAACTAAGTGTGGAGCTGAGCACTCTATGGTAGCGGAGCATGGACTTTGGGAATACCAGGGAAGTTGAAACATTTGAAATGTGGTGCTATAGAAGGGTGCTGAAAATTAAGTGTACTGATAAAGTACGAAATGAACGTGTTTTGGAAAATGACGGGTTAGAAAAGAAGTTTGTGGAAGAGTCTTACAGAAAGAAGACAGAATGGAGGGTCACATTTTAAGACATGCGGGGTTGATTAATTTGTTAGTGGAGGGAACAGTCGAAGAAAGAACAGTAGAGATAGACAAGGATTATAGTATATGAATCAGATAACTGAAGATGTGGGTTGTGAGGGATATGTTGAGATGAAGGGGTTAGCGCAAGATGGGAAGCGATGGAGGATTGCAGTCGACAGACTGGTGGCAGCAAAAAAACTTATGACTGATATGGAAAAATATGGATATCAAAAACTAAAAAAAAGGTTCCTTAAACAGAAGTCTGTACCGGACACGGGGATATATTAAATGCCGTCGTCGATGTTGTGAACTAAACAGGCAAGAGTGGCGTTGAATTAATGAACCGTCCTCTGTTCCGCGAGCTGACAAACAGACGTCACGCGTGCTGCAGTCTGTGCTGCAGGATCACGTCATAGTTAATCATGTTAAGTAATTCGCTTTGATGTGTGAAAAAGTGCTCGGATGTAATTAATGTACAAGATAATATACCCGCGTCTTTGTTGTTGCACGCTAATAATTAGTTTTTGCCTCACTGTGTCCGTTTCATACGTAACAAACAAAAATCTCCTCTTTGAATTTTAGATTGTTGAGCAACGTCATATGTTGGCAGTATGACAGAGAATTAGAACAGATCTGTAGCTATACATAAATTCTTAAAACCAATTCTCTTTTTTTACAGTTCTTTCATTGCTTATTTTTCGCCCATCTTGCTGGATAGCATGATCTCAAATTATTATGAACCCCGAAAAGAAATGTTTGGTCTTGGAAGTGCTAATATTGTACTTTGAAACTACCGTCGTCGATGTTTCACCTAATCAGATCAAATTTTTGTTTTCTGTTGTCTTCATTGCGGATATTCAGTCACACCCTCGCTTACTGTTTTAGGATTTTAAGCCATGGTTAAATATAGTAGTAAATTTTAACGGTTCAAAAATTATGTGAGACATATTGGTACATATATTGATGACCGATAGGTAACCTTTGGCACCAACATTCATGATAATGTAGGTCTGGTTCTCAATTCATCCAAACAGATTTCGGCTTTTCATACTTTACCAGCGTCGTTTCAGGTGAATTCCGTGATTATTTCACAATTTTATATTTATTGCTTGGTCACAATTCTCTATTGACTCAAACGACTTTATATCCACCGCAAAGCCTTTATAAAAATACACGTTGAATGCACTATTTTATAATTTAGAAAAGGTAATTTCTTTGTGACAAACCATTTTTCTCCGTAGCCAAAAACAATAAATGAGTAATAATTTTAAAGATTAATTGTTAATTTGGAATTGCAAATTGTGTTGTTTTATAATTCGCAGTTCTGTGCCTAGAGTCCGGCAAGGGTGACGTGCCTCATTCCGCAGCTACTAGATTTCAGTTAATAACCTACACATTTAAATTACGACACTAAACACGTTAAAAAAATAGAAACATAAAAGTTGTGCTGTAGCATGTTTTGACTAACGAATGTCTCATGGCGAGTCTAACATGCAGTTACATTCACTACTATCTTAAAGCAGTATCGGAAATCGTTTCATATCATTTACACCTTTTTTTTATATACAAAATTTCCGCGCCGGTCCGCTAGTCTATCGTATATTGCTCATTTACGGCTGCGACGGTTAAAACTTGGAAATGTGCAGTACCTGTGGTTTACCCGGGATTCGAAGCCGCATCCCTGTAAACTTAGCGCTCACCCTCCATGCTCCGTAACGGTGTTGAAACGAAACACAATAAATACAACTCCAATTCTTTGCCTTCGTTTGTCGTTGAGATTGGCATGGGTATGCGGTAAAACAGTTTGTTCAGCATACGTGTGGGATATCTGCAAATGACTCCACCACAAAACGATAAGAGGACTTGCATCTGGAATTTAAAGATTCCTAAGCAACAGATGACTGTAGTGTTACTAAATCTCTTCGAGCCGTTCCAAGAACGACAATTGCTCTCGAAATAGGTTGCAGTGTACGATTTTTCATGTTCTGCGGTTGCAGCAAGCTTCACTTTTTAATTCAGTTTGGATCTTATTTCCTGTCTCGGCATTCTTGCTGTTTCCACCCATTATTTTTTGTCATATGTCTAGTGTCGACCGGAAGTTTTCCATCTTTCTCGAAGCTCTTTTATTTACTGGTCGCCTTCCACCACTCTTTCCCCGTCCGGGCATCCAGATTTGGGTTTTCCATGGTTTCCCAAATCACTCCAGGCAAATGCCGGGATGCTTCCTTTAAAAGGCCATGGCCGAATTCCTTCCCATTCCTTGCCCCTCATTCCTTGCCCCCTCATTCCTTGCCCCGTCATTCCTTGCCCCTCATCCTTTCCCGTCTCTAAAGACCTTGCTGTTAAGAGACGTTAAGCAGTTAAAAAATAAAAATCCACCACTCTTGATCTATAGAATTTCAGACAACTATCCTTTTCAAGCAACTCCTGCGGCGACTTGCTCAGACGAAGATATTGTCCCCCTCTTCGCCGTCTTTCTTATCTTTTGTACTGCTCCCGACAGCACTTCACTATTAGTCAAGCTTTCTCTCAATTCCAGCTTCTCTAATTTTTTTTTTTTTTTACAGTCTTGTTAGTTGATGAAGGGAGGGTTGCCTTGTGGAATGATGCTGATCAGATAAATAAGATCACCTCTTAAGCTCGAGCTCGCTCTGAAGGAAGCTGAAAACGGTGTAGGAAGGCAGTGATTAGTCAAAAATATAGCAAGAGTAGTGTCGTGATGATGAAATGAATGGTGATGAACCAACCACGATTCCATAATGTTCACATATATCTAATTCCCATTCTTGATAACCCGCGTTTACTACCCAAAGCATTACATACTTCACATGGAACACAATCCTTTCGGTTCCAAAAAACTTGCTTTCTTTCATCGAAGACGTTCTGTTTCAGACCGTTATCAAGCAGCTACTCATTCAAATCTAATTGATTAAACAGTTCAGTAACTTTGCCTCGTCCAATTTACTTTAATCTTTCTTATACTATTAAATTACTCGTATTTCGTGATGGAATGTGAATGACATCAAATCTGTTGCGTCGTCTGAAATGATTACTTGGATGCGTGAGGCAACAGTCCTAGCGCTCAATGATAAGGATTTGGAAAGACTTTGGAAGGGCATTAACAGGCATATGAGAGAACAATATAGTGAACGTATAAATGCGATTTCAGACTAAAATGCGTAAATTGTATGACTCTCTAATTATCTACCAGTTCTAACCGTTCAAAAAATGAGCACCGTAGTGGCTGGGCGAGTTCATGTGCTAGTGAGTGTTACTTTATACGTCTTTCGCGGTGCAAATGTACGTAGAAAAAGAACAGTTAATTCACTGTCCACGAGAAATTTTGCTGCCGAGTGACTAAAAAGCTTCTTGACATTTTCGCAAGCCAGGTCTTTTAGCGTCTTCTTTTTAGTGTTTCAATCGGCCTCTGAAATCGGCAGGTCACACAGTGTGACAGGAGAAAGTGTTTTGCGCTGTTCCGGTTGGTCTGATTTGTGTTTTTGAACCAACTCGCCCGCCGCGTCTTCGCTCGGTGACCTTCCCTGCTTCCAGCCGTGGGAACCTGCGGCCAGTAATATTTCTCTCTGCAGAGTCCATTGTTCCTGCGCAATATGTAGATGGATTTTCATAACGGTCATAGCCTAGCTCGAGGAATTTCCCCTCCCTCTCCAGAAAAATCACTTGGGGCCTTATGGCTACTTGAAAGCTCATTCATTTGAGCCTGAAAGGGGTTATTGGGAAGGAAACAGGGGCTAAAAAATCAGCCACGGCCTATTGAATCACCATTCCTACACACGCATGGAGTGAATTCTGGAAACCGTACAGTTCTGAAAGGAATTACGTTAATTCCATCTCTAGACGTATCACCCAGCAGGCTCGATATCTTACACAGGATTCCACCCGGAGAGGTTTGGAGTTGTGGATTCAGATAGATATGCCATTTCTGGTAGAACATTCGGCATCGTGCTTTTTTTACTGGCATCACATTTTGTTTGTATTATTATTTCTGGTCCAGAATTAAATGTCCGAGCTAGAAATTTATAAATAAACAAAATTGATTCTCATTTTGCATCGAAATAAGTTCATGAACTTTCTAGACTTCGTTTTCCGTCACAGTCTCTAGATCAGTGGTTCCCAAATGGTGGTGCGCGGAACCGTGGGGTTCCGTGGAAGGGTCACAAGGATTCCGTATTCCGTCCCAGAATTAAATAAAATGTTCGTTGAAAATAGTGATAACCGCGCCTTGAGAAGTGTATCATGGTTCTGCTTCCGTTTGCGACGACTTACCGACGCGAGTCTGGTTTTTCAGCTTACGCTTATAAAAATGGGGATCCGCCAAAAAATGTATGATCAGTTAGGGTTCCGTGAGCAAAAGGAAATTGGGAACCGCTGCGTTAGATTAGTATGGCGTAGTTTTTCCATCTTATCTTAACACACCCATTTTAACCTTAGTGCTCAGTAATCTGCCTTACATATTCTGAACTTTACCTTCGTTTGCAGTTCTTCAAGATTTCCCAGCGCTAACTAATAACCAATCTCGCATGGCTTAAAATACCGCTGCAAAACTCTTTCAGAAACTTCTTTGTACATTCATTGTTTTCATATCCAATCAATTTCATACTTAATCCTCAGCTTTCTTCCAAAGCAACATATTTTGGATGATTCAGTTTTACTTCTGGTATTCCTGAAGTTCAGGATTGACGTGTGTAAATAGTAGTAATATACAATGTATTTCCTTCTTCATACTGTAACTTCCGATTTGTTTTGCACTCAGCTGTTTGGTTTAGTCAATCAGGGGATCGCTCGAATCCCTTTCAGCAGAGGACTGGACCGAGTGTGGTGGGCGAGTGGTAATGGTCTGGCCTCGTATTCGAGAGGACGCTGGTTCAAATCACCGTCCGGGCATCCAGATTAAGGTTTTCCATGATTTCCCGAAATCACTCCAGGTGAATGCCGGGGTGGTTCTTCAAAAGAACCGTGGCGGAATTTCTTCCTGTTCCTTGTCCCCCCTCCTGCTACTCTTAATGACATTGACATCGACAAGGCGCGTAGTTCAAAGGAAAGAAACTAGGGACCGGTTATCCTCGCTAGTTTTCGGGCAATATCCCGAAACCGTTTAGGACAGGGGTGGCCAACCCAAATGATCTTGCGGGCCACTTAGGAAGTTCATCTTAACTTGGCGGGCCGCATATAAAATTATATATCCCCTCTAGAGACATTTTTTGTAGTGAAAAATTGAATCATGAGTTATTATTGAGTTTACTATTATTTTTACATGTAAACATAGATAATATGATATAACTAAACGCACATTGTAAAGAAATATATAACACTAAAAATTGAATATAAAATATATTTTGTAAAAGTGTGATGAATCTCGCGGGCCAGAAAAATGTTCAAGGCGGGCCGCAGGTTGGCCACCCCTGGTTTAGGCAAATACTCTCGTTAGAATAGAAATTACACAATCCCCATCAAGGCAGGGTGTAACACTCCTTTTCACTAGCATTGTCTGCTATCGGGCGGAAGTTAAATTTGGTAAAAAATAAAATAAATAATCGAGAGGCATAAAATGGAACACACTATACATCACAAAGGTTTTGATCTTATGTATTACTTTTTTCTTTTGATTTTTTTTTTTTTCCTGAATGCTCTCTCCAAGGACTTTCAGCATATACTGAAATATTTTCCGATATCTTAAAACCTGATTATTTCTGAGTTAGACACATACATATTTTGGGTCTTCTCACTTAGAACAATGTACCAAAATTTTGAAATTTTCTGTTTATTTTTTAGATTAGGCTCCCATATATACAGTGTGCCAGGTATGAGACTTGAACCCACCCTTCCTATAAGGGACCAGGGTGTTAACCGCTCGGCCAACCTCGTTGTTGATTGTCAGATAGGAACGTTAAACTCTTCTGAAGAGTAAGCCTATTTGAACCGTTTGTATTAAAGATTTAAAGCCTACATGAATGGCGACTGAAGAGTGCGTCAAGATGTCGGTTATGAGTGCCGGAACGAACGGCGACACTGTTGATGATAAGTTGATATGAATTATATGGTGTTTCAGCTGTGATAAATCGTGCAAAAGTGCGTTAACCTAGTTTCTGCAGATGTAACAGTTTTTAAACTCTCTAGTCTTTGTTATGAATCAGGTATACATCACTAATATAAGAGATAAATCCACTACATATATGATTAATAATGAGGCCCCATGGTACGTTTTACAGCACGACACTTGTCTGTTATCAATTTTAGTAAACTTAACCATTCTCTTTCATTGTTTCATTACACTCTTCAGAAGAATGTTGTCTATTTTTCTTTACTTCTTTGTCGTGTTGGTATACCTCTTGTAAGATTGCCTGTACTGTCCAAAAGGAAATTTTAGAGCCAATCAAATATCAGACGTTTAAGAAAGTTGTTAGTGAAACTGTATACAACGTTTTTAAAATTTCGTCTCTGTAAATATGGCCAGTTACTGTTGATGGCTAGTAACTAGAAAATGATTTGTTTGAGTGAAGTTTCTGGACTGGACCTCGAGAAAAGAATATCGAAAAAGGATTAACAGATTTAATGTTAAAGGTCGTACGGAAGAGTGAGTGCAGAGGCGTGACTGGAAAATGATTTTCTCCAAATTTATTATTAAATTTAGTGAAGCACCGCAACATAAGTTTATAGCGGATATAATCTTCGCATTCCCCAACAGTGTTTATATAATATTTGGACCACAAGATCTGCATAGGGTCTATTTTTTAAATCTGTGATTTGTTCATTGGGTGGGAGATAATCGGAGCTAAGTCTGAATCTGCTTGTTTGCATAAATCTCGATATGAAGAATGTATATCTCAACGTAGGAAGATTGCGTTCAACATAGCTGAGCATAATTTCAACGGAAGATTCCTTAGGGTCAGTACTTCTTTATACTACGTTCTTACTTCCCTTGTAGACTCTCAGAATGGAACGGTTGGTGTAAGGATTGTTTCCGAAGCACTTGAATAAATTCCAGCCGAGCCTCGGCGTTGGCTTATGGTCTTTTGCCGCCGCCTGACTGATGCTTGCTGTAATGGTAGGCTTCCTCGTCCTGAGTCTTTTGACCGTTCGATCGTCTTCTTTTCGTGCCGATGCCAGCATCAGATACAGCATAGTTTTTTCCGCCAACGCGATGGCTTTCTCACTAGCTGATTTTAGGTCTGACGGAGACAAATTTATTGATAGTTGTGAGCATGTCAACAAATGTACCACTTCGCCACAGGAACATGGTTTCTGGTTGTTGTCCGAGGTATCCCCATGAAGTCAGAGTGTCTCTGCAGCGGCCAGCTCCAACACTAAGTCTGTTCAGTGACTTCCATCTGGGCGGTGGTTGTTCAGATCCAGATGGTAGATTCTCTTTCGGTTTCATCCAGTGGATGCTGTGTCCCACTCTTCTCCCAAGCCGATATTATTTCACTGCTTGGCGTTACTTTCAGTGGCGTTGAGGTCCTTAAGAAGCTCGATTGGGACTTCAGTCTCGATGGCGCTGGTGCATAACCATATATAGGGTGTCGGGTGACTTCTTCCACTCTGAGCCTTGCCGTGTTAGTAGCAAATGCCCGGCGTTTATCTCCAGGACAATGCCAGCCAATATCTACACCTTTACCACAGGTGACGGTCTGAAGCATCCTGTGATAAGTCTGCAGGTTCTGTGGAGCGCAGTATCCACTGTTTTAGCATGACATGATTTTTGCCACAGATAACATGCGTACTCTGCTGCGAAGTAGCGTATTGCTAAGGCAAGAGGTGCGGATGACACTTGGGTTAGCTCCCCAGCTAGATCCGGTCAACTTGCCTAAGATATTGCTGCGTGATGATATTTTCATCATGACGTTGCGGCAGTGGTTTTTAGAAGTGAGACTTCTGTCAAAAGTTACGCCGAGGTATTTTGGATTATTACTGTGCTGTAAAATCATTCCATTCCAGGTTACATTCAACATAGCGCATTTAGTAAACAAGTGAAACTCGCGACTTCAGTTTTCTCTGGATTTAGCTTAAGATAATTCTGCTTGAAGTAAGTTCTAAGAGATTCAAGAGCTGTCGTAAGTTTCATGTTGAGCAGCTACGGCAAGATCATCAGGACTGACAATATATGTCCAAGGGTTGATCATTGGTGTAGATATTAAACAGAGCTGGGGCGAGAACATTACCCAGGCTGTCCGAGTGAGGCAGCATCATTGTAAAACGCGACGTTTCGGCAGTCACATTGCGGCCTTCTTCCTGCGCTGAGCGACTTGCTGTCTCCAGGATGAAGTACCCAATCAACGGCTATCCCGATGCGGATGCGGATGCGTCCCCGTAGTGCGATACCGTAACGGGCTGGCCACTGGCGCCCGAAAGGTGGGCCGCCGCTATCGAGCGAGTGCTGTGGGTGGCCCTCATGGGAAATTACTACCGGCTTTCACGCCCGCTACATTACTGATGACCCAAACGAGCCATCTGCGAGCCGCTGTCCGGATCGAAATCCCGAGCTACTACTCCATTGCTAGGTGCCTCGTTCCACAGGCACGCAGGGAATGTGGTTTTTCTCTTTACTGAGGTTATTAAATCGTTGAACACTTGACTGTCTCTGCATCCTCTTCAAAGAGCCGTATGTTGCAGTTTTAGTACACTGGCATAAAAAACGTAACGAAAACATGGATCAGACTTTCCACCTGGGTACAGTTAACAGGTTTCCGTTGATATCAAATCTCGTGTTGATTTATATATGGTAGCGTGAATGTTAGGGAGAACGTGTTTTTTTATGTATGCTTTTATTAATTCAAAAAATATTAAGTGTTATGTTTGTATTACTATTTTGCTTTAGAAAATTAAATAAAATTAATAAGTCAAAAATACTACACGCCCATTCTTAACCTAGATATGTGTGTGCAAATATGGGAAATTTGATTTTATAATAGACTAGTGCAAGCCCGTGACTGTTTTTTGCGTATCGTCACTAGGGACTGCAATCCAGCAAAGCGGGATCCCACATCATTAGACAGTCTGGCGGATCCCGCACAAAATTAAGCGGATCCGCAATCCGCAAAATCCGGCAGAAACGCATGTCAATCTGCGTGACTCTCTGCTCCACTCGGTCTCTGCCGGATATTTTGTACTGTTTGCCTGTACCCTTCCAGTTGGCATTTGACTCATGTGAACAAGCATTTGTTTTTGTCAACCTTCGTCATTCGTAAGTAAATAAATACACTTTTACGTATTCATCAAAACTTACGTTTGTTTGGAGTACACATTTCTGTAATTTGAGTTATGGTGCGTATTTAGTACGATTTTCTAACTATTTAAGTGTCGCATACGTTATCTGAATTACACGGTTACAGATTTTTATTCACGGTTTCATTATTCCCATTTTCGGTATTTGCAGATAAAGTAATTGTGACAATTTCCTAATTTGCGGCTGAAAATTTGATTATTCGTTGACATGAAACTAATGTTATCGTAATTTTAACGATCGCGTACCTATTTATTTAACAGCTGTCAAAAGAAAATTGTACATCCTTTGACTTATTGTTGTTTTGGCCACAGCCTCAATGCATTTCTTTGACGAAAGCCACCTGCTTACATGTGACGCTCAGGCTTTCGATTAATCCCTCTTCTCCTTGTTAGTATTTCGACTAAAGGTAAAAAAAGTTATAACGAAATTTTCACGGGTGTATTGACAAATTGTGTTGTAGGAACACCATACTTCGACGGCTGCCTCCACCGTCTTCCTCACATGTGTAATTTCGTGTGTTTGCAATGAAATCCGGAGATACAACCTAAGAGGACTTCACTGGAATCATTCGCCGAGAAAGTCTCCTTTCTTACTAAAAAATAATAATTTCCACTCTAAAAACGTCGTTACGCCACATAAGTAAATCTGAAATACTTGACAGTTACGTGTTGGTGAGTAGTTTCTTTTAATAACATTGAATCAACTGTAATATCAGTCAAGGAATCAGGAGATATAATAATGAATCACGCAAAAAAAGGCCAAGTCTCGTGCTTGTGCAGTGACAAATGTTATGAGATCTTGTTCTGAGCCAAGTCTACTCTTTACAGAGTATATTTACTTCACTCTGTGAAATGGAATGCTTTTCTCGGTGTTATGGAACGTTTATTTAGAATTAAAAAACTCTGGTAACTTGGCCATTAAGCAAACCATATTTTTTAACCTATGTGATGTATTGTAAGGCACATAATGTAACCTAAGACTAAATATTGTCCATTTTTATTATTTATTTAAAAATTGGTTTAGATTAAAAAACAAAAATGTAAAACCTCGAAATACACTTAAGACACGCTAAAAAGTTTTAATGTCATTTTGCCAATCAAAATATTGTTAACTGTTAATTTTTATCAATTAACATTAAAAATTATTTATTAATTTAATTATTATTTAATTTATTAACGTCTTAAGTAACTAAGTTTTAAATATATGAGTTAAAAAACTGTTCGTGCCAATCCCGCACGGATCCCGCGGGATTGGCGCAAATCCCGCGCGGATCCCGCAGGATTGAAAACACTGCGGGATTGCAGTCCTTAATCGTCACGGATCTAGAATAGTTCCAGTTTTTAGGATAAAAGATTATGACAGGTTGACACAATTTGACCCTGTGTTTCAGGGAGAATAAAATCTCTTGAGCTTGAAGAACTCGGAAGCATTAAAGAGGTAGGTATTAAAAACGAACAGGGACGATAGCGAAATCGTGTAATGGCTTAAATACAAACTTGACTTGTATTTGACCCTTAGAGTTCACTCTCCAAAAAGTAAAAAATTCCTGTTTGCTTCTAAAGCATTACGTTGATTTTTTTTTTATTGAGATTGGAAAAACACTCATAATGTAATCATCGGTCATGGTATCCGTAACGGCCATAGAATTTAATACACATTCCATATTATTAAACAGTTGAGCATCACCGAAGAAATCAATTGCCAGAATAGTCGACTCGGTAACATATTTGGTCTGATGTCCACTTAATATAACCAAATGAATCACGTACAGTGAACATGAACAAAGACCATTAACAAAAGTGGTCAGTAAAATACCTTAAATGCAAATAAACTGTAATGCATAAACTTTGGTCAAGCAACAACATTAGTAAAAGTTTTAACTAAATTCACATTTATCCTAAGCTGGAATGACAATTGGCATTCGTGGTTACTGCAGAGACCATTGGTAATTTATTTTTCTAAGTATTTTTTGATAAGTTGCTTTAATTAGCAACATTTTACTGAAAAGAAGATCCACGTTTTTTCAGTCGCAAAATTTACCAATATTTGTTTGACTATGAAACGCTACGAAAAGCAAACTTAATGAATGTATTATGGAAATTAATTTGGTAGCAGTTGCTTAGCTATTAAATTGTGGACATAACCACGAATTTCTTCTAATGGTATCTCTGGTCGTTGTTTTGCCAGCGAAGGCTGACACGTGACACCGTTGTCCAGCCAATAGCCATCCAGGTGAGTGAATGGGTGACCTTACGAAATTGTATAGTAGATTATCATACAATTTGTTTACAGATGGTGTTAATGAGCGTGTCTTCTAAAAAGACACTAAACTTTTTTTATTTTGTTGATTTTATTCATGGTCCATGTGTTGAATTTCGATATGTAGTCTTTTAAATTCGTCTTGTTCTATAGGAAACAGAACTTTGTTTGGCCTAATAACCCAAACGTAGTAGTTGTGTTTCTCGAGTGGGGCAGTCTTGATGTCTTAAAAAGCTGATGGCTACATTCATCAGTGATATTTGTAAAAGGGCCGTTTTGAATCACGATCTAGCATTTCCAGGTTTCCGTTGCCAATTATTTTCCGAAACTAATTTCACCCATCCTCGATTCATAGATTCTGGTTATGCTTGATTTTGAAATATGACTGTAACCTGGATTTCTTTATCATCATCCCGTCAGATAATTTGGTGTAAAATAAACAAAATGGTTCATTTATTGTAATCAAGTGAAGGTTGTTAGTATGCGTGTGACATTTTGTCTGTATATTATGTGAATCTGTTTTGAAAGCGTGTTTAGCGTTTTGTACGTATGTCCAGATGATTTCAAAATGTGACATTTTAATTAAAGAACATTAATAAGTTTCCTTCAACAGGTACCATATTTCAGTGTGTTTCAGACACATTTGAATTATTTATTTTGTTCAAAGAAAAATGTTAAAATCTAATAATTTCTTTATAATTTCATTTGCGATTATATCATATACTTTTATGATTGTTCCCACCAAATATAGCTGTTTCAATTCTTAATTCGTGTCAGAAGAACATTGCAGTGTAATCAATAAATATTACTGCTATAGTAGTTGGCAAGAATGGTTCTGCCTGAAAAGTTAATGTTAATCCAGCTTGTAATGAATAGTTTCAGTTTATATATATACTAGCCTCGTACCCGCGACTTCGTACGCGTGGATTAAGATTTTTTTTTTGCCAGAATTAAATATAGTAAGTTGTTGGTAACGAAGGATTTGTCCCAAACAATATCGAGTCGGCATAATATGACAGGAAAGCTATCACTATATCATTCTACCGTCGAACCTGCCTCTTGAAGAGAATTAATTTCCAACATATTTCTGTCACTATTCGATAAGGTCTCAAAATTTCGTTACTGCAACTGTTAATCATTCTGGAGAAAAAATCCTGTGCCTTCATACACATTTCCTTATAAAATTCCATCACAACGATTTAGCCATTTGGTCGTCATAACGTATCAAAAAGACAGAGACTTACATCCCTAATTATAATAATATTACTGTGGTTCACACTTACACACTGACTGCGAACAAAACCTGAGGGATCATTATAACGTAAAAAAGTATACACCTACAACATTGCAAGAATACCTACGATTTGCCTCGCATTGCACCCCTAACTTTCTAATATCTACGGTTTAACATTCAATCCGAATAACCTACGGCCCAGGCCTAACTATTACGATGAAAAACAATTTTTAAAAATCTTATCCCCGACGGAGATTTGAACCGGAGATCACGACGTTCGAAAGCCAGCGCTTTAGCCACTCAGCTGCCAGGCCACTACGCGGAAACTCGTTTACGGGGTCGTCCACATCCAACGTGTCAGTCTACCACCGTATTTCGAAGTTATGAGACAAATGTGTTATTTATACAGATAATTTTTCAACCAAATGTAGACAGTATTTTTCTCCTTGTTTCAAAGGATAAGTGTGCAAAGTTTCATCGTGAACGGATAAAAACTGTGGATTTGTATGAAGAACAAACAAACCAACAAACAAACATACATTCATCTTTATATATAAAGATTATACTAGCTTCGAGCCCGTCAAAAATGACGGTTTGAACGCAATATTCTGGCAGTTCATTTTTTTGCAGTAGGTTAATTATACGGAACTGATATTACATAATGCTAATGACCTTGATTTTGCAATGTTCTACATATTTCATTTGCCATATAGTAGTAACTTCTACTGAATTAATGACGCCGGAAGTAATGAACCAATGAAATTAAATCAGATTAGGAATCCCAAAAACTTTTGCTATCCATGTAATATCAGTTTTATTCCTGGTCCAGGCACAATTCAGCACGTTAAATATGAAACTACTTCCACCCGCATTAATTAATATCTTTAGTAACATGACGCTTATGAAAGCAGTTTAATTGGTATGTAAAACTCATTTCAAAGTGAATTATGCTGTAACAAAATGTGTCAGTTGCGATTCTGGTAAACTTAACCACAACCTCCACTAATATTGCGTTCGGAAATCATAGCTTCTATTACCCTCATATGAATAATGATGGGTATCACCTATGGTGGTAGTAGGAATTCATTCTGAAAAAGCTAGTAAGAAAAAGAATCATTTTTAATTTTACCTTTCGTTATATGAATACGTTACTCTGGTTAGATTATCAGAGCACTTGGTTAGGATCTGACATAAATAAATGCATTTTACGTTAGATGACGGTGACTACGTATAATTTCAAAAACGAATAACTGTTATTTGACTGATACATTTCGCGATTACGTATGTACGATTCTCTGAAGTTTTAATAAGCTTCATTGTTTTTTATCTTGTGCCAAAAAATTCTTAGTTTACGGTTTAACCTGTTGCTTACAACTGAGGCAGATAAAATGGCGTAAATAATGAAAACCCTTCTCCTTACATTAATTTCTGCATATGGTTGTCGTAGATAAATAAAAAGCAATATGTAAATTTAATCGAACGTACTAATTGTAACTTTGTGACATATAATTGCCTGGCATTAATTTTTCCCCCCTGCTCTCAGTATTTATAATATCGCTGCTCACTGCTATTTTGCGGCAATAATATCGTTGTTGAATTGCGAGTGTCACATCGTGTATATAGTAAATAGTCATATCTTTGATGATTTAAATCTGATAACAAAGTTATCTTAAATCTCATTTAATAGCTAACACATGTATCAAAAACTAAGGGTAGGACTATCATATATAATGGTAGTAGGAATTTATTATGGAAAAGTTTATAAGGAGAAACGAATAAGTCATCCCTAATGATATATTTAGTTATATGAATACGTTACTCTCCTTAGATTATCAGAGTATTTTGTTAGGATTTTAAAATAAAAAAATGAATTTCACTTTAGATGACGGGGACTATAATTTTGAAAACGGATAACTGTTATTTAAGTGACTAATACATTTCGCATTATGTACGTTTCTCCTAGTTTTTAATTAACTTCATTGCTTCTTACCATCTGCAAAAAAAATTCTTAGGTTATGGTTTAACCTGTCCTCACAACTGATACACATAAAATAGCGTAAATATTAATCCCCTTCTCCTTACATGAATTTCTGCATCAAACTGATACGGATAAATAGCGTAAATATTGAATCTCCTTCTCCATGTATAAATTTCTGCGTCTAGCTGTAAATAAACGAAAAGCAAGATGGTGTTACGAATGTAATATGGTGGTTGATGATTGGCCGTTCTCTAGCCAATAGCAGTAGCAGCTATAGACGACGCATCCAGACTCCACGTTAGCGTTTTATATAAGGGGATCCAGCGTACAAAAAACTGAGCTCTGTTCATTGCTGGTATGCTACATCCATCGCAAGTTTCGTAACACGCTCTGAGATTAAACATTTCTCCTTGCTAGACAGTGGAGTTTCTCCTTTTGGCTTGAGGAATGCGTGTCCGGTGTTGGGGACAATTTAATACAGCCGCGTAAGGCGGGTACGCTGCAGTGATATCCTGCAAATGTTCACGAGCGCGAACCGCATTACTACGACCTGCTTCAAGCAGGTTGCCATTCCCAGAGGTAAGCCATTAATACCAAGACCGTGAAGCACTGCTATGAGCCACATCTGGTCATGTTTCTAGATTTAGGCAGTACTGCCAAATTATTTATAGCTGAGAAGTAATGGTTAGGAGTTCTCCACTGAATACGTAATAGTGTTGATACATGCGAATAAACGAAACGGTATTGTAACTATCGACATCTTTTCCAGATTGTTGCGTATTTACATTCGATTCGGTAAAATCCTTTGGCTAAACAGGTTTCATATCGGTAGAGCAGTGTAAAGCAATAGTGGTGGAGCTGGCAGTTTAATGGAACGGCATAATTCGCTTAGCTGTTATGGCACCGTAATTAAATTTTGTGCCCGACAATTTCATTTCTAATTTTGGAGCTATTAAATTACTTCTGCGTTTGATGTTCGGCTAAGTTTATTTCGGCAGTCGGGGTGACTCTTCCTCCTTGGAAGCTGCGTGGCTGTCGGCAAGTGGAATTTTGAGAGCGCGGGAGCAGCAGATATTGGCGCCATACCTGCGATTCCTAGCGCACGCCGGCGCCGCCTGTTATTGCAATTACGGACATCAAACGAAGCTCGTAATTAGATGCGCGGCAATCGCCACTGCCGCCCGTTTTTGTTGATCAACTGTACCGGCAGAAACGTGTTTACGTCAGGTAACCTCGTCACGCCAGAGTAATGAAATCGCTACCTGCCAACTTGGTCGCGCGGACTGCTGGCAAAATATTTGGCCAAATCGCATTCATTCGGTCGTGTACGGACAGCGCCGGGTTAAACATGTCGCTTTAAGCCTTTGTAAAATACGAGTACTAAAACTTGAAAACGGCAAACAAAAAAATCTAAGCGAATCGAGGTTATGGAAAAAGGTCCCACAGACGCAAAAAAGAAAGGGAAAAAAATGAAAAAGATGACTGCCAGTTCCTTTCTTCTTGGAACTACAGTACAATGTGAATCAGAAACACACAACGCCCTGGCTTAGCTCATACGCTCAAACATGATACCTTGGCGCCACCGGGGATTTGTACCCTGGACCAGACCCCCAACTTCTAAAAGAGACCCCCCCCAACTTCTAAAAGAGACCCCCCCAACTTCTAAAAGAGACCCCCCCCAACTTCTAAAAGAGACCCCCCCCAACTTCTAAAAGAGACCCCCCCCAACTTCTAAAAGAGACCCCCCCCCAACTTCTAAAAGAGACCCCCCCCAACTTCTAAAAGAGACCCCCCCCAACTTCTAAAAGAGACCCCCCCCAACTTCTAAAAGAGACCCCCCCCAACTTCTAAAAGAGACCCCCCCAACTTCTAAAAGAGACCCCCCCAACTTCTAAGAGAGACCCCCCCCAACTTCTAAGAGAGACCCCCCCCCCAACTTCTAAAAGAGACCCCCCCCAACTTCTAAAAGAGACCCCCCCAACTTCTAAAAGAGACCCCCCCAACTTCTAAAAGAGACCCCCCCAACTTCTAAAAGAGACCCCCCAACTTCTAAAAGAGACCCCCCCCAACTTCTAAAAGAGACCCCCCCCAACTTCTAAAAGAGACCCCCCCCAACTTCTAAAAGAGACCCCCCCCAACTTCTAAAAGAGACCCCCCCCAACTTCTAAAAGAGACCCCCCCCAACTTCTAAAAGAGACCCCCCCCAACTTCTAAAAGAGACCCCCCAACTTCTAAATGAGACCCCCCCCCCCAACTTCTAAATGAGACCCCCCCAAATTCTAAAAGAGACCACCCCCAACTTCTAAAAGAGACCACCCCCAACTTCTAAAAGAGACCCCCCCAACTTCTAAAAGAGACCCCCCCAACTTCTAAAAGAGACCCCCCAACTTCTAAAAGAGACCCCCCCCAACTTCTAAACCCCCAACTTCTATGAGAGACCCCCCAACTTCTAAAAGAGACCCCCAACTTCTAAAAGAGACCCCCAACTTCTAAAAGAGACCCCCAACTTCTAAAAGAGACCCCCCAACTTCTAAAAGAGACCCCCCAACTTTTAAAAGCGACCCCCCTAGACCCCCCCACTTTTAAAAGCGACCCCCCCTAGACCCCCCCACTTTTAAAAGCGACCCCCCTAGACTGCACTTTAGTAAAATATGGCTCCTAAAATATGAAAATATCAACATGAATTTTAAGCCAATCGAGATTATGGGAAATGATTCCAAGGGAGCAAACAAAATAGGAAGAAGTAGACTCTCGAACAAGTTAGCCATTTTCAATATGTAATGGAAAGTGGCGCTTCATTTTTTATCATCAGTCTCTTGACTGGTTTGATGTAATCCTCCATCTTCATCTCAATGTCCTCAATTATCTGCTCTGCACATTCTAATCTTCGTCTTCCTCTACAATTTTTTCCTTCAGCTGTTCTCTTCATTAACAATTAACCAAACAAACATTTCTAAAAACGCAACCCAGCATCCTGTCTCCTCTTTGTGCGAATCTCTTCCAGAAACTTCTTACTTCGCCCGTTATTTCCGAAACAAGATTATTTCGCATTTTATCTGCAGCACTCCTATAGCACCACATTTGAAAGTATCATTCTTTCTGTTACTCTTACAGTTCAAGCTTACTACCATGAAGTGCTGTGATCAATTCATATAGTTTTAAAAATTCAGTGTTTCAAAAGATTATCTTTTTTTAAGAAGGCTGTTTTCAATAGTGCTATTCTGCTTTTAACTTCACTCCTACTTCGGCTCCCAGTTATAATTTTACTCCCGAAATGCAGAATTCACTCCTCCTATTAACACAATATTATGTTTAATATTGTGTTGTTGTTATTTCTGCTAAATTTCAAAAATTCTGTCTTGCTTTGATTTATATTTAGTAGCAATTCAGACATAGAGAAAAAGTTTGGAAGGCTTTCGAAGATACATATAACAATAACTATTTTAAAACTAAACATCAAAATGATATTGGGAGGTAGCTTTATCAAATAATAGCGGCTGCAACTTTAATGTTCGAAAGTTTGAACAGTAGACTGTCAAAAAATTCAGTACAATGCAACACAGTCAGAATAATTGCAGTTATTAATATTTGTCAGCGAATATAAAATAAGAAATAAGCAACCTTCCGTTATGGAACAGATATTACAAGAATAAATGAGATGTTACCCAGAAAAGTAAGAGAATATTAACGATGAAGTAAAAGTTGTTCAGAAGGACCAAGCTAGAAGGTAGGGTGCTAACTGGCCAACGAGGGTAAAGTGGTGGTGGTGGTAAACGCTACAATTAACAGAATTAGTAGTGAACGCAATGAAATTTGTTTTGTTGAAATGCTACAGCTAGGAACTACCACCACCACCATGAAAGTACGTCCTCTTATGGCCGCGTTCACTTAGCAGGATCTTTATGGAAGACACGAATACGCAGCAGTTGCGCTTTTAGGAAGAGAGTGGATGGTACATGTTCATTTCGGTTCCATAGCATAAAAATCCAGGAGAAACATTCTCATACTCTTAAAACTAATATGATCAACAAAGAATGTTATCTGTATTGTAGCTGCGTAGATCTTAAAACAAATGACATTTCGATGGACGCAGTTACCGTAGAGGCTGACTTGCTGACCACTGGATCGTTCGTTTCAAAAGTAAAGTGACTTAGTCACTGTCAGAATCTAAGGAAGCCCACAGTGATTATATAAGTCAAAACTTCGTTTGTTTCAAGACTTAGCGGCCAGATACCGAGAATTTTTAGTTAAGAATTGCCGTCGTGAGAAACTGCGTTCGAATAAATTAATACAGTTATTAACAATTTGTGCATTAGTGTTAGTGGTACGCTGAATATGTTTCCCACTTTTCTAATTTAATAGAGTGGAATTCACGTTTTTCTATATCATTGAATCTGTTTTTTTTTGTTTTTGTTAATTTACCTTTGTTTTTTTTAACTTTTGATTTTTGAGTTTGTTTTTTGAGTGTGTGTTTTTTGTTTTTAGTGTTTTTTTGAGTGCTTGTTTTTTTTGAGTGCTTGTTTTTTTTGAGTGCTTGTTTTTTTAGTGTTTTTTTGAGTGCTTGTTTTTTTTGAGTGCTTGTTTTTTTTTGAGTGCTTGTTTTTTTTGAGTGCTTGTTTTTTTGAGTGCTTGTTTTTTTTGAGTGCTTGTTTTTTTTGAGTGCTTGTTTTTTTGAGTGCTTGTTTTTTTTGAGTGCTTGTTTTTTTTGAGTGCTTGTTTTTTTTGAGTGCTTGTTTTTTTTGAGTGCTTGTTTTTTTTGAGTGCTTGTTTTTTTTGAGTGCTTGTTTTTTTGAGTGCTTGTTTTTTTTGAGTGCTTGTTTTTTTTGAGTGCTTGTTTTTTTTTTGAGTGCTTGTGTTTTTTTTGAGTGCTTGTTTTTTTTTGAGTGCTTGTTTTTTTTGAGTGCTTGTTTTTTTTGAGTGCTTGTTTTTTCCAGTGCTTGTTTTTTCCAGTGATTGTTTTTTCCAGTGATTGTTTTTTTGAGTGATTGTTTTTTTGAGTGATTGTTTTTTTGAGTGATTGTTTTTTTGATTGTTTTTTTGAGTGATTGTTTTTTTGAGTGATTGTTTTTTTTTGAGTGATTGTTTTTTTTTGAGTGATTGTTTTTTTTTGAGTGATTGTTTTTTTTTGAGTGATTGTTTTTTTTTTGAGTGATTGTTTATTTTTTTATGAGTTTGTTTTTTGAGTTGTTGCTTTTTCTTTTTGTTTCTGTTACGCTCGACAACTTCAGTATGACAGATTGAAGTTACTACAAAGTCAAAATTCCAACTTGAACATTTTTTGAGAGACACTCAGGCTACCAAACCAGTTGACACCAAATTAAAAAGTGGGTAGAAAGCAGTAGGTGTACGTTAATTACGATCAATATTTATGTAGTATGAAGTAGAGAAGTGTAAAATTATCAGTCTTGATTCTTCGCTGATGGTTTTCAGTGAGAGTCAGAATATGTGTGGTTGTAAATTAGAAGCGACTGTACTGGGATTGTTCAATAAATAGTGGAAGTCTGCAAGAATCTGGAGAAATAATTCCCAGCAAAATTCGCTAATGTTTCACCTGACGTGTTGGGCGTGCTGTTGCACGGTTGTCTCTTTTTCGTGATTGCGTATTGCATTGTGATCCATGCCGGAAGCCTCTCAAGTCTGCTCCAGACGGGGACTGCCGCCACTAGAAACCATAAAGACACAACAAAGGAAGCCGGCCTTTACAAAGCGGTGACCTTTAGTTCCGCCGACAAACTGCTCTGATTAATAGCTACCTGCTGACAAGAATAGGGCTCGTTTAGAGGCTTAACAGAGCACGGACAACCAACTACTTCCGTCCTTCGTAGTGCACTATTATGTAATCTGCCAAGTTAGAAATTAACTTTGAACGTCTGCAAAGAGTTTGCAGCAAAACTAGAAGTATCATGAAAATTCTCTGCTAGTAGTATAGGGAGCAAAAGATAAATATTCTATAGAAGCATAGAGCTGAAACTGTTACCCAGGAGTACGGATTCTAGCTGTTCCATGGGATTAGTAATTATCGGCAGATAGTTGTTCCCTTAATTTCCGCCTCTAGTTTTATGAATATTTGCAAGCCAGAAATTTCCTCAACTGATACCGTTAACGTTAAACAGACTCAAGTTAATCTGTCACCTGCTCAAACAGCCTCCGATAAGACATTGATAAATTTGGTTAAAATTGCATCAGGAAAATCATCAAATGGGCACCAGCGGTTCCATGTGACCGGCTTAATGTGTACATATGAATTGCACTGCATGGTTCCACTGCGGCTTTGTTTCCTCCTGGACCGCCTCTTCTCTGCATCAGCGTCCACTCCAATAGACACTCCATAAGCGCGCCAGTTCACAGCTGCATCTTAGTTGAAAATGGAGTAGCCAGAGACCCACAGGTTTATATTATATTCACTCTGTTTAATTGCTTACGTTTGAAAATTGTAATTGATTACAGTGAAAAATACTTTTGTTACCTTTTCACTCCGATTTTTTTTTTTTAACTGCTTAACGTCTCTTAACAGCGAGGTCTTTAGAGACGGGAAAGGATGGGGGGCAAGGAATGGGAAGGAATTCGGCCATGGCCTTTCGAAGGAAGCATCCCGGCATTTGCCTGGAGTGATTTGGGAAACCATGGAATACCAAAACCTGGATGCCCGGACGGGGATTCGAACCGCCACCCTCCCGAATGCGAGGCCAGAACGCTAATCGTTACACCACAACTCTCGGTCCTCTCCGATTGATTCGTAAGAAAGGTCATACTGCATGATAACATAGCTGTCACCGAATCCCACAATCACAGACTCCCGGAGCGTACATTGTGACTAGGAAACTGGCCGAGTTAGCATAATTTCTATGCAGATTCTGCAGTAACTTGAGACACCGTTGCTTTCTGCTACTATGAGAGTTTCTGTTCTTTATTCTCATATTTCTAACTGAATATGATACAAATATTTTTTTTTCAGTTTTTAATGCGGTAGTATTTTCAGCAAGATGATCGAAGCCCCCTCGATCCAAATGACTTCAGTGAGTTATCACTTATGTGCATCGTATGCCTTTCATTTCACCGTAGCCTCCAAAGCACATTGTCTTTGCTCGCTTTGCGTTTCATTGCAATTGTCTCGCACGTTGTAAGTAAAAATAACGTTATCTGACCAATTTCGTTTGACCAAAGTAACTTTACCAATCAGACACCTGTTTAGCTGCTGGTACGCCTAAAAACTAATCTGATATTACTTCATTGGACTTACAAGTAAAGTTTCTACGCCCGTTCTTAACGTTTGACGTCACTAAATGTCATGGGCGCCGGCAGGATTACTTTAAGGGGGTGTATCTTTATCTTTTTTATACAATATACATGACACTTATTACTTATTAACTATGGATACTGAATCTATTGACAAGGTGGTGAACAAATTTGGACAACAACCTAGGCACCTTAAGTTATTATTCAAACAGTGAATTTAATAGTAAAATTTTTGTTTATAAATATTTTTCTGTGTATTTTCTTTCATAGCGGGGGGTGCAAGTACACACCCTTGCAACCCTTTCCGGCGCCCATGCTAAATTTACCGAAACCCACCACTAATTATTAAAATAGTTGATGTTCAGGAAATATATCCCTACCGGGGTGGTCCCTTTAATAGGCTGTGGCCGAATTCCTTCATGTTCGTTGTATCCTTACTTTCTTCCGGTTCTAAACACACCGCCGTTGATGAGCCGCGAAGTCTAGGGTGGAGTGGAGGGGTGGGGTGGGATCTACATTTGTATTCCACAGTCAACGAAAGAATGGAATGCCAGATGATACACTGCAGAAAAACCATCTTCCCAACAAATTCCAGTCGAGAGAAGAAAGAATACTAAAAGGCATCTGTATATCACATGATTGCCTTTATCTTATCTACCTTATCATTGTGTCCCAAATAAATTGATTGAAAGAATAATTCATTGCAATAGTAAATGAAAGACATATACATGTTAGATGATAAAAATTTAGCTTTAAGGACGTCGTCTGTCAGTCAGAGTCGCAGCCTAATCTCTCTACCTGTCCCGTGACATAATCGAAACCATTCAGACAGCTAGTGGTTCTTTCCCACGCTTCCTCAATACTATTAACCACTTTCGACCAGTATAACGCACAGTAGCATTAGCGAACAATGGTTCTCCACGTGTGGTCCGTGCAGCTGGGACAGGAGGTATGCAGGCAGAATATTAAAAATTTAATTCTAATTGAATTAAGGATAGCTTAGCAAAAATAAGTTAGCAAAAGTTGTGAACATTAAACGGACACCGTTCTCGTTCTATATAAGGCTATAAGCCAAACTGTCTAAGAGCCATGACTGTTGCAACGACTATAATAAAATGTATTTTCAGGTATGTGGACCTAACTGAATTGCTGCTTTAATGGTATGTTCACTAAAGGTATAAAAGCAATCTGAGTTCCCGTAAGGATTACATTAATGACCTTTTTTGAGATTTTTGTAGGTCTATATCTTAAGGAACAGTAGTCCTCAAAGTTTGTAATACAAGTACATACAAGTTAGCGGTTTGTGGAACATTTTAGTGGCCCTCGGGTTGAAAATTGTTGAGAAACGCTGTTATAAACGATAATTTACAAAAGTTTATACTCCATCTTCTTTGTTTACACGCGACAATTCTTCAAAAATCTGATCTATGAATAGCGATGTTGAATGTCATAATTTAACTATCACCTCTGCGTACCAAGGCAACCAAAAACTATAATCAGTAATTTATGTATTGTAACGAAAATTGCCGCTTAAAATAATGCTAACATCAAGGTTTACAAATACAAAAAGTCCTTTGACTTCGTCACCACGCATACAGAATGTTGATTCAAACTCTTTACCAGTCTCCAGACTGGTTTGTTTTTTATGGACAGGGAGAACTAATAGTCTCAGAAGTTTGGCTGTTGGATTATGTAAAAGTACGTCCCAAAGAAAGTGAACAGGTTGGCCGGTGCTGAGGAGGAATGCTGCGGCAGCATTTCATCGTTGCAGTTTCTGTACTGCAGAGCTACAGTGTCGTTTGGCCGAGACCCCGCTGTTTGGAGCGCCTAGAGGCGAGGACGCAGACCGCAGCGAATTCGCGGGTTTCCTAAAGTCGTCAGGGCGGGCGTCGTTACGACCTCCTTAATATCTCTCGGAACTTATTAAGAAAATAAAGAAATGCAAATGCGGCCGGGTAGGGAAAAACCTATTAGGCCGGAGCCGCGCAGTAAAGTTTAACAGCTGCGAGCTGCAGCTGCGTAGCCACAGATATAGCTGAGCGAGGACTGACAGTAACTCACAAACAACGAGCTCACCATAACAGAAGCTGGGAGAAATTTGGGAAGCAGAGTTTTCGCATCTAAGCACGCAGGAGCAAAACATGTTTTTCTTTGTATATTGTTGCTATTGTCGTGGGTTTGTGTGATTGTGCGCGTGTGTGATTGTGCGCGTGTGTGATTGCGCGCGTGTGTGATTGCGCGCGTGTGTGATTGCGCGCGTGTGTGATTGCGCGCGTGTGTGATTGTGCGCGTGTGTGTTTGCGCGCGTGTGTGTTTGCGCGCGTGTGTGTTTGCGCGCGTGTGTGTTTGCGCGCACGCGTGTTTGCGCGCGTGTGTGTTTGCGCGCACGCGTGTTTGCGCGCACGCGTGTTTGCGCGCACGCGTGTTTGCGCGCACGCGTGTTTGGGCGCACGCGTGTTTGCGCGAGCGCGTACGTGTTTTGATTTTTCCATGAGCGCGTGCGTGTTTGCGCTAGTGCGTGCACGTGTTTGCGCGTGCGCGTGTGTTTGTATTTGTTTGTGCATCTTGTGTTTAGGTGCTTTTTCTGTATGTTTTGTGTTTTTATTTAGTGTTTTTTCTTTTTGTTTATCTGCTTTTGAGATTTTTTTCTGTTTTGAGGTGTGTGTGTGATTAAGTGGTGACTGCTGGTATGACTCAAAATTTCAAAGGAATACAAAGTTTCACGATAGTCGCTAACGGTTCTTTAGCACTCTTACGCAATCCTACAAAGTCACGATGACTGGTATTCAAGAAACTTCTAGGGTAGATGGGGACACATGCTGGTACCTCCAAATTAATTTTTGTCAGTAATACGCTTTCTCTGTTACGTAACGAAAATGAACATTGTATCTTGCTCCACGCTTGATGAGGTTTGGAATTTGGTTCCGAAAGATGATCTCTTCTGTCAGCAGTAACCAGCTCCATATCATACGTGGTAGCTGCTGATTGCGATCACAGCTCAAATTTGCAAAATGAGTTACAAATAATAACAATTTTTTAAAAAAATTTGAAATCCTGTTTTTAATTCTCCCACTTCTTGGAAGTGGACTGCATGACTTTTATTTCGTTAAAAGAAAAAAAATTCGATGTAATTTTTGTTTCTGTAAGCCTTCCGTTCCTTTGGAGGATATTAGCGACACTGATTATACATGCCCTTTTAATACGGTGTACATGCTAAGGGCTCGACTCAAAACTCTGCATATGAGCTGTGTTAAAACGGCATGTGTAATTATAGCCAGTTATGATCTCGAGCAATCCCGTATCCAGTGAAAGAGTAACTCCTGGTTTATAATGCATCCAAAGGTCGTATCATCTAAAGACCAGTAGCCTCCAAAAGTTTTATTTTTCCACATTTCTAAATTCGGTTATAGATGGATATGTTATGCTGTGTAGTGTTACTTGAGCTCTTCTTGGCTATTTTCATTATCTGCGTCCAGCCACTATCCTCTCCTTTCACGATTCCTTATATTCCATTACTGCACAATTCACTCCTCTGTACTGCACATTTTGTAGTGTTCCTTTTGGTCTAACCATCGCTTGATCATCTTTGAGGATTGTTTCTGTCCAGTTTCAAATTACAAATTTTCTTTGGTACTCTTCATTCATTCATCGCGTACGTCCAACCCCTTGTCAATGTGGCTGGAGAGTCAACCTGACTACGCATATGGTGAATAAGACAGTGGCAAAACTCTATATTCCGGGACTGGTATGGTAACTGTGAATGCTCTACAGTCTACAGGAACGCCTAAAAACGATGACTGAGGGGCTCTGAAAGTTCTATACGCCTAGCACACAATACTCGATTAAATAACTGAATTAGATAAAGGAAAAAGCCAGGGTAATATTTTCATTTCGGGAAAATAAAAGTATTTTAAACGATATTAATGAATTCAACTTTTGATGTACACACGACGCCAACCTGAAACATTTTGATGATTGTGGTGAGCTATGAAACTTGAGATTTCACTTGAGTTTGATCCCGCGTTTCTTTGCAAATACTTTTACGTTTCTAGCTGATAATCTCAGTGCGCTGAGTGGATCAGTTCCACCCCTGACAAATATGCGCTAATCCAAGGCCCTACACGACAGCCTCCTGGATTCAAACTTCCTAGGAAAATCTGGACGGCACTGAACCGAGTGAGAACAGGCCGCGGTAGATGCAACTACTGGGTGTACAAGTGCGGAATGATAGAGAACCCTCCTTGTGACAGCGGTTCAACTACCAGCAAACCATTCACCACATCGCCATGGAATGCCCTCTTACGAGATTCAGTGGTACAATAAATCATATTCACGAAGCAACCACAGAAGCAATTGAATGGCTGCAATCGTTGGACATCAGTCTGTAGTAACATCCATGTTTAGTTCTATTCATTGTAATCAAATGTAGTTACTGTTTTTGTAATTCTTCTGCCATACGGAAAAAAAAAAATCTAAGTTCTTTTTATCGCCGTATCGAATAATTGGCATCTACTTTCGAAGCCAGTGTCCTGAAATTTTTAATTACTCGTACATTATTCATTGCTAACAGCCTTCCCTACATAATTTGGCCGATTTTTTGCTCGAGATATGTAAGTATATTTTTTATGGCTTTACGCCTCGTCGACGTAGAGATCATCAGAGGCGGGAAAGGAATGGTGGCAAGGAACGGGAAGGAATTCGGCCATGACCTTTTGAAGAAAGCACCCTGGCATTCACGTGGAGTGTTTTGGGAAAAACATGGAAAACCCATATCTGTATACCTGGACGGGGATTCCAACCAAAGTCCTCCAGAATGCGAAGCCAAAGCGTTAACCGCTCACCCACCACTCTCGGTCTCGAGGAGTAGATTACCCGGTAATTATTTAGGGAGTAGTGAGAGACATTTAGGGAGATGTTACTGATGACTGTTACGGCAAAGCGAAGTTAAAAAGATGGAAAAGATCAAACGTCGGAATTAACATTACGTTCAACTACGAAGGATGAAAGACCTCAAAAATAATTTGAAAAGCTGTCCTGAATGGTGATCGAAAGCCGATAGGTTTTCATGTTGATGATCCGGTTGGCTTATCAACTCGAAGTCGATGTCCAATAGCGCAAAACAGTGGTATGCTCCCCACCACCCGTTAGTTGATTGCAGTTTCCTCCTCATCCATTTGATGCATAGTGAGTTCGATAGTAGACTTGTTGCATAGATCATGATCACTAGATTATACCGTAAGCCTTAGTTAAATGCTAAACCTTTCAGATGCGTATGTGGACATAGTGAATCATCCGTCAGATGTGTACCTAAAATATGGGTGCCCATTGGTTTTTAGTTTCCGATTAATGGTTTCCAACCAGTCTTCGTCAAAAACACACAACACATTGAAGAAATGGTCTAGTAATTTTGTCTCTTAACATTATAACTCAGTACCCCTCTTAGCAAGGATTTTTAACAATATTTAAAATTTGCGTTATAAGAATAAAAAAGTTGGTTTAGTTGTAACTATCACGTTAGTTACAACTTGGTAAGAAATAAGAAGTTTGATTGGAGGCACACTGGCTGTAAAGCCTAGGACAGGATATTACTTTTTTTCCGGGACTTAAAAGTTCAACACGGAGTAACACAACATACTTTAAAATTTCGAAGTTTTAACGTAAGTGAAGGTCATCTTAAAGACCTCTAAAAATTGCTTCCTATTCAGAGAATCGATCCGTAGACCCTAAGTTGTCAAGGTATGTACTTTACCATTGAGCTAAGGTATAGGTCCGACACGTGTTGCACTTGTCGAAGTAATGCGCTTGGTTTCTGTGATTCACATAACATAATCTATTTTATTCTCTCTACGTGCACGTCGTTCAGAAAACGCCATACTTACGAGTATTGACGGATTTCTAGGCTTTCGATTATTACTTCTCACTAAACTAAAATTAATTCGAGGAACCTTCACGGGCATTAAGTGATTGATCGATAATGATTGATTTGCGCGTCGTGTCGACTATGTCCATCCGCAAGTGACACGATGTTGCAATCAGTCGTTCGATCTTCAGTTGTATCGATAAAAGGAATTTATAGAGTATCGGCAGTTTTCTGTCAAAACTGCCAAGTTCGCCACTCACTGTCAAAGTGATACACCTGAACTAACCAAGCGTGGTGGGTGATCGGTTAACGTTCTGGCCTCGCATTCGGGAGGACGCCGGTTCGAATCCCCATCCGGGCATCCAGATTTGGGTTTCGCATGGTTTCCCCAAATCAATCCAGGCGAATGCCGGGATGCCTCCTTCAAAAGGTCATCGCCGAATTCCTTCCCGTTCCTTGTCCCCAGTCCCATCCTGCCTCTAATGACCTCGACGTCGACGAGGCGTAAAGACATAAGTAAAAAAAACCAAAAAAACCCCCTGAACTTTCGGCACCCGCGGCAAGGTCGTCCACTGTACAGACGTGTCCGTGAATTATTTCTATTCATAAAACAACTTCAATCAAAGGTCCTTGACTAGCTGTCTGTCGCCCGCCAACACTGTAAAAACCGTACGGCGCTAACTAGCTATCTCTTTTTTCCACCTGAATAGCCGTAACGAAGGGAATTTGAGGCTACACTCGCTCTGTATTTGTCGTCAATGAAGATTCATTATGATAGCATCAGCCACATACAGTTATCTGCATCGGAAATAAACAAAACCCGATATAGCTGTCACTGGAGTTCCAGCATTTAACTACACTAAATAATTTTGTTTCCGACATGGTTATCGTATTTCTATATCCGAGTACTAACGAATCATTCACAACATGTGGGTGACCTTTAAGAATTCAGTTTTCATTAATCCTTTTTATTCAGATGTACTGATAAAACGACGCCTATTTGGAAAATAGAGATATTTTAAAATGCAAAATTCCTTTTTCCTTCTCCAAAAACCTGCTTAGTGCTATGGCATCGAATCTATCCTTTCTGCCGCGAAAACTTTTCCTTCGGTGGTGGTTTTGGGGCTTTAGGGTCATTAGCGCCCTTTCTCCTTCTGGATGTTACTGCTGGTACAGCTGATTTTCTCTGAACAGTGTCAACGAATTAAAAAAACATGATTTAAATAAAAGTATTAGAAAGCGTCTGAGATAAGGGTGCTCTTACCAATTACTTTTTTCTTTTTTTAATTGCTTTACGCCTCGTCGACGGCTAAGGTCATTAGAGGCGGGATGGGTGGGGACAAGGAATTCGGCCATGGCCTTTTTGAAGGAAGCATCCCGGCATTCGCCTGGATTGATTTGGGGAAACCATGGAAAACTCAAATCTGGATGCCCGGACGGGGATTCGAATCCGCGTCCTCCCGAATGCGAGGCCAGAACGTTAACCGTTCACGCACCACGCTCGGTCCCAATTTCATTTATGTGTCCGGGAAGCAATAGAAGGTGCAAGCAAAGGTGTAAATTCACGAACTTAGAACTATTAAGCTCCGTTGATGATATACCTGTAATTTCGGGGAATGAAGAAAGCTTAATAAGATTATTTGCGTAATGGATGAAGTAATGAAATGTCATAACGGGAAAAACAACAAGGATAAGTGCAAGGCTGCATTATGCTGTAGGAATGAAACATCAAGCTGCAATCCAAGTCGTAAAGCAATTCACCCGTTTAGGATGTATGATTACAAGTAACGCTGTGCAGCTGTAATTACGAGAATTAGTTAGGTTACGTGCGGACTTCACAGTAATAATCATGTGTTCACACCGAACAGAAGGTTAGGGAGACGGCTGAATGTCTATGCACGGAGCGAATATACGGGAATAATGGACGGAAAAAGGAAAAGACTTCACGCTCTTCATATGTGTTGAGACAAAATAATGTTAAATGTTCCAGAGATAAATATAATTAAAAATCAGTTGGTAACCCTAATCACAGCACATCACAGCAAACGCTGCGATTATATTCATCTGTTTCATGCATTTATTGGTGAGACAGGAAGTTTTTAGCTCTTGTTGCAATTAGACAAACTATCAAAACAAACTCGATATTACCAATGATATATGCTCTGCAATTTCTAATATGCAACTAAGAATAGTAAATCTTATAAAACGAAATGCATGCTCATCCTTCCCACTGATTTATTTTCTTAACATTTTTCAGAAAATTTGTATAATTATAGACAATAAAAAATACATGCGGTTTCATAATTATGTTCAATACTTTTTTAATGATAAAATTATGGCGAGGAAGGGGAGCGTGGGATTGATACTTCTGTTGGAAGGTGGGCGAGGTAAGAAAAACTTTGGGAACCTGTAGCGTAGGTGGGTTGTCAGACGGCACGCGGTGTTGTTTGAACGAACTTCAATCGAACGACCGCCAACAATAACAAAACTTACGGTGCAGACCAGTGTCAGTCAAGGCTCTTCCTTAATATGAATCCCACACTAACCCACCATATTCGAACGATGGTCTAACCAAGATTTCAGTTAGTGTTAGATCGTAAATTCTTTTATCAGGTTTGTAGAAACTGTACCGTATGAACGTTGACGAAACCTTCAATAGAACATCACTTTTGCAGAGTGTTTACGGCTTTTCTTTGTCATGAAGACTGTCCGGATTAGGTTACGTTTACACTGGTACCTACTTCGGCCGATTTGTTACTCTTCTGAACAGTCAACCGAACTCTGCCGACTGAGGTGATTACGCTGGATGAGACTTCGAACGATTATTCTTCAGTTCCGAATGTATCTCGTTGCAAGATGGACGAAATAGACATTCTTCAAATGTAATATGAGAAGTTTCTCCTGAGATTTAATATTATGTTTGGTACTGGAAAAAATGAATGCGTAAACGATTTTTTTTCAGCGAGGGCAGTTGTGGGAGATTTACATACATTGTTTTACAAACTATTGGAACAGCCAATTAAATGTTGGGAGAACTTCAGAATGAAACCAGAGACATTTTTTTATATATCTTGGAAGGAGTCCGATCGGTTGTACGAAAACATTTCGAATGTCAGGAAGTGTATTTTCGTAGAAGAAATGCATACTGTGGCAATGTGGTAAGCACCTATGTCGATTTTACTTGGTACAGGCGCAAATGACTTGTTCCATACAAAACTCTCTGTTCTGAAATCAAATATGCAAGTATTTTCCCACAGGTTTCGATAGATATAGTTCAATTGATTTATGTTTATTTGTATTTCATAATTATGCTTTTTTTATTTATCTGTGTTTATAAATGACTAACATAGACTGGTCTGTTGTCAAGTGAAATAGAAATTTAGGAGAAGGTGTAAGCTGAAAAAAAAATATTTTTATGAGATAATTGTAATTTATTGAAATATCAAAATAAGTCATAAGTGAAAATATATTTGTACTGATGGGTCTGTGAAAAGTATGTATCGGAGATTCCTTCCTTTCGATGCGGCCATGTGGGTAAATATGAATCCGCAGCAAGCGCGTTCGGGCCGAAAAAAAAAAAAATTATGTCGATGACGGAAGTCGGTGAGTTTGGCGGAGTTCGGCCGAGTCGGTCAGTCATAGGGTAACCACTTCCAACGGCATCCATACTATTACGTACGATATCAGCCGTTTTCGGCAGAGTGGAAAATCGTCGGAAGTCGGTTCTAGTTGTGACTCCGAGGCAGCCGTTCTGCCCTCGGCTCGCCACCTCGGCAGTTATTAGCAGCGGCGGTAATGGCAATTTGGTAAAGCGCGGAGGGACAAAAAGAGCGGCGGCGGCGGCGGCGTGTTTGGGCGGCGTGGGAACCGCCTTCTGCGGCTGCGGCGTTGCCGGCGCGTCAGACTCAAGGCCGGGCGGCGAGCAGCGGTCTTTTGTGCACGCACCTGCTGAGACCCGCAAACGCAGACACACACGTCAGACACTTGCGTGACAGTCGGGGACGAAACGAGACAGGCTGAAACGAGTAGCCTTCTTCCTTTAGGGGGAAAAACCCATCCCAGGCCTGTACACAGCCCTGTCTTCAGCTGTTATCATCCAAAATGGTATCATGGCATCAGACCACCTTGTCAGCGACGTCTGTCACTACGGTACAATCTTTTTTAAATATATTTTCCATTTCGTTACGTCAGTCATGGACACGTGACACCACCTATCGAGCGTGGTGGGTGAGCAGTTAACGCTCTGGCCTCGCATTCGGTTCGAATCCCCGTCCAAGCATCCAGATTTGGGTTTTCCATGGTCTCCCCAAATCACTCCAGGCGAATGCCGGGATACTTTCTTCAAAAAGGCCATGGCCGAATTCATTCCCGTTCCTTGTCCCCAGTCCCCTCCCGCCTCTAATGACCTCGACGTCGACGAGGCGTAAAGCCATAGTAAAAAAAAAAGACACCTCCATTTCTTACGGGGATAGATCGCAACTTACGGTTAACCAATTTCAATTAGCTTCAACGTAATGGTTGAAAAACAGAGTCCTGAGAGTGAGATGGAGATTGAGGGGTTAGAGAGAAAAAGAGAAGAAAATCCTAGGACCAGTACAGGGGGAAGACAGTATGTGTTGGACAAGGAAGAATGAATGTCTGCATAGGTATACGGAGAAATTAAGACGCAATACCCAAGAGAAGGTTGGAATTTTACGCACATTTTATGTGAATGAGAGTAGGTCGACAAAAAGAATTTTCAACTACATCACTAAACAAAAGGTGAAAAAAAATGGGTCGAAGAGCTGAGAAAAGATACGGAAAAAGTTTGAATTCATTTCAGATGAGGTAGAGAATCGAAGAGAATTTCAAATTAAAATTGATAAATTCCAGAGATGTTTCAGGAACAATGTACAAAAGCCAAGATCACTGAAGAAAATCTCGGTGAAAGAATGAAAAGATTCTGTAAGGAGAACAAACGGCGAATCAGCAAACCGGTTGCTTCTCGTGGTTCAAAGCAGACCAAAATCGAAAGAATAAGGAATCTTGCAAAGAAATTTAGTTTGCGAAAAATCTAAGCTCAAAGATCATAGCGCCGTGTCACTTGCGGACTAGGGGTAATAGGAGCAACATTCATTAATATATGTAGGGTCCAAAAGCTAATAGTTTTTGAGATATAGCAGAAAATACGAGTTTCAGCTGAGGCTTATATTGCAACTAGCTGTTACACACAACTTCGTATGTGTGGACTTGTAATTTTATTTCTAGAATTGGATATGGCTAGCTGCTAGTTACGTAAAAGGTGTCATAAAAAGCACGGAGTCTGTATAATAAACGGCGAAGCCATCACCAATCACTCTACCATTGAACCTGTCTCATGTTGAGATTTTTAAATATAATAGTCTGGTGCAGTGCAAACCCACATACATACTAAACAATAAGTTGTATCTGTTCATGAAATTTAACATCAGATCATACATTGACTTATACTGAACCTCAGCCAGCGATACAACAGTGCAGACACACACGCAATCCGTCTGTCACCATTCGGCTAGTTTTCAAAATTTGCATGAAAAACGTATCATATGTCCTTTGTAATGATACATAATATTTCCTTGTCGAATTTCATCAAGATCGCTCGTAACAGACAGTTGCTTTCGCATTTATAATATTAGTGTAGATATCGTTCAGCTTCTTCCAACGTGGTCTTGAGGTAGAAACTTGTATTTGGCGGATCGAAGGTCTATAGTTAGGCTATAAGTATTTAACTTTTTTCTTTCTTTTTTCCAATGAAAAATATTTCTTTACAAGCACACGTTTAGGGTAATTTAAATTAATGTAAGAATGTTTGGCAGGAACAGTGTGAATTCCGTAGTGACTAAAACACTCTCTGAAGTTGATTTAAATTTATTCCATATGATCAACACGTCTTCGCACACTTTTTAAAATGAGTGCATTCGTTCTTTTTCTGCTTCACTCGTGCTCTAACTTCGCGTTCACATTTCGCATTAAAAACACAGAAAGCAGATAAATTACCTGCACTAAACGCATTGGATAAAACTCACTTGGGTGCTCTAACAGTTTTCGCAATCGGTAGTTTTTGAGTAACGTATCTCATTCATATTAAGGAACACAGTTTGCACCGGAATTAATTTGGCCGCATACCATGCATAATAATAGATGAAGCGGAATTCAATACTTTTTGAAGCGACTTTTAATTGGACATCAGAGTTGAAGGAACAAAGCTCCAATAATTGTGGTGCCAGAACCATGTCAGTTAAACGCCTACGGAATTCACATGGTTCTTTTTCCAAATATACAAAAATATAAATCTTATCAAATGTGTGGAAATTAAATTAAATTAAACGTATTTCACTCGGACGTACTTGAACTTGACCTTCAGACCGCCTTACCCGACTTTTTTTTACCGCCATACAACGGATTACGTTGCATAAGGTTGAAACTTATTTAAATATAACTCTCGGCTGAAAATTGAAGCCACTGTTTCTCACTATTAGCTTACACACCCAATATACAGTCATGAACATTACTGTTTTTGGTTACCTTTCGATTCTCCCTAATCATAATGTGACCCGGCGTTATGGCCTATGTTCCCTTTTTTTTCAGCTTCTTGAAAACTGAGGAATGTTGACCTAAATGCTTTACAAGACTCTATTTAGGGTGGTTTTCAACAACAGAAATCTGACTGAAACTGATTAAAATCTGTGCGCTAGAGATGAGAGCTCTCTTTGTTATTAGGTATCTCCTTTATGGTATCTTGAATGCCATATTCTTTGTCTTACGTTTTCGTTGTCCGAGTGTATGGTAGTAGTGCAATGAACGAATGCGACAATGAGCGGCAGAATTCACTGTCAACAGCGCTCCAACTGGGAATAGCAACATACCAGCCATCACCACTATAAGAGTTATCAGCGAGATAATACCACACAGTTCGGTGGATCTCGTCCACGCTACTTTCCAGAAGCTGCTAAATCGAGTGAGGCAAGCTAAAAACCACAGTCGGCGGGAGAACAAAGAAGAAACGTTACAAAAGTTACACTTTACGCAAGGACCTGTATGTGAAATTCGGCACTGACAAATGAGATTACCATTAATAGTTAGAACCGGTTGCCTCGTGAAAGAATATAGCGGTGTAACAGTGTTTGATGTGGTAGCCTACCTTTTTAAGAGTCACAGGTTCAAGTCCTACATGGGTGGTTTTAATTGTCTTGTCTTATCCTTAATCTCATAATCACTTTGACGAAATTGCTGGCTATAGATAACGGGATAATCAGACATGTTGGCTAAAAAAAATATACTAACTCCTTTTTTTTAAAAAAAAAAAAAAAAAAAAAAAAAAAAATTCTATTAAGTAATACTAGATGCTAGAGCAGACACGTGCATAGGAAATTCAATATTATTACTATTCTAATAATACATGTTCAAGAACCCTAACATGAGATTCATAAGTTTAGAAATTCAATTGAATTACAGAAACCGTAAAAGTCTTCTGTAAATTTAACTAGATCGAATTTGTCCATCATCTCCATTTTGCAGTCGTTTCCTTAATTTTCTCCTCGTAGTGTCTAAACTATTACTATTACTCCGCGATTCACTAAAAGTGTTTGGCGGAGGGTGCATTGCACCTATCAGGAAAGGTAATGGTTTGGAAGGGATATACGGGATATGGCAGGTGGCGCCCATGGGCTATTGTGAGGAACCATCCCAGCATTCGCCTGGAGCGATCTAGGGAAACCATGGAAAACCCAGATCAGGAACAGTTACATTTAAGTAGTCGCTTCTGCCACACGTACATGTTTGGCAGTTTTAAGTCCGTAATGACTGGCCTTCAGTTTACTATATAGCCTGCAGTTAATATCTCTGGGATCTTCTCTGATATTGCTGACTTTATCGCCAGGTTCTCACTATTTGTTGTTTCTCGTAGTTAGCTTCTGTTTCCGCATTTTCTATGGTATCTTTCATTACCTTTCCTTCCATACCTTGCCATATAAATGGATGAAGCTGTCTGTAATCTGCTTCGCATGTCCAAGGCCGTGAAGTTGAGTATTTGAGAGTATATTGGGAAGTCTCGGGACAAAATTGCAACAGTTAACATCGAAACACCGATAGCATAGGCCTACACATCAAACTTTAGGGTGGTGTTGTGCATTATTATGTTACTGTTTCTGCTTTCTATTACTTTTATCTATAGTACTGCTACGTCGTTTTCTTTTTGTGGTGGGTATGTATAAGAACATTCTGCACAGACTCCAACTGAAATTTTAAGATATACTTTCTTACTCTTCTTCATTCACGACGTTAAGAAAAGATAAACAATACGTGATGACTTGAGTTTTAAGATTGGTATATGGGCAACTGGAGGCTAATATACAGAGTTTCTACTTGAAGAAAGTTCTGTTACGTCGTCTTGTTAACCATCTCACTTTAAGAGTGATTGTGTGTTACAGCTGTACGTAGAATCTCTGTAAGAGCATGCATTCTGGTATGGAATACCAACCACGAGTCTTTCTCGCGTTCAAAGCAATCTTTCACCGAGGAAAAGGCCAAGGCCAGGTCAAGGCCATAGGCGTTCGACGCTTCCTCTGCTCCCACTGACGAAAGCCGTTCACACGAGAAAAGCCCATAAATTTCGGTGAGGTGAGGTATAGAGCAAGAGCACCCAGGCTTGTTCCTCGTAGATGTTGGACTAGGACTATAGCAGTTTTTACACACGTTACGAAACATGTATGGGACTTGTTTTATAACATTCACCAGATCAATAACAACAAAATAAATGGAAATCGTGCTTTATTGTAACCTCGTACAGTTTTGCGATGGCTTCATATCAGCGAGGTTGCTAAATTTCAGCCAAAATCTTTAATTAGCCGTAACTCCGTAACTAAAGATTTGCGGACCTATGTTTATATGAACGTTTTTCTTTAGTTTTACTTGTAGAACAACATATTGAAACATTTTCATATCTTCGTGAATCACCCTGCATAGTTCAAAATGTTTTCACTTTATTTTCTGTGGTACCAGTGAGCTTTAATCTGGATTTCCATGTCTCTATCCTGAAATATTTCGAAATTCACGTAGAATCTTCCACCCAAATTTACAAACCTTTAAGAGTCGAGTTACGAAAAATTCTGTTTGCGGACTATAATACTCCATTTACTTTACAATTTATTTACTTATCTTACTAATTAGAGCTTCCGGTACATTTACATTCCCTTCTACGCTCTCTATTCCGGTTCTCTGTATCCCTGTGTTCACATTTCTACCGTAACATTCGCATATATCTCGCCTTGATCTGACAAGTGATAATTTTAGGCATATTAAAAATAAAAAAGGAAATTTAATACAATTTACCGAGTCCGGTGGGTGAGATTTAACGCTCGGACTTGGTATTCGGGATGACGTGGATATTCTAAATCATTCTAGGCGAACGTCGGGATGGTTCCCTCTAAAGGCCTTGACCAGAATCCTTCATTCCTTGTCCTCTATCCTCTCCCGCGTCTAATGACCTCGACGAGATTTAAAATCATAAGGAAAAAACTGGAGGAAAATAATTTGAAACAGGATGTCTGTCGGTATATAAGTGTTGAAAAAGTTGTGAAATTATTATGGCTTTCTATGTGACGAGTCGGAGAGCTTAGTAAAGGTCGTTACGTCACAGCATTTAAATTTTCGACCTTGTGAACAAACACTTCTCTGACCAGAGACTATGGCGCCGTTATTGGTAAGGACACTGCCATTTAAAGGTCGCTGCCTGGACGCCATTTAAAGAGTCGCTCGCTCCGGGTATTTAAACACGAGTCTCTTTTTTTGGTTTGAATTCCGACCACGTAGCGGCGCTGGCGTGCACGCATGCCGCTTGCGTGCAGACGAGTCATTTAAACATGCCGAGCTAACGGGGAAACACTGCCGGCTTCGCTTCCTCCTCTCAAGTGCTCGATTATGGCTCGAATTGCAATGACACGTCCATTCGAGTTAACTAGAACCGCTGCATTTGCAAGAGATGCTGTTTCTCATGTATGAAATCGATACCAGTGTCACTACCATTTTTTTTCCCCCTGCTTGCATCTGATGTATTATTCCAACTTTTTAATCCTCTTACACTCGGGTATTTCTTTGAAACATTTTCTTAATACTTAGCTTTTTTTCTGTATAAAATCGCCTTTCTTGTCTCTGCTGATACTTACATTTCTTTCCTGTTTGAAAAATTCTCTTCTACATCTAACCACGTTTAGCCTTATTTTATCCTCTACAAAGTTTTTTATGAGTGTTTTATGGAGATACTAGTTTTAAACACACTGCACCAGCCATTTAGATAAGTATTTTAAGGGAGACCGCATATTAATTGCAAGCAACGATAGTGCACGTGTTCCACGAAGCTTACAAAGTTCATAGAGAGAATGCGCAAGTAGTTCTCAGTTAAAGCGTCAAATATTAAACTGACGTCTAACAAGACATGAAAATCGTTGATGTCGTTTTTGGGGCTCAACGCCGCGCCGAAATCGTGGTCATCAGCGCTCTAACATTAAGCTGGTATTGCCTCTTTAAGGGTAATCCTTATAGCCTACTGTAAATTGGTCTGGCACACAGTGATAAATACTAAAACTATGGCTGCAAAGGTGCTACAAACGACGTGAAAATCGTTGCACATAAAGTGTACAGCATAGCAAAAATCGCCAGGGAAGTTGCATATAATTACTCGTTTTTGTTTTTGTTCTTGTTCTTGTTCTTGTTTTTGTTCTTGTTCTTGTTTTTGTTTTCTCTCCCATTTCATGATGCTTCAGATTGCAGTGTTCTTGGCAAGTTCTAGACTTACTTACCATTTTTGTCTTTCATTTTGTGTTTATTATTTTCCTTTGTTTTCTAAGCGTTCTATTTTTGTGTATAAGGGGTCCGTGAAAGTTTGAGGAATACAATACCGTTAGGAGGAACAGCATATACACCAAATCTAGAAGGAACTCTTTGCGCTGCTGTGATAATCAATCATCCTTGTTTGAAGGACTGGTTAGACATCTAAATGAAGCACTATAAATAGAAAATTGTTGCTGTGATATATTTTTGTATCGCTGGTTGTTGCATACATCAATTTTGTCTATATGGTAGAAGAATATTCTCACATAAGTTTGTCATTGCTATGAAGGGATTGAGTTTACCTAATTGGATTTTATCAGGTAACCATTAAGCTGCTAACCAATTACAGCAATTGATGTCAAACCGATCTGTTTGAAAAGGGAGTAGAGCTCGGCATCTATTGATGACGGACAAAACTGAAGTTTTGAGATCTACCTCCTCATACAGGTAAAACCCAGAATGCTGTAAGAGGTCACAATTTGTAACACGATTCACGGTTACATAGGTGGATGAAACTGCATTCGGGCAACTCGTATCGTCAGTGGTGAAAATTACACGTCCATTTCTCGTCTTATGCTGGCTGTACTGGCAGATTAGTATTTTGACAGAGTGATCGAGCAAATAAAGAATTTTTTGGTCTTAAACTAATGTTGTAATGCTAAACACTCGGTCTAACATTTTATGTTTCGTTCTTACGGTACGAACCAGCTAGCATATAACAGAACAATGCTGTGGGCGATTTAGTGTTTGAAAGCGATTTGATCGAAGTTTCTTAACGCCATACAAAATATCCAGTCCAGCACGATGTTAACGATTCCATAACATTTCGTTCTCCTTTAGTAACGAGCTTGAATCTTTACCTACAAGCCGAAATGTAGACAATGTACACATTCCGCTCGCAGAGAACTTGTTAGTCTAATTGTTTTTCATCCGACTGTGTAGCTCAGAGATCAACAAACTGCGGCCCTCGGACCAAATCCGGCCCATCGCCTGTTTTCAATCCGGCCCACGGATTGCATTCTTCACATTGGTACAAATTTTCACTATGTTATGATTAGTTCATTACAAATGTTTTTAATAGTTTTTAAATGTCAGAAATGACGTATTTAAGTATTGTGTATGTAAAAATAACACTTTATATCAAATTCTTTGCTTTGCGTAGACGCAACAATTAATCTGGCCCTTTGGTAAAGAAATTTGCCTACCTCTGATGTAGACCTATAATACAAAATATTCGTTGAAATTTAGAAGATTTTTCTGATGTTAGAATCTTACAGGTTTTCTTCCAGTTCTTGGTTGCGTTCCTGAACTCTTCTGAAACGCAATTTCTTTTAATGTGACCACTTCTGGGGCTCGGCTTATGATTTTTCCCTTGAAAACCGACCGTTATGAAAGCATGGGGCAACGCTGAAAACGTATTACCAGATGACAACTATCGATAACGCAATATTTAACTTATGCTTGAAAAAGTTTAAAGGAACAAATATCCGGTTCTATTAAGAAAATCACCTCCCGTCATTCCCTACTTTCTTGCACTTTCGAATCCATAGCATGGTAATTTCGCGCGCTTAGTTGACTACAAGATCTTGGCTGGTGAGTGAGTAGTTAACGCTCGGTTATGTCATCGAGATGACGCATTTTCGATCCCTGGTCCGTTTTCCATGGCTTCGCGAATTCCTTTCCGTTCATGCACCTCCGTTTCTAATGACCTTCATGTGCCAACGAGCATTAGAGCTGTAAAGTATGTATTATCTCGCCAAAACAGATAAAGGGAGGAATATCATATAAGTTTTAACACAGTAAATAAATTCTAGAAGCATTTTCTTATTAATAAACCTACTTCCAACTCTAGATCAACAAACGGAGTAAATAAACGTAAAATTTAAGAAGTTATAACTATTAAGTTAGCTCTTTTAGGTGCAGTCATTCCCATAGATAAAATGTAAAATGACAATCATTTTCATGTACGAATGGCGTAGGCGGAAAATTCTTTTTTTTTTTTTAAGAAAGAGCAATTTTAAGGTTCAATGTTACACATGTTTTATATGTAAACGTGAACAAGGAGAATCGTGTCGAAAACTCTTAATTGACCTGAAGTTCGAGTAACGTCATCATAACCGAAAGTTTTGAAGAGAAGGGGATTTTCAGAATTCACCGAGAAAGATGTTTTTCTCTCGGAGACCCACCGATGTTCCTAACTTTCCAGCTCAAGGTTAGCCGAGACAACAGGCAGCCCGCTTTTCCTTGTGGCTGGCAGTCTCATTCTACCATACCATATCATACCATACCATACCATACCATATCATATCATACCATACGTCTAGCGACGCACAAGTTTCAAAAATGTAGTCGCTGAAAGTTTATTATTTCGCCTCGGAAAAAGTTTTATAGACTATAATATTTCTATAAAAAAAAAACTTTCCTTAGCAATGACTTTTAAGTGAATACTAGGAGAAGTTTTTCAAATCTAAGTATGTTTGTAGGAGTGAATGCTTTTCAACAACGTCGAGAAGATTAATCTGCAATTTCCTATGTGAGTTCGAAGTTCGATACTGGCTTTAAATATCTTCACCAACTACATAAGAATATATCAAGATGTCATTTATGTATTACAGGATTAATTTAATAGCTTGGCGGTCGTTTTAAAGAATTTTAGCATCTTCAAGAAAAGGTATCAGACAGTGATATCACGAACAATAACAATCACGGTTCAAATTAGTGTAAGAAACTGTTGCAATACCCCTAGCAACATTTTCTCAATAAAAGCTCCAAGGAAAAAAAAAAATATCAGGGGATGTGTTATCTGATATTCGCGAAGGAAAAAAAGGGCCAAGCGGTAATATTCATTCTCTAATTTTAGTGTAAATTTATTTATTTTATTTCCTGATTTTACATAGCCTACTACCTTGTTACCTAAAGTAGGCCCTTCGTTTCTACAGTTTTTATACTTAAAACAATTTACTTATATATATATATATATATATATATATCTGGATAATTTTAGTGTAAAGTAAGATAACTGTTTATTGATGCACAGAGTGAAAACATAGGGAAATTCCGAACTGGGTGTAGAACTAGTATAGATTCAGACTTCAGCCGGAAGAACAGGCTACATATCTATATGGTGGTATTAACTTAATCGTTATTTAATTCTCCGCATAGGAAATTTTAAAGCGAACACCAGCATACGACACGGTTGATCGTGGTAATCATCGGTGTCATTGTAGTGATTGCGTTGAACAGTGGGCCTGGTGAACGTGGGCGAGGGCTGGGCTGGTAGCCGAGTTGACTCCTGACCGCTGTGCAGGAAGAGAGGACCCCCGCGACATACAGAGTCGACCTCTTAATGCACCGCTTCCTCCCAGCAGACAACACAACAGCTGTGCATTGGACTGCCACCGCATAGCTACACGTCGACGTGTATGAGGACTGCGTTTGTTAACCCCAATGGCAAAGTGTGCTTGTATAGCCCTCAAACTATAGGTTAATAGGACTTCATTTTGTGAAGATTACTTGCCCTTGTAACAGCTACGATGACCCAGTCCTTCCACTCGCAAGGGAACCGCTAGACTTGGTAGCCGTGGATTTCCACGATTCTTATATTTATTATAGAGTAATATCCCCTTAGTTACAGGTTCAAGGGATTTTATGCGATAGACCTTAGTTTCGTAGACACAGCGTCACAAATTTCTCACAGTAGCTTGGACACTAAGTAATACCAGAGAGAAGGAAAATGGAAGCATTCGAAATATTGTGCTATAGAAGGATGCTGAAAGTTGGGTGGACACATAAAGTATGAAATGAACGTGTTTTGGAAATGATGGGTGAGAAAAGATGTTTGTGGAAGAGGCTTACAAGAAAGAATAGACAGGATGGTGAATCACATTTTAAGACTTGCGGGATTGGTTAATTTGTTAGTGGAGGAAACAGTCGAAGGAAACAACTGTAGAGGAAGACACATTATAATATGAAAAGCATATAATTGAGAAAGTATGTTGTAAAGGGTATGCTGAGATGAAGAGGTTAGCTCAAGATAGGAAGAGATGAAGGATTGCATCAAACCAGTCGAGAGAATGATGACAGCAAAAAAAAAAAAAAGTAATACCTCAATCAGTGAAACGGAACGTAGTCAAAGGGCAAAGTCCTCCACTATCATACTACAGAATCAGGTTCTCTCGCTTGGCTCACGCAATATTTATTTTTTTTTCAGCCATCGTTTTGTATCATTTCATTAATTACGATTTCTATTGAATTTCAATATTAATGCAATATATTTTATCCTTAGGCTATCGTTTTTGATTTGTCAAAACAAACAGAAAAAAATAACATTTACTCCATGTGAAACATATGAAGATATTTGTTCCGTGCAAACATTTTCTTCAATTGTAAGTCTTTTCGCACTTCTGAATTCGTTGTACAAATCCCAAAGTTCTAATTTAATGATTTTCTATGCTCTGTGCGCAGTTATCATTTTAAGTTAAAAATTTTACACGTTGAGTTCGATAGCTGGTAGAAAACGACTGGGGCAAAAGATATCTGGAGACAGCCAGTGGCGTAGCTAGGTCAACAAGGGCCCCGGTGCAAAAAATTTATTTTGGGCCCTCAGGCCAGATGGGCGACCTTTTTTTTTTTTTTTTGCTCTGTGTTGCTGGTAAGGGCCCCCTGAGCAGTGGTTGGGGGCCCCTCTGAGCCGTGAGAAGGCCCTTAGTGAGGGGCTTCCTGTGTCTCAGGGGCTCCCTGTAGAAGTAAAACAAAAAGGTCGCCCGTTTGCCGTGAAGGCTCGTGGGCCTCTGAACTGCGCTTGGGGCCCCCCAGAGGTACGCTTTGGGGCCCCCAGAGGTATGCTTGGGGCCCCCTGAGCTTAGGGGCCCTGGTGCAGTGCACCGCCTGGTCCCATAGTAGCTACGCCCCTGGAGACAGCTTAGCCTTAGTACCCGATTTGGCAGAAAAATAATTTACTAGCGAAAGCAAGCGTCGAACTTGGGTAACAGAGGGTCTTAACCGTTTGGATACACCTCGTTTCGCTGACTGAGCCACTGCTTGTTATGAGAACTTTGGGACGAGATATTACGGAAAACAGGGTCCATGATTACCAACTTTGGTGGCGACCTTAGTATTATGCTAATATCTTAGCGGTAGGTGTTCCTAATGTGTGTGGAGGATGTTTTTAATCCTTTAACAAAGCCGGGTCTCTATACTTGAGATTTAAGACTGAGGTTTATTTTTAACTAATAACCTCTCAATATTTTCTACCAGATTTATGGAAAACAAAATACAAATAAACTTTAGAGAATCTAACTCATCTACATATATATTCTGCAATTCACAAAATTGTGGGTGGTAGAGGGTGCTCAGCACAAAATCTAATCTTAGTTGTGCATTCCAATCCTGAATGGTACGAGGGGAAAAAAGAATTCATATAAGAATCAGTGCGGCACCTATATTTCTCTAATCTTATCTTTCCTGTCATTCCGACTCAAATAGGTTGGTGGACAAAGTATTTCACCACACTCGTAAGTGAAAGTGGGAGTACACATGTTTACCAATAAGTTTAAACGAAACGTGCATCGTATATCTACCAGAGACTCCCAGCCCAGTCTACTAATCAGTTCTGTGACGCTTTCATAAGGATTGTAGCAAGCGGTCACGAATCGAGCGGCGCTTCTCTGTACTTTCTATATATAAGAATTACACACAGGACATAAAAAATTAACAGTGATGTTCTGCATCATAGCCTACAGTATTCACGAGGAATTGCGACACGCAGATACGTAACTCTAAAGCCGAAGAAATAAAGCGTTGCCCAACTTAGAAACATGGGACAGGCCTTTCATCCACGAGGAGATCGAATGGGATAAGAAACAAATACGTGATGGACACCATAAAGCGATTTGCAATGTTGTTTTGTCAGCTGTGAGGCGGGCGATCAGCTGTAACGGAGCTGAGCCTTGTGGCCAATGTTTCCGTAAAGGCTAGTACACAGCCAGTAGTCGCGCCTGGCGCCTAAAGGGGATCTGCCCAACCGAGTGTGGGACGAAACACAGATACACACTTCCGCAGTAACATCTCTCACTTCAGCATCCGAACTGACCGAGACAACGTCGGGCCATTAGTGTGCGAGCGGGCATTGAGGAGTGTCACGCACGGCTGCATACTACCCAACAAGACTGAGAGGTTCAGATTATTTCGAACCCTTTCGATGCATCTGAAAAGTTTTGTTCTGTGTGTATGTGTGTTTTTTCTCAGAAAGTCTCTGAAATACAAAACATTGTGGCAGCGTATAAATATTAACAAGAGAGAATTATTTTTGCTCCAAGTGAAACATGTAAAGTTAATATTTAGTCCAATCATTTTCTTCAATTGTAAATCTGTTCGTACATCTGCAATCGTTGTCCAAATCTCAAAGTACGAATTGAATGATTTTCCATGCTCTCTTCACGGTTACTATTTTAAGTAAAAAAATTAACTCTACCAGCCACTAGGGCATAAGGAACTGTGGTCAATGTAAGTCGTAACAAACTAAACTCCTAAAGAGAGAAAACAGGGGTAAACGTAAGCACACAATAGCCTATCGAAATTTCATCCGTAAAATGGAGAAAAATTATCCTAAAACACATGAGATGTGAAAACGCCATTTAGAGATTTCAAATTGGTTTAGAATGACATTACAAATGCAGCTGCATTTGAAGTTACATGTATGAGGTACCGGTAATCACTTTCAAGTTGGAACTGTACTTTTGACCTCAAAATTCAGGTTTGAACTTTTAATTCTCATCTATGGACCACGCCAATTACAACTTCTAGTATCTTGTATTTCAAGTATCTTAGTGCTGTTACAAACAGACTTACATTGACAAAACCGAGAACCGTAATAATTTTCAATAAGAGTTTTCATGATTCAGATATGTGTCATGGTCTGGTTTTTTTTCTCTCTCTGAAAAAAAGAGGTACGCACATAATGGCGATGTAAAGTTAACAGAAAAGAGTTCCAGTACACGTATATTTTAGCTGTATATTCTTGCCTCAGATCCTTCATCATACTGTTATTTTTTTATTATTATTATTTTCTGGCCAACTAAAATTTTCATTTAAAATACACAATTATTGTAGGCCGTTTCTTCTGCAGTTGCTTGTTGAAATTGTTATTTAATAAGCACCAATGCAACTGTTGGGTTTTTATTTTCCTGACCCGTTTCGCCCCTTGTCGAGTTGTCGCCATTGGTCCAATGTTTTCTCGAATATATTCTTAGGGGTCATCCATAAATTACGTGAGGTGGTTTTGTAGACCTTTTTTTTAGCTCTACAGTCCATCAAATTTTCGAAAGGATTCCCCCCCCCCTTTCCCATTTCACCTCACGTTATTTATGGACGCCCCCTTAGCAGACACATTTTGTATGCATGGGTTTGTTTTTTGAAGATACATTAGTGTATATGTACTTACATTTAAATTCCTGTTTTGAGGTGTGGTAGTTGATCAAACGTACCTCCAACTCTCATGTCGCTTTCAATGCAGTACATAATCAGACTAATTTCAGTTAATCAGCTATGCCTTCGCTAATCGTGTTAAATTTAATGTTACGCTGATCAATTTAATTTCCAGAATGATTTGCATAACATTGCTTGTTGGAATTGTTCGTCAACCATTCTTCCCAATAATTTTTTTTTCTGTTTGCCTTAGGATGGAATTTGAAATCCGCATACATAAAATATGTGTATTTGTTGGGTTTTTTTCGTTAAATTTGTGTATGTAATAGTAGAGGATGAAGAATGTATAAAGTTACTTACGGTTCGGTGCGTTGGTAGAAATTGTGTGTTTATTGCTTTTTGTGCGAGTTTTTATGTTAATTTGAATATGATTTGACTAGTTAGGTTTGTGTGTTCACTGAGTACATGTTTTCGTGTGGTTATTGCATTTTGTTTTTCTTTTCTTGCAAATGTTGGCATGAACGCTGAACCGTGAAAATCCTAACAGACAAAAACACCAAACACAACATTCCAACATTTGCAAAGGTGATCGTTAAAATCTAATATAACCATTTATTATACGCCTGGTATGTCAGACCCAAGATTTGAACCTGGGTCGCTGTACCTTGCGAGTTCAATATGACGACGCTTGAAGCACATGTGCACACTGACGGCTTGCAGCTTGTGCCGTGCATCTTACAAGTGAACTTACAATATGAAAAAAAATATACGTCCCTTCCATTTATACGAAGTAATACGATAGTGTATAATTCTAATATGCACTTTTTAATGTGTTTCCTCGGTTCTCTATTTCCTTCAACAGTTTTGGTAATGTTTTTACGATTTTGTTTTTTTGACTGGCAGCTGAGAGCTGATATTCCTTCTATGCATTCTTGTGAACCAGCCTGTGAATACCAGGATGGTTTCTGGTAAACAGCAAGAACATCGCAAATTCCTTAACAGTAAGCAAACCGCCACTGTGGCTCAGTACCCTAAGGCGCCGCACACTGGATCGCGAAAATGAAGCGGGGCAACATCTTGTTTTGGCCACGCGTATCGGCCGTCGTGACTGCAGTCAACAAGGCGATTGCCTGGAGGTCTCTAATCTCCGTCTCATAAACTGCAGATTCCAGAAATAAATATACATTCAAACTGCAACACAAATTTCACCCCAGCTAGGCGTCAGGTTCAGCGACAAGCCGATCAAATCCCAGCAGATCGTAATTCGAAAAAGCCGACCCTCTAATAGCGGGATAGGCGAAAGGAACGTTCAAGAGATAAAGTTTAATTGCGATCTGTAGTTCACAAAATTTTTGCATTGAGCTGTCCAACAGCGACGTTTTATCTTCACTTATGTGCAGTCGATTTTTAAGGCGCTATATGATGAGGTTTGTTTCAGATTACCTGATTCGTCTAATGAGTGACACATATCTATGAAATTTTCTTATCTGTGTCTAAATTCGAATTACCTAATGAAAGTTTAGATTTGGACCGAGCAGGATGTGTGAGCGGTACCGTTCAGGCCATTTATTTGGGAGGAATTTAATAACATCGACCTAAACGAGTCATAAAGCCCAAAGAGAAATAAAGAAAATGGTTTCGGTTTTGGAAGCATACCGCCTCTGCAGTATCGGAACCAAAAGTTCAACGTTGGATCCGAACAACGGAACGTCCTAACGTGCTGAAACGAACGACACCAAACTCGTAATAAATTCTAGCCAGAGCATGAATTTTGATGTCTGTCTTTACATCTAGCGCCTTAGTGGGTATCCATTAATTACGTGAGGTGTTTTTTCCGGAATTCCGGACACACCCTCCCCTCTGGGTAGACTTTGTGAGATTTCGTCGGACCTCCCTCCCCCTGTAAAACGACGTGAGATTTTGACGGAGAATGGATCGCAACTTTTTCTACAAGAATTTCAAAACCGTTGACACCCCCCCTCCACCTTGGTGAGGTTTCGTGAGATTTCGCTGTACCCCCCTCCCCCCGCCTATTTAATCTCACGTAATTAATGGACGTCCCCTTATCCACTTCACTGAGCCACGGATAACTTTAGTGCGTTTCGTAGTAACAGGATCAATAGAAATTTTTATTTCTAAGGTAACATTTAGGTTTCCTCCAAAGTTACTGTGCAAAATCATACCTGTATCAGAAGATCATGTTGAATAGATACGTGGTTTCGACAGCTGTGACAGGTCGTAAGAACATCGTACTTAATGAACTCTGTGGTAAGCGTACCGATTCTCACGGCAGACGATATAAACTGCTGGTTCCGAAGTCCGCTTACGTAACTAGCAAACAACACGTAATACTACCTTCCGCAATAGGAGGAAGCCAGTACTTGTGATCCATGGCGACCGCAAGACACTAGTCGCTAACGTAGATAAGAGCAGACCAGCTGACAGCGCAATTTCGTAACCATCAGCCGGTAGGACTTGCAAAGTTGCAGGTTGGTAGGACGGAAGGTCTCGTGGTTACAATGTGAGCCTGGTGAGACAGAAGTAACACGACTCCAGGTTTCATTATCCTAGCGGCCGATCATGTAACCGTTTCCCAAAAAACTCTCGAAGATGTTTGCAAGAATATCTGTTAGTATAACTCGTGAATGGTATTACATCCGCTTTCTTTGTTCTCCGGGTGGAACTCGTTGAATTATTTAAACTTAAGGTTTCACTGTTTTTACTGTTTTTACTATCGAATACGATAACTTTTAAACTGAGCGTGGTAGGTGAATGGTAACTTTCTGACCTCAAAATTCTGGAGGACGCGGGTACGAATCCCCGTTCGGCCATCCAGATTCGAGTTTTCCATGGTTTCCCCAAATCACTCCAGTTAAATTCCGGTATGTTGCCTGTAAAAGGCCGTGGCCGAATTCCTTCCTATTTCTTTCACCAGGCCTTTCCCACATATGATGACCGTGACGTCGACGACGCGTAAAGCCATGAGAAGAAAACGATAAGTTTTAATAAGTTGAAGACTCAATAACTAAACAAATATTGACAATTATTTTGGGAGTCTGCCATATTGTCAAACGATACAGCGCCGTGTAGACAGTAATTTTCCAACTTATAATAAAAATAGTTGATTAAGGGTTTTAGTTACGAGCTGTCTGAAGGCTCAGTGTTGCGGTATCTGGCTGTACGGTGACCGTCCCGTTGAGTCCCTATTCGCGATCGATGTTGACATCGATGATTCTACGGACTGCTGTTGGGTTTCTAATACAGAAAGAAACCATTACGTAGGCGTAGGAATACTTTGGCAGCTTAGGGAGCGTCCATAAACTACGTGGTTTGATGTAGGGGGGAGAGGAGTAGGCTGAAAAGCTACGCTGGGCTATGTAAAAAAGGGGGGGGGGGGTTGCGGGTCAGGCCACTTAGCTTTGCATTCATATTATTTGCCACAGTTAAAGTGACGTACAGAACACACAACAGCATGTGAATATTTATTTCAGTCATTTAATTATCTCCGTATGTTATTTACGATAGTCTGACAAGAGAAAACAAAACAAAATGTTTTCTGGAATCAATAGGCAAAAAAGCTTCGTGTTACGCGGAGGAAAAAGCCACGCCAGGGTACGTGTGGGGGAAGGGGAGAGGGAGGTACGTGATTTATGGACGCTACCCCATTACGACTAAGAGAGACAATCGGAAGGTTAAAGTACGTATGACTGGACAGTCAACATACATAACCACATTCCCTATGCCCTTTCTAACCCCTAAAGTAAAAGTCAGCTGCGTAAAGATCTTGATTGCGCAGTTGTTTTCAGATAGTCAGTGTCAACGGATATATTATCCCACCCTGATAAAACCAGTGCCAGTATATTTTACACGTTCTCTAACTCCAGTTTAAACTGAGATTAAGTGGAACTTTGTGGGAATGTGTTAAAAGGAATTTTTGTAATTTCAGAACGTCTCGTGAGATGGCTAAGAAATAAAAGTCCAAAGCGATATTATTAACATTATTGCATAAAGTAACTAGTACCGAATCTAGAGACAGCCCACATACTCCGTATGAAAGTGCGTTCCTGCAGTAGGTGCCTCAAGAAGTGCATGGTAGAATAGATATCCGTATAATGCTTACAGCTAGACTTGGTACCGAGCCGTGCCTGATTTTTTTTACAGCCTCTTTACTTTAGCTTTATGATTAGCAAAGCTGGAAGAAATTATTCTGTGAATGTGCTATGACACGGATTCCACGTTGAAATTTAGATGCCAGTGTGGTAGAGACGGATTGAACGCCAACTTAAAAATCTGGTCGGACGGAATTATCTTTTACTAATGTTCATGGGCCTAGTCGTCTACACTTAATACTTTAGTATTATAAATGCGAAAGTAACTCTGTCTCCCCGTCTGTTAAGTTTTAACCACTAAGGGGGCTTCCATTAATGACTTGAGGTGAGACTTCGTGAGATCAGGTCGGGACCCCCCCCCCCCAATCCCTTCTAAAATGACGTGAGATTTTGACGGAGACCCCCCCCTCCTCCCAAAGTAATCGACCTCGTAACTTTTTAAGATACTTTTTTTATTTAGGTCTCATGCTTCCAAGGGCGGTTATACCCGCCCTGAGGTCGGTTTTTAAACCATATCCCCCCCTAAAGTCGACATTATAGATTATTTTTTTTAGCGCTACCATTCATCAAAAACTTCAAATCCTCCTAGTGAGGTTTCGTGAGATTTCGCCCGACCCCTCCCCTCCCCCACCCCCACCCTATTTGACCTCATGTAATTAATGGACGCCTCCTAACTTATATTGTCACGAAATTTTAAAAACTAACCGAACGTTGACGGGGAGGTAGTGTGTGTAAATCTCTGTAATGTTATACTGGTAGCTCATGATTTGAATCTCTCGCAGTCGCTTTCTGTAAAATCTGCCACAGTTAACAGCGCCCCCATTAGTATGTTGCTACTCGTAAACATGTCACAAATTGACTCTTTTTTTAAAATTTAATTTAATTGCAATGAAGCACGCGCTCCGGTGGCAATTTCCCTACACACCCAACTTCCTCCTATCCTGCACCAATCTACATTTGCCCTCTACAAATTTTAACTTTAAATTCTTTCTAAGTTTTCGGTAAGTTATTAATCATTTTCCTTGGTAACTCATTCCAATCCCTGACACCCTTACCTAAAAAAGAAAATCTACTGAAATAGCTTTCCATGCCTCATCGCCAGTATACGCCCTGTACACTCCCATGACCCTCCTCATCCTCCTCCTGTCTTGCAATGAATCCCGTTCCCGCTCCTTTATCATATGTCACTGATTGGATTCTGCGATAATTCCCAGAAACAAATCTAGCCGCCCTTTTTTGCACCTTCTCTAATTCCTGTGTTTGATACGCAAAATGTGGGTCCCATTCTACTGTACACTACCATATTTGAGCAATGGTCTGACAAAAGTTTTGTAACCCAATTCCTTTACTTTTCTCGTGCATCCCCTCATCACTCTCTCCAACAAGTGCAGGATTTTGAAACCTTTTCCTACCACCTGTCCAATGTGTCCTTTCCAGTTAAGCTTGTTATCAAATGTAATGCCAAGATATTTACATTTCAAGTCTTCAGCAAGAAACTCTTTCCCCACCTTATATTTATAATTAACCTTTTGTATTTTATTTGTGTATCTAATAAGCTGACTCTTCTTTGCATTTATCCTCATCCCATATTTACCAACCCAGGTTCTGTGGTAGAAAGAGTGGTGTAGTGATAGCTTCGCCGTCGTATTATCCGTGCTTTTTGGGGCATCTTTTACGTGGTTAACGAATTTCCATATCCATTCTAACAATAAAATTCAAAGTCCACGCTTACGAATTCGCATGTAGCAGCTAGTGAAGACAATAAAACTTAGGAAATTCGGTTTCAAATTCCTTGGGAGCAATGCTGTTTGTCGTGGCCATAATGATCTGGCCAGTGACGCGGGGCAGCCATCGAAGTAAACCTTGCTCCACAATATTTATCAGAGAGAAAATTGTTCTGTAATAAAAGTTGTTTAGTTCGAGATTGTTTGAGTTATTTGTAACAATGACGGACAATTATTAGAGTTCCAAAACGATCCCGCTATCTCAAATGAGTGATAACGATTTTCTGTGCGAATTTGCTTACCACGAGTTGCGGGTTTAAATTCGTGATAATGTCATGGATATTCCGAGCAATATAGCTCCATCAAACATTTAATTTCCTCATTACTGGCGAACTTTGTACGTCACGAATAAACGTCGATTAACATGGCTAATCGTCACTCGGAGATAACTACGTCAAATTTCGACACGTTTGACACGTAGACTAGCGTAAAGCTGCGCTCTCACTCAGTGACGAAAACACTTGTTCATGGAGGGTCTTCCAGCACCGTCTTCCAAGGTTCAGACAAATTAATTGAACTGTTTTGATCTTTGCGCGGGAGGTAACGTTCGGGACTGGCATTTGTGGTCTTTAGGGAGCGTTGATATGGAGGTCCCAGCGCCCCCCTTGATGAATGCCAGGATGATTCCTTCATAACAGTTTTCGTTCTCATTCCTTGTAGACGATATCTCTCTTCTAAGCACGCCACAGATATTAAATTGTTAACAAAAATTTAGCCGCGTAATCATGTACCACTTTGAAGTATAAAAGGTTCTATTAAAACCAGACTGGGTTATGATAGAATATGATGCAGAAGGCGGTGCGATATTTCTAAGCATTAGCAGTCAACGTCATTAAATTCATGATTATCTCCATCATCCGGTGACCCTCGCTTCTTGGCTACCCTTGAGGGTTACTCGTCCACGGTAGCTTTTCTTCCACAATCAGGACTCGAGACTCAAACCAGATAACACCGTTGTTGTTTGTATTTTTTGCATTAGTCTCTAGACAAGTTTGACGTAATCTTCCGCCCGTTAACATTATCCCTTAAAGTCCATATATTGATAACTTTTTTTTTTAGTTCAGCCTTATACCGTCTCTACAGGCCTTGCTTTTATACCTAACTGTTTAGTTTAGCTGAGGAAGTAATTGTCACTTTATATCTGTGAATGGGATAAGTTGTTTTCCATATGTTGAATGTTAAATTATTCTGTTTCGATTTTTGCAGGTTTCTGACGCAAATATAAGGCACCATCGCAGCATTCCTAAAGTTCATTAAAAATCGTAATATACTGTATCCTATGTGTTACTTAAGACTTAACACCCACTCCGTTTTTCTTGCACGGAGTCTGATGGCCGAGCGATAAGGCACTGGTATCACATTGGGGAGGACGCGGGTTCAAATCCCTGTCCGGCCATCCAGGTTTCGGTTTCCCATGGTTTCCTGAAATTACTGACCATGGTTGATTTCCTTCCTATTCCTTGCCTCCAGTCCTTTCCCGCCTCTAATGACTTCGACGTCGACGAGGCCTAAAGTCGTAAATAAAATAAAATAACTTAAATTTTTTATTATTCCCACATCCGGAGCTGTAGTTGAGATGCGAATTCCTTAAGTTTGCAGAGTATATACTTGGATTTGCAGTGTTGCGTGCGATATGTTCGGTGTGACTAATGAGGATGCGCTTAGGAACTGACGTTTACATTTATTTCATGCTGGTAATGAAATGTGCAGAATTGTTTCTGAGGCAATCTCTTTGAAAGTCGCAGAACTTCAGTTTAAAACCTGATCTTCTTCTTTTAGTTATCAGTCCGAAGATTGGTTTGTAGCAATTCTCCAAGTGTGCTGCTTCTCAAACCTGGTATCGATTACAAATTTTCATAGTACTCTGTTTTGGATTCCACCTTAAACTGAGATTCGCCAAGAAGAGACGATAGGTTCGCCCCCTTGAAAATGGTACTAATTATTTAAGATTTAAAGAATTTACTTTGTCAGTATAATTAATAGTTAGGATTTATTACCAACTATAAATGTTACAATATATCTTCATAATGTGGTAATACTGTCACCACAGATTGAATATTTTTGGAGATAAAGGATTATATGGCTTCTGAAGTTAACTTTATCGGTAACGATATCGTGTAATGTGATAAGGATGGGAGGGTACCGTGAACTACTTGGCGACATTCGGCTGTGAAGATTTTTGTGGTTTTGAACCGTGGACGTTGCGGTTACCCGCTGAAGTGCAGAATATCGGAGGCCGCTTCACACGTTTGTCGGTCGTTACATCCAAAAGCAATCGCAGCTTTTTCCGCCATTTAATATTTAACCGTCGTAAAATGACATTAAAAGTTAATAAATTTTAACTATAAAACGTTAAAGGATTATTCTGAATATAAAATTTATAAAAAGCTTAAATAAATTGTATTGCTGGCACTGTGATGTTTGATGTTTTAACGCGGACCGGCAGTTGCGTGTAATGGGAAATGGCGTTTAACGTTCAGTTGAGAGTTTATTCGGCCAATGACCAGTCCAAAAGTGCAGTTCCATGAAGCAGCAGAATTCTGGGAAGTAGGAGGCGTTGTTGGGATGCAATAAACTGTTAAACATACCTGCAATCTTAGCCTGCATGACAATGGACACTAAATATAATTTTAGTAACATTCTGCTAAACACATAACTATCGAACGACAAGCTTAAATCAAGCCATCATCATCCATTTGCTAAGATTAGGCCATAGTGCCCTGTTCCGGTTGGAATTTACGAATAAAACTGTTTTTTTTTTCTTTACCTTGTTGTGGGACTTTCTCATGATATCTATCTCTGAGATCTGTAGTTTGAATGTTTTAGAGTCAGTCCATTTCAGTCTACGTGCTACGATGGTTGACTGTGCGACAGGTAACGATGGAGTTTGCGCTCCGTAATAAGTCACTTCTTACAGATTGTTGATCCTATTTGCACTTCGATGATTTTCTTCTGCCAACAAGAGGCACCTTTCAACTTGACCGTTTAGTCTGATACAACTGGACAGAAAAATATAATATTAAGGCAGCTGATAATAGCATTTTTTAATAAACTACATCGAACATCCGAGATCAAGACATCTCTAAACTTGAACTGTTTGTCAAGAAATCTAAAACTGAAGGAAAACCAATCGGACGGTGGTGCTGTTTTGACTGCAATGCGAAATAAACACTTCCACGTCATCATATCACCCAGCCACAGAGTTCCGCACATTCCATCGATGAAAGTGATTTTCTTCCGCATTTGCAACTCACAATAAGTAGTTTCAGTTAATCGTATGGTGATGTAAATAAAAAATTTCGCCCCAGAAATACATTATTACTTAATGTCACTGTCAAAGTTTGTTAGGACATACCCGGCCCATTTAGTCCTGGTCTGCCTTTCGATACGACGCCTATTTGATCCCGAGTCCAACAATGCACATGGATGGTTCTATCATGAAGGCCACGGGACATTTATTTCCAGTTCCTCCTATCCTCTTGTGACACTAATGTAACAGTAGACGAACCGTGAAGCCAGAATAAAAAGTTTGCACAAGCACTAAATGCAAAAGCTGCAGATAACATTTTTGAATAAACTACAGCTCTTCTATCGAATGAAAATTTACTGCTGAAGCTCATTTTTAAGTCATCAAAAGTTTACATTAAACTGGTAGCAATAATTCTGATTCATGAGAGCTAACTACGATGCGGTATCGTCAGTTTTAAATCTTTTACTCGACCACCAACATTGATGATTAGCATTTACAGCAATATGTAATCAGCACTTCTGGTTAAAGATTTCCGGGCCAGGCCACGTAGCTTTCCATTCATATTATTTTTCACAGTCAAAATGAGGTACAGAACACACAACAGCATGTGAATATTTATTTCAGTCATTTAATTATTTCCGTATGTAATTTACAATAGTCTGTCAAGAGAAAACACTACAAAATGTCTACTGGAATCAAAACGAGAAAAAAAAGCTACGTGCTACATGGGGGGAGGGGGTTGAGGCAAAAGCCGGGAGAGGGGAGCGGGGGTTTCACAGGAGGCCAAAATGGAGCTCCGTAATAACCACGTCACCAAAGGGCTGTAAAGTTCAAACTGAAGAAAAAAGATCCACAAGTCTTTCACAATATGGTTAAAATTTACGGAATAGAAAAAACATCGACGTCTTCCTCAAAACGGTTAAAATTTATGCTATCTGAAACGTTGCGCCGACAGATTTCTTCAAGGCCATAAAGAAACTGACAGTTCATACCCATTACACGCGGACTGATGCGCTGTAGTTGTGTAGAAAAGTAAAAGTATGAGTATTGAAGACAAAGTGAACTGAAATATTTCAGACACGTTTTCTGCAGTTTGTGAGCTTCGTCCGTCTGTAGAGTTGGATATGCTGTCTGCCTGTTGGATTCCTACACGCACACACATGAGAGTCGGGCTGTTGGCTCAGGCCTCGAGTCCGCCTCGTTAGTTGGCCCTTGTGTCGGTTCCAGCGAACACGGCGATGGCCCCCATTTTTATACAAATAAGCTGTCTCATTAAACGATAGCGAGTGCCTGGCTGCGCTTTGTGCCGATACAAATACAGGCGGCTGGCTGGCTGCTCGCGGCCTAACGAGGCTCCGCCGTCTGTCTACAGCTGGAAACCCCGCCCTACAGCATCGGGCTCTGCGATTCGTCTTACCGTACTGCCAACGTTCACAACACTACTATGCTCTTTGGCTCGCACTAATTTGGTGCAACGTTCGCAACACTACTATGCTCTTTGGCTCGCACTAATTTGGTGGTTAAAGAAGTAATTTGAATGGATATTTGACTGTCGCGTAAACTGCACTCGTTAAAAGTTCTTATCAGTCATTGGCCAGTGAAGGTTCACTTTTCTAATAGTTCCTGAAAACAACTGAAGGTCGTTTAAATAACTTTTCAGGCTCTTTAAAGCCGCGTTCCCACGACGTCTTGTAACGAAGGCGGGACGGGACGGATACTCAACAACACGCCATGGGAACAGGGCCGCCTCTAGTAGCGGGGACGAGAAGCAGCTACCCACTCTATGTCGGTAAACATCACAGGCGTGTGCAGCAGTGCGCTGTTATTATCGCTTTGCAGCAGCGGTGCGCACCCGTTCTGTTGCTGTAAAGTGCTCGGTGCCAAACGACACTAGGCAACGTGGTGGCGAGGTAGGGAGGCCCAACCTGTGGCGCGCGCTCATTCCTACTCTTCAGCTAATGAGGAGCCACCTCCGTTACAAGAGATCGTGGGAACGTAGCTTAACACTTACTTCCGACCACACCAGGAAGTACACGTTACTAATGTTTCATTGCGCTTCTCCTCAGACCTGCAAGTGTTAAACAAATCACAATGGTTCGTTATGAGAACGATAGGAAATGGCCGTTTCCAGAAACATGTTCTTGGCACGCTCGATCACTTGTCACGACGTCAAGCAAACATCGAGCACTTTTTTTTTTAGTAAGCTCGTTGCCCTTCGTTCTATTCATTTAAGTTTTTCTAGATTGATAATTCACAACGTTACTTCTTGAAACACAAAGGTATTTTCGCCTCTACTGTAATAAACTATTCAGAATCCTGACATTACAGTGGGAAACATTTCTTAATGAACCCTTTTAATAATTGGGCTTATAATTAAATTTTTAATAATAATAAAATAAATTGCATTGAATATTAATTCTACCAGATTATTCTGGAATAAAGGAACTTGTAAACATGACATTTATTTCTCCATCATAGCAAAAGAGACGATTCTAGCAACAAATATTAAGATCAATGACATCTTTTACTTTGATTTTAATGATCACGGAAACAATATTTATGTATTTTGGGTTGCCAATACGGTTTATTTACTTCTGCCAAGTTAGCATAAACCACCAACATATTTGCTTCGACCAAAGGAAAAACTGAAATTATTTCAAACTATCAAACCAATTAAAGCATTTAAAATAATAAATTATCCACCGAAAAAATTTACATTCTTTGAAATTCGGCTTGCAAAACAAGAGAATTAAATCACGCATTATGACTTGTTTTTCAGTGAGCAATGTGTGGACCCTAAGGGTGTTTGACAGTTCACAATGGTAGAAAATTTACACGTTGTGATTATTTGAAGAACACACACACACACATCCTTCTCACAAAAAGCAAAACGCACATTTCAGAACCTTGTAGCTGGCGTTCAACTGTGCCAACGTTACACTCTCACATTAGTTACAGCTATTCAGAATGAGTAGAATACAGATTGGTCTGCTACAACTGATGCACAAGTGACAGCTTGCTAAGCCAAAATTTACTTTAATAGTGTTCTGGTAACTTTTTGACCATTGAAGGTGATGCCAATAATTTTGTTTGAATGAGAAAATTTCAGAACGCAGGTGGTAATAACCAAAATTGTGAAATTTGAAACAACATAGTTTGCTGATATTTTCTGTCTAATCCAAAAACTTCTCAGGTACAATTGCAGGTAATCTTATCCAAATTATCGGATTTAAACTGTTGGATTGTCCATAAAAAACGTGGCTCGGTCTAGTGGTGAGGGGTAGGGGTAGGGGTTGGGTGGAAAGCTACGCTGTGCTACGTGGGGGGGGGGGGGGGGGGGGAAGGGGATGGGATCGGAGCCAAGCCACTTAGATTTTCATTCATATTAATTGTCAGAGTTAAATTAAGGTACAGAATACACAGCAGCATGTAAATATTTATTTCCGTCTTTTAACTACCTCCGTATGTAATTTACGATAGTCTGACAAGAGAAAACTGTACAAAATGTTTTCTGGAATGACTAGCGAAACGAGCTACGTTCCACGCGGAAAGGGATGGGGGTTGTAGAGGCAAAAGCCACGTCAGGCTACGTGGAGAGGACGAAGTTCAGAGGAGGGCAAAATGAAGCCACGTAGTTTATGAACACTCCCTAAGATAAAGTACTGTAGCATACTGAAGGACTATTAGTATGAAATGGAAATCCATAGCGGGCTTTGTATTCCTGTGTAGTATGCAAATGAGAATTGGTTGCTGTGGTATTTGTTATTTTACAAGATTCACAATTTCCCATATTCTTGTCGCTATTAGCTAGGCATACACACACACATTTGTGCGCCAGCAATTCCGTGGCGATCCATTTAGACGATAAAATGTGTGTGTTAATTGTCTAACGACGAGCCGCATCACAAGCCAATAACAATCGTTACATATTTGAACCTGGCGAGCAAGCGCGACAGTAACCATACACACAGATATCTTACTTAACAATTTACTCGCGGCACATAAGACTTGCTGAGTGTCTAACAGGTTAAGTAAGATGAGCAGAGAATTTGTAGCTGATTTCATTGCGACATATCAGCAACATACTGCATTTGGAAGGTGAAACCAAAAAGAGGACGCGAACAGAATTTTTTTTAAAAAATAGGATATAGTACATTGATGGAGTTTAGTGGGAAATATAATATAAAAGTTGACAGTGCATTAATAAAAAAAGAAAATCCACTCTTTGCGGAGTACTTTTCGAAGGATATATATATATATAAAATGAAAATTCAACAAGAAGTGTAATAGGCGAAGACTAAATCTACAAAACTAATTTACGCTATTACTACGACTTACTACTGTTTATGAGAGATCAACACGAACCAATGGACAGTATCAGCAATATAGAAAGCCCAAATTATGAAGGGGAAGATGAAGGATATTAAGGAAATGTATAAGAAGATGTATCTGTGCATTTATTTAATACTGAAGAAATCGAAGAAAATGCTTTTCAAATAGTACAAGTAGCAGTATATCGTCTTGTTTATAATATTCCTGCAACCACTTTTTTTTTTGTCATACTGTCAGTTTCTTTTTCTTCTTTACAGTTCTAATATAAGCTGCTGCACGAATAAATACTTTTTTGTGTGCAGAACTTAAAAACCTGTTTCATTTCAATATTGTCACATCGCTTGTAACATAACCTCACTACACTTGGCTCGCGATGTTTTGGAATTCCCAATGAGCCGCGAGCCAGGAAATCATGACGGATAAATCCGTAGACCACTACCATAAACACAACAATTTGAGCCAGCTGAACGACAAATGTGTGGAACTGATGTTCCTGTGTATGGGCTTCGACAAGTACAGGCTCGTCGCGAGAATATCCGCGCGCAAATCTTCACCGAGCTTACTCGCGCGCAAATGTGTGTGTGTATGGGCAGCTATTCATTCTTGTTAGTCACATTTTCTCTTGCTTATATTTAGAACTTCTTATACACTCTCCCAATGTTTGTCCAGGTCTTCCATTTTCTCTAGCAGATTCCTAGCGTTGTGAATCTACCTTAATCTTCAGTCGTGGATTATTTTACACGACCACCGAGCGTGGTGGGTGAGCGGTAACGCTCTCGCCTCGCATTCGGGAGGACGCCGGTTCGAATCGCCGTCCGGGCATCCAGATTTGAGTTTTTCCTGGTGATCTCGACGTCGACAAGGCGTAAAGCCATAAGCAAAAAAAAAAAAAAAAGCTGCCCGTAGCGTACTCTCCTCTTAAGTTTTTCTGTCAGATATCTCTCTTAGTGACGGTAACACTTCCTAGTTCTCTAAAATTCCGTTAGTGCTGTCTATTTATTTATTAGTTATATTATTTCTTTGCTTCATCTGATTTTGCTATGCTGCTATCAAATCTCTCTTTCAGTTATTCGATATTCTACATCTTTCTTTCTTTCTTTTTTTTTAATGAGAAAGTGATCCTTGGTATCTAAATCAGAAGTTAAATTACTATTATTTAAGGTATTTTTCCATCCGGTAATTGTCACCGTTCCCAGCGAGCTTCATTTTAACAGTTGTTTACCTAGAACTGATACAAGGAACATGTTGTTTATGTTGGTATGATATTGCGGAACATCGTTTGTTTACTGATAGCTTGGCTGTAAATTAAGGTATTACCAATCAATTAGTGACTCGCTAATAGCCTGCATCACCTATATTCCGCAGTCTGACAACGTCCACACATGTAATTGAATGTTTGATAGGGAACACGAGCAGCTGTTCACCTTTCTATCTAATTCCCGTACTGCGGAGAAAGGTAACATTTAAGAATAAACTCTTTTTTAGCGTATTTCTACGAACTTATAGAACATCTCGCAGATAATTAACTAAAATCATTATTTCTCTTTGTTGCATTACATGTTTACATCGACGTGCTTTTTACTTTATCGATAAAAATATCGGCAGTAAATCCGGTAACACATCACTTGTCCTGAACTGTAAAGTCTGCGATATATCCGAACGATTCATAATACCTAAATTACAGTTTAATATTATCATTGAATATAATGCCAGTCTATCACCTATGTATTTCAGCCATAACTCTATCGCCATATGAAATTTACGGGGAGTGAAATGTATGCGTATTGCCTCAAGTTCAGTGGTGTAGCGAGATACCGTGCTATCAAGCAGTTTTTCTCGTCCTGCGTTTGGCAAGTTGCAGCAGGAGAAGCGGGTTTGCATAATCATCTAAACCAGGGGTGGCCAACCCGCGTCCCACGGGTCGCATGTGGCCCGCCTTGAATATTTTTCCGGCCCGCGAAATTCATCACACTTTTACAAAATATATTTATTTTACAATGGCCAAAGTAGTGAAAACCAATGCATTAAAATGCATTGTGTATCTATATTTTCAAAATTTATTTCATTTATATTTATATGTTTTTTTATACATCATTTTTAGTTTTATATATTTCTTTGAAATGTGCGTTTAGTGTCATTATTATTATATTATCTGTGTTTACATGTAAGAATAATAGTAAAAACAATAATAACAACTCATTATGTTTCATCTTTTCACTCCAAAAAAAGTCTGTATTGTGTCTAAATCTAATATGGGGTATATAATTTTATATGCGGCGCGCGTAGTTATGATTTATTTCCTAAGTGGCCCGCAAGACCATTTGGGTTGGCCACCCCTGATTTAAACCTTCACTCTGACCTGGCGGCTCAAGGTCGTGTTCCCCTCGCCCCGCTCCTCCCCCTCCCCCTCCTCCCCCCTCCACCGCCCTCTCACCTCTCCGAGCTGCACGCTGTTTCCCCTTCTCATGGAGGGGTAAGGGCAGCGGAGTGGGGATAGAGCAGGCTGACCTTGAGCCGCCTCTCTTAACTGAACGGGCTGTAGGAGAGTGCCATCCTGAAAAAATCACTTTGCACCAAACCAATGAACATTAGCACTAGACTTATACAAATATATGGTGACGCTAGCTTCAATGTGTTTTTATTATTTTGCTTATGGGTTTACGCCTCGCCAAGTTTATTAGAGGCGGAAAAGGGTCGGGGTACAAGGAACAGGAAGGAATTCTGTCATGGCCGTTTGAAGGAAGCATTCCCGCGTTCTACCGAATGCGAGGAAAGAACGTTACCGCTCATTCATCACTCTCCGTCCATGTGTTACCATAGTTATTCTTCAAGGATCTTTGTTGTTGAAAAAATAACACCCTTCTGTAGAGTATTCTTTTGAAATATGACTTATTTTTTTAAATATTTTTACTGTTTTCGTACCATGGATGTTATAGGTAGCTTCGATTATCAGTTAGTATGATCTTATATTCCGTTGTCCAAAACGTTGAGAGGAATCTTATGTATATCTATCACTTCATTGGGTCGCCGCATTAAGCCCCTCCCTCAGTTCATGCACTTTTCTTCCTCCAGACTTTTCTTCCTCCAGACTTTTGTCCCAGTGTGTCTACTCACCATATCGCTGTATCGTATCCGCATTCGTACGCTTACAGCATCGATAGTACATTTTTGTAGACATTCTTACAGCATTCATTCATCGCACAAGTACTTAGCAAGTTAATCTATGCATAGTTACTTTATACTTTTCAACTTTAGCCAGATCCGTCGTCATTCCACCCCACACTGTCGTTAAGAGATTTATACTTCTGCCTGTGGTTGGCACCGTTCACAGGTTAATGCAGCAGTTGAGGTGTCGTCCCTTTAACCTGTTGGCTGCAGACGCGACCTCTGTCCGCAGCCCACTCTCTCCACACAAGGCTATCGAGTCTGCATCTCTCGGCCAACTCGTCTGTCATTCCTTTAGCGGCGCTACTCGTCGCTCGTATCCTCTCCACCCATTGTTTCCTCCCACCTCTTCCTACCACCTTCATCAAACACAAGGTTTGCTACGCTGATTATCTGAGACGCATTTCTATTGAAATTTGGTAGGCTTCCCTTGAAGGCTTCATCGTTTTATTTCGGAATATCTCCTTCCAACCGAGCCTTCTGACTATAAAAATAAGCGTGCTTATTTACTTCTAACAATGTTGGCCTAAGCATTAAGAAAAGACTGATGAAAGCTAAGGTCTGCCGGGTCGTCTTTTATATCTGGCAGACATGGGCAGTGGGTGCTGAGGATAAAAGTTTTGAAGCTCTAGAAACTTGGAACTATAGTAGATTATTGAAAATTAGCTGGAAGGAGAAAATGACAAAGATATATTCAACGTGACTGGAGAATCGCTGGATCCATGGCGTCACATTTCGTTAGGAAGAGATCTGTTTCGGCATCTACTGTACTATCACAAAATGGAAGGTACCATTGAAGGCCGAAACAGTTGAAGAGGGGCACATCTGGAGTATGTTAATTATATTTTGAGTTATGTGATGCGCTTCCAGTATTTATCTAAAAAGGAAGGCAAGGAGAAGGATGGAAAACTGTTGCAAACCAACCTTTAAGCTGATTACCAAAAATTTAAACTCTGGAGGTTTAATTTTTTCCAGGTCATCCAGACTTCAAACTTTTTTTTACAATAACTGAAAAGCTTTCTCTTTGTCGTTATCGCTGCAAGAGTTTTTTTTTTTTTTTTCTTCTTCTTCTTCTTCTTTTTTTCTTTTTTTTCTTTTTTTTTTTCTTTTATTTCTTTTTTTATGGCTTTACGCCTCGTTGACGCCGAGGTCATTACAGGCGGGAAAGGACAGGGGACAAGTAACGGGAAGGAATTCGGCCTTCACATTTTGAAGGAAGCATCCCGGAATTCGCCTAGAGTGATTTGGGGAAACAATGGAAAACCCAAATCTGGATGCTCGAATGGAGATTCGAACCGCCAGACCGTTAACCGCTCACCCATCACGCTCGGTCTTTTCTTAGTCATTTTTTCTATAGTCACCTTGCGTATCAAACGTTGTATTGTTGATTGATGTTTTAATCTGAAGAGTCGGCGCTATTGTCTCTCTCGTGAAGCTTGGAAATGATGCGTTGGTTGACTGGTGGCCGGTTGGCTGTCCGTATCTGGAGCACCGTTGACGCTGGCTACTCTGCTGGTGGTGGACACCGCACAATGGCTCCTCGGCAGTGCTCATTGTCACACTCGCTCATTGTACTTCTTTTGTTGACCGGTCCGGATTTCTCCCCATTGTGGGGCGCGGCTTCTGTCACCCAGCGCATTCCTCCGGACCGCGCCTCTGCCTTTGTGGCGACTCGCTCAAAGTCTCCAGATTACGGCTCCGGCCTGGCGCGTCCACTGGACAATCTCTCTCCATCAGAATTCACGCCCCAAGCTTCCCTTTCGCGACGGAGCTTCCTCATTGTGCCATCGAGATTCACCGTCGCATTTGACAACGACCTAATCGTCACTCCGTTTGCGTATTAGAGCGAGTGCGAACTATTACTCGGGAAACTGTTTCACAGCGTCAATGAGTATTCAGGACTCGCACAATGGAATTTATGGTAGTTATGTGTGGGAAATTTGCTGACGCGGGAACAGCCCTTAGAAAAAAAGAGAGGAAAAAAAGAAAAACATTAGGGGGGATATAAAACTCACCTTAGTGAATAGATTCGCTGCAAAATTGAAAACATCCTATAATCGATTCTTAATTAAAACCGCAGAAAGTAGGCTCTGAAACTGTCAATCAAAAGCGAAACGTTATTCCAAAAGTAAAAACAGATTCACTACTGCAGGCTATATACTCTTTCAATCTCGCATGGGTATAAAGCTAGACATTTAAAATGTTGCGTGAACATATATTTCTGAACGAAAACGTTGAGCGAAAAATTACCATTTGAATACATGCTAAAAAAAAAAAAACCGCCTGTGAAGAAATCTTTGTAGAAGTTTTAAAAACTTGAAATGTGGATCTTTCGTTAAATTTTGAAAAAGTTTAGTAGAAGATACAGTCAAAAGTAATAATTCTTAATTTTATTGGAAATTAAAATTTTCCTTTTTGGAAGATTCTTTTTCTTGCTCTACATTTCGTTTCCCATTTGTTTTAACGAAGTATACAAAAACCTAGTTATAAAATATTTTCTTCTGTGTATTTTAAATATGGGTTTTAAGAATACTTTTAAGAGTATCATCAAGTTACTGGAAAGGCTGGTTACTAAAAAACTGACTTTACCATTTCGATTTTAGTTCCCTAAAGTGTTTTCAACCCTGACTGAACTGAGGTTTTGACAGGTTTATCATAGAGTAAGGAACAACCACCCGAGCAATGAAGCTCTGTTTTAACGTGAAATGGGCAGTATGAAACGTTGGACAAAGATCTTCAGATTGGGGAAACAGATGGTATCTTTTCCAGGTTATTGACACACTTGCGTCAAGACATCTCGTATCGTGCTAGCAGAACATACTGAAATTTGATCCATTTCATTTAGATTCACTGCTGCGTAAATCACATCTACATAGGAAAATGTCCTTCTGAAAGGATACAAGAAAATGATAAACGACTCTAGACTCTCCATCTACTCGGTAGTTGATGATCTTCGGAGGCAGAATTTGCTCCAGATATCCTTCGCTAATAACAGCACAATCCTTGCTCGACGAGCAAAACATGGAAGACTGGATTCCGAAATCACCTGCTTGCAGCCACGGTCTCGACTGTATCGACCAGAAACCGCCATAATCTGAGCTCCAGACAAAGAATACGCGTTAATCATGGAGCATATGTTACAGAATCAGATTTCAAATTGTCTCCTCCCCTGATTTTGAAAGTTGTTCAAGGAACCAAAAACTCAATCACATCGTCTGGGGGTGATCTAACAGATTATACGCTGGCCTTGGTCAAAGCAACAGAAAATGTTGCAAAATAAATTTTTGCTTTAGATTTTTCAATATAGAAGCTACATTGTTCAGAAATTCAATATATATGGCCATACATTAAATAAATAAATACTGTTGTGTTAAGTTTTCCATTAGTGGCATCAGAGGTGGGGAAATTGAATTTCTGTTGCTGCATAATTTCAAACTGACGATATTGGAAACCAGAGACTGTCAAACGATATGGATACAAAGCTGGACGGTTGTAGTGCTTCGCTTTCGACTGCTATTTCTCCACCACAAGTAGCCGTCCAATTTGCAACAATTTGTGGCACATGTCGCGAATGCATTGTCCACAGCACTGGCCATTAGGACCTGTGCTGACCAGACCAGTGACTCAGAATGTAATTACATAGCACCGGGCTGCGTGCTTCGCCTATGACGGGAGTTCGCCCGCTCCGCTTAAGTGCCGCCAGAATCGATCAAACAGTACTGACGGCAAACAATGCCAGGACACAACACTGCTGCTTCCGCTTGCAAGGAAACATCGACGGAAAATTCTCAACACTCGAAAGCTGTTTATTAGTGTACAGATTTCCCAGTTTATTTTAGAACTAGCATTTCCCAGTTTCTTCGCCCGCACGGATCATGTTGTGCTTAGTAATACATTTGCCTTTTTGTTTTCCTTCTGCCAGCAAATCATAAACGCTTGTAATATTGCATCTTAATAACCTTTACCGTAAATTAAATTCCACAATTTGTTACGTTTATTGGAGTTTTGATCTTTGTTGTAGTGGTTTCATTACCGCTTCCAGCTTATTCAATTTGAGCTAAACAAAGAAATAACCGAAGTTGCGTAGTTAAAAACAATTAAGAGAATCCAGAGGGTGCTGTGTATCTGTATTGTAGCGTAATCTTTCATGGCTATCTCGTAAATTAGGGTTCGTCTGACAGGCAATGAGGTCTGTCTCTCTTATCTGTTATCAATACGAACGAGTTATAGTTATGGTTTTTTGCTCAGTTTTCCGGACGCGTAGAATAATAAGATGTACCGCATATTTTAGGCTAGACCATAGGCTTTCAAACTGTCAAAACTCAAATTCAGTAATTTTGTGTGTTCCTTCGCCATAAATTTCAGACAGACAAAGATCACTTGCAGATTTATATTAGTATAGAACACACCGATTAGATTTGGCCTTCGACAGCGCATACGTCGAAAGGAGAACATATCTCCTACGTTTCCTTTTTGATATACTAACATTTTACAATGTACAATGTACAAAATACAATCTGAACACTGAGTCGAAATCCATATAAGAGAGAGCCTAAATAAACGAAATATCTCCGATATTATTTTTAAAAAATTCCATACCAACTGCAAACCCGAAATCTTCTAAGATAAAAGCGTAAGTACCATTTGAAGAAATTCAGCATACCTGAAGTTAAGAATTTTAAGACTTTATTCTTCTAGAAAGTGATACATTTTTACGAATTATAATCAAACTCTAAACTATGAAAATCGAGTCTAAATTTCTAAGTAGTTCTTGCATGATACCGAAAAAGACAAAAATTCTCAAAGCGATTGATTGGAGAGCATCAAGGCTCTCCAAATAACGGTTTCCAATATATATTTTTTGAAAACATATTCAATGCACATAAACATTGGCGTTAAAGTTTCATAATATAGAATTTTTTTTTTACAAATGTGGATAGGGAGTCTCTGATGGTAAAAGATATTAGGATATTCTGGCAGCTTCATAGCTTCATCCGCGTGGATCTCACATTTCGCTGACTTGAAACGGGGAGGGGGGAGGGAACCGCGCAATTTCCTGAAGTTGTGCCCGAAACCGCCAGACGGATTTAGTTTTTAATAATTTAAATTGACTTCCCGAGAGCCGTGTTACTAAATAACCAATGTTACGTAAACAACAAAAATATTAATCGAATGATTGGCGCGTTTATGTTTGATGTAGTATGATCTTTGGCGCCTATATTTGTAGTTTAAGAAAAGATTATCATTTATTGCTCCGCCCACCATTCAAGTAGTGTCATAAGACATCCCGCAGTTTTAAATTAGACCCCAGAGCTCTGGAAACTGTTGAAATCTCTTCCAAATAATTTAGGTAGTTTTTTACATGATTCACAGGCATAAAAAATACCCACTTATATCTGTAGTGTTTGGGAGATAAGAAGATAGCAAATAGTAGTCTAGAAAACCAGTCTTAAACCGTACAGATTTTATAGCCCCGTAGAAGATAACTTGCTTCTCGCGTCTTTCTGCCACAATTAGACTCGGCGTCACCTGACAACGTTCGCATTCCGTTGATGGATACTGATCTGGTGTGCCAGCGACATTTGACACCAAATGGTCAAAGATGCTACGCTTCTTAACAGGGCTTGGCCAGTTCATGGATGAACGGTGAGTACGAGTGGAGCGAATTCCCACAGAACCCAGGGTGACTTTTCGATTTCCCGTTTAACAATGGTTCCCTCTAATAGTTCCTCCATTGGTAGATAAGTGCCACGGCACAAAGCATGTTGACCACCTGCCGTGACGCAACGGTCGTCGAGAGAGCCGCCAGCCGACAAGTTCATCATGGCGTCAATAGGCCGTGGAACACGCTGAGCGCCATGGGAATGGGCCAATGACACACCCCGAAGATATTTGTCATAGACTTTGTGTAAAAAGACTTACGCTCGTCTACATTCGTAACAGCCACTGCATAAATTATCAAAACGGCATAGAAGTCATTGAAACCAACCAAGTGCAACCAAATAAGAGCAATTTCTCGTAAAAAACGGTAAAGTGAAATTCGGAATAAAGTAGTTAGAACGTTGAATTTCGCATTTAAAACTGGTCCAGAAAACCGAGCGTGGTGGGTGAGCGGCAATGTTCAGATCCCCGTACAGCTATTTAGATTTCGTTTCCTTAGCTTCCTCGAAATCAGCCAAGACGAATGCCGGCAACTTTACTAATAAAGGCCATCGCGGAATTCCTTTCCGTTCAATGTCCTAGCCCCCTCCTGCCCCTCCCACACATACATTAACACATTACTTTCGCAATAAATCAGAGTCCAATTCTTTCATTTTTTTGCGACCTTGTGGTATGTCATTAGAAAAATGCAGTATTCTTCAATGCCGGTTGTTATTACCGCTCTTAGCAACAGAAAAATGTTATGAATAGGGTTCGTATCTTTAAGACCAAAAAAATTGAGAAATATGCAGGAAAATATGACCTTAAAATGGGTATATATGACCTAAAAATGACAAAATACTATACATCAAAACATGCTCAACTATCCATCATTTATTTTATCTAATTGTGTCGCTTTTATGTAGGCAGCACAATTTGCTTCCTTGCATTCGCTGCACCATTGAGAAATTAAATTTTAAATCGTTTTGTTGAAGTCATTTTTTATCCTATAATTTGCAGAATAGAACTCTTTCATCTGTACTAAAACTCTCGTCTCTAAATTTCGTTACGTAACTTCGTACTTCCAGGAAATTTTAGTTTGAGCATGGCGGTAGGTCTACTCACTGATCCACTGCAGATTTAACGATGATTGAGGATATTTCATTGAGATATTGATTGACGAGGATCAACACAGGCATGCTTCTTTTGCATTGTCGAGATTAAAAGGCGGGCAGAACACTACGTTTAGAGAGTGACAATAAGGTATAATTTGAATTCTTGACTGGTGAATTCTGACCACAGTGAAAATTAGTTTTGTTTTACTCCGCCACATGTATAGCAGAAGTACAGTTTTGTGAATATTTGTCTTAATTTCTTCTCATCTGTATCTTGTAAATTCCCGGTATTATTAAAAAAAAAAAAAATCCAGGTTTTTCCTTAAATATGACCATATGACCATAAATATTACCAAAAACCAGGAATATGGTCTGAATATGCATTTTTTATCCTATATAAAATACATTTAAATACAACCAGAAACGTTGAATCGGTGTTGAATTCAGCCCTTCAGCTTGAAAAGAAGATAGGAAAAAAATATGAGTTGTCCTAAAATTCTGAACCCTAGTTATTAATTTTACTAATTGATTTAGTATAATTTTTCTCCACAGGTTAACTGCAGGTGGATAAATAGGTGAAATATTAGAGTTACGAATGGGCAACAAGCAATGTTATACCTCTTTCAGGACTTCAGAAAAACATTCAGGAGTTTTCCGGTCCCGATTCAGCAAACACCTACCAACACGCGTCATTCCTTCAAGTGAATATATTTGGTGTCTTCATTATATTATCCGCAAGAGGAAGAACACATGAACACACTATTTGATTACAAACGCCCATGCACAAGGACTGTTTCAAACGGAGGACCCCCCGTAACTCCCAAATAAACTCCATTCCAGATCGGCCTATTAAGGATTTGATACTGACTACAGTAAAACATCTTGGATAAATGGACTCATAAATGTCTGTACCATACCGATGCCTATTAGGGAAATGTCGGCAGTAAATGACAGAGGTCGCATCTAAGATACCGAAAGTACTTACCACAAGACCGGCTGTCCCATATGAAGCGCAGTACAAGGGATTTGAATTACCTGCCACGTTCCTTCTCTAGCTAACTAGAATGCACAGTGTCGAGTTTATTCCGGCTTGATTTTAAATTGTAATGCGCTGATACACGTTACCCTCTATGCAAAAGCGTTGAGTACCTCTTCATGCCAGAGTTAATATCGCCGCCAACGGTCAGCATCATAAATTCTGCAAGTCACAGCGTATACTGATACGCCCTGACGTGCAGACATTAATTTATGAAATACGAGCCTGCCAAGAGGCGTAACCTGGACTCAAACCCACGCACCGAGGCTAAGCATCAAGTTAACGCATCGTCACATGGCTGAACACGAAATGCGCCGAAAAATCGCTGCTTATCTTCTCGCGGGAAAATTAAAGTGTGTGGTGGCAACACTGTAAAAAACGGTACAGGATATGTCATAATTCAGGATGCTATCAAAACGCGGAATTAGTGAGTTTCAATTAGCAGCACCGAGCGTGGTGGGTGAGCGGTTAACGCTCATGCCTCACATTCGGGAGGACGCTGGTTCGAATCCCCGTCTGGTTATCCAGATTTGGGTTTTCTATGGTTTCCCCAAATCACTCCATGCGAATGCCGGGATGCTTCCTTCAAAAGGCCATGGTCGAATTCCTTTCCGTTCCTTGTCCCCAGTCCCATCCCGCCTCTAATGACCTCGACGTCGACGAGGCGTAAAGCCATAAGGGAAAAGAAATCAATTAGCAGCTTAAACCGCCCGTCCCGTGACTACCTAACCTGTCCCGATAATCCAACTAGGTAAAGTGAACTTGCAGTTTAACATAGAATCTGAACCGCGAAGCGTCTAGTGTACTTCTCATAGAAAAAGCTATCATTGGCAGAGGTGAAAGTCAGATAAAGGACTTGTGAAAATGGTAGCAGAAATGGGGGATTCGAGCCGGAAATCTGTCTGTACTTAGTTAACAGACTTCAGCCTTGAGCCACCATAGCACACAGATTTTTTACAAGTAAGCGTTGCCATTTACTCTGAACCAATGTGTCCTGTTAGATACGCCATATTGTATTTACTGTACTATTATTCATTTCCTTAGGCGAACAATAAATTAATGCGTTAAGTTAGAGGTTCTATTAAGCTCCATTCCCACGGCACGTGGTAGGGAACGTCATTCATCTTTTCCGCATATGCTAGCAGGGATGGCGCGCCTCGATCCACCGCCAGGCGGTAAAAGATGAAAGGCGCCTACTGCCCACCACGCGCCGTGGGAACGCGCGTTTACAGGTCTGGCGGCTCAGGGGTTAAAAGGAGTCTGATTGTCGATTGATAGATCCCCCGTTCGAATCGTGGTCTCGGCTGGGATTTTCAAAAGCTTTTATCTCGACCTCCACTTGTAATACAGCTTGTTGTGAATGTGAAGTACGACTGTAGGTATCTTTACCCGGTAGTATTACCGGGTTAGGTTAGTTAGCCGAGATGAGAAGCTTATTGCATGGCGAATGGAAAACTTTGTCATTTGGCGGCCAAACAATCCTTCGGCATGGCCCGGCACACAGTTCCATATGCAAGGCCACATTAACTTTTTAATGCAGAATATTGGATAATGTAATGATAGTAAAAATATACAAGGATCACTTACTGAAGAATCAGAAGTTCAAAACGTGCTTTATGTATCGTTTCCGAGACAGAAGTGAACAAGGTTAGCAAGTGATGCTCGCATGTTCAATTTTTCGACTGATGATCGAAAGATAAGGTGCTGCCTATTGTAGTTGTGTTGTTGCAACCAAACACCCTCAACAAAAACCCTCGGGATGACAAACTCTGAAGCTTTAATAACAATATGAAATAGTATGCCTAGTTATTATGCTAAAACGATGTTAAAGATAATCAAATCACGCAACAAAGAAAGATTAAAAATACAATATTGATCATTTACACACGCATGTCAATAGGACGACAGCGACTAAACTGTTTTTAGACAGCGCTCTTCTAATCAGCCGCACCAAGCGATCGATATTCCTGAATGCTGAAATAAAGTTTTAAAATAAATAGTGTTACTTTAAACGACAAATTAAATACAAATTAATTAAAAAATAGAGTTAATATTGAATTATAAATACATCTGTTTCAATTATAAACGAATATACTTTTTATAAATATTTACTTTCAAACAAAAGATTAAAACTTTGACCTCGCGCCACTATTCATCGTATACAAAATGAATTTATCTTACCTCCGGACATGAAGGCTAGAGAATTTTAGTTCGTATTGTAGGTGCACGACAGTGACATCAATCTACATTATGTGGTGCGGGCTATGTAAGCCTATGCCTAAACGCGGACCTGTCCATATGATGATTTGATTTGAGAGGTTCCAGTTGCTGTATCACTTGTTCATAATCTCATGTCGGAGCATAAGACAAAGAAAACGTAAATAACACTCCACACAAAGTATAAACTATAGACAGATTCCTCTGAGGTATGATTTACACGGTATGGACATGTCGGACACGAGTCCCAGGAGATATGCCCCGGATAAGTACGGCATGGCAAAGAGTGTTTATACTGAAGACGAACACGTAGAAAAGAACACACAAAACAAGGTATTATAGATATTCAGAGGAAAAGATAAGGAAATAAAACCACTGTACCGTTTTGCTTGCAAAGGACGGCGGCATGTGCTGCAGAAAAAATGTTGAAAATTTTAACACTATTCCCTATGTGCTAGACATAATTCAGAAAACATTCGTTATTTTTAGCAGCAGCTTGGAAAATATTACAAACGTTGAAAGTGTAAGAATACTTGATACCCGTAATTGTTGCAATCCCAACTTCATTTTTGCATCGCTGATCAGTTTTTACAAGGTAATTGTCTGGTGCTCCTTATAAGGAAGTGTAAAAAAAAACGATGGTCTGATTATGGAATCGATAAATAACAATTTTTTTACGGCGCATAACGGATTGTAACTCTAAAGAGGTAAAGGGCCTATTGTATTTATTTCGTTAGTGAGTACTTATATGACAATTTATTTGCTTCTGTAACAGACAACCATGTTCTTTGCCCCCATGAAAAGATTACGTGTTCGAGGAATATATGATAGATTTACTTTTGTTCTTTATGTTATACGACTCTATATCGTTATATGTTAATTACCACCATTCTTTACTGAGGAAATTTGAATCCGATTGTATTCAGTGATCTTTGAGCATGACATTAATTTGAGGTATCTATAGTAACTGGTTTTCCTTCGGAAAGTGGTAAATGTGGTTAAACCGTGAGATTTAATTTGTTCGTCATGTAGGCTAAATGCATAGTCGACTTGTGAAACAAAGCACGATTTCACAGCTTTAATTTATAACAGGAACATAAGACTTATTGGATACGTTAATCAAATTGCAACTTCATGGTTCATCATCTTGACTGCGATAATCAAAATTTAATGATACCCAGTTACGAGTTCAACAACGATTTATTGAAAGACGCACAAAAAATGGAATATTTTTATCTTACGCCAGCTCCTGAGAGTGTTTTATCAGTTCGGTGTGCTGAAGTTATCGTATTTGAAGCCTTTCCACAGCTTCTTAAAAACACTGCATGTGAGGCTCCACTGCGAGGCCAAGTCCCTTGGCAGCGCGTTCTTCGGCCCGAGCTGGCCAGTGTTGCGGTTGCTGAGCGTGTCTTGTGAGCGTAGCAATGTGCGTTCAGTATTATTGCAGTGCGTATAGTGAACCGCGCATTTGCAAGTCAAAATCGGTGCCAGGGACATGCGCAGCTGTGCTTGCTGACTGATGGTTTAATATGTAAGACCATTAGCAATGTAGCAGACGTTCTGTGCAGAGCTGTTGAATAATGCAATATGTCCCTTCGATTATGATCGCAATGAGCGATTTATTTCTGACTCGTTCTACGGCTTGATACCAAGGAGCAAGTTGGCCTAAATGATGACGAAGAGAGGTATATCCATCAAAAGGTGTGTGGTAAGTCCATTGACTTACTGCAGTAAACTTGTCCATGTAATCTCAGTAGAAACGACATATTTCATTTGCAGAAAATATTCTGACGACTGCTGAAAGGCACATGCGTTTTATATTACATGGGAAGGAATAGGATAGGGATAAGGAGGGAGGCCAATACTTGCCACAGCAGAGAGCGCTTTGGCACAGAAACAAAATAATATACAAATATACAAAATTTTCGGACAAATCTATTCCTCAGAAAGAATTATTACAGCCCCACATCACTGCAATGACTGAGGTGGAATGCAAGAGGCTGGGTGATACGGGTTAAGGAACAGAGTATTTGTATACCACTTCTTCTGCTCCTTCCACACTTCCATTTTAGTGTCATGACTAACCAAATCATTTCACTTTATACACAATGGCAGAAAGGTACCTTGTTCCAATCCTGGCATTTGCAGTGTTAACACAACTCTTTATCTCGACCTTCCTTCATACATTAAGGACAACTGACTTGGTTGAATTCTTCATGTGGTGTGTCCTTTTTCCTATCGGAATTAGGTTTCCACTTGCTAGGACTATCGAATGCGTGGCAGGTGAAAAAGAGAATGAAATTATCTTACAAACCAAGCCACTCTGTTCGTTTTGAAAATCGTCAAAATTTTTATTTAGAATACCTATATCGGTAATAGAATTACGTATCAATGATTTGTTACGATGTTGAAGTCTACGTTAATCGTTATACACTATTTCTGGAAGGTGATTTATCGTGATAAACCCTTTTCTCCCTTCATGCGAAGCCAAAATCGACAAGTGAGGTACCGCTTTAAAGCTCTTCGCTTCTGATGAATTGTTAACTTGGAATTGCACATAGTACCTACTGTTTGTTCGTAATTAAAACTTTTGGCCCTGAGTGACGGGTATTTTTCCAGGGCTACTCTATTCACTATTTCAATTAATAACAAAAATATTTAAATTACCGATACTATACAGAATACATTTAACAAATTAAAAACATAGAATAATTTCTGCAATAGCATATGTTCGCAAACGAATGTATCTCATGGTGCATGTGACATGCAATTGCAATTTTAACGCTTCATCGTATTTTATTTGCAAGGATAACGCAGAATCAAAAATCATTTTATATCTTTTGTATTTATGTGTACCTTTTTTCCCAAGTGCGGAATTTCCTGATGGGTCCAATAATACTCCTATATTATTTACAGGGTGTTTCAAAAAGGACTTTACAACTTTGAAAATTCATATAAATTTTATGAAACAATGTACAGATCTGGTTTTGGTGTTGTTTTAAAGGAAAACACTTCAAGTTTTGACTTGCGTAGTCCGCTAGTGCCTAATCGCGCCGCACAAGCGCTAGCGGTAGTTACGTTAAAGATGGCTGCCTTCACTGGACCCAATCGATGTCTGCGACAACAGTTCAGCGTAATTTTCGTACCAAGTACGCTAAAGATCCTCCTAGTAGGCCTACAATTTATGAGTGGCATAGATGTCCTCAGGTCGTCCAAGCACATCTGACGAGGTCGTTGAGCAAGTGAGAAAAAGTTTTGTCAACAGCCCTACGAAATCGATCTGGCGTGCATCTCGTGAGCTACAAGTCCCACATACGACGGTTTTGGGTGTGTTGAGAAAACGTTTGTATTTGAAACCATACCGATATTCGCTTTTACAAGCAATTAAAGACACTGATAAAATTGCATGTAGGAACTTCTGTGTGGATATGTTAAATCGAGTGAATGATGATGAACATTTCTTGGACAACATAATCTTCTCTGACGAGTCAACTTTTCACTTAAGGGGCAAGGTTAACACACATGACTGTAGGATTTGGGGCAGTGAAAATCCACATGAAACATTGCAACATGTTCGTGATAGCCCTAAAGTGAACGTTTTTTGTGCGTTGAGCAAGAGGAAAATGTACGGCCCTTTTTTTTTTCAAGAGAGAACCATCAACGGGATAGTGTACCTTGATATGTTGCAACAATTTTTGATACCACAGATCGATGAGGATGACCGAGAACGAAATGTTTTCCTTGTGCAAGATGGCGCACCACCACACTATCTGACTGACGTCCGGGATTTTCTCATTGACCGCTTTCCAGGTCAATGGATTGGCCGTGATGCGCCAATTGCATGGCCCCCCGCGTTCCCCAGACCTGACACCGCTAAATTTTCTTCTTCTGGCGTTTCATAAAAGATATGGTGCACGTACCTCCTTTGCCGGCCACTCTACCTGAACTTAGAGCAAGAATTTACGCTGCTGCTGAGCAAGTTACACCTGAAATGCTAGTGCGAGTCTGGGAAGAAATAAACTACCGATGGGATGTCTGCAGAATAACCAACGGAATCCACATAGAACATCTTTAATTTAATGTAAAAACATTGAAGTGCTTTCCTTTAAAACGACACCAAAACCAGCTTTGTACCTTGTTTCATAAAATTTATATGAATTTTCAAAGTTGTAAAGTCCTTTTTGAAACACCCTGTATTACAGAAAACTCTCTCCTGACCTGCGCCAATCGTAATTGATAACAACAAAAGTTAATACCTGTGAAAACGTAAAACCAGTTAATTCTAAAGTATTTTGTGAGACCAAATTAGATGGAAGGCTACTTTTATAGAAGAAGAATGGAAACTTAAATTCTTCTCAGTTTGGCAGTTCCTTAGTCTTCACTGGAAAATTAGGTATGATGCCTGCCCCGCCTTCATATTTTCTCTTTAACACCATCTCTTCGTAGTTCGTCGGACATCTCTCGTATCTACTTTTATATTTGTGTTTTAGTTCAGTAGTTTGTCTTCTTGCATTCGATTTGAATAATCTTTCCAATTTGTTCCTTATTCCCCAAGTTTTTTTCCGTCTACGGTATTTATTTATCAATTACTTCACGTATATCTTCATTTCTAGTTTGGTCCCTCCATGAACACCTTATTATTTCTGCACATTCTCATTTCTGCTTGCAAGTTTCTTCCTTCTTTAGCATCGATAATCCAGCACTTACTTGCTTCCTTACATTTGAACTAAGATAGCCGTAATTTATAAAATTTCATCTGTGTTTCTTTCACCTATTTGTTTCCTAAAGCCCTGTGGTCTGACAAATTTACTGATTTTATTACCATTAGGTTTTTTTTGTTTTTTTTTAAGTTGAAAGTTGTATATTATAGCCTAAACAGTAGAAATGTTTCAACCAACATAGAGTTAACTATTTTTCTTTCTACATACATTAGTATATTTGAATTTGTTTATATCTATTCCTTGAAAAACTTGTGTCTTCTAAGTCTGTTTCAATTTATATTTCATAAAGATTTAAGTAATATAATAATATAAATACATATGCAATGTACTCTTTACTATGAATATTTGTTTGAACTACATCGGACAGGCATTTCAACAGAGTGGATTCCCTTTTTTGTTCTAATTTTAATTGTATAACTTTAAATCTGGGTTAAAGGACTAGTAGAATTTTTTCCTTAAACAATCGGATTATTATAAATATATAATTACACTTTTAGAATGTTTAGGGAGATGTTCACTGGACGGCATTGGCCTACCGGATATAAGTGAAATGTGTGTAACTTTGTCAACTATGGAATAATTAAAAAATAATTATTGTTTTATGGATTGTGAAAAAAGCTTTCACGGTCGTCTCAAAGATACATATGGCTTTCCGAAAATTATTAATAACAATTCTTCAGCCTGAATAAAATTGTGAATTTCATTGTTTTGTACGTTACGTGCATATTGGACCAGCGTACGTTGATAATTACAAAAAAAATCTGTATGTACCGAATCTAATATACAGACTCCAGCACAAGTAAGAATAGGACGTTAAGGAAGTTTTTATGAATCTCCCTGTTCGTCGCGTTAAAAAGCAATAGTGGTATTCACATAATTTATTCCCGGTAGGGAATTAATTTCCCGGGGAATGCGGTTGCCGAGAGATAAGCAGCGAAGGGGGCAGTTATGAGGCTTCTCCAAACAAAGACCTTATTTCAACAGAAACTGCCGTTTGAAATACGCGGCAAACAACAGGGTCCGTATTTTGTAATCTTTGAGTCCATTAGCATCAACGAAGCTTCGTTTATAGGAAGTACCCATCGGAAAATTTGGTCCGCAACTTTAGTTAGAGAGACACTTGAAGTTTCCAAAATTTTCGGTGCAATAATTTGTTCTAGTTTCACTAACCTACTGTTCTTTTACTCTGATAGTTTCCATATGGAAATGATTTCTCTCCGTCATTTTGATCCCTTTGGTGAAGTCATAGCATTTCAAAAAAGGAAACTCGTACGAACCACTACCTTCAATGTCATTGTAAACTTCACAGATTCATTTTTTAACCTGTTACATACTTGTTATTTCATTGTTTTCCCTCTTTTCCGTTGGATCGTTCTACATTATTTGCATTGCGAATGAAATCATCCAGTTATACCAAAATTGATCCATAAATGCTATTCTTTCTTTCTCCGCATGAAAGAGTTATGTAGGGTGGTTTCTTGCGTTTTTTGGAACGAGCAGCATCTTGGATGAGTAGTATATATTTAATATTGTTTTCAAAAAGTTTTAATATTGCCTGATAAAATCAATTTTTAACAAAATTTGATCAGCAGCATTTACGAATTTGAAATTTAATCTTCGAAGATGGCGGCAGAGTACGCCGTCGTAAGCTCTTCTTTCACCTACATAATCCTGAAGCGAAGCCGCGAAGATTATACTGCTGCGACACGCCGGGGAAACCTTCGTTCACACATTTACTAATTTTCCGGACTGGGCAACAAAAGGGAATTCCTAAATCGCGGATTAGTCTGTTCTGTTTCGAGAGAGTATCATAAATATTTAATTACCATTATTGAATTATTCGTGTATGAATTGATACGTATAGTGTCTGATGCCAATATGAGTTACATTGCGTTTATACTTGCCAACTTGTTTTGTATCAAGAAAGCACATGAATTTTTTTTGTTATACATTTGACATCTACCTGTTCCTCAATGATAACAATGATCGCTGTTATCTGGTATTGACACTATTCTTATACGAATCAGTGATTATATTATTTTCTAGTACACGAACAACTTCATGGTGAGTAACTTACAGGACACCGCTCGGCAATGAAATATAGTTTTGAAAGCTATTAAATCTAAGATCTATAACAAGAACAGAAACTATTGGCGGCAGATCCATAATTCATTGCCCAGCATTAACGAGTAATCACCTCATTAGCCTTGCAAATGGTTCATTTTTAATTCCACGCTATTTTCGATGTTCAGCTAGCCGCATTGTGCATTGTGACAAAAAAAAAAAAAAAAAAAAAAAAAAAAAAAAAAAAAAAAGCGTAACCAGCTGGGCATAAAATTCAATATGTGATGGATCTTTATTAGATCTTTCTGGCGCAGGACAGATTAAACAGGATTCCATTTTACTACCTATGTATTCGACAGGGTGGAGAAACAGTTAGTTTTTTTTAAAAATTTTTTTAGTATTTCAACTTGTGTTTGTCTTTCATATAATTAAGCAGTTTTTACTCTATATTTGCGACTATTTTTGCTAAAACATTTATTCAGATAATCGTCAGATTTTCGCGGAGTTTGGTATTTACTGCACGTTTGTAGGATAGGTGCCTTCCAATGTTTGTGACAAGCCATGAAAAGCTACTTCGTCCTAAGCCCCTGCTCAGTGGTCTTTACCATCTGGTACTATCAGCAGGATGGAAAAAAGGCGTTGTACAAATCCTAAACGCCCATTGATGTTTCAAAGAATTGAGTCTCCTCAGTTTTCTCCTTAGTACCTATCGAATGAGGATGTAAGTCATTATCTGCCGGATAGAGACATAAATTCGGGTAAGTTTCTTTATTTTCGGCCAATGCCGCGTTTTTTATTTGTTTATCTGAGCTTTCGGCTGCCATGCTACAGCCTCCATTAGCGTTTGTTGAAAATTGTCAATGGCCGTTTTCTGGGAATCTTTTAGAAGGTGTGAGGAATAGCGTAAGGTGTTAAAGTTGGTAATATAATTATGGTGAAGTAAACAACAAAAATTGTCAGGTTTTTGTTTCTTTTATTTTGTGCACGTAGGTCGATGGTACAGCGTAGTATCCAGCCTACAGTAACAATATTATTCATTTGATTATTATATTTTAAGTGTCTGGTCAATATGTAATTAACATTAAATAAATCCAGTCTCGCAACTGCGTTTCCGTAGGGAAGTCGAAACATGCTTTTAGATTTATTATGTTACAATGGTACAATACAATATGTCCCAAATGCTAATAATACACACATAGATCGTCACTGTGCCTTTAGTGAAACAATCTATGCTGTCCATGCCACACGTCTTCTGATGGAAAGGCACCTGGAAAAGAAAAAACCACTGCAAATAGCTTTTTAAGATCTCGAAAAGATATTCCATAAGGCACATCGAGATCTAATCTGGTACGCACCGAGACAGCATGGGGTACCAGAGGTATATGTTAGATGGAACGTCACCAGCTATGTTCGATGTGCTGCACAAAATTCCGCAACTTTTCCTATCAGAGTTGGTGTTCGTCAGGAATCGGCTTTGTCCCCGCTCCTGTTTATCCTTTGTCTCGACACCATTGATGCCGAACTACTCACTCCACACTTCTGGACATTGTCCAGTGTTGATGAGATCATGGTCGCCTACGAGTATCGTCAAGAATTAGAACAGCATATCAAACGATGAAAAACTTCCCTCGACAAACGCGGCATGCGACGTATTGAAAGAAGAACGAGTAAATCGAGGGTGGAGTTCCGAATGATGGGTCCATTTAATTTCGATTGCATTGTATTCTGTAGGCCATCTGTGGTCAAATCCATTGGATGGTCAGACGCTCCCAGACGTCCGAGGTAGTCAACACAGCCTGGATGAAAAGATGTGAGGTCACAGGAGACCATTTCGTCTGGAAGGTGCCACTGTACCTTAAATCAAAGATTTACAGAACCATCGTTCGACCAGTGACACTGTATGAAGCAGGATGTTCGCCAGTCACGAAAAGACATGAACAACAGCTGCATGTCATGGAAATGAAGATGGTTCACTGGCCGCAGGGACTTAATATTACATTGGACCGCATCAGGAATGAGAACGTTCGGGCAGCCTTTAATATGGCTCCGATCTCTGAGAAAATGTGACAGGGTTGTCTGAGATGGTACAGCAACACTTCTTAATTGCGAGAACTGCACCTGATGCAAGTACGGAGTGTCAAAGACAATGACGAAGAGCCACGTAGCACTGGCTGTATACCTTGCGGGAGGACATACGATTAATGAGTGCCTCTGCTTGGAATGCGGTATAAATGCTGGGAGGAAGAAGAAGAAGAAGAGGTAAAAAATTAGGCCCACGTAAGTTAGTGGTCCGCAGCATAATTTTTTCAGTTTACTTGACCTTTCGTTGAAAAAGGTTGGGAAAAACTGCTCTATGGTGATCAGGCTAGGTGATGTTGCTAGGGATGCTGCTGCTTGGTGCCGTCATGACGTGGTGTCCAGTTGGAGGGTATGTCACGCCCCAGGTTCCAGATGCCACTGCTGCTGTGATCTGGGTTTCTCGGTTGTTGCTGGATGGTGGCAACGCAGGTACTACGAGAGGCGTGGGTGGCAGTGTTGCGCGCGCGGTCGCGTGGGAGTGAGGAATGCCGTCTGATCGAGCCACGGCCAGATTCCACCTCACAAAAAGAGCGCCCAGCGAGAGCCAGTCCGGCACGAGGCGCCCCCGCCGCCGGATGCGCCACTTAACGGGCATCTCTCTGGGAACGCAGCATCCCAAACAGTCGTGCTGGCCAACTCGACTCTCCTCGCAATACGAACAGCTCACATTGGAGGAAGCTTCATTGTTGGCGATAACGTACAAAATTGGACAGTCTGCTCAATACGTCAGGAATGGGATCACAGATGCCATTCTTTCTCTCGAAGAGTCGCTTCTTCCAGTCCTGTATCGGGGAGTTTATTTTGAACGGAATTTTAAATTTTCCCCGAGTATTTAACTGAAATCCGGTAGTAGCTGGTAGCGTTCGGACATTGCATTTGGGACATCTGTGTGTATGTTTATAATGCCTTGTTTCGTTGTCGTCGAGGTAATATGTGGCGAGTGAGAACTGGGGTATGAGAAAAGGGGAGGAATTGAATCAACCATCCTGATATTCTCCAGGATTAATTTCAGGAAATCTTGGCAAACAGAAATTTAGATGGATCATCCCGAAAGCCAGACCTCTGTCTGGGTTCAAGTTCTGAGCCGAAGACACTGCTTTTTTACTTATGGCTTTACGCCTCGTCGAGGTCATTAGAAACTGGAAAGGACTGGGAACAAGGAACGGGAAGGAATTTGCACATGGCCTTTTGTAGGAAGCATACGGGCATTAGCCTGGAGTGATTTGGGGAAACCATGCATAACCCCAATCTGGATGCCCGGACGGCAATTCGAACCGCCATCCTCCCGAATGCGAGGCCAGAGCGTTAACCGCTTACCCACGACGCTCGGTTTGCTGAACGAACAAGGATCATCAGATTTTGCGCTAAGATCTCTTCCCCGTTTCTTGCGAAGTATCGTAACAGTAAACAAAAATAGCGTTAAAAAGGATGTGGCCATCTTACATCTGGAACAAAATACCGCCCTTTTCCAGTTAATCATTTCCCATTGACGAGATTACTGTTGGGGAGCTAAATGCATTTTTCAAATATTCTAAAATACGATCTCAAGATACTTTCTAGTCCTTTAACTCAGTAGAACATTCTGTCTGAACAAGATGCCACGATATTTTATATTTACTTGCTAAGCAATCACAAAACTAACAATCAGTTGGATGGGAGCGTACTGTACTAGCGTGTGAGTATTGAAAATGTTGTGAGCATGTGTGATTGCATGTGCGATTGCATGTGCCCAGCTTTTCGGAATCCATTTACAACTATCTCCATAGCTATCAACGTGGTAGGCATTTTCATCTGGCTAAAAAAATTGGGTACGATCGTCGGCCCACAGTTTTCCGCGTTCAATATATAAACACAGCCCCTATTGGTATGATTAACTACCACATGGTTGGTGCGTTTGTTGAATCCAGGATGATAGCCAAGGTCTCCGGTATTTTTTTAAGGGCCTTGCGACAAAGTAATTAGAACCAATATCAACGGGAAGGAATTCAGTCATGGCCTTCTTAAGCAACCAGCATTTTATTCGCTTGGAGTGATTTTTGAAAATCGTTGAAAACCGAAATCTGCATGGCTGGTCCGAGGATCGAACCCAAGTCCTCCCAAATCCAAGGCAGAAGTGTTAACGCATCAGCCACCAGTCTCTGTCCTTCCACCACGGTTGTTCGCTTTAAATCTTGTACGATATAATCATCTTTATAGCGATGGCATCAGTTATATATAGCTGGGCAGAAAGTCGCGTGCCTATTGTACCATGTGTGACGGAGGCTCAAGAATGTGAATTATTTAATGTTTTTTTTTTGTATTTGTAGTAAATTCAAGAAATGCCATAAAGAATATTTAAATGTTGATTTTGATAACAGATTCAATGCAAAATAATTCGAGTGGCTCTTTTGGAACAGTGATTATCATTTCGTTATAACAATAACTCCCATCATTTTTGGCATATCTAAATTATCTAACGATATTCTACTTTTAATTTTTTAAATGAGCAGTAACTAGAATGTGTTCGCGATTAGATGGGCCTTCTCATCCATAAAACGATGTATATTCTTGTAGAGTGGACATATTGTTAATCTATCTCATTCTTCGTGAGCTGACCTGGTGATTTTCGTAATTCACTCTCATTAAGGAAAGCTCAAAAGTAGAAACAAATTTTATTAAATAGATTTTTTAACCATGATTTTTTTAGTTTCCACGCAATTTTTTTATAGTTAAAGTATTATGCTTACACAGGAATTTAGACGCTTTCTTCATACAAAGTAGTCTAGAACGATATTATAGGCAACCGAAAAGTGGCACTGATCCAGATTAGTTCTACTAAATGTTTAGGGTATCTTTTCTAATAATTGTTTCCTGGCTATTTTATATAATAATACGAGAGAGTAAAGAGATGGTTGGATTCGTACTGATGATAATGTGAACTGTTTTAGGCCATCGCGGAATGTGAATATTTTTTGCATTCAGCGAATCGAAATCTGAAACGTTTTCTATATATATTACCTGTTTATATATAAAGTATAGAGGATTTAACTGACGCCATGAATTTGTAGATCAGTCGAGATATCGTCTGATTCGCATATCATTCATGGTTGATGATATAAATCACAATATCTGTCAATTTCAGAAGTTCGTGGTTGTTCTTTTAAGAGTTCTCGATATTCTTCGTCACAACTGAACGTTAATCATACCCTTGCTAATGACACCAATAGTTCAGGAGTAGTGCAGAGGCTTACAACCCCCTCCGTCGTGGGATTTCTTTTGCCCGGTGCCGCCCCTGGAGCCGAATGAATCACGTGCCCGCGGGTATGCAGTATCTGCAGGATTACAGGGCTCCCGTATTCCAGTCCACGCACAGCCACATCACTCCACGCGCGCCCCGAAAATTATATGATGATGAAAAGACAACACGTGCGGCCCCAAGGCGCTTTTAAATGAAATTTGTAATTGCAGTTTAGGCCCGCATAAACAGCAATTATGGCTGCGGAGAACGTTGCGTTTTAAACCCTCTGGAATGAATACTTTATAAATCTCGTCGGCAACGAAAATGCCGAACTGTATTACCCTGTGAACGCTTACCAACCGAGTGAGATACATCGAAATTACACGCTTTTGTAAAGAACTAAGTCCTCCCATTAATTTTGTATGTAGCTTTTTAAGTAGAGACCAGACAAACCTTCTGTTTCATATACTGTATACCCTCGCTTTATTTTCGAAACAAAGGAGTGCCGATAACCATCCACTTTAATAAAATGTGTTGAAGCTGGAGGCTGGATAGCAACTCGGAAACTTCCGGCGAGTCCGATGATACCCGAAATGTTGGCTCCACTGGCCACCACCCCAGCGCTGTTTGGCTAGCCAGAAAATTTCAAATGAATAACTGCATATACTTTATATACACTTATGTTGTTAAGAGGAAATGTTAATTTCGAATGATTAATCGAATTCTGAAAAGGTATAACTGCGATGCCAGCTGAAATGTTAGTCCGTTGTGTAGCAGAGATAAAAATTACAATGCGAGGCAGAGATATAAAAAAGTGACGTTCTTTTAAATTTGTGTGTTACTTTTTGTTTAGTTACGAAACTCGTGTTTGGTAAGGAGAAGAGCACCTGATATTCTCTGTAACAATTACATGAACCAAGTTAAAACATAACCTAAGAATTTTTTTTTTGGACGGAAGCTAAGAAGCAGGGAAGTTTATTAAAAAGTCTGAGAAAGTTTACACGAAACGTAGGTAATCGCTAAATATGCAATGAAGTCTTCATGGGTGTACCGCCGGATTGTGTTTTGAATACACGATATTTTGACGACTAGCTCCGTGGTCTTCATCAGGTGTGGAGACATTTGCTGACCGTCAGATACTTTATCCCTGTTATCTGTTTATCTGACGGTCAGCCGACTTGTCCAGATGTCTCCACGCCTGATGAAGACGACGGAGCTAGTCGTCGAAATATTGTGTATTCAAAACACAATCTGGCGGTACACCCGTGAAGACTTCATTGCAAGCATACGCTGGGAAAGTCTCCTTTCTTTCAATCGCAAAATTTATCAGTCAGATAATAGTTAACCGTTATTGAAATTACAATTTACTTACAAACTCTTTCACAGTAACGAAAATTACCGTCAAATACAGTCAAATGGAGTTATTTAAAAACATCCTAACCAAATCCTCCGAGAACCAGAGAGCGTTTACTAACATCACGAAAAATATCAGTAAAAAAGATTTTTAATCTTTATTCATTTTTCCTTAGAAACTTTTTGCAAAGCAAATTCTTATCACCATAAGTGATAACCGTCATTTTTGACGAGACATTAAACTAGTTGGGGGAATTTATTTCGAAGTACTGTTGCAAATAAGCTTCATTTTTTTTAACCTCCCTTTTTTATTGGCATAAATCGCTATAGGCCTACTTGTGCTGTTAATTATCGTTAACAAATCATGTGGTAATGAAGATGAATTAATAAAAAAAAAATACTGAAAGTTTAGGTATTAGCTGTAACCAAACACAAGTTATTATTGTTCTTTTACTCTGTTATAAAAACTGATAATTTTATTTAAAAAATCTAATTACTTTTTGTTGACGGAACAGGGTAACTATTTTATTTTAATCGCTCAATTCGTAACGAATTCACAAAAATTCACCAAGAAAAAGTTCTCTCGCATGCCGAGGGTGTCCTCCACAGATTGCGTTACAAAGTGATTTCAGAAAAAAATGTAAACTGTTTCTTTTAAATTGTAATTAATAATAAGTGATTTTTTATAGTTCTTTGCTTTGACAAATACATTTTAAATGGTTATATAAACAAACAAAAAGTGTTATAAAATTGTTTCACGAAAGTATTTCTACGATATATTTATACGCGACTTCGTGAAATCATTTATCGGATGATACAGAAAGATATTTTTCTGTCAAAAACGATTAAGTGTTGAAGTATAAAATTTGTTAAATTACTCGTTTGGAAATTTTACGAAAACTATGAACACCACGAAGATCGCTATAGTTTTTGAAATCTTCAGGAGGTAAATATTGTCGTAAATTTGGCAGATTTTTCGGATACAAAATTTCATAAATAAATAAAAATTAGTTTTATTTTGCAATTTTTCTCCAAAAACTCGTAAAAATCGTGGGATAAAAAGAAAAATCAAAATATTTTCAGAATTCGCGGGTTACCAGCTTTAAATAGTAACCGATGAAGATTAACCTAAGGGGAAAAAAAATGCCTGCACTCTTTTCTTCTTGTTCTTCTCAAACTTTACGTTGGTGGGTACTTTGTCTTGGGAATTTAAACTTGATTGGTTTCCTCCTTACTTTCCCAGTGATGGAATTGGGTTTACACGTTTATTGTTTTATGTGGGTGACTATAATGTATGTTCAGTGTAGTGAATGTATGAAAGGTGGAGGAATGGCGAGGGTGGAACCCGGTGCCAACCTGTCGTGCCTTCAACGGCACCCAGGATGCCGCCAGGCTTTTGACAGCCTCAAACGGAGAGATGCATCACTATCAACAGTGATGCATACCCTCACTCCATAAGCACTGCGGAGAGGTCTGGTATTCAACTCAGGACTTTGGTGACCAATCTGGTGATAGCGAGTTGTGCAGCACCAACTCTCCTACCCTGTCAGCCAAAAGATTTCAAAATTCTGCATTTGCTGGAGAGGGTGATGAGGGGATGTACAAGAGAAGTAAAGGAATTGGGTTACAAAACTTTGGTCAGACCATTGCTTGAATATGGTAGTGTAATATGGGACCCACATTTTGAATATCAAGTACAGGAGTTGAAGAAGGTTCAAAGAAGAACTGCTAGATTTGTTTCTGGAAATTATCGCAAAACGCAATAAGTAACAGATATGGTAAAAGAGCTGAAATGGGACTCATTGGAAGACTGAAGGAGGGTGAAAAGGTCATGGGAGTGTACAAGGCGTATATTAGTGATGAGGCATGTAAAGATATTGGTGTAAGAATTGAAAGTAATGCATGGAACGGAAAATATGACCGTGGCCACAAGCTGGCACTCGATTTCAGGCACAAGGGTGTAGGAAGATTCTCTTTTTTGAGTAATGGTGTCACGGATTGGAATAAGTTACCAAGAGAAATGATGAATAATTTGCCAAAAACGTTGAAAGAATTTAAAGTTAAAATTTGTAAAGGGTAAATGTAGGTGGATGCAGGAAAGGGGGAAGATGGGTGTTGGGAAATTGCCACCAGAACATGCGCTCCACATTGCAATTTAATGTCCTGATGAAAATCTCCTACCAGCTAACTACGCGTCAGGAGCCGGTAAGCCGGGAAATCCAGATTTGGGTTTTCCGTGGTTTCCCAAATCACTCAAGGCAAATGTCGGGATGCTTCCTTCAAAGGCCATGGCCGAATTCCTTCCCATTCCTTGCCCCCCATCCTTTCCCGTAAGACCTCGCTGTTATGAGACGTTAAGCAGTAAAAAATAATAATAATAATAATAAAAAAATAGAGCCGGTAAGGGGGCGTGAGGTGTTTTTCCGGAATTCTCCCGAACGACCATCCAGATTTGTTATCCATAGTTTCTCAAAATCACTTGAGATGAATGCTGAAAAGTCGTGGCAGAATTTCTTCCTTTCCTTGTCGTAAAACCTCTCCAGGCTGTAATATCCTCTTCCGGCGGTGAGCTGTAACAATTGGGCCTGGCTCTCGGTAGGATGGGGGTACCTGTAATATCCCCATCCGGCCAACTTGATTTAGGTCCTACATGGTTTACCGAAATCGCTCTATGCAAATGCTGGGATAGTTCCTTCAAGAAATCATGGCAGAACTCCTTCCCGTTCCTATTCCTTAATCAGTTCACTGCTGTTATGATCCAGATTCAACTCAACTAACTTTATATTATACAAACCTAAAGAATAGGTATTATTAAATCGAGTTCATTATCACTTTTGTGAAATGGCGTATAGAAATTAAACACAAAAGAATTAAGGTTTCAAGAATTATACTTTTCATAATTTTTAAAAATATGAAATTATAATTTAAAAAAATGTGTTTACGAAACACATCAAGTTCACGAAACTCTCTAATGATATATCATTTCTTGTCGAAAAAAATTATACAGTATATTGTAGAATTTATCTCTTACGGCAAAAATCATATATTTACCAATAGCCCCCTACAGATTTCGTGTAATCTTGAGGAGGCTATATTTCGTTGTAGACTCTTTTCGATCTGCAGTTTCCGGAATTAGGGAAATATACTTTTATGATTTTTCAGTTCTGGCCTCGCATTCGGGAGGACGTGGGTTCGAATCCCCGATCGGGTTTTCCATGGTTTCCCCATATCACTCCAGGCGAATGCTGGGATGCTTCCTTCAGAAAGGCCACGGCCGAATTCCTTCCCGTTCCTTGTCCCCCATCCCATCCCGCCTCTAATGATCACGCTGTCAACGAGGCGCAAAGCCGAAAAAAAAAAAAAGATTTTTCATTAAAGGAAATTATCTGTGTCGGCCCTTTGCCAGCTTTCATACCCATTATTATTTAAGAGAGGAAAGGTTCCTTCAACTCCATCTTAAATCATGCGTAATTGTTTTGACTCCAAGATTTTTCCAAATTTTGCGTTATAATTATCTTTGGTGGTAAGATCTAAAATGATTTTTTTTTAAAAAAAAAAAAAAGGTTTTCGAGTTACAGCATTCAGAATTCTAACATCCTTAACGGGACAAAAGAGCGATTCCATAAGATTCCGACCTCTAAAAATTAAGTAATTTTTCTCCTAAATGCCCTCAAAATTATCATTGTTCCCTACAAGGATTGGTCCTTTGAAGCTTCCCAGCCTCTGTAAAGTATTTCTACTTCTACTCGCTCTCAGTTCAAACAGGAACCAGAGAATGTATTCTATGGATTTATATTTCAGTCGCCTTTAGTGATGTCAAATGGTAAAATCAATTACGGGAGGCCATGAAACAGGTGTTGGGAACCTTAGAGTGCGAGCGCCAATTTTCACCGCGCCAGTGAGGTAGTCTGTGCAGCGAACGCACTCAGGTGAATAATAAACCTATTTGCTTCCTGCAGGATCCCGCGGATCTTCGCAGTGAATCAAACATTCTCGACCGAAAGAAACATTGGTATGGTTCGTTAATCTCCTCTCTCCCTCGACACGGTTTCTTACGTTTTCTACCTGTTCCCCAAACTCGAAGGCGCCGATTCGTGTCACGGCCCAGCTGTAGTCGGGCGAGTAACTGTACTTCTGCCGGCTGCAGGTCTGAGACTTTTGAACTGTCCCTAATGATGGTGCATCTTGCTGCAGTAATGTTTACTACCCCCAGCGTAGCTCCCTTTCGTGACAAATTTACGGTGCAGCGGAGTGTTAAAATTATGTTCGTGTCTTCTCTCTTAGAAAGTAATCAGTGGGGAACACTCATAACGGAGATGAAGTTTCTTCCCAGGTGCTACATTCAGGTGGCGGCGCGTTTTGGAAATTTGCTTCTGCTTTTTTTGCTTTCGACGAGAATTAGCTCGTGTCGGGCGCTGCGTTCATTAGGGTTTTTGTCTCATTCTGAGTTGGCTCAGGTGTTTAAATTCGGTTATTATTTACCAGCATAATCACTGCGGTGAAATGATGTCCCCTATGAATGTAGGACATCCGTATTTCTAATCGTGTGTGTGTGTTGTTCAGGAGAATCACCAGTTCTTAAATGACGAAAGAGGTTCCTTTTTTAAAAAATAAATAAATACTGTATGAGAAACCTGCTCACTTCTCGGAAAATTTCTCTATCGTCATTCGCACGAGAGGGATTGAATGCCGCCTGTTGCCGTGCCCGTCGGAATTGACAACCTCTGACACGGGTAGGTACGAAAACGGTTATTGGTAACAACGGATGCCATAAGCAATGAGCTTAGTTCTCAACCCAGAAGATTGGTTAGACACTCTTGAAGAAGACATACTAAACTTGGTTTCAGATTATGACGGACAGTTCAGTTCCTCCTAGCCTTATCTAAACCGATAGTCCTACCGGGTACAGGGGACACGCAGTTTAACACGGAATCCGAATCACAGAAGCGTTCTGCCTTACTTCTCATTACACAGCAAGCTTGGTTGAAGTGAAGGTCGGATTAAGGGCTTTTGAAAATGCCCCCCCCCCCCGGACCGAGGACTTTTAGATCTCCAGTTAGACGCCTTAACCACTGAGACACCGAGCGTGGTGAGTGAGTGAGTGGTAACGCTCTGGGCTCGTATTCGAGAGGACACGGGTTCGGACTTCAGCCAGCCGCCATTGTTTCTAAAAACCACTCAAGGCGAATGCTGGCATGGTTCCTTCAAAAAGCCATGGCCAAGTTCCTTTCCATTCTTTGCCGTCAGTCCTTCGCACCTCTAATGACCTCTAGCCACCAGGCCCTTGATTGATGTCATAGCAAAAACCCAATCCGTCAGTTACCTGTGGTGGGTCCGACGTCATTAGGTGTGCGCCTATCTTAATATCAATGAGAAACTTTATTTCGGATCCGACATTTTTTTAATTAATAAAAAAGGTGGGACTTAACATTCTCGCACGTTGTCATGGAAATCATTTACCTTAATTCAGTTGGGTCTGTTATGAAGGACAACCAATGCTTTGAATATTCTGGAATACGATGATTTAGTGTTTTATACCTAGAGTGAAAAACGTATTCATTCATATGTACGTTCGTCAGTCTGTCACATCCTCGTAATTAAAGAAAACATGTAAGTTAGACATTTATTATTGCATACTACTTGGGTCCCTGCTAACCTTACACAATAACATAAAATTTCGGGGGGAGATGGGGAAGAGGAATAATTACAGTGGTTTTAGAAGGGAGCTAAAGGAGAAATTTCTTTATATATAGGTAGGTATCTATAGACTAGGGAAAATTTTGGATTTTTTTTATTATTATTCTATAATTTGTAGAAGACTGTAGTGAAAAACCATAATATCATCTCCACTCCATTTCCGAAACTGCTGAACAGAAAATTCTTTTAAAAAAAAATTGTAGTGATAAGTAGACTTCTGAAATAAAATTATAACAGTCGCAAATAAACTTAAATCTATATATAATATAAGATTTAACTCTACTACCTAGCGCAGGCCACTGGTGTTTATGTGGGGTAGTAGCATGGAGTTTCCCATCGTTCACAACGTTGGCCGAATTCTGGCAGCTGTCGGGGTGTGGGAGATACGGTGGTCGAAAGCGGTCGATAACGCAGAGCACTGGTGTTTGTGTGTAGTACTGGCCTCGAGTCTCCCACCATGCACTATGATGTTAACATGTCGGTAGCTATGGGGGTGTTGGAGATATCGTGGTTGAAATCTGTCGACTTAAGGCTTTTTCTATTTCTACCAAAGACTTTTGTGTCCCTATATTTAGCCTTGCAGCCAGAACTACCAAGCGCAGAAGCACTAGCGTTTGTGTGTGGTAGCAGCCAAAAGTTTCCCAACTTCCACTATGCTGGTTGCATGTCGGTACCTGTGGGGGTTTGGGAGATATGGTGGTTCAAATTAGTCGACCGAGAGTGTTTTGTGAATTGGACCAAACACGTGTGCGTCCTTATAGTTTACTTTGCAAACACAACTACATAGCACATACCACTGGTGTTTGTGTGCGGTAGTAGCCTCGAGTCTCCCATCATGCACTATGGTGGTTGAATGTGGATAGCTATCAATCAAAATTCTTTATAAACAGGAACGAAATCGTTGGCACCAGCTAGTAATCTTAATAAATTTAATATCTCGGCAGATTTTTGTTAATTTATTTATTTTTTTGCTAAAAAATCATAAGTACCATTTCATGGAGAATTTCGTGGATTGTGGACAAAGAACGTCGTATACTTTTTTTTTTTTTTTCGAAAGTTTTCAACTTTTTTTACGTATCGCACCAATACATAGGCACAGACCACTGGTGTTTGTGTGAGGAAGTAGCATGGAGTTTCCTGTCGTGCAAAACGTTGGTCGAATGCCGATAGCTGTGGTGATGTGGAAGATATGATGATTAAAGTTGGCCAATGCAGGGCGTTTTCATATTTCGACCAAAAATTTGTGTCTCCTTATACTTCTCTTTCCTGCCACAAATACATAAGATAGACCATTGATGTTTCTGTGTGGTAGTAGCATTGAATCCCCCATCGTGCACTCTGGTGGTTAAATGTCGGTAGCTGTGGGGGTGTGGGAGAGATGGGGGTTGAAAGTGGTCGACCTGCGGCAATTTCATATTTCTGCCAAAGACGTATGTGTCTTGGGGTAACACTTTTCAGCGAAAACTATCTAGCGCAGATCACTGGCGTTTGTGGGTGGTAGTAACACAGTCAGCTTTCGATCACAACGTTGGCCGAATTTCAGTAACTGTGGGAGTGTGGGAGATATGGTGATTGGAAGTGGCCGGTCAAAGATATTTTCGTATTTCGACCGGGCCCCTCCTATCGCGTGTTGAAGGATCCCAGAGTTCTTAGCGAATTGAAGACGGCCATGCTAGTGGCGAGTGATCGCGGGAACTTCGAAACCCTCGTACAGTCATATAACAAATCACTGCAAAATTTGAAACTTTTATGCTGTTAAGGGTCTTTACTTGCTCAACGAAGATAAAATGGCAAATCACAGGCTAATTACTGAAATTCAACTGACTATATTACCTTTTTGGACTTGTAAACTGTCCCGGCGTATTTTAGCTAACCACTCACTCAATTTATTCTTATCTCGGAGCGGAAACCTGTATCGAACGAAAATATTAAACCTGTGACCAACACGTCGGAACATAACATCCACCTGTTATGATAGACTTATTTAAATGCATACTTACTTGTGAAACGATAAATTTGTGCCTTTTGTAGCACGGTTGGTGCAGTTATATGCAGCGCAAGACTTAACCATGGTAGCAAACACTTCTAATAAAAAAAAATACGAGCACTCGATCACTTCGGCACGTCTCAACTGTACAGAACCACACACTCAAACCAACAGTTTGCCATCAGTATGGCGGCGCGCACATCGTTCAATTTGCGAAGGAACACTAGCGCTGTTGCTCCTTCTAGTGTATAATATTCAAACTTCTTTGATTTCGACCAAAGACATGTGTTTCCGTATATTTTACTTTGCTGCCTGAACTACATAGCGCAGATGACTGGCTTTTGGATGTGGTAATAGCATCGAGTCTCCCATCGTGCACTATGGTGGTTAGGTGTCGGTAGCTGTCAATCCAATTTCTTTACAAACACGAAGGAAGTCGTGGGTACCAGCTAGTTAATAATAAAGTTTTTTAATTTTTTTTATTCATTTGCTTTACGTGAAGTCAATTGCACAATTTTGTATACGGAATCCTCGACGGGAGGGTACAACGCACTTTAAAATGCTAGTTGTAGATTAACTATATCCTTAATTGTCAATAGAACATCCCTCCAAGCTAAAGAGACACTCGGCAGATAAATTACCACTTTAAGTGTGGAAATTGTATAGCATACTGATATTCAAGCATAATAATTGCTGCACTTGGAAATCTTTAGCAACAGGAATTCAACTTCATTTTTCTACAGTATAAAGGAGCAGCAATACTGGTTACTCTTACTGTAAACGTATGTAATTCTACAATGCATTTTTTCGTCTATGAATAATTTCTACCTTTCTTAGTTCTATCAAATTTTGTAAATTTTCGATTCAGTTCGTTATTGCGATAAATCTTCTTTAATTATTTCCTTTCTTAACGATTTGTTAAATGACACACTAGGTCAGATTGCTAGGTACAGACACACTAAGTACTTAAACCGTAGTGCCGCGTCCAATTTTACTCACCAATTGCACCAGAGTTCAGGAATACTTTGATCTGCGTAGTTTGTTTCTGCCGCGGTAAGTAAGGATACAATTAAATTCGTACGTTTTTCAATTTGCCTCGCATTCCGCCTCTATCATGGCACCGTCCGTGGTATATTAGTGGTAATGCTCTGGCCTCGTAGTCGGTAGGGTGCTGGTTGAATCCCGATCATCCAGATTTGGATTTTTCATAGTTTCCCCAAATCACTCCAGACGAATGCCGGGATGGTTCCTTCAAAACGCCATGGCTGAATTCCTTTTCCGTTCCATGCCCCCAGGTCCTTTCACGCTTCTTATGACCTCGACCTCAACGTTGACGTGGTGTAAAGCCGGAACGAAAAAAAAAAAAAAAATCTGCGCGGGTGCAGTAAATTTTTTTTTTTTTTTTTTTTTTTTTTTTTGTAACTGCTTTACGTCTCTTTTTAACATCGAGGTCTTTAGAGACGGGAAAGGATGGGGGGCAAGGATGGGGGCAAGGAATGGGAAGGAATTCGGCCATGGCCTTTTTTGAAGGAAGCATCCCGGCATTTGCCTGGAGTGATTTGGGGAAACCATGGAAAACCCAAATCTGGATGCCCGGACGGGGATTCGAACCGCCGTCCTCCCGAATGCGAGGCGAGAACGCTAATCGTTACACCGCTCCGCTCGGTGGATGCAGTAGACGTGGAATGGCGAACCACGTAGCGTTCTGAGGTGCCCGTAGAAAATTTTAACCGGACCGAGATTTGAACCAAAGACCCTGAATTTCTAAGATGAACTCCTGAAGCTAACAGACTGATCAATAACGTAAACGACTAGTTTTGTTACAAAATTTTCATTTTCGTGTAGACAATACAGTTTTTGTCACTATATATTTCTTTTTTTTTTTACTGTAGATATCTACTAATCCATTTATTTCATCCAGAGTAGATTTTTGTATGTATGTAGTTAAGTGATCCAGTTGACGTTCATTTCTCCTCTTTCCACGCGTTAGTTTCTGGTTGGTTTGGCGTGTATTTTGCGGTATCCCTAGCTATGCCGCTGCAGGTTGACTCTATACCGCGACCGATATTGAACGAAACACAAAACTTTTAATTTGTAGCTTATCCGCTGACGTTGGGCGGCTCAAACAACATAAATAATAAATGTATGGCGCCGTAACGTTGAGATATTGTGCGCGCAGCCATGACGGTATCGGTTTCTGATACATACATTGAGCGCGTATTGCCCCGATCATAAATTGTTTGTGCGTCATACGCAGATAGCCCGGCGGGCGGTGCTTTGCTTCCCACGGAACTTGTGCATGCTAAACTGCCAACATTAGAATTTTAAATTTTACGAAAACGGCCTCGGAGCCAACCTCCAATATAGAACTGATTCCACCAATGTACAAGTTGATGCATTCTTAAAACAGACTTGTGTGATGATACTGCATTCAGCCTATCGTCATGTTATTAAGTACTTTTCTCAAACATGGTTTGATGGTCTTCCATATCACCTGCTATCTGCAAAACTGCCTCTTGCCCACGATTTCTTGATAATTTTTTTTTTTTTTTTTTG